>JARFIZ010000100.1:1200059-2400119 GCA_036325965.1 Sinopyrophorus schimmeli | reverse complement strand
GGCTCTATTTGCGTTAATTATTAATTAGGCAGCGTAAAGGCACATTGCGAAGTAAATAAATAAATAAATAAGAAGAAGGGACGTACGGCTCGAACCGGCGTCGAACAGTCGGGACCAGAATATCCCTTAGGGCATTCGCAAGTGTAGTTATTGCCTTTGTCATCACAATAACGATGGTCAGGGCAAGGATTGGGTTCACATAGGTCCACCTGTAACAATAGTTCGTCCTTACTAATCTTGATTTAAAGTGTTTATTCTGTAACCTCCTGTTTGCCAACGACTGTATGCATATTTGACTTTACTCGAAGGATTACTAATCAGTAAACTCTACCCTTCAGTTAGGGAAAGTTTCGTTATGTAACAATCTTTCGGTTAGCTATACGTTATTTATTCTCGGTTAGGAATTGTCAAGAAGATAAATATGAAACGCAATTATGACTCGGAACTGTTCCCGTTCTAATTTAATTTTGAAAAAGCGGGGAATCAGTAGATAAACATTGAAACATATTTCTCTTTATGTACAGTAGTGTGAATAAGTTTTTAGAATTGGGTCAAATCACGTCAAGTGGACCCTTCATTTTCCACTTGATCATGGAATAGTTGTTCAAATTTATTTTTCCAAAGTAGTTATAACTAATAATCATTCCGAAACAAAATTTCACTGCCCGGCATTAGTTTAAATAATATATGTACATTTTTATTTACCAAGCGGTAGGCGGTGTCAGTGTAGCGCGCGCTGCCGAGCTTGGCTACTCTGGTTATAGATCGCTACTTAGTACACATTTTCATTACTATTTCTTATAACTGAAATAATTCCATATAATTTAATTTTTTTAAATTATATTTAAAATAATATCTTCAACAAATAATCAAGATAATTATAAATTTTTTATTGATATAAAAACAGTTAAATGAATAAACAGATAAATAAAATTAATAACTAAATTAACATTTAAAATTTTCTTCTGTTGTTTTGTACCGCAATATTAGTTGTAGTTTTTTCATCTTCAGAAAAAAATTCTGCAGTTTATGGATTCTTTATTAATACCTTAAAAATGATGGAACTGACGCGTATTTTATATAGTTATGGCTTGTTCGTATCGCGTTTTGTATTTTGTTTCATGGGAATCAGGTTCTTTATGTGTACAAAAACCGAAATAGATATTTTTAAGAAAAAATTAGCCCAATCAAGTAGTGACTGTGCTGTAGTGAATACGTTGACTACTAGTGCGATATGCGTGTCTTTTAACAGTTCTTCCCAAACTATCCCATGCACCTTTGCCATGAGATGTGGCAAAAAAATTCCATTCGCATCAATATTAAACTATATGGAATTATATTAATTATAAGAAATAGTTATTAAAATGTGTAATATGTAGCGATCTACAGCCAGAGCAGCCAAAATCGGGAGTGCGCTGTACTCACATCGCTCGCCGCTACGTAATATAAAAACGTATATTATTTAAACTAATGCCGGGTAGTGAAATTTTATTTCGGAACATTGAACTTAAATGTATAACGCATATAACTAAAAAAAAATCGGAAATTGTACAGAGAAGTCATTAAAATTTTCATTTGTTTATTTAAATGTTAATAAAAAGTATGATAATAAACAAATTAAATTGTTTCTAATTTTTTTATGAAACTATAAATATTTTACTATAAGCTCTGAAAATTTCGTTAAGTTATCTCCAACAGCTTTTCACAATTAATTTTTTAATTAAAAGTACATACAATTTTCATTGTAAAAAAAATTGTTGTTAAATTCAAAATTTTCAAAAATTTTTTTAAGGGAAGAACTACTTTCGAAAAATAAATTTGAACAAGAATTCCATGATCAAGTGGAAAATGAGGGGTCCACTTGATGTGATTTGACTCAAATGCTTCCTGGAACAATAAATGTTTATGGTATTAAAATTTGTTTATTATATGTTAGATGAAATATTCGTCTACACGACTTATTTATTTCAATTAAAATACACCAAAAAATTGTTTACGCAAATAAAATCTGAAACACAAACACATTGAAAAAGGCTGGGAAAAAGTTCTTGGAATTCACAATAACTGTATTTTTATTAATGAAAGTATATTCTAATAAATAAATAAATGGGTGTTTTACTTAACCTTCTGCATACTAGGTGACAAAATGTCACATGCCATACTAGATGGGGTTTGCTATACCCCGAAAATAAAATCCACACAATTGTGCTTTATGATAGTTAAATGACAAGAAATATATTTTAATAACCAATAATGAATAGGTTTAAGTAAAATACATATCTATTTACGCATTAGAATAGACTTTTATTAATAAAAATACAAAAACATAACTTTTTTTCAACTTATAAACTATTGAGTCTTTTCTTGAGTACTAAATTCTAATGACACGTGTCAAAAATTTCATTCTGACCCAATATGGGCCAGGATCGACCAAAACAATATTTATTCTAAAACATAGTTATTTCTATGTATTTGACCACTAGGAAACCGATTTGAAAGAATTTTTGAAATCGGGGAGTTAGTTTTTAATATAATTCGAAAAACCGAAAATCCCGAAATTTGGAATTTAGCAAGATTTTAAACAATCTGATGTCCTACGATATTTAGGATCGTTTTACTGATTTTAGAATGTATTTATTTGTCAAAATCGGTTAAGTGGTTCTTTAGTTATTGCAAAAAAACAAAAAATTGACATTTATAAAATATGAAAATATGGGGGGAGAATAAAAACTTAAATTGGAGTTTGATATTTCATTTAGAACATTGTTTTGCGTCGTAATAAAAGTTAATTTAATCAATGCATAAACTCCAATTTAAGTTTGGATTCTCCTCCTAAATTTTTCATATTTTCGATAAATAATTCAAAAATTCGTATTTTAAAAATTCCGAGTTAAAAACTCAATTTTATTTTTTTGTTCGAAAGTTGAAGTTTCTTTAAATTTAAAAAAATACTCTTGACGAAAAATCAATACCGTTTCGGAGATATGATTTTTCAAAAATACCCGTTTTTGTCAATTTTTTTCGGTTTTTTGCAATAACTAAAGAACCACTTAACCGATTTTGACAAATTAATACATTCTTAAATCTAAACATCGTAGGACCTCAGATTTAAAATCTTGCTAAATTCGAAATTTCGGGTTTTTCGGTATTATATTAAAGTAACTCACCGATTTCAAAAATTCTTTCAAAATCGGTTTCCTCGTGGTCAAATACAAAGAAATAACTATGTTTTAAAATAATGATTGTTTTGGTCAATCCTGGCCCATAGTGGGCCTCCTTATTAAAATACAAATTAATTTCACGGCAATTTCTTAATGATTCGCAATAATTTCGACCAATAAATTACACGAAAAATTAATTGAATAATTTTTATCGTTCCCTCTCACATTTTTGATTTGAAGGAGCGTACGGTAAATTATACCAATTTAAAAACACGAGGATGTGCGCATTCGAGCGAAAAGTGGCACATTTCCGAGCGAGGGAGGCAAATGAAGCGCGACGCGGAGCGGCGCGCTTCATTTTCCCGAGATCGGAATGTGCCACTTTGAGCTCGAATGTGCACACTCGGATTTAAGCACGATTCACAAAAATTAATTTACTTTAAAAATAATTTTAATTAAAAATTAAAAGACGGTATGTATTCCAGATATACAAAGCTGTGAATCGGTGCTTTTAAACAGTTATTTTAGAAAAACAAATGCTATAATTTTTTGTAAATAAAAAATTCGAGTTTCGGTTTGAAAAAGACATGATTAATATAAATAAAATTCATAAAAACGAAGATGTGCACATTCGAGCAAAAAGTGGCACATTTCCGAGCGAGGGAGGCAAATGAAGCGCGACGCGAAGCGGCGCGCTTCATTTTCCCGAGATCGGAATGTGCCACTTTGAGCTCGAATGTGCACACTCGGTTTTAAGCTCGATTACCAAACGTCCCGTTTTAACAAAAAAAATGTTTTCATTTGTTATACCCCACCTAGTACACGAAAGTTTAAACCTATTCATTATTAGTTATTAAAATGTATTTCTTATCATTTAACTGTCAGAAAGTACAATTTTGTGGATTTTATTTCATTTTATTTTCGGGGTATGGCAACCCCCACCTAGTATGGCATGTGACATTTAATCACCGTTAATATTGTTAACCCATCAATATATAATAAGAATATTATATTTTTAATTTTTGAATTATTTTATTAATAGCGTTTTTCTAACTGGATTTGTAATTTCCATTTATTTATTCACACTACCGTACGTTCGAATGGGCATTCATAATGTAAAAGCGCAATCTACAAACCTTAATTTCGCATCGTTTTCCTGTATATCCTCTTCCACACGAACAATAATAATCGTCAATTCGATCCGTGCATGTTCCACCATTTATGCAGGGAATCGATTCGCATTCGTTATATTCATATTCGCAATGGTTTCCCGTGAAACCTGAAACAGAGCAATCTAGAATTGCATCTTCCTCTTCAATGTCAGCCTAATAATAGTAGAAACTAAGTCAACTATTTTAATTAATGTTCGGAATTCACTTCCTGCAAATAATTACATTCGTTGTGGTTCAGTTCGATGACTAGATTTTCGGTTAGCGGCTTCAGATTTCCGACGAATTGAAAACCAAAAAGCCTGAAATGCTTTTAAAGCAAATTCTATAAATAATGTCCAACAAAAAGGAGACTACGTTTTGTAATCTTCAAATGTAGCATTGGGCATTTTTTAGCTGTTAATGTTTGGGGGTAGGGGGTAGAGCTGCGTCAATGTGGAAGGGAAAAAAAGCACTAAAGAGAAGCCTTATTCAAAGTTAATTAGTAAAAAATAAACAGAAAGTGTCTTTCTTTTTAGTAACAAAATCAATCGGAAAAAAGTTCTTCGTTTTAGTATTATTGTTTCAAGCCCTGCACCTTAAAATTTAGCTTTTAATTGCAAATAAAAATAATTAAAATACAAAGTTAAATATTAAATCACTAATAAAAATTGTTAATATTAATGTACTATTTTTTTCATAAATAGTGTGCCTGCAAATTTAAGGTCATGACGTCCTCTTTAGTTTCTGATAACTGATTCTCGGATATTTTAATACGCTGATGACAAATATGAACTTAGTTTTTCGGAAAAGCTACAGATAGAAAATCGAAAAAAACACGTTTTCTCACAGAACAAAATATATATTTAAAAAAGTACTTGCTTTCTGACATTGAAAACTATTAAAATATAATTAGAAGACGTTGTTAAGCTACAATGCGTATTAATTTTCTTTGTGGAATCTGGTCCTTTTTTCCCAAAGCTTCTGTTGTGTGATTTTCTTTTAAATTTCTTGTTTGGATTGTCGCGCTTCAATAACCAACAATAGTCCGCCATCATGGTAGAATTCCATCTCCATCGATTCCAACCTTTAAGTTCTTTTAAATCTTGGAGAAACTTTTCGCCTTGTTCTTCGCTAACAGCTCCTAGATTTTCTGGAAAGTATTAAATGTGCGAATTCAGAAAATGAAGTTTAATGCTCATATTACAGCCCATTAGACCCAAATTTGATATCATTTTGCCTACTATTTCTTTATAGTCGGAGTGTTTACTCTTCCCCAAAAAGTTTTTCACCACTTCCTTAAAAGATTTCCACCCTTGTAACTTCAACATCATTGAGTTTTTCGTCAAATGGTCAAAAGGACAGAAAAATACCTTCCCCTGGTGTGGGGTACAATAGAAACTCCTACTATAAAGAAATAGTAGCCAAATAATAACAAATTTGGGTCTAATAGGCTGTAATATGAGCATTAAACTCCATTTCCAGAATTCGCACATTGAATACGTACCAGAAAATCTGGGAACCGTTGGTGAAGAACAAGGCAAAAGATTTCACCAAGATTTGAAAGAACTTGAAGACATGTATCAAGAAAGATGAAATTTCACCATGATGGTTGATTATTGTTGGTTACTAAAGCGCGACAATCCAAACCGTAAATTTCAGAGAAAATCGCGCAACAGAAGCTTTGGGGAAAAAGAACCAGATTCCACAAAAAAATTAATATGTATTGTAGCTTAACAATGTCTTGTAATAATATTTTAATAGTTTTCAAAGTTAGAAAGCAGGTACTTTTTTAATATATATTTTTTTCTGTATAAAAACGTGTTTTTTCTCGAATTTCTATCTGTAACTTTTCCGAAAAATTTGTGGGCGATGGAGAAAAACCGTTAATTTCTTGATTTTTGCGATCAATTTTTTAAAAAACGTTGGTCAAATTTGACACAACCCGTTTTCAATATTTCGTTTAAAAATTAAAGTAGAAAAATGATCAGGATTTTGTTTTGAATTATTTTATCCCATTTCGTACCTTTTAACAGGGGCGGATCGTGAATTGGTGGGGCCCTGGGCTAATAGTACTTAGGCTCCTACCTAATTACTCAACTAATGCCATTTTGTCAAAAAACTGTTTTCTATAGTGATGTAGGTATAGGCTTGCCAACCTGATGATTGTTTTTTTTAATTCTTAGATCTTTTTGTTTTAATTCACAATATCGTCTATTGTTTCAATGGAGGTGGGAGGCCCTTTGTATACACGGAGCCCTGTACTGCAGCCCAAAAATCCCTTAAGTAGATCCGCCCCTGCCTTTTAAACGAATACTATTTTATTTTGCTTGTTAGTTTATAATCCCACAAACACAAAAAACCTAGACGGATTTTCTTTTTGATTTATTCTTCTTTCCATTATAAAATAAAATAAATAAGTTAATCTTCTTTTTAACTAGATTCTAAATCCGAAGCAGCTTTGAGTACTAAATTTCAATTTGTAAATGTTCGCCCGTTGAGGCTTTAGTTATAAATAAATCGTAATCCAATTTGAAATATTTCTGCATTTGAATCCATAAAATATAATAAAATTCGGTCGAGAGATATCGTGTTTACTAGTCTGGTTATTTAATAATATAAATTCGAAGAGAATTTATTAAGATAATTTCTTGGAAAGTTTCAGCATAAATAGAGTTTTATATTTCTGTTCTGAAAAAAAAAGGAAATTGCTGGAATTTTAATAAAATTGATAGTCGTTTAAAGAGATCACTCCGTTTCTATCATAATTTAGATCACGCGCTGACCTTTATTCTTAATCACGAAGGGAAGTTTCGTTTACTCTTTAAGAAGACACGCACACCCCCTCAATTTTAAGCACAATTAAATAAGTTAAGATTTAAGAATGGAAATAAAGCTTTTCCCGTTGAAAATTTAATTGGAGCGTTAAGAATTCGAGGAGTAAACTGACGCGATTTGCTTCTCTCGTTCTGACAATAAAACTAATAATTTTTCTACTCGCAATTTACTTCCCTTTCGTCGTTATAAATTTGAGTGCTCTGTGATGCTGTATTTTAAGATGGAGATTATGGTCGATCTTGTCTTGACCTAAATGTAAAAATTCACGCTCGCGATCTTGGAGTATGCCGGACTACCCCATGAAGAAGTATCATTAAATTGTAAAGGGTGAGCATAAACTTTTTCAATAAATTTGAAGAAACCTGAAAACGCTTTTAAAATTCAACTTGTATTTTGTGGTTGCATAGATTTCAAAGTTGGGCGTACAGCAGTGATTTTCAAACTGGGGAACGGAATAGCCCAAAGGGGGGGTGAAAAAGTAATTTTTTCTATTCATATTTTTTTTTCATTTAAAAATGTGCTGTATTATTTTATGAAAATACAGCCAACCCTCCTTTTACACCTTTTTTGTTTTGTACGGTTTACAAAAATGAAAATTGTAAAAATTTTTAAGGGTGAAAATTATTTTCTAATAAATTGTTTAAAGGCACTAAATTAGAAATTTGGTGTTTTTGATATACCGAAATAGAGGTTCGTAATTTCTAATTAAAATTACTTAGAAAGTAAATTAATGATTGTGAATTGTGCTTAAAACCGAGTGTGCACATTCGAGCTCAAAGTGGCACATTCCGATCTCGGGAAAATGAAGCGCGCCGCTACGCGTCGCGCTTCATTTGCTTCCCTCGCTCGGAAATGTGCCACTTTTCGCTCGAATGCGCACATCTTCGCATTTATCGAATTTGCTTCAATTACCCTTTGGATTTAACAAGAAAATAGTAAGTTATTTAAATGAAACAACATATGTGCACATTTTTCCCCAGATCAAATAGTCCACGTGACACAGTGCCGTCATTATTAATTAAAATTTTTAGAAATTAAATTAATTATTGTGTATCATGTTTAAAACCGAGTGTGCACATTCGGGCTCAAAGTGGCACATTCCGATATCGGGAAAATGAAGTGCGCCGCTCCGCGTCGCGCTTCATTTGCTTCCCCGCTCGGAAATGTGCCACTTTTCGCAAGAATGCGCACATCCTCGTAATAATTGAATTTGTTTGTGTTAATGTCCTTTTCTTTAAAATTCAATTAACTAAAAACAAACAAGGTATTATTTACTCATCCCAGCAATCGAAAAAAAAGCGTGTACTTTTATACGCGCGTTAGAAGTTACACTTCTTTGGCGTGACTAAATTATCTCACACAAATTTCATGATATTTTGACCCCCCCCCCCCCCATTGTCAAAGTTGGTCGCAATTGTGAGATTTCCCCCTCCCTAGTGTGACATCACACAATTTTTTTACATCTATAAATTATTAAATTAAAACAGTAGTTCCGAAATTAGTTTTATTTCCATTTAAGTTATTTTTTTTTAATACAGTTTTACCTCCCTAACTTCACACAAAATGTTCCTAATGAAGTTATGGAAAAAAAATTAAAATATTAAGATTTATTTGCAGATTTAAAAAAAAACTGTAATACATGATTGTTTTCTACATCTTTTTACATACTTTTCAATATTTTCTTTAGTTTTTGAAAGTATGGTTTTAAAAACTAAAGAAAATTTAATTAATTAAAAATTAATACAAAAAGATTTTTTTTCAAAAAAATTTTCCGATATGCTGTTTGCCGTAAAAATATTAAAAAAGATAAAAAAATATTTTTTTATTTTAATCATAATTATAAAGTGTGTAGCGAGAATAAACGGCGACCCTTTAATATTTTTCAAAAGTTTGATTCTTTGAAACAAAACGTCCGGTATCTCGGTGAGGAATAATCGTACCGAGCTTAAAAAAAGAAAATTAAAGTTGAAGAAACAAGCTATCCGTTTCATATAATGGTTTAGCTGAAAAAAAATTTACAAGTCCGTGGACAAAAAAAAAAAAAATTTGCAATTTTTTTTTGCGCGCTATTGCTTATTATTGCGTGATAACAGTGGCTTCAAATAATTTTTGACTAAAAGACATAAAAACTAGAATCTTGGAGCTTTAAAACGCTTTTTTAAAATTTTAGATACGATCATTTTTCACTGAAATACAGCCTGTCAAAAATCACCATAAAATTAGGAAATTTTTTTGACCCTTTAATTTTTTGCTTTAGTGTACAGTGAGCCTAAGAAGTAATCAACACCGTAAAAACAGTACTTACCGTAATCGAGCAATTCCAAGAGACAGGTTTTAGTTAAAAATATTGTTTATGACGGCTTTTATAAGTACAACAAACATTTTTTTCTATTAATTGTTTAAACAAAAGCTTTATAATCAATTTATTAAATCTTTTCTAACAAAAACGACAGCTGCCACAAATACCTTTACGTGTCTATTTAAGATTCCAAATTTACTTCTAGTTACTAAAATTACAAAGATCAATCTTAATTGTTTTTTAACCATGCAGCGCCAGATTTTGTCTCTTCAAATAGTACGTTTACTGTAGGTCTGTTTCTAGGGTGTTTATTACTTCTTAGGCTGACTGTACATACAATAATCTTAAAAGATTTTTTTTTTGTGAACATGGAAACATATTTTAAATAAGAAAAGCGAAGTTTTTCGTCTTTCTTACTAAAATTACATTTTATATTGTGAAGTTAACTCCCATTATACCTGTATAAAATTGCAACGCAAATCATGTGAACGTGAAGTTAACCCTAGGATAATTTGTATCTCCCATTTTGGGACCTATGAAAACTGTGAAATTAGAGAGGTAAAACTGTATTTTCAAGTTGTTCGTTAACAGTTCAAATCTCGCGTTTTAATACTTACAATTAGATATATTAGATTTTGAAATGTGACGTCACGAAACTTAGGAACACTCCCTTACCCTTGTCACAAAATGACATACTTCGTCCCCCCGCCCTCCCCACTCGTGACCTAATTTATGGATGGCCCCTTAAATATAACCACGTGGCACAATTAATATAAATACATTCATTAAATACGAGGATGTGCGCATTCGAGCAAAAGTGGCACATTTCCGAGCGAGGGAAGCAAATGAAGCGCGACGCGGAGCGGCGCGCTTCATTTCCCGAGATCGGAATGTGCCACTTTGAGCTCGAATGTGCACACTCGGTTTTAAACATGATACACAATAATGAATTTAGTTTCTAAATAATATTAATTAAAAATTTTAAAACTGTGTCTCGTGGACAATTTGATCTCGGGAAAAATATGCACATATGTCGTTTCATTTGAATAACTTACTATTTTCTTGTTATATCCAAAGAGTAATTGAAACAAATTCAATAAATACGACGATGTGCACATTCGAGCGAAAAGTGGCACATTTCCGAGCGAGGGAAGCAAATGAAGCGCGACGCGGAGCGGCGCGCTTCATTTTCCCGAGATCGGAATGTGCCACTTTGAGCTCGAATGTGCACACTCGGTTTTAAGCACGATTCACAATAATTCATTTAGTTTCTAAGTAATTGTAATTAAAAATTACAACACTGTGCCGAGTGTACAATTTGATCTCAGGAAAATGTGTCGTTTTATTTGAATACATTACTATTTTCTTTTTAAATCCAAAAAGTAATTTAAATTAATTAAAAGAAGTATAACTTAAAAAAAATAATTGGTTTTTAAAAGTAACTGAACAATTTATGCACATTTCGCTTTGTTTTCGATTTACATGTTTTTCGCCCGAACCCATCTATGCTGAAAATTGGGAAATAGGTGTACACGGTGGAGTGGTGCCAAAATTAGATTTTTATGGAGGAAAGCGCAATAACATAAAGGTTGGAAACCGCTGGCGTACAGTTACCAAGCATGCAAAATAAAACATCTCCGCACGGCAAGGAAATCTAATATAAAATAATAGGCTTGTATTTCGAATCTAATTATGAGATAATTAAAAAGCATATTACCGTAATTAATAGGTATATCTTAGCTTAAAAGTTGGCAATTTATTAAAGTGTCGGCTTACAAACACCGGCTTCAGATTTCCCCCTTTAAGGGTTAATAGCCTAATCGTTAAGCTACGGAAAATGTATACAAAATGAAATTTTTAAGTACCAAAATTTACGAGTTTTAATTTTTCCTCATAAAAGAGAAGTTCTCGAGCAAGAATTAATGGAGGCTCGGGAGTCACCGCAGAAAGTTTTCTTCGGCGCCAACCCTACGCGTTTCTCACAAAATGTCCACAACTTACCTGGTTTACAAAAGCACTTATATCCATCTTCCTGATCGACACAGATACCATGAACGCAAGGGGATGATTCGCATTCGTTGAGGTTGTGCTGGCAAAGCGATCCAGAAAATCCTCGGGGGCATTGACAATGAAACTGTGTTACATTCCCAAAGCAAGTTGCTCCATTTTGACATGGCATCGACGTGCAAGGATCGGTTTCTTCGCTGCAAGTCTTCCCGGTGTAACCTATGCAAAAAGAGCATAATTACTTTGTATCGGAATAAGAACTGAAATGATTCGTCAACCGTAGACAGGTTCCTTCTTCAGCGTTAATTACCCGGCAAGACGTGTTCTGGAAAAGCGTTATTAGGATCTTTGTCACATCCCCTAATTCGTGTCTTTATTTTCGTTTCGCTTTCCTTTAAAAACTTTTCATCTTATTACAGCTTTCACACAAGTAAACTTTGAAATATAAACCGTAATTCTTTAGAAAGTTTTGTAAAAGACTTATTAATCTTGCGAGTTATTTGCTCGTAAAAAAACGAAGAAGAAATCTGTAAAGAGAACAACCTCTCATTTACCGAATAATTTATTTCTTTTATAAATTCGGCCCAAGTAATAATTTCTATTTAAGATGGCGATGTCGTCGAGGAGAAGACGTCGGATTTTGAAAAATACAAAATAAAAAAATACATATAAGAAGAGTGCATTTGGTAATAACCGTAAACAATTCTTTACGAGCAAAATTCTTCCTCGGTACGTATTGTAGTCAGATAATTTGATAATATACAAAAGAAGTTACGTTCCTATTATTAAAACTAATAACTTTTCCTATTTCGGTTCGCTCGTACATGAGAAGAAATTTTCCAGACGGTAAGCCCGATATTTATAAATTCTTTATGTGACCTTTAAATAATTCCTTAAGTACCTAAACCAGTTATTTTCAAACTAGGGGCCGCCTCCCTGAAGAATCCCGGACTAGTACAAACTTTAACAAACGTGTATTTTATAAGTACACCTGTCCCTCCATTTACACGTTACTTGTTTTGCACGATTTATAAAAATAAAAATTCTAAAGTTTCCAAGAATTAAAACAATTTAAAATACAAGTAGCCCTGCTACAACACGACTTTCTATAACATGGTTTCGCTATAGCACCTTTCATAAATTGCGGAAACCCTCCTACAACACGATTTCGCTCTAACACGGTAGGAAAATTGTAAAATCTTTGTAAAACCACTATACTACTGCAGCTTTGGATAATATAATTTTGTGAAACAAATTTAAAAATAAATTGCCTTAAAATAATGACGGGAAGGAATAATGAAGTATATGTGACAAGGGCGGAGGGAGAGGTGTTAGAAAACATGACGTTCGCACCTTATCAATTTTATTTTAATTTTTTTCTTAATTTGTTGGTTTTTTTAATTTTTATATTTAGTTCTATATATAGCAGGGTGCTTCGTTTTTTTGCAGGGACCCAGACAAAATATTGTTCTAAACATCGATAAAGAAATTCTCTCCAAATTTCAACCCTTAGTTTTAATTGTAAGGTAACAATGGTTAATTTTAATTTTTCCATTTACTTAACATGTAAATATATAGTTTTTTTTCAATTACACTCCAACCTCGATAAGCCGTAGTTGAAGGAAAACTAAAAATAATTCGAATTATCAAAAATTCCAGTTATCGATATAAAAATATTAATGTTGAAATAGGCAAGTCCTAGGGAAACAGGTTCGAATTATCAAAAATTCGGCTTATCGAAATTCGACTTATGGAGGTTTGACTGTATATGAATCTCTGGCAGAGACGAATTTACGAATTTCCCGCCCCTAGGTTAGAAATATTTTGCCGCCCCTCATCTGCAATAATTTTCGCTTTTTGTTTCTAGTGCTGGTAAGTAGTATATAATATACTTCCAAACTAAAATGAATTCATCTTTATATTTCTTGTTAATTCGAATGATATATAAATTGTGAAACATGTATGAATTAAATAGTTGATTAATAGAAGATGGTAATACAAATACACAATTAAAATCTAGATTTCATGTTGTTTATTTCAACACTTGCCGCCCTAGGCTATAGCCTTTCTAACCTTATGGTAAGTCCGGCTCTGACCTCGGCTGGATTTTAAGCACAATTTTATTCAACATCTAACTTCTATTGGTAAAACGAAAATAAAAGTGAAATGAAAAATATTGAATTTTTAAATATTTTTTTAGTAAAAGATCATTTGAAGCTGAAAAAAATGATATATCGTCGGCGATACTGCAATACCGCGTAACTAGCTTTTTTCATAAGGTCGAATTTTCAATGTTATTTCATTAAATATTAGTCTCGATAGAAAAAGGTAGTTACGCGGTATTGCAGTATTGCCGACGATATGACTTTTATAATTATCTATATTTTTCATAGATATAAGCCTTCATAAATTTTATTGTGCGAAATTTTTAAAAATTCATTACTTTTTGAGAAAACGAAAAAAAAGTTCGAAAAAAATCATGGGTGCGTTTTTCAACCAGGACTAAATAAAAATTGTGAGGTCTACGACCACGGTGATTTGGCGTGGAATACCCCATATGCATTTTCTACTGTTATTTTACGCTGAATGAAATCCTGTAAAACAAATACTGTGTAAATTGAGAAATACGTGTACTGCTTATTGTTGATTTTGGTAAAAAGCCGAGTGCAATTTCGTTCCGGGAAAATATGCACTTATCCTTCGAATGTGCACCTATGTTGTTTTATTTGGGTACTTTTTAAATCGAAAAATTAATGTAATCATATTTAATACATACGAAGATGTGCGCATTCGAGCGAAAAGTGGCACATTTCCGAGCGAGGGAAGCAAATGAAGCGCGACGCAGAGCGGCGCGCTTCATTTTCCCGAGATCGGAATGTGCCACTTTGAGCTCGAATGTGCACACTCGGTTTTAAGCATGATTCACAAAATTTTGACTAATAAATTAGCCAAAAAATTAATTAAATAATTTAATCGTTTTCTCTCACTCGCACCTACGAAATTGTCGTATCTTTTCGCTCGCTTCCATTCATTGCTACGGTAAATAAATTTTTTGAACATAAAATCCATATTTACTGAACTTTAAATTTTTTGAATTGAAGAATGGAAGATTAATATAGGCAAATTCAATAAATTCACAATAATTAATTAACTTTCTAAATAATTTTAATTTAAAATTACAACGCTGTGCCGAGTACACGTAGAATTTAATCTCGAGAAAATGTACACATATGGCGTTTTATTTGAATACATTACTATTTTCTTTTTAAATCGAAAAATTAATGTAAATAAATCTAATAAATACGACGATGTGCACATTCGAGCGAAAAGTGGCACATTTCCGAGCGAGGGAAGCAAATGAAGCGCGACGCGGAGCGGCGCGCTTCATTTTCCCGAGATCGGAATGTGCCACTTTGAGCTCGAATGTGCACACTCGGTTTTAAGCATGATTCACAAAATTTTGACTAATAAATTAGCCAAAAAATTAATTAAAAAATTTAATCGTTTTCTCTCACTCGCACTTACGAAATTGTCGTATCTTTTCGCTCGCTTCCACTCATTGCTACGGTAAATAAATTTTTTGAACATAAAATCCATATTTACTGAACTTTAAATTTTTTGAATTGAAGAATGGAAGATTAATATAGGCAAATCCAATAAATACGAAGATGTGCGCATTCGAGCGAAAAGTGGCACATTTCCGAGCGAGGGAAGCAAATGAAGCGCGACGCGGAGCGGCGCGCTTCATTTTCCCGAGATCGGAATGTGCCACTTTGAGCTCGAATGTGCACACTCGGTTTTAAGCATGATTCATAAAATTTTGACTAATAAATTAGCCAAAAAATTAATTAAATAATTTAATCGTTTTCTCTCACTCGCACCTACGAAATTGTCGTATCTTTTCGCTCGCTTCCACTCATTGCTACGGTAAATAAATTTTTTGAACATAAAATCCATATTTACTGAACTTTAAATTTTTTGAATTGAAGAATGGAAGATTAATATAGGAAAATCCAATAAATACGAAGATGTGCGCATTCGAGCGAAAAGTGGCACATTTCCGAGCGAGGGAAGCAAATGAAGCGCGACGCGGAGCGGCGCGCTTCATTTTCCCGAGATCGGAATGTGCCACTTTGAGCTCGAATGTGCGCACTCGGTTTTAAGCGTGATTCACAAAAATTAAATAACTTTCTAAATAATTTGTATTTATACCAGAAACACAAAATCTTTGATTTGGTTCAATATAGACAAATCAATTAATGATTGTGAATCATGCTTAAAACCGAGTGTTAAAATTCAAGCCCAAAGTGACACATTACGATATCGGGAAAACGAACCCGTTCACCATGTAAATCGGAAAAACGCCAAAATTAATAATTTTAAGGGGGGCGCAGTAATATAAAGTTTAGAAACCACTGACCTGAACGACCAGTTACCAAAATCGTGTATTATATGATTAGATTTTTTCAAAGAACTACGTTATCAGATCCAAAACAAAAATTGTCGTAAATTTTAATTTCTTAATCTGAATCTGAGATACAAATATCAAAGATTTTCATTAAGGCGATTTCCTTTGATGTTTTTCCTATTACTTGTAAGCTTTTATAAATTTAAGGCACGTTAAAAATATTTTTACCCTGTCATCCACATCCGTTCCTATTGATCAAACTTTGCATTTTTTTCATATATGTAAAGAAAATGCGGGTTTTGCCACATAGTTAGTAATTCCACCCTTCTTGAATTTTTTGAGTTGGCCATTACAATGGAGAAACATAAATACCAAATTAACTCTGTTTCCCTTTTTTTCCGTATTTATGGGCGAGAAAAAGGGTTCTAATATTTATATGCTTCCTGTTTGATTTTCCAAGGAAATAAAATACCGAATAAACAAGGCTGCGTTTCAATGTAACCCTAATTTAATAACCAGGGACTGAAATTACACTAATAAAACGATATTAATTGTAAAATATTGATTGTAAAATTAAAGCCGTTATGCACAAATTAAAAAAGATAGTATTTTCAGTCTAAATTAAAACGTACGTTTTTTTAAGACAAAGTATTTAAAGAAAGCAGTAGTTACATAAATTATAAGTATCTTAAAACTGATTACCTTTAAGGCCGATTAAGCACACTTTAATTTATGAATAAAAAACATTTTAATTATTATTAACAAATATTTAAACACAATACACGTTTGCACTACGAGAAGGCCGATTTAATACTAACTGAATGCGTAATAAAATATTATTTTTCCTATCTAAAACTTTATCGGCAGGAATTCGAAAAAGTATTGATTTATTTTTATCGCAAAAGTTTAACAAAAACATTGTGTTTACGGCAATACGAAATATGTTGAGTTACGTTTTATAGACGCCTACGTTTCAAATTTAAATTTCAAGATAATTGGCTTAATTTTGTAAAAATTCGTTTCAACTATAAATAATGAGCTCGAATGTGCACACGCGGTTTTAAGCATGATTCACAATGATTAATTAACTTTGTAAAAAATTGTAAATTTTGATTATAAAACTGTATGTATGGGAGAAACACCAAAACTTTGTTTTGGTGCTCTTAAACAGTTAATTTTGAATAATAAACAGTAGGGGAAGATGGGGTAGCCCCGGACACTTAAAAGAATTACAAATAAAAAATATAAATAAATAAATTTATTTATTTTTTGTGATTTAAAATAAAAGTAGGAACACTTAAGTTTATACTAATTAAAATTTGCAATGATATATTTGTTTTTTTAGGAAATATGGACAATCCAATTTGACCTTATTTTTTGCAATACAAAAAGTGACGGGTAGCCCCGGACTAGTACTCATTGGTGGACCAATCGTTTTTTTGGCCTTATAAACACCACAAAAATAATTAATATTTAAACAATTTTTATGTGCCCAGTGATGAATCCAGTCTTCATCAAAAGTTTCTTTGCATATGATGCATTCGATTTCTTTCTCTCGGTTTTTTTTAGGAAAAACTTCGAATATTTTTGTCTGTTTTCAATATTTTTTGCAATTTTTTCTTTTGACAAATTTATTGTTTTTAGTTTTCTACTTTTCCTCTAAATTTTGTTTAAATGGAGATGTTAAAATATCGCTCCTATAAGTTTTTTGAGCTCTCGTTAAATGTTTTTTTGATGTATCAGAAAATAGTAACAGTTGTTTTAATAAATGTGCTGTGCTGATTGAAGGCACCGGGTCAGTATAGATGTTGACCACAGTTGCGATTCGTACTGGATGTGAAAAATTTATTTTTACAGTAAATAATAAAGCACCGATAAGTTATGTATTTCAACTGTAGTATAAAGTAACTTTTAAAAAAGATTATTAGAAAAGCCAAAATAATGTCCGGGGGTACCCGATTCTCAACATGCAACATTTTTATTCAAAGCTCCTAAGATGTAGTAGAAATATTTCAAATAATAATTGATTATTGTAAATCTTATTAAAAATTGAGAACGTCATTTAGTGGCTCAAGACTGTAGCCTCGCCAGTGTTGCCACCCACTCATTAATATAATTATTTTTTTGACGTGGTTTATTAATTATATAAAATTTAAAAACATAAAAAAGTCAACTTCTAACAAAAAAACCGGTACGCGCGTTAGAAGTCATACTTCTTTGTTGTTACTGTATTAAATATAACCACGTGTAAAATTAATATAACTAAACACGAAGATGTGCGCATTTGAGCGAAAAGTGGCACATTTCCGATCGAGGGAAGCAAATGAAGCGCGACGCGCTTCATTTTCCCGAGATCGGAATGTGCCACTTTGAGCTCAAATGTGCACACTCCGTTTTAAGCATGACGCACAATAAATTTATTTATTTAAAATTTACTAACGTTTTTTAAATTAAAAGTTACATAACTACCGAAACCCAAAAATGTATCCATCTCGTCCAAAATTTTACTAACACCCTGTATAATAAAATATTTTAAAATGTGTTGCCATTTCCAAAATTCCCCTTCGTTAAATAGAAAAATAATTATAACTCACCATAAGGACATAAACATTGAAACGTTGATCCTTCGTGTCCTTGCGATATGTCCACACAAATTCCATTATTTTTACAGGGACTCGGATAACAAGCGTCCTGTTCTTCACAATGAGGACCGACGAAGCCGGGACAGCACTGACATTCATATCCTTCCTATAATTTAAAAAGGATATTGAAATAATTGCCAGCGTCTCGTAAAATAAAACATTAAGCGCTCGGAAGACGTATTGTTATCTTTTAATTGAATTGTTGATCTCATAAATTAACACGCTCATTTTCGTTCCTTATTTAATTATTGTAAAATACGGAAAAAGGAATTCGCACTTAATCGATCCCAATTTTTTCCTAATTCGAATTAAATTTTTCATTAATTCCTCCGAATCGCGTTATGATTTTAGCGCATTAAACCTTGGATTATTTTGTTTGCGAATTCAATTCGAAATCTTAATTAGAAAATAAAAATAAATATGAAACGAACGAGGATTATTAATTATCTGAGTATTGAATCCGTCGTGTGCTTGCAGAAAACGTAATGAGCTTTTCGTGCAAGTTGAAAGCTTCCATCCAGAGTCCGCATTTATTCCGTTAATAATGAGGTTTCCCGGTTCTATTTTTTTTTTAACTTTCAAATTGCAACGATACAATCATTGGGATGAATTGCAAATGTTTAGTCGTCGCCGTTGTTATTACCTTCCAGCGTTATGTAAAATTAAATCGCCAAGGGTAAAGGGAAATGCTCAGACGGATATCTTGATTACCTACAACACCTACGACAGTGATACTAATACCTTGCAATTTCTCTCGAGTAATTTACATACCTAATTTATCCTGTGGAATGATATAGTTAACAAGCTTGTAGAATATTCAAACATCTCCGAGATGCTGATGCAAAGAGAAACTCAAAATTCACGAATACTTTTTAGGCGCTTCGCTCGCTCGAGAGAATTATTAATTAAGGCAATATTAAGAATATCCTATCTCTAACTCTTATATCTAATAGTTTCTTGCAGCACCTAATTAAGAAAAGCCTAGGGCCATAGCCCATTAAACGCGAATAAGCAAATCCTGGGATAGGATAACATAGTTACGTTCATAAGCAGTAATCCACTTTTCGGTTCAATTTGCTTTGAAAGATTCGTTTTAACGTAGAACTGTACCCCTCGTTATTACTTTTCGCGGACAATACCTGGCACTACTTATTTTCAAATTACAGACTGAAAGAAATAGTTCATATTTCTATTTTCTAACTTCAATTTTTCGATAAATGGATATTTATAGATATCACACGTGCAAAGATTGGTAACACCATGTATACGTTAGCAACATGTAAAATATACATTAGAAAGGTTCGCAACAAAGAATATAATGCTGTTTATTCCCACCAGAGGCAGCATATTCGATACAAATATTATTAACGCATTTTAAATATAGTAATGCCTCAACATTCGCGAGGGTTACGTTCCAGAAAAACCTCGCGAATATCGAATTCGCAAATGTTAAGTCTATCTTAATGTGGAAATAGGAGTTACGTTCCACGACGCTTGATATACGTTGCATATACATACAAAACAAAATACATATGTATATACAAGTTTTAATAATTTTTAATTAAACTACCATCAATTTACTGAATTTAAAGTGTTAGGGTGTTACTCAACTGAATCGAAAACTAAGGAAATCGTTTGGTGAAGCATGGGGAGAAAGAGCGGTTTGTTGTTCTAGGAATTCTTCGGCTCTCCGAACGAAACCAACACGAGATATGAAATAATTACTGCACAGAAAAAAAATATCTTGGCTCAAGTGAGAAAATTTCTTCGTTACTATTCTCTTGAACTAAAATAGAAAATTGCACTTGAATGAAAAAAAAACATTATTTTAACTACAAATCACTCATTTTCTTGATATAAAAAATTTATTCTTGAACTAAGGAAAAAACTTTCTTGATACAAGAAATCATTGTATTAATAAATGTACATTCTTCTCATAAGAAATTTTACTGTTGAACCAAGTATGCGAAATTCTTGTATTAAAAATTTTTCTTAATTCAAAATTGTCGAAGTAAAGAAATTATTTGACTTCACTCAAGAATTTTTAATTTAATTTTTAATGGTTCCGCGAATAAGCGAGTACACAGCTCAAGAATGTCGAATTTTTGTGCATTTAATAATCGCAAATAATCGAAATTCGCGAACATCGAAACCGCGAATGTTGAGAGATTACTGTACTTCATACATGCATTTCTAAGTTTTGCATGGTTTATATTTAATTGTAATTTATTCAAACAATTCACAAAACCACACAAATTCTTCGGCTATAAGTATTATGTCAATTAATTTTTTTTTAAACCAGGTGAAACGTTCAAAAATTGTATTTTTGAATATTTCTTAAACCATAATATTTAAAATCTTTGGCTAGCACTAAATTTAATTGAAAGGGACAAAATTAATATAGAGAAATCCAATAAATGTATAGTATGTGTGCATTCGAGCGAAAAGTGGCACATTTCCGAGCGAGGGAGGCAAACGAAGCGCGACGCGGAGCGGCGCGCTTCATTTTCCCGAGATCGGAATGTGCCACTTTGAGCTCGAATGTGCACATTCGGTTTTAAGCACTATTCACAATAATCAATTTAGTTTCTAAATAATTTTAATTAAAATTTACAACGCTGTGCGAGGTGTACAATTTAATCTCCGAAACATGTGCACATAAATTGTTTTATTTTAATAAATTAATATTTATTTTTGAATTCAAAAATTAATTTAAAAAAATACAATAAATACGAAGATGTGCGCATTCGAGTGAAAAGTGGCACATTTCGAGCGAGGGAAGCAAATGAAGCGCGACGCGGAGCGGCGTGCTTCATTTTCCCGAGATCGGAATGTGCCACTTCGAGCTCGAATGTGCACACTCGGTTTTAATCACGATTCACAATAATAAATTTTCTTTCTAACACTGAATTACAATATCAACCAGCTGTCCAAATTGTGATCTTGCCATTTTGTGACTTTACATTTTTTTAAATATTTTGAATACCTAAGCTACGATTTTTTTTTAAATTTTGCCAAAATAAGCCATTCGTCAATAGTAACCTATCATTCAAATTTGGTTAACTTTTAATAGTCGTGGGGTACACTTCCACCTTAAGCGCCATAGCCGACCAATAACAACTTTTGTGACGACCGAAAAACTAGTTGATTTATACACCAGAAAAGGGGGCTACCGGGCTGCAACCCTTTCCATAAGCCTACATAATTAAATACAAATTAACTACAAAATCAATTCCTTAATGAAAAAAGTTTTTGAAAAATTATAAAAATAATCGAGAAGAAATTCGGAGTGTGCCGCTGCAGTTTTAGGATTTTTAATTAAAATTTTATGAACGGTAAATTGATTATTGTAAATCTTATTAAAAATTGAGAACGTCATTTAGTGGCCCAAGACTGTAGCCTCGCCAGTGTTGCCACCCACTCATTAATATAATTATTTTTTCGACGTTGTTTATTAATTATATAAAATTTAAAAACATAAAAAAGTCAACTTCTAACAAAAAAACCGGTACGCGCGTTAGAAGTCATACTTCTTTGTTGTTACTATATTAAATATAACCACGTGTAAAAATTAATATAACTAAACACGAAGATGTGCGCATTCGAGCGAAAAGTGGCACATTTCCGAGCGAGGGAAGCAAATGAAGCGCGACGCGGAGCGGCGCGCTTCATTTTCCCGAGATCGGAATGTGCCACTTTGAGCTCGAATGTGCACACTCGGTTTTAAGCATGATTCACAATAATTAATTTACTTTCTTACACGGCTAACTTCAACTGCTGACTTTTCGTTATCTGTGCGCGCGCGACTTCCGTTGCCCACTAAAAGTTTACTCTCAAGGCGCCAAAAGAAGTATAACTTCAAAAAACAAAAATATTCCCTAAAAAACTTTAAGTAATGATTTAAAAATTTTAAAATATACACAAAATTTATTGCCTTAAATATATTTTTTTTATTGCTCCGCGCTGTTTCCAAAATCTTTTTATTTTGTAATCGAAAAAATCGATACAATTAATATTTAAATTATTACAGATTAATAATTCTGCGTTTACTTTTCTGCTGTTAATCTATTTCTTTCATCCCACCATTGAAGAAAAAATTCTCTCAATATATGCTAAATATAAATTCAATTAATTTTTGTACGTTAAAAAAATTTAAATGCGCCTCTTATTTTGCAAATTTTCAATTTCGAAGAAAATCGAACGTGCGAAACAATTACGGGATCATTATTCGAAAAACCGGTCAGTTGGCAACACCGAGCCCCACCCATAATTAAATACAAATCATCAGCAAAGACAAAAAAAAAATAGAATAAAAAATTTGGAAACTCAATAAAAATAAACGCAGCCTTCCAAAAAAATATTCTGGCCGTGCCGCAAAAATTGTATGGAAGATATTTCTTCGCGATTTATAATAACGTAACAAAGCTGCAAGGATTTTCGAAATATAATAACTACAGCCCTGGAAAAGCTCCACTTATGTAGGTTTAGTCGGGAGTTAATAACAAAATAAAAACTATGTCGAATAAAAAAATACGGCGAGGAAATTGCGGCGAAACAAAGAAAATTCGAAAAATATAAATCGATCGAATGAAATATATTTGTAAAATACGTTAGCTTTATCAGTGTTCACGTTTATTGGCTTTTGCTTGACGCAAAGATGTAATAACAGTTCCTACAATCTATCGCATTCAAAAGCCGAGCTCGTTCGAAAGCTAAGAGAAAAACAAAAGGAATCTATTGAAATAGAAAAAGTAATTTGTTTTTTCGATGTAGAAAAATATTCAATATCTTTACTTACCATGGAGATATTAGAATAACAAATTCCTTTACCCGAACAATCTTCATTTTCCCCGCAGTTGTCTGATTTCACAGTCACTTTCAGACGGACGCATTGATTTCCCCACAATTCGGATACCACTGGAAAAAGATTTGCCTCTTAATTTTTCACAGCACTTCATTTAAACTTTCGAGTAGTTTTAACGAGTTCCTCGAGTTTTTAATAAATAACGCCAGCACACAAAAAAAAACAAAAGTGGTCTGTGTACATTTGACCAGACTCATCTATCTATATTTATTTTGACGCGCTGAATGAACATCCAAAGTCCGCTGAGCTCGTACGCCTTCAAAATTTTCATTAAAATGCAGCAAACTACTAAAAACGTCTAAAAATTGCAGTTATGAAAATGAGGAAAATTTTATTACACTGGATCAGAGCTTTTTAAACTAAGAGCGCGGCCCCAAATGGGGTCGCTTAGCAAAATCCTGAGATCGCAACATTTTAATGTAAAATATGTAAAAATTCTACAACTATATCTTTTCATATGTATGTAAGGGACCTGTTGTACCTTGGTCCTTTTTTCACTTGTAATTTTTTTTAAAATGTATATGTAACAATTTGTTGATAAAATGAATTGCATCGTAGTAGGGCACTAATAAGGTATTCATCATAAAATATTTGAAAGCATTACCAACCGTTTAGTTTACTCAAATTGCTATAAGATTTACAAGTTAATGGATCTATGGCCTAGGTACAACAGAAGTGATGTACCTTGGCTCTATTGACATTAAGCAAAATAAAACCCATTGTTCTATGAAAAATATATATTTATTTTTGGACTATAAGAACTACTAATGTTCTTCTTTGAGATGACACTAAAGTTGTTTCAAAAATGAACAAAACTTTTCTCGTATACTCAAATTTCACATACTTGATGGTAAACTTTGCAAAAATTAAAAATTTTTCGTTAGCCTTGTGAGGCATAGTATCTGAAGCAAAATAAATAAAATAATAATTTATAACAAAGGTATATCTAAATTGTTATTTATTGCACGTTGATCTTAAGGCCAAGGTACAATTTTTGACAGTAAAACATACCGATCCTTGATGTTTAAATTCAAAAATAAATTTAAAGATTATGCTGTGCCAAAGTCAGACCACTACTATGCAACCATTAATAAATAATCTTTCTATTACGATGAGTCATTTGTTATTAGGTGATAAAAATCAATAAGATATTTAAGTAAAAAGAATATAAAAGGACTTACTTTTTTTCGATTAAAAATTTTTAAATTTTTAAAATTTCAATTGATCTCATACATTAACAAAATACATTGGCTAACTGCCGCTAACTTGATGTTAATGTCTGTCAATGTGGCATTTGAAATATCGAAAATTATGGGTCACAAAAGCCCGCAATTATTAAAAAAAATTAAATTGCCCTAGGTACAAAGGGACCAAGGTACAACAGGTTCCCCTATATTGTTATCTAATCAATAAATCGTCACAAAATTTTTATATTTATATGGGGTCGACAAAAAACTCAAAATCATAAATGGGGTCGTGAATGAAAAAAGTTTAAGAAGCCCTGGACTACATCAAGTATTTTCCTTGTATGTATATTTTGATCAAGTATATTTTTTATAGATTTTGATGCGATGAATCGAAATTCAGAATCTGTTAATCTCGATCATTCATATATTTATCAAAAATCGTAAAAAAATTTATTCTGGTCGTTATTCGTCGAGCATGAGTACGAACAAATATATTTTTTGTTGTTTATAGTTTGTAATAGTGTGATTTTTCTAACTAAATTTTTTTTGAAAATGAAAATGTTTTAAAACGCGTGTTTTGGGTGTTTTCTGTCTCCAATTATACACAGAACTAAGCCTGTGCTGTAGTTCTACTACAACTACAACGAAGCGAACACTATGACAAAATTTGAAAATTTTAATGCCACGGTACCGACATATAATAGTCCAAGCGGCGATCGTTAAAAGGGTGGTGAACCAAAATAAGTACAAAATGGACTTTATTACTTTTTAGATATTCGACAAAAAATAAACCAACTGTCCGGCGATCTGCAACTTGTCCAACTGTTTTTTTTTTATAATTTTTTGTAAAAATGATGTATAAGATGTTGTAAGATACAATGTTTTACTATTCGAAGAAGTTTCGATCAGTAGAATATAAAAATTTAAGTCTGGCGCCCCTATTCTTGACACAACTGTTTGCCAGACTACCCTCAAAATATTTATTGCAATGATAAATTTTCTATATAAGGTATAAGAAAAAATTAAACGTCAAAACTTCTGTTTTTTATCCCTCTTTTGAATAGAATTGGTCTGGTACATTAATACTTGACCAAAATTCTGCTAGACCACGATTTAGAAAGTCCTTTGTTGCTACTTGTTGAGCGCCAGTTTTTTTGTTTTTTTGCAAAATTTACATTCAATTGTTATTCTGTCAAAAATTTTAACAAAACTATAACAAATAAATACAGAAATAAGTTAAAACATTGAGGAAAAAATAAATTAAAAAGTTATTTCTTATTTTTGCCATGGTAGTGACATCCACGGTAATGACATTTGAATTTAAAATGAACCTAACTTTATAATGCAGATAAATAAAATAATTTCCTAAATAATTTCGATTATTTACGTAAAAGTAAATAAAATTTACTATAATTGATTCAAACATCGTATTAATAACCGCAAATTTCAATACCACGGTTCTGACATGTAATTTTATGACATACCTTTTTCAAAATAAAACAAATTACTTTAATTATATTTTTGAAACTTCAAAATAAATACACAGCTGTAAACATTGCACAAATAGTCCCTCCTGAAAATGCCGCCAGAAAAAGTGGACGAAACTAAATTAAGATGGCGATTAGGCGGCAAACATTTCAAATTTAAAAATTGAATAAAATTCCGGACATAAATCAAAGATGATTATTTTTGTTACCAAACATTATTTTCGTATAATTGCAATATAATTTAATGGAGTATATATTAGACTTAAGTTATGAGAAGTAACTTTTAAATTACAAATCGAATATCGATAGAAATTTATACATTTAGTTTGAAAAATGAGAATCGGACATGCCACGGTTATGACATTTCGAGTATATTTTCGTAAGTTATGAGTAATCCAAGATCACTTATGTTCCAAAACCTAATGTAGGTTGAAGATAATTATCAGATTTATAATATTAATGATTTCTCAATAAGAAAAAACTATGTTGGATGATAAATAAAATACTGGACATAAAAAATCACAGTTATCTGAGAATCACCCATATAGACACAAAAGTACTTAACTCGACTTTTTTTGATAATTCGGATTATTTTTGGTTTCCCCTCGACTTCGACTTATCGAGGTTCGACTGTAAATCTAAATTTATTCAACTTTAATTTTTTTGAATTTAACAATGGAAGTTTAAAATAAGCAAATCCAATGAATACGAGGATGTGCGCATTCGAGCGAAAAGTGGCACATTTCCGAGCGAGGGAAGCAAATGAAGCGCGACGCGGAGCGGCGCGCTTCATTTTCCCGAGATCGAAATGTGCCACTTTGAGCTCGAATGTGCACACTCGGTTTTAAGCACGATTCACAAATGTTGACTAATAAATTAGTAAAAAAATTAATTAATCGACTTATCGAGGTTTGACTGTATATGTATTTTGATGCGCTGAATCAAAATCCGAAAGTCTGTTTGACCCGTACACCCTCAAAATTTTGAGTAAATTACAAAAAACTGCTTAAATTGGCTAAAAATTGCGAAAAATTGCAGTTTTTCCTAATTTACTCAAAATTTTGAGGGTGTACGGGCCAAACGGACTTCCGATTTGTATTGAGCGCATTAAAATACACTTAGATGTACAGACCACATTTTGTTTTGTGTTGTGGTGTAATTATTAAGTTTCTATATTTAACCGCGTTCATTATGAGTCAGGAAACAATCAAACAGCGGTTTATTATCGTCGAAATATAAATCACCGTTTCAATTTGTCATTGAAATTGCCAATAGAGCAATAACGGCATAAATTGGAAGAGTAATTATCCAGAATCAGCGATATTGGGTTTTGTGTTAAACATGTTAAGTTAATTGAAACCGTAGAAAAATTGAAGCGGATACCTCAATGAGAAAAACCAGCAAAAAATAGGAAGAGATAGATAAAGCCATTATTGGAATTAGCATCTTAATTAAAAATTTCGCTCACCAATTAAGAGATTAATTCCTTCAGTCAAGTCCTTGTCGTAAAGAGTTACCACTTTGCGATTATCTACTTTTAAAGGAGTGATGTCGAGCAGGATGCCTTCTGTGACATCGCAATGATCATACCCCGTACGAGTTACTTGATATACAGCAGTCGGCGGCTCGTGCATTACCCTGAAATCATTTTTTTTTGGCCATAATTAGCTAAAATAAAACTACCGACATAATGTTGTTGTGCGCTAAGTTACCTGAATGCATAATTACACCCAGCTGTTAACTTTAGGGTTCGCCATCGGACCCACCAACTAATTACTTAGATTTAGGAAGGAAACACTTTAACCATTAACGGTTGAAAATTTAAAGTGATTTCGATCGAAGAGCATTATTAGATTTCAAATAGCACCAGGCAACTTGCGAACAAAACTTACACTTTTTATTTTTAATTTGAGGAGCAAATATGTAAATCGAGCAACATTATCATTTTCAATTTCTTTTAAAAGATCATCAATGCTGGACACAAAAAATTTGCATTTAAAGTGTTTTATTCGACTGTGAGCATTTCAAAAATGCAAGTTGATAGTTAGCAAAAAATTGATCTTTCACAAATTGGATATACCTACATATAATAAATTAATAAAAACGTATATTCAACAAATTGAAGTTTTATAAAACTTTAGTATTATTTGAAATTATTAAAATATTCCAATAAAATTGTAATAAGCAATTTTTGTTATTTAACACTTGTAGAAATGAGTTTGTGTCTGAAAAATTTTAATTTTATTCCGGGGCAAAAATAATTGCTTGTGGTCTAGTGGCCACTAGTTGGATACCACTGATCTAAAAGTGCAGTATGTAAATGCATGGCAGTGCTGCTTAAGTACCACTTTGTCATTAAATGCAAAACGTTTTTAATAAAAATGTTATAAAAGGTTCTTTTTTAAAAAACTGGCGCGTGCACTTATGCAGGCGCGTTAGAAGTTATACTTCTTTGACGTGACTAAATTAAATATAGACAAGTGTAAAAATTAATATAAATAAATTTGATAAATACGAGGATGTGCGCATTCGAGCGAAAAGTGGCACATTTCCGAGCGAGGGAAGCAAATGAAGCGCGACGCGGAGCGGCGCGCTTCATTTTCCCGAGATCGGAATGTGCCACTTTGAGCTCGAATGTGCACACTCGGTTTTAAGCATGATTCACAATAATGAATTTAGTTTCTAAATAATTTTAATTAAAAATTACAACACTGTGCCTCGTGGACAATTTGATTTTGGAAAAAAATGTGCACATATGTCGTTTCATTTGAATAACTTACTATTTTCTTGTTAAATCCAAAGAATAATTGAAACAAATTGAATAAATACAAAGATGTGCGCATTCGAGCGAAAAGTGGCACATTTCCGAGCGAGGGAAGCAAATGAAGCGCGACGCGGAGCGGCGCGCTTCATTTTCCCGAGATCGGAATGTGCCACTTTGAGCTCGAATGTGCACACTCCGTTTTAAGCACGATTCACAATAATTAATTTAATTTCTAAATAATTCTAATTAAAAATTAAAAAACAAGGCTGTACCGCGTGCACATTTTGAACTCGGGAAAAATGTGCACATATGTCATTTTATTTGAATACATTATTATTTTTTTTTTAATCCGAAAATGTGCGCATTCCGCTAAAATGTTATTTGATACTAGTGTTGCTGAACCGGGAATTCCCGGGAATTTTAGTAATATTTTTACTCCCGATATCCGAAAATAATCGTTCGATACCTGAGAAATTTCTAAATTTCTAAATAATTCAATCTTTTCCATAAAACCAATAAGAGCCAAAAGTGAGAAGACATTTCGCTTAACAAGAAAATTCGCTAAATATTAATATTAATATTAATTAAGAAATAAACTTGCAGACAAGTCCTTATATGCAATCACGTATTGAAAAACATATTTTTTAAATAAAAATTTCAAAAGTTCACAATATAAATACGTAAATATATTACTATGTTTTATATGTCCATTTAATAAACATTTAGTTTACTATTTATAATTACTTTCATTTTTTTATGCTATCCCAAATTGTTTTTGTATTTCGTGCAATGTAAAATATAATAAAAAAAACAAATTAATTGTTTATACATAATATAATGAATTTTAGTTTTATTAATTTTTACATTAATTTTTAAAGTTATTGAACCCCGAGAATTCCCGGGAATGCCCCAAACAGTTGTCTCGAGTCCGGGAATCAAAACAATGTCGACTCTGAGCAACACTAAATAATTCTAAATTTTCCGTCCAAAAAAAATTGCTTATAATTAAGAATAAAGGGCATCAAAACTAAAATAAAAGAGTATGGATTTTTTGTGCAGCAGTGCGAACAGAAAACAAAAATTTGTACCTTTCTGCAGGTCTATCACGATTATCGGTATAATTAATAACGGTCTCCTTTTGAATGAGTTGCGAATCGTCGATCCTGACCAAAAGAACATCTCCACTTTGAATCTCTATTGCGCCCTCCCAGTTGGGAATTGTAGGAAAACAATTATTTGAGAGAACTGAAGTAGAATCAAATGTGTTATTCGAAGAGCCATTTTTCAAACATTCGGACGGAATCTGAAAATGCGTGCCATTTCAAACAACCTTTAAATACAATATTCTTGTTTTTACACCCTCGATTCCGCTAATCGGTTAGGGCGCCCCTAAACCTTTGCTCTTATATAAAACGATAAAATTTTAGTTTCTCAGTTTTTCGGCGATTTTTTTTTTGCAAAGTTTTTACGACGCTTGTATAATATTTGCGGCCGTGCTTTTTCCGAGGGATTGCCATTACGTTCTTACATTTATTTTCAACGTGTTGCTTCAAATTTGGAGGATGCGTTAAGGTTAAATCGCGTGGAAATGTAGCCATCCACAATATCTTGGGTACTTCTGGGTCCGCACCCTTGGTTAAAGTTGCGTCCCTTGCCCCTTCCCGCCCATTAATATTGTAAACAGGAAATTTTGACAGTTTGAAATTATTTTATATAATCAGATAAGAGGTTTAACTAAAATGTATAATAAATTAAGAAAGTAAATGGATTTCAAGCTTTAGAACCATTAAGCAAATTAATTTGTAATTAAATTTGTGGAAATTACATAATTTGGAGAGAAATTGCCATATATGTCATCATCATATAAGAACTAAGATAATTATTAATTTTACTTAAGATCTAATGTAAGATGCAAAGCTCTCTGTTAACACTCTCGTAAACATTTACGAAATTAATCCTTGTCATCCTTCATCTAAACTTCAAACGACAGATCAATTTTCTTGTACGTTTTCTTTCAAAATTCGTTTGCGTTTTAATGTGTTAGATAGAAAAAATCCAACTTTATATTGTTTTCCTATATCTACCAATCTCCTTCGTTTATAAAGTTAAAAAACAATCAACTTGACGCAGAAATGTAAACAGAAGGATTATAAAGTAAAGAATTCTTTTTTCTCCTCTCGCTTTGGCGTTGGAAAATTTCAAAAACAACTATATTGTTTTGTAATGCATTCTGGAGCGAAGAAACAAATAAATAAAAACCGTCGCTTTCGCCGAAGAAAAAATAAAAAGGAGGTTCCGCGTTATTAATTAATCTTCCCTCACATAAAAATAGCGGGAAATGTTGAGATAGTTTTAATAATATTATTAACTTTATTGAATAGAAACCTTCATAATAAAAATAAGAGTGTAACAAGCAGACCTAGAGCTGTTCAAAATGATCAATATGTTGAACTTGCGCAGCAGTCGGTAACACAAAGCCCTAAAAAATCGCAACGGTCACAAATCAGAAATTAAACTAACATTTAAAGCTCTGAGCCGTAAAAAAAAATTAAACGACATTCCAGAGAGTTATCTTGGATATAAAAATAACGATCCTATACATCCGTTCTTACTACCTGACTACTAAAAATTTCCTTCCATTTTCGGGAGACACTTGCGAGGCATTTTTTGCGAGTTTATGAAATAAAATTTTTGCGTTTATCTTCGAACGCTTAAATTTTTTTTAACCTTTCGTATACTGGGTGACTAAATGTCAGATGCAATGCTAGGTGGGGTTTATCATACCACGAAAATAAAATTAAATCAAATCCACAAAATTGTACTTTATGACAGTTCAATGATAAGAAATATATGTTAATAACTAATAATGAATAGGTTTAAGTATAACATATTTATTTATGCATTAGCATAGACTTTCATTAATAAAAATACAAAAACCTAACTTTTTCTTCAATTTATAAACTATTAACCTTCCGCATATTAGGTGACTAAATGTCACATGCCATACTAGGTGGCGTTTGCCATACCACTAAAAAAAATTCAATAAAAATGTACAAAATTGTACTTTGTGACAGTTCAATGATAAGAAATATATTTTAATAATTAATAATGAATAGGTTTAAGTAAAAGACAATGTATCTTCTCTCTCCCTTCCATTCATTGCTATGGTAAATACGTTTTTCAAATATATAATCGATATTTATTAAATTAAATTAAAATTTTTGATTTAAATGAGCTTATGGTAAATTATATTAATGTAATAAATACCAGGATGTGCGCATTCGAGCGAAAAGTGGCACATTTCCGAGCGAGGGAAGCAAATGAAGCGCGACGCGGAGCGGCGCGCTTCATTTTCCCGAGATCGAAATGTGCCACTTTGAGCTCGAATGTGCACACTCGGTTTTAAACACGATTCACAAAATGTTGACTAATAAATTAGTAAAAAAATTAATTAATCGACTTTTTTGATAACTCGAATTATTTTTAGTTTCCTTCAACTTCGACTTAGGGTCCATCCATAAATTGCGTCACACGTTAATGGGGGGCACAAGCTTTGTGGCGTAACATGTTAAAATTTGTCGTTTATTGTTTTCTAACTAGCTATTTTTTTTGTTATCAGAAATATGTGACTTTATGTTGATTCTATTAAAGATTATTTAATAAAAATAAGAAAAAAATGAAAATAACTGTTTTCTTTAGATTATTTTTAAATATATATGCATAAATTTAAAAGATGTGTGACGTCACATCAGGGGGGAGGGGGTTCGAAAAATGTGACAACCTGTGACAAGGACGGGGGGAAGGGTTTAAAAGTCCTAAAATTCGTGTGACGTAATTTATGGATGGCCCCTTTTCGAGGTTCGACTGTAAATCTAAATTTATTCAACTTTAATTTTTTTGAATTGAAGAATGGAAGATTAATATAGGCAAATCTAATAAATACGATGATGTGCGCATTCGAGCGAAAAGTGGCACATTTCCGAGCAAGGGAATTAATTAATTAAATAATGTAATCGTTTTCTCTTAGTCGCACCTACGAAATTGTCGTATCTTTTCGCTCGCTTCCACTCATTGCTATAGTAAATAAATTTTTTGAACATAAAATCCATATTTACTGAACTTTAAATTTTTTGACTTGAAGAATGGAAGATTAATATAGGCAAATTCAATAAATACGAGGATGTGCGAATTCGAGCGAAAAGTGGCACATTTCCGAGCGAGGGAAGCAAATGAAGCGCGACGCGGAGCGGCGCGCTTCATTTTCCCGAGATCGGAATGTGCCAGTTTGAGCTCGAATGTGCACACTCGGTTTTAAGCACGATTACCAAACGTCTCATTTTAACAAAAAAAATAATTCCCGTTAGTTATACCCCACCTCGTACACGGAAGATTAAGTATTTTCTTGAGTAGGGGGAGTAGGGCAATATGACGCGCGGGGCTCATTATTTCCCAACTTGATTTTTTTTTGCTGCCGTTTCATAAATTTTTATTTTTTGCCCTAGAAAAAAATATCCATCCCAAAAAAAATCTTAATTTTCAAATTAAACCGTGCCGAAATCATGTTACATTTCCCATTTAAAAAACATAGGAATTTCGAACTAATTTTTTTTTCTGAAAAAAATAATACGGCAATGCCCAATATATATTTTTATAGAGAATTGAACTACGATTCTTTTTAATAAAATCATTCAACTAATCTATAATAATTTAAAAATCTTAATGGTTACAACAACGTAAACAATACATTGTAAGTAATACTAAGAAAAGATTTATTTCTTTTTTTGCTTTTTTTGCTTTATTTACGATTTTTTTATTAAGCAACTTTTAATTGCACTAGAATAGGTAGCTTTGAGTTCACTTATAACTTGAAGTAAATAATGTTTTTGCTCTTCTTTAGTAGTTAAAATGTGCATATACTCTTGAGTTAATTGAACTGCTCTTTCCGCTACATCATTAAAGCATTGCAGATTATTAACAATGTTTAAGCTTTCCGAATAGTCGTCATTAGTAGCCCACGTCTCAACATCAAATTCTAAAAAGTTTTTATTTATAGAGAATCGATCAAAAATATTCAACGAATCCGAATTAATGAAAATAATCAATATCTTTCTATTGTAAATTGGGAATTTCACTATCTGTTTTTATTATATAGCGTTTCGGGGATTCAAAATCGAAATTTTCATTAGTTTTTAATGCTTTAATTAGGGTGACCAAACGTCCCGATTTTAGGTACTCTGTCCCGGTGTCCTGAAAAATGTCTTCGGGACGGTCTATTGTCCCGGTTTTACATATTTTAAAAATTCGTGAGCAAGCAGCTTACTCGTTTATCTCCAAGCCAAAAATATTAAAGCAAGTCTGGCCAACCAAAAAATATAAATAAGTGCCACATTATTTATAATTTATAATTGACGATTTATAATTTATTTTGTTTTGCATAAACCATTAGAACATGATAATTTTAACCATTTATGTACTTATTACATATAATCACATGTGCATATATTTCTGTGACTTAGATTTAATTGTGTTGTTGTATTTAATTGTATTGGTTCAAATTGTATTGTTTTTTGAAAATAAATGAGAATGGGATTGATGCGTTTTTTTAGTGTCCCGGTTTGGTCTTTTCAAAATATAGTCACCCTAAAGGCTTTAATTATTTTACGTTTTATGGGAGATGACACAATCGGATCAAAAAAAAAAAAGCCAAGGCAGCAGTTTCAGCATTCAAGTACCACAAATAGTTCTTGAAAGTAAACAGAATCATAAAAATTATAAAATTAACAATGAGCCCGACTTTAATCGAAGGAGTAAAATTATCAAAAAATCGTAATACACCTTTTTTGTAGAGAGCGCTCAATTCTCTATAAAAATATATATGGTCGTTGCGGTATTATTATTTGTTTCAGAGAAAAAAAATTAAATGCAAAAAGTTCGAAATTCCCATGTTATGTAAATGGGAAATGTAACATGATTTCGGTACGGTTTAATTTGAAAATGAAGAGTTTTTTTGGGTTGGAATTTTTTTTTAGGACAAAGACTAAAAATTTATGGACCGACAGCAGAAAAAAACATCAACTTGGGCAATAACGGACACCCTAGTGCACCTTAATATTGCATTATTGTAAACGTTAAATAATTCTATGCTTGGCTGGAAGATTTTTGAATGGTATAATTAAATACAATAAACCGTATGGGAGTTGTATTTATTGTTAGAAGTTCCTGAATGGATTCACTGAAATATTGAACTGAAGGGTTTTACTTGACCCAATATATCCCATATACAATTTTAATTGATCAAAAATGCGAATTAGTAAACACTCGAAAGTGCACCTGAAAATATTTTTATCGGGTTCGCTGCAATTAGGCGTTCAGAACAGCACTTGTCAAACGGATTAAAATCTGTAACCTTTTTCAAAGAGAAAATACAGTCGAACCTCCATAAGTCGAACCTCGATAAGTCGAATTTTTGATAACTCGAACTGGAACCTGTTTCCCTAGGACTTGCGTATTTCAACGTTAATATTTTTATATCGATAACTCGAATTTTTCGATAAGTCGAAGCGTTTTACAATTCCCTAAATTCAAGTTTCCATTAGTAAATATTTCGATAACTCGAAGTTAAATTTTACAACTTTTCATAAAAGTACAATACCTGGTAGGATTAAAGAACGGGTTTGTTCGGTGTTATTGCTAGTCTAAATGGCTATTGTAAAATAGGATGAAAAGGTTGAAACCTACTACAAGACTTTGATGTTTTGACGTCGGCACTTCAATTGGATTTAAATACTAATTTATGTTTAAATGATTTCTCAACAGTTATGAAATTTAAGATGGTTTTACCGTTTCTTTTATAAGAAAAGGGACTATTTTTGCCTTTTTGTTTTCGTTCTGGTCGTTATTCGTCGAGCAGGAGTACGATCAAATGTATTTTTTGTTGTTTATAGTTTATAACAGTGTGTAACAGAAAATCTAAAAGAATTAAATACTTTTTCTAAAATTATTTACCGATCAACAAGGAGTGTAAACGAAAATTAAAAAGAAAGGCTAAAGGAGAGTCCTTTTTCGAACTTAAAGAAAGATACCGTCTTTTTCCGAAAATAAGACACTGTCTTACTATTTTTTTGGTCCAAAATACGCGCTAGGGTTTAATTTCGGTGGAGGGCCAAAATAAAAGTATATTTATATTTTTTTATTTAATATTTATTTTACACAGAATAATTTCTCTCAAATACGAGTATTGGGGAAGCTAAACATATTATTATTTATACTTAATACATCAACAGCATTTATAACGAATTCTTTTTTTGCATTTTTTATCTAGGACTTATTTTCGGAGGATGTCTTATTTTACAAAAAGTTCCGAAAATCACAATAGGGCTTATTTTCGAAGAATGTCTTATTTTCGGAAAAAGACGGTATGATTGAATGATTTTGGTACACACGTATTAAAAATATTCTGGTTTCGGGAGATCATTAGAAAAATTTGAAGAAACTCAACATTTTGGATCAATGAAGCAAGAGACAATTTTAGATTACTTTCAAACCAACAATAAATAAGAGGTAAATCACCATATTACCGAATACTTAATAACAATAAATAATGTTAATAATTGTTTACAAATTTTGGTTATTTTGTATAAAAAATGATTAATATAAATATGATATATACACAGAAAAGTATTTAACTCGACTTTTTTTGATAACACGAAGTTTTGATAACTCGAATTATTTTTGGTTTCCCTTCGACTTCGACTTATCGAGGTTCGACTGTAAATCTAATTTTATTCGACTTTTAATTTTTTGAATTGAAGAATGGAAGATTAATATAGGCAAATCCAATAAATACGAAGATGTGCGCATTCGAGCGAAAAGTGGCACATTTCCGAGCGAGGGAAGCAAATGAAGCGCGACGCGGAGCGGCGCGCTTCATTTTCCCGAGATCGGAATGTGCCACTTGGAGCTCGAATGTGCACACTCGGCTTTAAGCACGATTCAAATTTTGACTAATAAATTAACCAAAAAATTAATCAAATAATTTAAACGTTTTCTCTCACTCGCACCTACGAAATTGTCGTATCTTTTCGCTTGCTTCCACTCATTGCTATGGTAAATACATTTTTTGAACATATTTACTGAACTTTAAATTTTTTCAATTGAAGAATAGGTTTTAAGGACGATCACCAAGCATTTCGTTTTAACAAGAAAAAAATTGGTCTTGTTAATTATATCCCCCCGTACACGGAATATTAAGAGTAAACTTACCATAGCGGGCAATAACAATTCGTGCGTTTCATTTCCTTTCCAAAGACGGGATTCGTTTGGGAGGGCAGGCAAGTCGCAGGATAATGTTTGAAGTTTTTCTTCCAATTGTGTTTGAACTCGATGAGGTGTGATGTAGTCCGATCTGCTGGTCGAAGTGTTGGGCGTGGATGTTGTTGTTGTTGGACTTTTTGTGGGCGAAGGATTCGATTCTGTGGTGCCCAGGGCAGACACACTTGTAGGAACATTCGATGTCGTTTCTATATATTTTAATCGGATAAAAGCGTTAACAGCGGTTGTCGCATCTGGCACCAAAGTTATTCGCGTTTTTTCATCTTCAGTCGATCCTCTTAACAAAGTAATTTGGAATTGGAAAGTGAGAACTGCCATAAGACGATAGTTCATTTTTGTTGCGAGTTTTTCTTTATCGAAGCTCCTCAACGTTTCTAATAAATTTACTCGAGTGCGTCTCTTCGAATTATAAGCTCTTCAATGATTGCGTTTCTGCTATCTCCACACACTTCCTCCAAGTCTAAAAAACAAACAAAGCCGTCAGTTAAAAAAAGACAACCCTCCCCTTTTTTATAATGAATTTAAATAATTAATAAGCCGGAATTTTTGAGCGGGTCTAGATTCAAAATTAATTATTAACGCTTCACTTAGCGCATTTAAAATTTTCCGAATGGAAAACAAATTATTTAAATAAATCTAACAAAACATCGAGTTACATGTCGGCTATAAAAAGTATCGAGATAAAAATAACTACATTTTGTATTCTGTTTGTGTATAAAACTTGTACACCCTCAAAAACAATTTCCCTCGACATCCGGGCACCATTTTAAAGTGTCGCTCTTCTTAATTTTCCTTTGAAGAGAAAACCCAAACTGCTTAACTAATTTACATTGTTCTTTTCCTCGCAGAAATAACAAAGGTTACTTTAACACCCAACTTACTGATATAAGTCTTATCATTGTTGAGTTTATCTTAAGCTGCTTTCCTTCCAGGCGAGCACAAAGAAAAACGAAGAAAAGCCGACATCGAGAACTTTAGAATTTAAACAGTCGGATTTATGCTTTCGAAACCATACAGGATTTCGATGAAATTTACAAATAAATTTTCCACGTTAATGAGTTCGTTCTAATTAATTTGTTACGCCTCAACTTAACATGCATAAATGTAAATTGAATGCTCCGACCACTTATTCCCATATGCAAAATCCATCAATAAAGGTGAAACGTATCGAAAAGGGTAAATAAATAACCCTTTAAAGCTGGATCTGACAAATATTGAAATTTAAGTGTTGCACAATTTTACGGAATAGTCTCGAAGAGATCTTCAGAGAGAAGGGAATATCCGTGTTCTTGGAATTTATAATTAGAAGTAATTAATGGACGAGTTTAAGTGTCTTTTTCTAATACCGAGAGCAAGTTTTAAACGTTCGGAATGGAACCCAGCTTAGAAATTCCTAATCCCTCTTTACCTTCAGTATAATTGGAGCATCACTACCATAATAATAGTTGGTCCTAAGGCTATAGTTACCTAACACCCTTTAAAGTTCGTACAAAGACCTGCATTATATACAGTTAATTGAGAACTGTAATAACCCCAAACAGCATTACCGAAAAATTAAAAATATTTTCAACGCCTAACCAATTAAAAAAAATTGCGCATTGTACGCAATACATAAAATAGCAAAAACTTGCCCTAAAAATAAAGAAAAGAAACAAATTCGATTTGTATCAAACACATTTGTGTAATAACCAAATCTTTTAACACGTTTGACAAATTAGATGGTTCAATGTTTTTCTATTTTTTTGCAACATCCTTTTATGTAAGGATTAGCTTAGGAAAACATCAAATAAAATCGTTTTCCCAGCAATTTCCACCGAAACCAACGAAATAAATATAATTAATAATTAAAAGAAAGCATTAATCAATTCCTGAAGTTTATAAACAAAACCAAGCACGTGAATCAGGACCGTGCAATTTACAAATGTGAACTACGGCCTTAATTAAGAAAAATGAAAAAGCTCGAAGAAAATTTCGAAAATAAAATAGAGCTACGTTTTACAGAAATATTAATTTGTCTCACCGAATTAGTGTTTGTATAAAATGTGAAAGAGTGCACGTATTTCTGACGAAAGCAATGCAACTATCGCCGAATTTGCTTTGTAACTACTGTCTTCCTAAATGTAGGATGAATATTGGTCCAACGCAGAATCCAAGGAAAACAGATTCTGCGCCACGTAGTTTTTCATGGAAAAGAGACGCATGCGATATTTACCCTGTTTATGTTTTACTTTCAAAGAGATAACTGTAAATTACATAAAACGCTTTTCAATGATACTCTACAATTTAATACGTTTCGAACACCTCCTCTTTTATTTATTTATTTATGTTCAAATAAGGAGTTTATTAAAAAAACGAGCAACTCCCGCGCATTAAATATAAACGTATTAGAAAGATGGAATTAGTTTTCTCATGAAAAACATTACTGGAATATTTTAGCAATTTTTTATTAGGTATTTTTCCCAGAGAATTTTCAAACTTTGTGCATGAATAAGAGGATAATTTTTATGGGGCATGTTTAAACCGCGTGCAATAAAAGAGTGTATCTCGGGCATATTTTACATTATTTTAAAGACTATTTAAAATTTATAGCCCGTATTCGTTATAAGAAAGTTCGCGAATATGAACGATTAACCTACATCTAAAAATATATGCAATATTTATATTACTTTTCTGATTTATAATTCTACTTTAAATCGGTTCCATTATACGAAGTTTTAAAATACGTATAAAATATTTATTAGTGTATAATGCCACCTTTTCAACTTCAAAATAACAATAATTTAAAAAAAGTGGTTTCATTACGGAAACAATAAAAATTTAATTTAAACGAATTTGTATGGAAAGTATTTGTACTTGCTGCAGGCAGTTTTGTAAAAAAGTCTTATTAAAAAAAATCCGTGCGCGTTGGAAGTTATACTTCTTTGGCGTACTTAATTTAAATATAACTACGTGTGAAAATTAATTTAATAAATACAGAGATGTGCCACTTTGAGCTCGAATGTGCACACTCGGTTTTAAGCACGATTCACAAAATTTTGACTATTAAATTAGCCAAAAAATTAATTAAATAATTTAATCGTTTTCACTCACTCGCACCTACGAAATTGTCGTATCCTTTCACTCGTTTCCACTCATTGCTATAGTAAATATATTTTTTGAACATAAAATCCATATTTACTGAACTTTAAATTGAAGAATGAAAGATTAATATAGGCAAATCCAGTAAATACGAAGATGTGCGCATTCGAGCAAAAAGTGGCACATTTCCGAGCGAGGAAGCAAATGAAGCGCGACGCGGAGCGGCGCGCTTCATTTTCCCGAGATCGGAATGTGCCACTTTGAGCTCGAATGTGCACACTCGGCTTTAAGCGTTATTCACACTAATCAATTTACTTTCTAAATAATTTTAATTAAAAATTACAACGCTGTGCCGCGTGTACAATTTTATCTAAAAAAACGGCACATATGTCGTTTCATTTGAATACAATACTATTTTCTTTTTTAATCCAAAAAGTAATTTAAATAAATTCGATAGATACGAGGATGTGCGCATTCGAGCGAAAAGTGGCACATTTCCGAGCGAGGGAAGCAAATGAAGCGCGACGCGGAGCGGCGCGCTTCATTTTCCCGAGATCGGAATGTGCCACTTTGAGCTCGAATGTGCACACTCGGTTTTAAGCACGATTCACAAAAATTAATTTACTTTCAAAATAATTTTAATTAAAAATTAAAAGACGGTATGTATTCCAGATATACCAAAGCTGTGATTCGGTGCTTTTAAACAGTTATTTTAGAAAAACAAATGCTACAATTTTTTCCAAATAAAAATGCGAGTTTCGGTTTCAAAGAGAGATGATTAATATAAATAAAATCAATAAAAACGAAGATGTGCGCATTCGAGCGAAAAGTGGCACATTTCCGAGCGAGGGAAGCAAATGAAGCGTGACGCGGAGCGGCGCGCTTCATTTTCCCGAGATCGGAATGTGCCACTTTGAGCTCGAATGTGCACACTCGGTTTTAAGCACAATTCACAATCATTAATTTTAATTAAAAATTGCAACGCTGTGACGAGTGTACAATTTAATCTCGGAAAAATGAGCACATATGTCGTTTTATTTGAATACAATACTATTTTCTTTTTTAATCCAAAAAGTAATTTCAATAAATTCGATAAATACGAGGATGTGTACATTCGAGCGAGAAATAGGGCATTTCCGAGTTCAGGGGTGTACTATAACCAAATTGAAAGGGTGTACTCATATTAAATTTATGTATCATTCTTATTAATTAAAATATTGAAGAGAATTCTTCAGAAATTAATACTACACACGACTATACATTAATAAACGGTTTTTTGTATATAACATTGGGGATTATTAATTGGATTACAGCCACCCGAAAGAAAAATAAGGGTCCAGCGGTGTACTATAACCAAATTGAAGAAGGTACTTATATCAAATTTATGCATCATTCGTAATTCTTAAAATATTTCAAAGAACTCTACAGAAATTAATACTACACACGACTATACATTAATAAACAGTTTTTTGTATATAAAATTCTGAATTATTAATTAGATTACAGCCGCCCGAAAGACAAATAAGGATCCGAAGGTGTACTATAACCAAATTGAAGAGGTGTACTCATATCAAATTTATGTATCATTTTTATTAATTAAAATATATAAAAGAACTCTTTTGAAGTAAAACACTATACATGTTTATACATTAATAAACGTCGTTTGTATATAAGTTTCTGAATTATAAATTAGATTACAGCCACCCGAAAAATAAGAGTGCAGGGTGTACTCAAATCAAATTTATGTATCATTCTTATTACTTAAAAAAATTTAAAAAAAATTCTTCAGAAATTAATGCTATACAAGATTATGACTTACCATGATTTAATTTTTTTCTAAACTTATTAAAAACCACATATTTATACACGAATAATTTTAGAGTAAATATAAACCAATTTCAGTCTACACTTGCAAACGGTAAAATGCGAAAATTTGCCAGTTTGCACACATCAAATGCGTATTGTACTTGAAATGATCCCATAATGGACTTTTAAGCGAAGAGAAATAGAAACCAGATTCGAATAAAATTATTTAAATAGGAAATTCGTTAACGCAAGGGCAGCCCCGTATTTTATATTGCTCGAATAGATAAGAGATAAGAAGTTGTCGACGTCACAACACGTGTTGATGACCTTAAACGGATCTATATCTCGCTTTGTACTTTTAGAAGTACATTTTTTTAGAATAAAATACAATTGCCAATTGTATGAAAATTAATTAGGGCGTCTTGTTTTGATAGTCAAAAAGTAATCTCCACATTTCGACAATTATATTAAAAAACAAAGCTTCGTTTTTTTGGTATTACGTTACTTAAATTAACCGTCTATAACGTAAATTAATTTATTACTAAAACCTTCGATTTTAACGAAAGTAAACGTGAAAATTTTCAATAAGGAAAAAAATGTTAAAATTATGATATTAAAAAACTCACCCCCCAAAGTGCGATTGTGGATGTTTTAAGACGTTGACGATGATGATTCCATTTCCAAATTTTGGACTCCGAGACTGCATCCATCCTGCCAAACTAGCAAAATATTTAATACCAAAAGCTTATTAGAAATTTAATTTAAATACTTCCCAAACGATGCACAAAATATAAGCCCCAATGTAAAGCGTGCAAGCGTCCTGATAACAGTTCGATCACATTGTTATCACGAGGGGGACACCTGTTGACAAATAAGCAACTCTAATACGATGATCCAATTTACAACAATATGTTAAAAGATAAAAATAAAAATTCGCACCAATCAATAATTAAATAAGCTTCCTTCTGCATCCACTGCTACAAACAAAAGTACCCAATTAAACCCGTAAAACTAAAAGCATCAGTTAAAAGCCCTTTTACAGCTTTATTTTGCAGGTTCAAAATTATTTATTTATTTCAAATTAATCTGGCCGTTTAATCACGGCCGAAGATCGCATTTAATAACCAATATTGCCTTTACTTAAATTAAATTTAACTATCCATCAAACAAATAGAGTGAAATTACATCAATATTTATTATTGTTATCGCAAAGATTAAGGGAATACATTGGACTTATATCTACGGTAGCATTTTTCAATTTTCTTATTCTCTTTAATGAACCGTCGTCGTCGACTTTCTTATGAGTTGTCCTTAAATGAAGACCGTTTATAGTAACATACAAAACAGACGTTGAAACATTTAAACGATTTAAGCGTCCTTTTTTATAAAACCGTGTGTAAACCATTATAATTAGCAAAATTATTAGCAGCAGTATAAAACACACAACACTCGAAATTGTAATATAAAAAATCAACGTAAAGCACATGTATTCCTAATTAGATTAATTTTAACGAAAACCTCCACACTATTTTTAGTACAATATCCATGTTATATTCCAAATTAAACTGAGGGCTAGAAGGACAGTGGAATATTTTCCCCTGGTTACAAAGCATAATAAATATGAATCGATCTCCCGCTTTGTTATAGCCGATACTTAGAAATTATATACAGTGGAACCTCCATAAGTCGAACCTCGATTAGTCGTAAACCCTACAACTCGAAAGAAACCCTTGTGCCTTCCTTCAAGCCCCAATATCTCCATATCTCGAAATCTGAGCCACTAAGTACATATTTTCCCTCTATAACTAACGTGACCAATTTTTTCCTTGTTAAAACGAGTTGTTTAATAATCGCGCTTAAAACCAAGTGTGCACATCCTCGTATTTATTAATTTGCCTTAATTAATTTTTTTAAATTAAGAAAAACTGCAATTTTTCGCATTTTTTAGCCAATTTAAGCAGTTTTTTGTAATTTACTCAAAATTTTGAAGGTGTACGGCTCAAACAGACTTTGGATTTTGATTCAGCACATCAAAATACATATACAGCCAAACCTCGATAAGTCGATTAATTAATTTTTTTACTAATTTATTAGTCAACATTTTGTAAATCGTGCTTAAAACCGAGTGTGCACATTCGAGCTCAAAGTGGCACATTCCGATCTCGGGAAAATGAAGCGCGCCGCTCCGCGTCGCGCTTCATTTGCTTCCCTCGCTCGGAAATGTGCCACTTTTCGCTCGAATGCGCACATCTTCGTTTTTATTGATTAGACTTAAGGCCTTACATACGTCCAGAATTTTAAAAAAATCGTTTTTTTTTTAGATTGTTGTTCTCTATAGTTTTAGGCTTAGTTCTGTGAAAGTTGATTGCAAAAATTCCCCATAGATCAAAAGTTATAGTAGAAAATGTGACCGACCCACTAGTTTGGTGCGCACAGGTATTAGCTGTCTTTAAACGCGTTTTTCTCGAAACTACTTTTTCCGTCACGGTCGGCATGATAACTCATACAGTTTTTAATATTTTTTGATGCAATTTTTTTTTAAATATTCTAAATTTTTTCAAGCTGTAACGATTTTGAATTTTATTTAAAAATTATAAAAATTATTAAATTAAATTTTAAATACAAAAATTTCTTTTTTTTAAAATTAATTTTCAAAAATTCAAAATTCCGGCTCGACAGACTAAAAACTACATTTATTTCAAAATTTTTTAAAATTTTGAAATGATCAAAAATTTATGGACATTTTTTAAATTAAAAAACCAGGGAAAGAAATTTTTCAGTGTTTAATACTATTTTTATATAAATTATTAAAAAAAATTTTTCAATAAAATTTTTTTTAAATTTTAAATACCAAAAAAAAAAAAGGGATTTCAGTTTTGTACTATAACCAAATTGAAGAAGGTACTTATATCAAATTTATGCATCATTCGTAATTCTTAAAATATTTCAAAGAACTCTACAGAAATTAATACTACACACGACTATACATTAATAAACAGTTTTTTGTATATAAAATTCTGAATTATTAATTAGATTACAGCCGCCCGAAAGACAAATAAGGATCCGAAGGTGTACTATAACCAAATTGAAGAGGTGTACTCATATCAAATTTATGTATCATTTTTATTAATTAAAATATATAAAAGAACTCTTTTGAAGTAAAACACTATACATGTTTATACATTAATAAACGTCGTTTGTATATAAGTTTCTGAATTATAAATTAGATTACAGCCACCCGAAAAAAATAAGAGTGCAGGGGTGTACTCAAATCAAATTTATGTATCATTCTTATTACTTAAAAAAATTTAAAAAATTCTTCAGAAATTAATGCTACACAAGATTATGACTTACCATGATTTAATTTTTTTCTAAACTTATTAAAAACCACATATTTATACACGAATAATTTTAGAGTAAATATAAACCAATTTCAGTCTACACTTCCAAACGGTAAAATGCGAAAATTTGCCAGTTTGCACACATCAAATGCGTATTGTACTTGAAATGATCCCATAATGGACTTTTAAGCGAAGAGAAATAGAAACCAGATTCGAATAAAATTATTTAAATAGGAAATTCGTTAACGCAAGTGCAGCCCCGTATTTTATATTGCTCGAATAGATAAGAGATAAGAAGTTGTCGACGTCACAACACGTGTTGATGACCTTAAACGGATCTATATCTCGCTTTGTACTTTTAGAAGTACATTTTTTTAGAATAAAATACAATTGCCAATTGTATGAAAATTAATTAGGGCGTCTTGTTTTGATAGTCAAAAAGTAATCTCCACATTTCGACAATTATATTAAAAAACAAAGCTTCGTTTTTTTGGTATTACGTTACTTAAATTAACCGTCTATAACGTAAATTAATTTATTACTAAAACCTTCGATTTTAACGAAAGTAAACGTGAAAATTTTCAATAAGGAAAAAAATGTTAAAATTATGATATGAAAAAACTCACCCCCAAAGTGCGATTGTGGATGTTTTAAGACGTTGACGATGATGATTCCATTTCCAAATTTTGGACTCCGAGACTGCATCCATCCTGCCAAACTAGCAAAATATTTAATACCAAAAGCTTATTAGAAATTTAATCTAAATACTTCCCAAACGATGCACAAAATATAAGCCCCAATGTAAAGCGTGCAAGCGTCCTGATAACAGTTCGATCACATTGTTATCACGAGGGGGACACCTGTTGACAAATAAGCAACTCTAATACGATGATCCAATTTACAACAATATGTTAAAAAGATAAAAATAAAAATTCGCACCAATCAATAATTAAATAAGCTTCCCTTCTGCATCCACTGCTACAAACAAAAGTACCCAATTAAACCCGTAAAACTAAAAAGCATCAGTTAAAAGCCCTTTTACAGCTTTATTTTGCAGGTTCAAAATTATTTATTTATTTCAAATTAATCTGGCCGTTTAATCACGGCCGAAGATCGCATTTTAATAACCAATATTGCCTTTACTTAAATTAAATTTAACTATCCATCAAACAAATAGAGTGGAATTACATCAATATTTATTATTGTTATCGCAAAGATTAAGGGAATACATTGGACTTATATCTACGGTAGCATTTTTCAATTTTCTTATTCTCTTTAATGAACCGTCGTCGTCGACTTTCTTATGAGTTGTCCTTAAATGAAGACCGTTTATAGTAACATACAAAACAGACGTTGAAACATTTAAACGATTTAAGCGTCCTTTTTTATAAAACCGTGTGTAACCCATTATAATTAGCAAAATTATTAGCAGCAGTATAAAACACACAACACTCGAAATTGTAATATAAAAAATCAACGTAAAGCACATGTATTCCTAATTAGATTAATTTTAACGAAAACCTCCACACTATTTTTAGTACAATATCCATGTTATATTCCAAATTAAACTGAGGGCTAGAAGGACAGTGGAATAGTTTCCCTGGTTACAAAGCATAATAAATATGAATCGATCTCCCGCTTTGTTATAGCCGATACTTAGAAATTATATACAGTGGAACCTCCATAAGTCGAACCTCGATTAGTCGTAAACCCCTACAACTCGAAAGAAACCCTTGTGCCCTTCCCTTCAAGCCCCAATATCTCCATATCTCGAAATCTGAGCCACTAAGTACATATTTTCCCTCTATAACTAACGTGACCAATTTAGGCGAATTCATTAAATACGAAGATGTGCGCATTCGAGCGAAAAGTGGCACATTTCCGAGCGAGGGAAGCAAATGAAGCGCGACGCGGAGCGGCGCGCTTCATTTTCCCGAGATCGGAATGTGCCACTTTGAGCTCGAATGTGCACACTCCACTTTAAGCGTGATTCACAATAATCAATTTACTTTCTAAATAATTTTAATTAAAAATTACAACGCTGTGCCGAATGTATGATTTAATCTCGGAAAAGTGGGCACATATTTGAATACAATACTATTTTCTTTTTTAATCCAAAAAGCAATTTAAATAAATTCGATAAATGCGAAGATGTGCGCATTCGAGCGAAAAGTGGCACATTTCCGAGCGAGGGAAGCAAATGAAGCGCGACGCGGAGCGGCGCGCTTCATTTTCCCGAGATCGGAATGTGCCACTTTGAGCTCGAATGTGCACACTCGGTTTTAAGCACGGTTCACAATCATTTAGGCCAATGAATTAATCGCAAAAATCAGTTAACTTTAAAAAAATTTAAGTAATTCTAAAATTCTAGTTGCGCTCTCATAATTTCTATTTGGGGCCTAAATTATAAGTCGAAACCTCTATAACTGAAATTTTTCGCGTCTCCCTTGAGATTCGACTAATCGAGGTTCTACTGTACCTGTATTACAGTTGAGAAATAACAGGGATATAAATTGTGAAAAATGACCCACAAAAACCCTGTTTAAAAATTAAAATAAACAAGCGTTATCTAAATCGTTTAATGTTACATATGTTGGACGAACGATGTCGCTAACATCACATTCAATATCAATATGTGTATTATCACTGAATGAATAATAGATCTTATTCTTATCACAAAACTATGCTTAGCTGACGTTTGCTGTTTTTCTGTAGACAGTACAAGCTTACAATTTTGATATTACTGTGTTATATTTATGTGCGCTACAATTGTTGTAAAGACATCGGTTATAAAAGTTGTTTAAATATTAAAACAACTCCGAACCCAAGTCCTTTATCCTGGTGGCAAACCGAATTCCCGATTAATATTCAAAGGGAAGAGCGCAGGACTTTTGAAATGGTAAGTAAAACTTTTGAATTTGCTCAGCATACCCTTTCCCTTGCACGCGGTACATTATTTTAATTAGCCCGGCAACCAATTAGCGAGATTAAATATCATTTAAAAATAAACATGATTGTGTGGTTTGCTAAATTTGGCGGCCATACAAAAATTGAACAATGATATTCTCTTAGAGAATTATTAACCATTTGGCTACTTAAAGAATCGTTAATAACATTGCAACCACGTTACTATATTTAGCCTTGTTTGTATACAATTTTATGCTTGTTGAAAGTAATGTAAATAACACACTACATTAATTATCAATTTTTTTATGTTTGTAGGATTCGCTGTAATTATGAAGTTTGCTAATTAGTTATACTAATGAACTTATCTTTAATAAATTGTGTGATCGAAAAATTCCATTTATTAGAAATGATACGATAGATAGATAAATATGTTGCTTTTACAATGATACTCTATATATTTACTTAAGGTGTCTGCTGTGTTTAAAAATATTCCCCAGTTTTACTATTGTGTTTTTTTTTAAGTCTGTTATTTAAATATTATTAATAATCAGCACAAACGTTTAAGAAGAAATTACTCTTTAAGACTTCTTAAAGGTTCCTATTAAAATAGTTTCCCGCCACACTTAAAATTTTTTATTTGCAAATACAAGAAAAGTATTAAAATAACAAAAGTCTTTAAAAAATACTATTTCCAAATATTTTTGTGTTATTTTCAATTTCAAGGACGTGCTTCGCAAATTAGAATAAATTAATATAAAAATACAGTCAAACCTCCATAAGCCGAATTTTTGATAACTCAAACCTCTTTTCCTAAGACTTGCCTATTTCAACGTTAATATTTTTATATCGATAACTCGAATTTTTGATAACTCAAATTATTTTTAGTTCCCCTTCAACTTCGATTTATCGAGGTTCGACTGTATAAAGAATAATCCTTTTTTTTTTCAAAACCCCAGTTGTATTAAAAGACCATAAAACGCATATGTAAAAAACGTATTTTTCAATTATTAATTTTGATGTTAGCTAAGTATTGTAATTTAAATATAATTTGTTATACAATGTACAAATTTATATCGCAATACACAATCTGAGCTGTGTGTATTTGTTTATTAATGTGAAATATAGTATTTAATATAATATTCGTAAAAACGATAACATTTATTTTAATCGAGTCTAGAGGCACCGATATGTGACAATCGCCTAGTTATCAGTTTATTTTCCAATTCAGTCTGCAAGTTATGTATAAACCGTTAAAAGAAAAATAATTAATTTATAAGAACGCGTTTCAAAAATGATTGAAGAAGTGCACGTACGACGGCCTAAGAGAAAAACGCGCAGTGAACGAACGAAAAGAAGAGACCGTTATATTTCACAAAAAGAAACCCCTTCAAACAACAAGAAAAATTTAGAAAAGAAGCACTTTGACTCTTCTTCTACTTTCGTGGAAAACAACAAATGCTCTCGTTACGATAACTCACATGAGAACAAAACAGAATTAAAGGTAAACATACAAATGACGATTGTCAACTCTGAAACGTGTCTTTTAAATTGTTATTTATTAATTTTGACAGTAAGACTACTCATAATAATTATTAAGCAATGCCGATAACTTTTATTAGTAGTTATTTTTGGTTTCGTGATAAGTCTTAATAAAAAAAAGGGTCAACTGTATCTCCTTTTTCTAAGCCCTCGTGGAAAATTACGACCAAACATTGAAAAAAAATTTAATAGTAAAAATACTGTTGCACTGTGACTGAAGTACTTAAAAAATTGCAATCAATTAACGTCATCAACTTCATATTTACTAACAAATATATTATTAGGTGTTGTTATTACCATGTTATCTGTTTTACTCTGATAGTACAAATCAGGATGTAATTTTAAAAAGTTCAAGTCGTTTAAAACTCAAATTCAATTCATAAAACCAATTCCAAATAACTTACGGTTTCGTTTTGAAGTTCTTCATTTATTTCGGGGGTTTTAGCCATTCTTACGGCGCTGACTAGACGTGTTGGCAAGTTTTTGTGGATAGGAGTATGATAATGGGACAAGGGATATAAGGGATGTGACATGATTTTCTGCCCAGTGTAGGGAAGGCAGAAAATCAAGGCTCGCGTCGGCAGGGTCGCTTCCCTGAAGTGGACCTGTCTCCTATCGGGATCATAGAAGAGTGTCCACCCGCTACCATGTTATTATTAGTTATTTGGTTATTTGTTATTTTTATTTAAATCTTTTCTTCACAAAAATAACCAAATAATTTGTTCTAAATTAAATATAAAATACTATATATATGCATATCTACGGGATGGCTCTACCCGTCTATTATAAAGTAGTAGGGTCCTCCTTTTTGAAAAATGTTTCAAAACTCTCTCTCCCTTTTTAACATTTCACAAACTTGTCTCTTTTTTTGTATATCGTTCGCATAAATTCAACAACAAATAATTCATAAAAATAGAACAACTAACATTTTGTGACTTTCCGGGCACAAATTCAACAGTAAACTAAAAACCAAATATCTTTGTTGCCTTTTTCTATAATAATAAAATATTTTTGTCCTCTTGAGGATTTTGTGAGATATGGTCACCTTACTTTAGATCATAAAACGCACCCCAATTTCAAGTCGCTTTTTCTATGTAAAAGCTGCGCCAGAAACATACCCTACTTTTTAATCTATTCCTTATTAGTTCATCAACACTTCGCATACTAGGCGACTAAATGTCACATGCCATACTAGGTGGGGTTTGCCATACCCCGAAATAAAAATAAAATAAAATTCACAAAATTGTACTTTATGACAGTTCAATGGTAAGAAATAAATTTTAATAACTAATAACACAGGTCAACATTGTAAAAACTTTTTTAATAAATTTACCTAATTCCTGTATTATTTTGTGTGCTGATTCCGAAAATAATCATAAAAAAGTCGAATCACCCGCCAATTGTCCACATTTCAATATTAAAAAAAATATTTTATTATTTAAAATGTAAAAAAATATTTTTAATGATTGAAATGTTATTAGGTTGGCAATAAATTCTTATGTTATAAGGTTGCCAATACATATTATCATTGCATGACCTGCCTTTCCTGAATCCCTTTTGTTCTTCTAATAGGGTAGAAGCACCGGTTTTGGACACTGTACCAGTTATGAACATTTTCCACTTTATTTTGACAAATGTGAAATAAATATTATCGATATTGCAATAAGTGTAATTAATATATCTTTAACTACAATAGAAACATCAATAATGTTTTTTTTTTCAAGTTATTTTATCAAATTTACTCAAGTGTCTAAAACTGGGCCTAACGTATCCAAAACCAGTACTTTTACCCTATAATATCTTCTGTAATAGTTCTGAGCCGTTTATTGATTATTCTAGAGTATATTTTATAGGCTGTATTTAGTAAACAGATTCCTCTATAATTTTCAAGTAGTCCCCTTTCTGAAATATTGGGACAATTTTTGCAGTTTTCCATTCTTTGGCTACAATACCTGCAAAGAATGGATGAAAAACGTATCCCAAAACAAATATATGGTATATTTGTTTTGGTAGTACGGGCCCAGAGGTAGAAGAAACGTAGGCCGAACTAGAAAAAGGTGGTCACACCAAATACAAGACCACCCTATATAAAACGAGTAACGTAACGGACTAATGAAGTCTAAAACATGAGGAAGAAGAAAAAAGATTATTTAAATTGTAGTAATTTAAAATTATTATAAGTAAAAATTGTTACCTAATAAAAAAAACTATGATTTACTTAATTTTTTTGTATCAAACTCTATTTCAAAATATATAATCGATCTCATATTGTGAGAGATCTGAGAGTGATAAAAAAAATTGGATACCAAATTCGGTTTCAGCACCCAAAAATACATAAGATTGAGGTGAATTGATATAAAAAGTTTTTACAAACATTTTTTTTGTTGGCCTGTGTAATTAACACATTGTATGCGGGAAACGTACTAGTACGTTTTAGTGTAACGGCATGGTTTCTTTGTATTGCTTTTAGAGAAAGAAGTATAGGCTGATAAAAACATTTTTAGCTATTGTTTGTACAAAATGAATTGGAACAGAACATGTCAAAACGCGTTTGCAGTAATATACAAAATCACAGCAGACGGCCCATAGCGCTACTTTATAGCATGTGTTAAACAATTGTCGCTCTTTTTTGTGGGTACAAAAATACCGATATATACAGAAAATCGAATGTTTTTAGGCTACTTCTGCTCCTATATAAAACGAGTAACGTAACGGACTAATGAAGTCTAAAACATGAGGAAGAAGAAAAAGATTATTTAAATTGTAGTAATTTAAAATTATCATAAGTAAAATTGTTACCTAATAAAAAACTATGATTTATTTAATTTTTGTATCAAATTTCTATTTTAAAATATATAATCGATCTCATATTGTGAGAGATCTGAGGTGATAAAAAATTGGATACCAAATTCGGTTTCAGCACCCAAAAATACATAAGATTCAGGTGAATTGGTATAAAAGTTTTTACAAACATTTTTGTTGGCCTGTGTAATTAACACATTTTGCGAAAACTAGTACGTTAAACAATGTTTACTTGATGTTTAAGAAGAACAAAATTTCTATTTATTGTACGAATTGAAAGAACATGTAAAACTTTATAATAAAAAATACAAGAATACGCAAACTTTATAGCATGTGTTAAACAATTGTCGCTCTTTTTGGGGAGTACAAAATACCGATATGATACAGAAAATCAAATTTTTACTACTTCGACCATTTAAAGTAAATCTAGAGGGTTTATCTTAGTTTAAAAATCTTTTGCGATACTAATAAATTTATCCACTAAACATTATTTTTTAGATAATCAAATATTATTTTTCAATATAAATACGAAAAGTTTAGGTTAAAAATTAAATCTTTTCGATTTATTGAATTTAACTGAATAACTAAATTGCCCCAAAATCCCGCGCCCCAATTCCGCCGCAAAGGGTAAAACAATGTGTTTGGGTTTTAATAAAACACAATTATTTATGATTAGAATAGACTTTATTTAAAAACAAAAACTTAACTTATTTTAACTTAAAACTATTGAGTCTTTTCTGAGTTTTAAAAATGACACAATTTCCGATTATTAAGAAAACTAACAAGAATTTCATTCTTGCCTTCTTATTGAAATCAAATAAATTTCCCAATTTCTGAATGAATCGCAATATTTAAACAATAATTTACGAAAATTAATTGAATGATTTATAATGTTTCTCTGCATAAAAATCTTCCGCTCACCTTCCTCCAGCAAAAATGTAAATACATTTGATTAATATTTAAAATTGAATTAAAATTTTGATTTGAAAGAGCGCAGGTAAATTATACTAATATAATAATACAAGGATGTGCGCATTCGAGCGAAAAGTGGCACATTTCCGAGCGAGGAGGCAAATGAAGCGCGACGCGGGCGCGCGCTTCATTCCGAGATCGGAATGTGCCACTGACTCGAATGTCACACTCGTTTAAGCACAATTTACAATAATTAATTTAATTTGAAAAAGTTTTTGATAAAAAATGTTGCTATACCAGAATAATTAAATCTCTGATTTATTAAAATAAATAAATTATTGATTTGAAAGAGAGAAGATTAATGTAAACAAATTTAATGAATACAAGGATGTGCGCATCCGAGCGAAAAGTGGCACATTTCCGAGCGAGGGAGGCAAATGAAGCGCGACGCGGAGCGGCGCGCTTTATTTTCCCGAGATCGGAATGTGCCACTTTGAGCTCGAATGTGCACACTCGTTAAGCACAATTTACAATAATTAATTTAATTTGAAAAAGTTTTTGATAAAAAATGTTGCTATACCAGAATAATTAAATCTCTGATTTATTAAAATAAATAAATTATTGATTTGAAAAGAGAAGATTAATGTAAACAAATTTAATGAATACAAGGATGTGCGCATCCGAGCGAAAAGTGGCACATTTCCGAGCGAGGGAGGCAAATGAAGCGCGACGCGGAGCGGCGCGCTTCATTTTCCCGAGATCGGAATGTGCCACTTTGAGCTCGAATGTGCACACTCGGTTTTAAGCTCGATTACCAAACGCCCCATTTAAAAAAAAATTGTTCACGTTAGTTATACCCCACCTAGTACACGGATATTTTCTTCGATGGAAAATTTTATATACTACAGAAGAAAAATAAATGTTATGAAAAACAATTAAACAGAAGCCGTTAGTCATATATTTATATCGAATTACATTACACCAAGGTATAAGAAGCCGCAGAAGTTGTTCCTCCTAGTCTTACATAAGGAATCGCGAAACCTTACGTTATTTTTATAACACATTAGAAATTGGAATCAGTTATCGCGGTAAGCCGTAAGCCAAGCCAGTCGTTATCACTTCAAATAAACAAATCGGATAGAATGCAAAAGCATTAGTGCAAAATGAAAGCGAACGAAGGTGCGGAGCCGCCATCCAAAAGCGCTCGCGATGGTTTTATTTTTCCCAACGTCTCCGAGATACGACAAAATTTTTCGACCAACAAAAAATTTAATTTGGGAAAATCGGCGTCCTCTTTTAATATCGTAAATAGCACCATGTACGACGTGAGTGGACCAAGCTCGTTTCCTAATATTTCCGTATCGACGGATTATGAAACGTCGAGTGGAAAATCGGATTCGGATCTTAATTTAGGTGAAACGTCCTGGGAATCGGCGGAAAGTTCCGGAAAAGACAGTGGTTCCAAGTCGTCCAATAAGAGTGTAATTAGTGTGCGAAGTAGTAAATATCTTTTAGCGATAGAATCACTTCCCAGTACCTCGAAAGGCGTCGAAAGGACCAAGTCCTTGGAAGACATGCAAAAAATGACAGCCTATGGTGATCTTATTATGGATCCAGCCACTACTACGGTAATCTGTTTATTTTAAAAACTAATGACTAATTAATTAAGAAAGTAGTACAAATTAAATGTCGTAAGACTTATCGAATGTGATTACTCTTCACTTTAAAAAAAACGAGATTCAGGTATGCGAAGCGTAAATATTGATTAAGCGATAATTATGAAATGTAATAGTGTAAGAAATTCGATATTTCCAACAAGGACCAATCGCGACTCACAGACGCTATCTTTTTACAAATCCAATCAAAAATCGCACTAGCAATCTGATAACTAATTATTAATCCGATTCTGAGAAAAATCACGCGAAACTTAATCTGTATTGTTTTTAGTCAAATATCCAACAATCAGGAAGCAAACCGAAAGATCACTTGTACAAAATTTTAGTCATCGGCGATTTAGGAACTGGAAAAACTTCGATAATTAAGCGCTACGTACACCAATTTTTTTCTCAACATTACAGAGCCACGATAGGCGTAGATTTTGCACTGAAAGTTTTAACTTGGGACGAAAATACACTTATTAGATTGCAACTCTGGGACATAGCAGGTAAGTGACGCCGGATCTGAATTAAAAAGAAAATGTGAAGTTCGCGAATTTTAGGGCAAGAACGATATGGGAATATGACTCGAGTGTACTACAAAGAAGCAGTGGGCGCTTTTATTGTTTTTGATGTAACACGAAAAATTACTTTCGACTCCGTCTCGACTTGGAAGGAAGATCTCGATTCTAAAGTGCAGCTTCCCAATGGGCAACAAATCCCTTGCGTTCTTTTAGCAAACAAGGTATTACTTACTTATCGCAGCAAAAAAAAACGGTGCGTGTACTTTTATACGCGCGTTAGAAGTTATACTTCTTTGGTGAGACAATTTAATATCACCACGTGTAAAAATTACCATAAATATTGGGTTGGCAACTAAGTAATTTTAAAAACAAATAATGAACTTTCTTCATCAATGATATATTTTCCATTTTGTTCGATTACCTTTTGCCATCTTTCTGGAAACTTCATAATTCCACGTTCGTACAACTTCTGATCTTTATCGCAAAAAACTGAACCAAGTGCGATTTCCCCATTGAAAGTTTTACCATCCAAGAAATTTTGCAAAGATCGAAATAAATGGTAATCTGATGAAGCAAGGACTGTTCTATATGGTGGATGTAACATCAATTCCCAACCAAGCTCAAATAATTTTTGGCGAGTGACCAAAGATGAATTTGGTCTAGCGTTGTCCTGGTGAAAAATTACACCTTTTTGATGGACCAATTCTGGCCATTTTGCCTTGATGGCTGTGTTTAATTTGTCCAGTTGTTGATAGTACACATCCGAATTGATGGTTTGGTTCCTTGGAAACAGTTCAAAATATACCACACCTTTCCAATCTCATCAAATCGAGAGCAAAATCTTCTTTTGGTGGATATCAGCTTTCGAAGGGGATGGTGCTGGCCCATCAAGGCTGGACCATGATCATTTTCGATTGAGGTTATTGTAAACAATCCATTTTTCATCGTTTGTAACGATTCATTTCAAAAAAGGGTCGGATTCATTCCGTCTAACAAGGGAAGGCTCTTTGACGTGTGTCTCCGATTTGGATAAAATTTTCATCAAATGTTCCACGAAGTAGTAGGAGTACACCTACAAAATATTTAGCTTTGAATCGGCCGATTACGCGAGATACGGCATATTAACTTGTGAAACAAAAAATTAGTGATTTAATCACTTATGGTCAAAAAACATTTAATTTTTTAATTTGGATGTCGGGTTCTTTTGATGATACAAAGGAGTAATTCGCGAAAACAACGACAAGATGATGCAGGGGAGAATTGAAGACGACCATCCTAATCCGTGAATTCTCCCATTAAAACTCTCAAAAACATACTCGCCGTTTTAATTGATTTACTCGAGTAATCGGCTGATTCAAGGCTAAATATTTGTAGATGTACTCGCACCTGTTCGTAGAACATTTGGTAAAATTTTCATCCAAATCGGAAACACACGTCAAAGAGCCTTCCTTTGTGAGATGCAAATCGCAAGCGTTGATGCACTTCGTTAAATGAAGTTCTTTCAATTCATGTGGAATCCGACTATCAAGCTTTTTAAGGAGTGTCATACGTTTTACATGTTTTTTAATCGCTGTATGGGACACGTTTAACTTCTTTGCTTTGTGTCGTACAGTTACATGACGATCTGACTCGATTATGGCTTTAATTTGATCATCATCAAGCTCATCTGGTCGACCTGGTCGTTGGTCATCTTTCAGTGAAAATTCTCCGGAACGAAATTTGTCAAACCAATTCTAGTAAAATATGACAAAAATGTTCGGTTTTGCACTCCATATTAAAACTGACGCCAATCTTAATACCTTTTAACAAAAATACGTGAAATTTGCTTCTAAAGCAGTGTTTTCCACCCTTTTTTGTGCCATGACCCACCTAAACTTTTAAAAATTTATTATGTCCCCCCATGTAACACATGTATAATTTTTAATATTCGAATTTTTTAATTAGTCACTAAGTAGCTTAAATGATAGACTTTAGGAAAAAACACAAGGAAGTTCCTAAAAAACTAAAAGGCTAAGAGTCGCCATATGGTTGAATTTACATTCTAGAAAAGTCGTTTTTTTTAATTGCCCCCTTAAGCAACCGAATTGCCCCCCTGTGGGGCGTGGGCCCCACGTTGGGAAACACTGTTCTAAAGCAAAGGAACACTGACAGCTAACATATCAAAAAGGAAAAAATATATCATTGACATAAACAATTAAAAAATATGGCTAAAGAAATCTACGTGTGAAATCACCAATTACTTAGTTGCCAACCCAATACATTAAATAAATACGAAGATGTGCGCATTCAAGCGAAAAGTGGCACATTTCCGAGCGAGGGAAGCAAATGAAGCGCGACGCGGAGCGGCGCGCTTCATTTTCCCGAGATCGGAATGTGCCACTTTGAGCTCGAATGTGCACACTCGATTTTAAGCATGATTCACAATAATTAATATATTTTTTAAATATTTTTAATTAAAAATTACAACACTGTGCCGAATGTATAATTTAATCTCGGAAAAATGGGCACATATGTCGTTTTATTTCAATAAAATACTACTTTCTTTTTTAATCCAAAAAGTAATTTAGACAAATTCGATAAATACGAAGATGTGCACATTCAAGCGAAAAGTGGCACATTTCCGAGCGAGGGAAACAAATAAAGCGCGACGCGGAGAGCGCGCTTCATTTTCCCGAGATCGGAATGTGCCACTTTGAGCTCGAATGTGCACACTCGGCTTTAAGCGTGATTCACATTAATCAATTTACTTTCTAAATAATTTTAATTAAAAATTACAACGCTGTGCCGAATATATAATTTAATCTCGCAAAAATGAGCACATATGTATGTCGTTTTATTTCAACGCAATACTATTTTATTTTTTAATCCAAAAAGTAATTTAAATAAATGCGATAAATACGAGATCGGAATGTGCCACTTTGAGCTCGAATGTGCACACTCGGTTTTAAGCACAATTCACAATATTTAATTTACTTTCTCACAATTTTCGTTAGTAGTGCGCGCGCAATTTCCGTTGCCTGCTATAATTTCACCCTCAAAAGAAGTATAACTTCAACAATTTTAATCGTTTGCAGTGCGACCAACCGAAAGAGGGCTTAGTTACTGATTCGTCAAAAATGGACGAGTATTGCAAAGAAAAGGGCTTTTTGAAGTGGTTCGAAACGTCGGCGAAAGAAAACATTAATATCGACAAAGGAGCGGATGCGCTCATTGAAAAGGTAATTAGCACGAAATCTCTAAGAAACGATTTAAATATATTTTGTTTTAGATTTTAGAAAATGATATGTCCTTAAGCGAAATAAGTAAAGATGGGGACCAATTTTCGTTAACGAACCATTCAAAGAAAGACACGAAAAAGAGTTGTTCTTGTTGACATAAAACGATATTAATTTCATTAAATTGTGGTTGAGATATTTATAATTTATCTTAGATGTGTTGTCCTCTGTATTATTCATATATATTTATGTATATCAATGCTGTAGATTGGATTATGTGACAAAACGTGTATTCCTTCGAATTTTATACTTTTATCATCGCCATTTATGCTATTTGAAAAAAAGTATATATGTATTTTAAACTGTATAATCTATTCTGTCTGTTTGTACTTAAAATCTAGGAACTACGTTTTTGTATTATTGTACAAATAAATTTTTAACGAAGCGTTATAAATTAAACTGACATTAGTAAATATTTAATTTCTTAAAGTCCTTTTCTTATTTACTTAATCGTTGTAATCAACTTTATCATTCGGCAGAGCAACGCTGTCCAGCTAGTTCTTCGACAACTATCGAAATGAACGTACGTTAAAACTCAATTTTATGTACAACACGGCCTTTTATTAATCGATTTTACCAAAAATTATAGGGCAGCTTTGTTCTAACTTGGCAAGGGATAACGGTTGAGAGGACCACAGGACCATTATGGAGAAAAGCTAAAAAAACCCTATTGAATAATGGTGTGTGAGTGAATAAAATACATAAAGATGATAGTGTTGTAAAATTTGCTACTTTCTAATTAGTGTCGGGAGAAGCAAAGAATGGGACTTTCGTCGCCATCATGGGACCCAGGTATCGATACAAAACGAAAGCCGGTTTGACCTGAAAACTGCCCCTAATAATGGAAAAATTAATGACTAAGTTTTTATGAAAGGGCATCAAAAATCAAGTGGAGTAGTGAAAGAATTGTTCTTATCGGATAATGGAAACATTGTTAAAAACGCGTTTGAAAATCAGCCTAATAACCTAACTTTTAGGCTTTCAACCCTAATAAAATTATAGTATAAACCAGGAATGAGCAACACGCGGCACGCTGGCCGCTTGCGGCCCGTTAAACACTTCTAAAATTGAATTTGTTTTATCGACTTTCTCCCATCAATATATTGTTATAAAATTAATTATAATAAAATGGTAGCACTAGAATGTACTACCATTTTATTGAAAATTGTTTCGGTTTAGTATAACCGAAACAATTTTCAAGTAAAATTTAAAGTTTGTATATGAAATCTTTACTTTTTTTTAAATTTTATATTTTTTTATTCTAATGTTTATTATAAATAAAGTTCTGTAAATTATTAATAAGTGTTACTTTATGTGCGGCCCGCCAAAAAATTTTAAAATTTAAATTGGTCCGTTGATTAAAAAGGTTGCTCACCCCTGGTATAAACGAAACCAGAACAAATAATATAATAATTTTTGGAGAAATATGATAAGGATTAAAAACATATATTATATTTATATTTATTTGCATAGAAAGTCACTTAAAAAATTTTTTAAGCGTTTAGACGCAGCTCAATTTTCGAAGTCGAAACACTCCATGTTCCCAATACTTTTTTAACTTTTTTTTCTACAGAAGTGATCAGCATGGTCTTCTTAAGAAAATGAGTGGGGTCACAAATTTTTCCGAAAAATAGGCAGTTTTAAGGTCAAACTGATTTTCGTTCTTTCCTATTCACTATTCTACAGTTCGATATAAATTAAATTTTAATAATTAATAGTACACGTTTTTTCGATAAAAAACTTCCCTTTAAATAATTCCGTACTGTTCTAGTGGTGCTGGTAAAACGACATTATTAGCAACCCTCGGAGGAAGGATTTATGGTAAATAACTATTTGCATACTCCACATACTGAAATTAATTACATTATTTACAGATAAAAAAGGTGTCGTCAGCATTAACGGCACCAATTTAAGTTCTACAAAATTAAAAAGTATATCTGGTTATTTAAATCAGCACTTCGTCGTCATTGACTCGTTAACAGTGGCCGAACATCTCAAATTCACGGCAAGTTTATTTCATCCATAAACTTATTTCTTAATCTAACTTTGTAGGCTACCTTAAAATCAAACAGTACTCAAATCATTCAGAACTTAATTGTCGATTTAAAATTAGACTCCTGTAAAAACACACAAATTAGGAACTTGTCTGGAGGCGAACGAAAAAAATTAGCTCTCGCATGTGAAGTATGAGGAAAAATACGTTGGGGTTGTGCACACCACAAAATTATTTTTTTAGTTATTAGGCGACCCCATGATATTGTTTTGCGATGAACCTACGACCGGATTAGACAGTTTTAATGCAACTTCTGTTATAAAAAAATTAAATAAGAAAGTACTAGAAGGAAAATTAGTAATCGCCACGATACATCAACCATCCCCCCAATTATACCATTATTTTAATGACATCATTCTGATGGGTTCGGGTAAAATAATAATGCAAGGAGACAAGATTCAATTTAATAGTTTTCTGGCTAAGTAAACCAGATCAAAAATCTATTATTTTAGTGTTGAAAAGAATTTTTTTTAGAATGGATTTGAAACGACCATTGATTACCACCGATGAACCTGAACGAAATAATTGGGATTTTTTGCCGTTTAAACAATTACAAGAGTGGAGCAATACATCAACCAATTTTAATAATAATGGCACTCACAAAACTAGTCGCATCCTCAATAATGCGGATTATTTTCCAACCAGGTAAAAAGTTCGAGTAATAATGAAAAGCGCGCAAAAACATCATTAATCCTAAAAGCATTTAAAAGGTACTTTATTAATTATTTTTAGAATGCATCAGCGTTGTGTAATAATACAAATTTATTGGTTGTTATGGCGAATTTGGATCGATGGTGTTAGAAATTTAAAACAGCAAGCAGTGCATTTTGGTCTTTTAGTGGTAATTTTGTTTTAGAAACCCATTCATTTTAATTAATCTCTAATTTTAGATAACAGCCTCGATAATTGCTGCAGTTTACAAAAATTTGAGCTTATCTGATGAAAACAGTGTGCAGAACTTTAAGGGGCTCCTATTTTTTATAACTTCCGAATTAATATTTACACATCTTTATAGTGTTATTTATACGTTTCCCGCAGAATATACCGTGTATTTGCAAGAAGAACATCTTTATTCTTCTTACGGTTATTTTATTTCGAAAGTATTTTCTATTGTAAGTATTCAATTATAGAAACGAAGATATATTTTTAAAACGATTAAATAATTTCAGATACCAACAGCTATTTTACGGTCTTTCGTATTTTTGTTTATAGTAAACTCGCAAGTCCAATTTCCAGGAGGATTCCATCAACTATTCGAAATGTGGCTCGTATTATCAATGGGAAGCATTGCAGCCTCCAGTTTTGGTAAAGATTAATTTAGTACAATCCCTAAATATAGACCACCATAAGGTTTTTGTTAAATAAAACGTATAAAACATATTTCAATCGGTTATTAAAGATACAGACAAAATTCATTTTTTGAAAAGTAAACAAACACGAAAGAAAATGGTTATTTAAGCTTTCAGTAGAAAATCAAAATTCTGGAATATGGACCACTTCCCTTCAAAAAAATAGCATCTTCGTTTACTTCGTTATTACGCAAAACTAACATTGTTTCGGTTAAACTGCTTATTTACGTTAAAAACAAAATATTAATTTTTTAAAATTTAGAAACAAAATACCTTAATTGCAAAATGTGAACCGAATTCGTGACTCTATAAACATTTTCCTCGCAGTATAAACGTTTTACATCTTATTTACGGAAACATTATTAAAAGATATTGGACGTGAACATTATTAGTTTTTATAAAACATTTTGGTGGTGGTCCATATTATAAGCACACGTCGAATTAACTTTTACTTATTCTATACAAAATGCAATTCACTTTCGAAATACAAGTGTTATGAAAACTTACTCACTGTTTTAGATCTGACTAAAATTCATTAAAATTATATTTAGTCGATAAAAAATATTACAAAGCCTACAGGAACTTAACATCCAACGTTCACAAAATTAAATTATGACTGTCATAATCACTAATAAACGAACAGTTTATTTGGTAAATTTTCAATGCGTATAAGCATCATGAAAATCTAGTTTTTCCCTTTTAATTGGATACAATTATTAAAACGGTGTATGGTCTATATTATACGACCTGTCGGTATTTAGGTAATTCACTTTAATATAAATCAAAGATGAAAAAACTTCGATCATGATTTATCCGAAAGCCGGATTTAATTAAACTGTTACAAAATAAAATTACCAAATCGACAAATAGATCCATTAATATTTAATATGCTTTCAAATTAAGTTAATTGATTATGAAAATAAACTCACAATATAGCAAATATCCCGTTTGAGACAAATAGTTACTCAATTTAAAACCTAATTAGGACCCCTTTTAAAATACTCTAATTTATAATAACTTTTGTAGGTCTTTGTACTTCGGCATCTTTTCAAACTTTGGAGTCTATAGAATTAATTGTGGTGCCCATTGATGTGCTGTCGATACTATTAGCTGGAATATTAGCGAAAATAACTTCCATACCTTCATTTTTAAGATGGCTAAAATATTTAACGCCGTTTTATTACGTGTACGAAACGCTATCAATTTTACTATGGCACGATGTAACAGACTTATGTAAGAGACAGCTACGCCTAATTATTTATTAAGATTAATTGAAAACTGTTAATTTGTAGCTTGTAGAAATGAAACGGTCTTGCCATGTTATAGAAATGGTAACGAAGTACTTGAAGACTTTGGATTTAATACAAGTTACTTTAAAGTAACTACGAATCTTTGTTGTATGGGTCTGTTGATTTTAGGTTTCTGTCTAGTTGGATATTTCGGAATTATATTTAAACAAAAGCGTTCTATGTAAATCGAAGTAAAAATATTAAAGGATACATTTTCTAATCAGTTTTACGTTTTTTTTAAATACACGATAAGAAACACAATTTTGTATGTTACATGTACGTTGGTAATAAAAAACGTATAATGTATTTTACTGGTAATTCACATTATGGCAAATTCTTAACACGTTTTATACTTCATTTTACGGTTTTCATTAGTGTTCATAAAGCAATGTATAGCAAAAAAGTGCGATTAATTGGTAAATGTAACACACAACATTGTTACCTGTCGTATTGACATTTGAAACTACATACATTTACATTTAATACATACGTACAAAATCAAATACATTGAATTTAATAAATGAACTCACTTACTGCTTGAAAAATCCGCTGGGCTTTCGTTATCAATCGAACAAAACCATAATTAAACTTGTAATTAACACGCATCAAACTCCAAACCAACGTGTACCTTTAAACAACCAAAACACAACTTCTATTTTATTCCAAAAATAGCGAAATTTCGAAAAGATAAGATAAAGTTCTAACTTTAAAAATATACATATAAATATAAAAACTTGTTTTCAGCACACATTTATCCGCCTATAACCAAAAAACAACATATTAGTCATTGTATAATTAATGCTTTTGTAAATTATTTATTGACTTTCCAATTGTAGCAATAAAATATAGTTATTTTAAAAACTTTTAAATTACTGTATTCAAATTAAACTGTGCTTTGCCATTCAAATTGCTCTATTAAAAATAATGTTATTCGTGAGCTATACAGTCTATTTTTTTAAAATAACTAAAATGAAACCTGTAAACAACAAATTTAAATAACTTTCATTTAAGTTTATTAATCGCCACATACTGCAAAGCACAAAAGGCCTTCAAAAAGTTGCAGCACATAAAATTTAAACATCCACCTTCTAAGTTAAAGCATTTCAAACTCATCTAAATGTATTTTTTTTATACATACAAAAACACCCATAAAAAATGAGTAAATGCAAATTAGTCGCGGTATAATCAAACACCGAAACAAACATACATAGTTTTTTTTAAGTAAATATGTGCTGCAACGTTCACGGTTTTATAATAGACAAAAACAAGAGGACTATATGGAATACTTAATATTTAGCAATACGCTAGTTACTTAAGCTTATGTATCTGGACGCCACATTAATTACAGACAGCTTCATAAAGTTGTCTTGTGGATAAGTTCACTGTACTAACAGTTTCCACCAACTCCCAAGATTTCAGTTGTCCAAAGTTTGATAAGACACTAGCTTGGAAGCCACATAACCACTTAAAATACATATTAGTCACTTCAGACAGCTTGTAAATTTTATAAGTAAACGGTAAATTCTTCATGACTAAGTGACGAGTATAAACATCACTTAAGTAAAACTAAAGCTACTCAAAAGTGGTATTAAACATATTAAGGTCTTCAAAAGATGCTGCTCCACTTTGATCTAACATCTGAAGCATATCAGAGAGTTCGTGCGGTTGTGGCTGAGGTGGAGGAGCAGAACCACTGGATCCTGCACCTCCCGAATCCGATCCTTGACTAGAACCCTGCCAAGCCCATTGATATGGAGTTGGGGCTGTACCTGATCTTGTTCCTCCACTTAATTGGGTATAAGTAGGTCCAGGAGAACGTGGACTAGGTTGATTATATTGATATCCTTCTGGAGCTGGTTGAGTTTGACGTAAACTCCATGGAGATGCCGCAGGAGTTGGACTAGTTGTATTGCCCTTCGCTAATCGCCCTAAAACTCCAGCGTTACTACTACTTGCGCTTGCTTGAGAGGGTGACCCATATGCTATTGGTGACGCCGTGGGTTCGTAGCTGTTATATACATTTTGTCCACTACTTGGACGCGTTACTTGCTGTGGTGCTACAATTAAAACGCCATGGTTTATACACAAAGGTCTTTATTAGCTTTTTTTTTTAAATTTAACTCAACATCACTTACTTTGGATATGTGTGGATGGAAGCATGTGAGAATAGATCGTGCTTTCACGTCGATGCGAACTATAATCCAGCCCTGGCTGTTGATAAGTCACTTGCTCGCTAGACTCAGGAGCCGGCTCTCCGGAATGCAATGATTTCGCTGTCGCATTTGTACACACAATATACTCTACATCATCCGTATAAGGATTAAGAAAAGCAAAAGCCGACGTTCGTAACCAAACCCACTCTCTATTCTTTGCTCTAAATCGGTACATAACCGAAAGCACTTGTCCCTTTAATTTTAAAACTAAAACAAAATAAGTTTTTTGCATAACAAAAAACAATAGTAAACGAAGAAGATACCTTGTTCAAAACTATCCTTCATGTGTGTTTGATCTTCAGGATGAAAGAATTCAAAACAACTTTTCCCCAAGAGTTCTGGTGGTGAATAACCCAAAAGTCCGATTACTCTTTGATCAACAAAACTGAATTTTCCGTCCATGGAATGTCGAGAAATAAATTCTGAAGTACTATTAGAACCGCTAACATCGCTAGTGTTGGGTGTTGATGTTACTTGTAGGCGTCCAATTGCAACCAAGCAACAATGAGAGGAGTGAAGCTCTTCGTCGCTTTGACGATCAATTTGCACCCCTGTAAACATGTCTAATATTTTTATTACTTAGATTAGTTCTACACAAATAGAATTTGGTGCGTGCATTCTATCAATTGTGTGTAGATATTTATAATTACATACTAGCTTAAACTTAAAAATTTGCTTAGAAATTAGTGACCATTACCAGTAGGGGGCCAATTTTTGATGTAACCAGTACAATGCACGACAGCATAATTTTGACCATCGCGACTAGGACCTAAGCTATTTCGTTGTTTAAGTCGATTGAGATGTCCAACAGCCATACTTTCGGGAGAAATATTTCCCACCTTCATACGACAAATAAAACCCCTTCTGGAACCCATACACAGACGCATAGATGCTAAAACAAGATAAAATCCTTTTTATAGTGTACTTCAAAGATTGCAATCGAACTTACATTGATGTCCCTCTTTTTTAACTGTTCCTGTTTTAAGATCCAGTATGCGCCCCGTATTCTGGGGTTCCTGCGTTGATAATTGTTCTCGGACTTTTTCGACGTCTTCGGGATGCAAATTATCGTAAATGCAAGAGCCAAACCAATCATTCTGAGAATAATTTAAAACAGGGGCTACGGAATCAGATACGTATATGACTCTACCCGTATCACAACTAACTACAAATAAAAATCCATCCGCTGCTTCCAGTATGAGATGTTTTAATTCTTGGTCCGTTAGAAAAGAAGGTTTGTATGTTCCATCCGTACTTGTATTCCCTGTTCCTAAACATAACAACAAATATTAATAGACTGCTAGAGATAACAATATTGTTTCTGAAAATTTCAAAAGGTTTTAGTCGATAGATTGATCTTTTAATGAGAGTAATTTAGACAACAAAAAATCGACAAACTAGACCAAACATTATTAAAAAATCATTTGCTAGATATCAATTAACAATAAGTGTCAGTACTTAATTGGGATCTCTTTCAGATCACAACGATAAGCATTATCTCTACGTGCCTAAACAGTTGGAGAGATTACAAGCACTTATTACAAAGTAACTCGGAGAAATCTTAATATTGTCTTTAGCCTTTTCGTGTACAAAAATAAATTCGATAAACAAATAAATAGAAATTCGCCTTTATCGCGAACAAATGGTTATTTATTATTTAAGTACGAATCGAAACTGTACTCCAATATTGCGTGACAACTATGAGAATTTTTAACAAGAAAAAAACGAAAATAGCAGAGGAACTTTCAAGCAATCTAATGTGTATCAATTTAACTGTACAATTTTCTAAATCATAATGCATCTTTGTAGATGTTACGAAAATGTATGTCATCGTGGGATGACACATTATTTATTAAATAATTCGAAGAATAAGAAACAATTTTGCATTGTTTATGTTTTACAAAGCAAAATCCGAAGGCATACCTTGAAATAGTTACACAATAGCTTTACAAATGTAAAAAGGTTAAAAAGTTATACCTACAAGTATACTTGCATTAACTCTCTTAAGAAACTCCGCAAGATTATAATTACGAGCTTGTAACAAATTTTTATATCGCAAAGAAGAAGGTCTTAAAGAACTTTTATATCTCTATCGAAGACACAACTTGACACAAAAATTGCGTATTGATAAGTTATTAAATATTAACAAACAATAAGGGGCGATGTACCTAAATGATCCCCTATTATATTTAAGTATTCAGTAATCGGGCACACTGCATCCTGTTAATAAATATTGTTCATGCCTAACCATTTTTTGTTTTCTATTTCCATACGTTGAAATATAGAAATAATATATTAAAAAAATACACGCGATAATTTCTAAAGAGTGTTGTTACTCGAAATGGAACTTGAATGCAGGGCCGGCGTCACAATTTAGACAATTCGCGACGTAACGCAAAATTAAATGGAGTTAGGGAACCTGATGAAAAATTTTAAAAACTATGCATCTTGTAAACTATGGGAGGCACTTGTAAGCTTTGCCTAGGAAAATAACCTGGCGCAGGTAGTGCTTGTATGTAAATGCACGAAGCTAACAACTAAGGCTTTTTGAAGAAACAAATTTTTATTTAAATAAGACAACTTATGTAGCCGTTTTGAATTACTAGGAAATATCATCCATTGAATATAAATCGAGAAACAATAGTCTACGTCCGTTTTAAAACACGATGAAAACGTTTCTAGCATAACAAATTAATTTTGTTCATTCATACGCAAAATGTTTTGGCAAAACAAATAACTCATTGTGTAGAAAATTTCTTTATCGCAGAGAAAAACCACATCGTTGTCTTGAAACTTGCGCCACAAACGCTTATTTGAGAACAAAGAAGATATGAAAAGCTTTAAGAAATTAACACATTAAGAGCTGTTAATTGTATTCCAAAGATTTACATTAATTAATTATTTGTAGACAAGCATATAAGCTTTATATTTTCAATCACCGTGCATACATATTAGTTAACTGTTAAAATATACGGTATTTACACTGTTTCTAGATGCATATAAGTTATTCACAGAAATATTTAATATTCTATATACGATTCTTGTGGTAGAATTATAATAAAATCCGTTTTCGCTAAACTCTGTTACGTGAAAACAATAATCAACAGGTTTCACAGAAACTATTTTGGTATGCAACGCTGAGAATATATTTTTTATATACTATTTACAAAATTCGATTGCTTCAATATTAAAAGAAAAAACCGATGTGTGTACTTATATACCAAATTAAATACTGAGTGTCAGAGGAATAAGTACTGGAACTTCACCGATTTATAAATGAACCTAAACTTAACAAATCAAGCGGCCTAATCTGTAATATTTTTGAGTGATGGTATCGTTAACGTAAAATAAAAATTCTGATCTTGATTCCTACCATTTTAACACTAGATTTACCATACCAGTCAAAATGACTGGTTTAACCATTTTACGTTCAAATTCCTACTTCACCTTAATTTTTTTTTAAAACTTTTTCATAAGTTTTTTTACGATTATAAAATGAATGATTTTAGCCATTCATTTTCATTTTTTAATTCTAAATCAAAAAGTTTGCGATAATCATTGGTACTTATACCAAACCAGTCAAAATGACTAGTGCATTTTTCAATCTCAGAATACGCAGCTATAATGAAATATAAATACTGCGTAATTTAGCATGTCAGGCAAAACTTGTGATACTAGTGAAAACTCGTGATAAAGGTAAATTCTTGATTACAATATAAAAATTGTCAGACGTTGATTGAATTTTGAAGCGTGTTATTTGTGCATTTTTTTTACTTTTTTTGAGGCTGTGATATTCAAAGTTGTATTACATGGTAAGAAAAGTAAATACAGAGAAAAATATAATCCCATTCTCATCTCATCAGCCTTTTTCTACCATGCTTTGGATATAGGCCTCCCCCCATAGTTCTCTATTTTTTCCTGTCTTGCGCTTCTCTGTACCAGTATACAGCGCCCTTTTTGAGATCATATTTGTTTTTGGAAATAATCCTATTATTAGTTTTAATTTTTTTATAATATTTGAGGCACAAAAAATGGAAAAACGGAAAAAATATTCTGTATTTTTGGAAAATGTACTCAAAGTAAAATCTGCATATGTAAAAATTGTGGCAAATTCAATACAACTACTTTATAAATTTCTGATTCAGAGTTGAAATAAAATTTCGAATTGCTTTTTCTGTAATAAAAAAAATAAATGCATATATATTATGTTTTCGATCGTGAATCACACAGCAGTTAATTTATAATTAATAAAATGTTTTAAAATTAACCTAACCGAAGTAATTTATATTTTTTTTAAATATATAAAGACAAAAAACAGGAATAACTATTTTTACCTACACCAGTCAAAATGAGTGGTGTCGGTGGAAATAGTTATAGTCAAATTGCCGGTATATCTAGTGTTAAACTATGACGCAGGGCTCAATTTAGTTGAGGCCGAGTTTATAAAGAATATACCTACACTGTTAAAAATTTTAGTAATTTTACTAAATTTGTGTAGGAAGTTTTTACGCACCACCCTTTTGAAATTATGGAACTCAGTCTTGTAATTTTACTACACAACTTATCACAACTCAGTTTCAAATTATTACAAATCATCAGTCGCAAAATTACTAATCATTTATTGGAACTATGCTTAGTAATATTACTATACATTATTCGTAATTATACTAAGCCAAATGTATCAAATAAATCTAGTAATTTTACAAACTTGTAGACTCGAAATTAAAATTGAGAATTGTAAAAACAGATAGCGTTCATGACTAGAATGAAATATTGTAAAAATGCAAACAAAATTTTCAAACAAAAAATAATGATTTGTAAATTTCCTATCATCTCTTGTATTTGTAATTGCAAAGATTGTTTAGTAATTTTAATGATAATCGTGGTAAAATTAAATTCCGAATATGTATAGAAATTTTACAAAACTTTAGATTAAATGCTACAACTTAGAATTGTAAAATTACAATAAGTATCTGACGAATACAAAAAATTGGTAAAATTGCAACCTGCTTAGTACTCTACCTATTACAAAATGTAATATTGCAACAAATGCGTGTTAAAATTCCAATATAATACAAGAGTTTGTAATTTTACTATGCAATTGCTTAGTAAAAAAGTAGTAAATTTACAAAAATTTTTAACAGTGTATATTTCATTTTCTTCTTACTGTGAAATTTTGGTAAGTCGTGCGCGCGTAATCTCCATTGCTTGCCAAATTTTACTCTCAACGCGTCAAAAGAAGTATAACTTATAACAAATTCAATAAATACGAAGATATGCGCATTCGAGCGAAAAGTGGCACATTTCCGAGCGAGGGAAGCAAATGAAGCGCGACGCGGAGCGGCGCGCTTCATTTTCCCGAGATCGGAATGTGCCACTTTGAGCTCGAATGTGCACACTCGGTTTTAAGCACCATTCACAATAATTAATTAAGTTTGTAAATAATTTTAATTAAAAATTACAACACTGTGGCGCGCGGACAATTTGAAATCGGAAAAATTTGCACATATGTCGTTTCATTTGAATAACTTACTTTTTTCTTGTTAAATCCAAAGAGTAATTGAAACAAATTCAATAAATACGAGGATGTGCGCATTCGAGCGAAAAGTGGCACATTTCCGAGCGAGGGAAGCAAATGAAGCGCGACGCGGAGCGGCGCGCTTCATTTTCCCGAGATCGGAATGTGCCACTTTGAGCTCGAATGTGCACACTCAATTTTAAGCACTATTCACAATAATTAATTAACTTTCTCAGAAGGCTATTTTCGAATGTACAATTTTCTCAACGCGTCAAAAGAAGTATAACTTACGGATCTCATAGTTCAAAGTCAGTTTTACTCTTATTTTAGAACGAATAATTCTAAAATTTAAAGCCGAATTAAACAACCTATATAAAGAATATGCTAAAGCAGAGTTTTTTTACTAAAATCCAACGAGTTCATATGAACTGGCTATGTAAAATTCTGATATGTTTATTGTTCCAAAGATGTTGCAAGTAGCGTATCATTTAGTCACGATTGTTGTACTTTATTATTTTTGTCAGTGCTGTAGATCTACATTTAAGCGGTTATATGCATTATCGTAGTTCTACATCGGTCATAATTTACAATTGTGTATTTCCTCGATTACCCCTTTTTATTTTACATTTTTTATAAGCTTTTGTTTAGCTTCTATGCAAGGAATAATCCTTTTTATGGAGAAACGTCGTCAATGGAAGCCTTGCGAAACTAAAAGCAGAGATCAGATAATTATTTGTTTATAAATACAAGGAGACATAAAAAACGGTCACATTCTTTCGAAATTAAATTAAATTCGAGTCGACAATGGTCGTGTCTGGCTTTAAAAAAATTTTTTCGTATTTACACCGAAATCAAAAGGAAAATCAGAACGCTGTGCACCACCATGATTTATAGCTTCCTGAGAGAAACATCCTGATATTTAAATTTAATTTTAAAGATAGGTGTGCTAAGCGATGCACAGCTTCATCTTTTTCCTATTTTATCTTCAATGCGGTATACATTTTTTCGGCAAACTTTTCAAAGCTTCCCCGTGCTTTATTACTTTTAGATTTAACGATTGTAGATCGAGGAAACGTAGCATTTCATTGTTCAGGGGCCACCAGAAATAGTCCTACATTACTTAACACTTAAAGTTTTTCATCTTTTATTACTTTGCAAAATATTCGACTCTTTTCCGATCAATTCCCGAGACCTTTTTGCTCGATTTCTTTAAAAAATTTAGTGATTTAAGAACGTTTGAAAAAAATCACCATAGTGATGTAGTTACTTTAATTTCTTCAAGTTTCAAAAGTTAAACTATGACAAACCATTGAATCTAAAACTGTTTAATTATTTTTTTCAATTAAGAAAAGACTTAAATGCCATTGCCGGATTAATATGGAAAAGTGCCCTTAAAACTAACACATTTTTTTTTCAGTGGTAGATCTTATTAATAGGCTGAATAACAGGTTTGTTCTTGCAGCAATTGCAAACGGTTTGAAAACTTTTATGCAAACTAGTAGCAAACTAAAAGTTGGTCACAAATTTGTTTTCAGCTAGACCATAAAATTGTAGATGTAAAAAAATATCCGCGAGGTGGCTTATATCAGCCATTTCTAAAAAATTAATTTACTTAAAATTAATTCTGCGTAGGACAGTTGGCAACCGTTTGCGACTGCTGCAGGAACAAACTTAATATATAGAAAAAAAAATTCTGAATGATTAAAAACCCCTAAGGGCCGAAGATCTAAAATTTTCCAAATTTGTTACAATTGCTAAGATCCATCACAGAAAAAAAAAAAAAATATCTTTAAAGAACACTTTTCTATGTTAATCCGACAATGGCCTTTATTTATAAATAATAAAATTGTTCTACTAGAATGTGTTCCAACGCAAAACGTTTATAAACGTTTAAAAACTTAAATGCCTTGTTCTTTAATTAATTAATTACTTTAATTGAAATAATAATAGGGTACTTATAAATTGTTTTAAGTGTTGAGTTCTTAAAGAAAATTTTTCTAAGTAATTTTAAGAGAAAAAAATAGAAATAAAATAAAGTTGTGCTTTTAATATAAAAAGAATTAGTATAATTTACACTTTAAATCCTGTTCGGATTTTCCTAATTACCATTGTCTATAATTAAAATATTTCTTCGATAATTCTTTAAAACGGTAATATATTTATTTTACATAATCAACAACAAATAGTAATTCGCTTAAATTATTTACTAATCAGAACGTAAATCGAAAAGCCAATAATTAAGCACGTTTAATTGTTAACGCTTAATAATGTACGAAAGATTTTTGCTGCGACAATAATTCTTGTTGCTAATGACTCAATCTTTATAAAATAACTTTGTAATGCGTCACGTTTATAAAACTTATTACCATCTCTTTAAATAGAATTAATAATTATCATTAAATACCAATAGTTGCATGTGCATTAAGAAAATTAAGTTGTTTGGCTAAATGATGCGTCAGAAGTGAAGATGGTTGTTCACAATTCCGTCTTTTCCATACGGGCACATGGGGCACGAGCCCAGGGCCCACGGCTTGATGGGAAACCTTACAATGCCGACGTCGTTGTTTATACGGAAAAATTAAAATCTCAGTTTTTTGTTTAATTTTACTAAAAATTGACATTAAAATTTCTAAATTTAAATGTACAGTAGTGTAATTAAGTTTTTAGACATGCTTCCCAGAACAATAAGATCAGCAAAATAGTACAAAAATGTGTTTATAGTATTAAAATTTGTTTATTATGTTAGATAAAATATTTGTCTATTCAATTTATTTATTTTAATTAAAATATAACTAAAAATGTTTACGTAAATAAAATTTGAAACACGGACACATTGAAAGAGGGTGTGAAAGATTTTGGAAATCACTATAAACATTTAGTGAAAAATGTGTATTTCAAAAAGACACTACGGGCTGTTGGAGTAAAGTAATTTGTTTTTACAATTAAAGCTAAAAAGAATTTTTTTTCAAACTGAGCAAAAAAAATATAATGGTTAATACGGCCATTAATATTAGATCTCTTGGCGTTTTTATAGGGAAAAAAGAAAAACCCCATCGAGCATCTTTAGATTTATTACGAAAGAAAAATTCGTAAATATAATAATCCAACAGGCATGGTAAAACTTAAAACATTTATAGAAAAAGAATGGAATAAAATATCTAATTTCATTACTAAAAAACTGATAAAAATCCATGTTGAAGCGATTAAGGATGTAATTAAACATAAGGGATACCACAACGTAAAATTTTGCCAAAGATTAAAAAATTTGAATTAATTTTTATACAATTTTAGAAGAGCAATGTGTATTTCCAAAAGCTTTTTCACACCTCTTCAAGCAGCACTTAAACTTTATATTTTATTTCTGCAATAGTTAAATAATATTTTTAAATTATTAGTGTAATACAGTGTTTCCCAACGTGGGTCCCACGCCCCACATAGCGACAATTTAAAGGTTTAGGGGGGCAATATCACTATTCAATTTGAAAACGTACTTGATTTTTAGTTATCTACCTATTATATGTGTTGAAAATTTATTTATTGTTTTTTTCTTAATAATTTCATAGTGATTTCTTTCTGAAACCTAAATTTTAGGTCTTGAACAAGATATAATTAGGCTTCATATATAGAATAATTCAATTATTAAATACAAAATTAAAAATTCGGTGCGTGTACTTATGTACGCGCATTAGAAGTTATACTTCTTTGGTGTAACTAAATTAAATATAACCATGTGCAAAGATAAGTTCAATAAATATGAAGATGTGCGCGTTTGAGCGAAAAGTGGCACATTTCCGAGCGAGGGAAGCAAATGATGCGCGACGCGGAGCGGCGCGCTTCATTTTCCCGAGATCGGAATGTGCCACTTTGAGCTCAAACGTGCACACTCGGTTTTAAGCCTCATTCACAAGTATTAATTTACTTTCTTATTTCAACTGTCGAATTTTCGTTAGCAGTGCTAATATTTTACTCTCAAAGCGCCAAAAGAAGTATAACTTAAAAAATATTTATGTTACATAGAGGGCATTTAAATTTTAGAATGACTTAGGTGAGGCATGTTAAAAAAAGGTTGGGAAATACTGGTGTAATATGTTTACTCGCCAAAAGAAGTATAACTTCAATTTTTTTTTTAAATTGTTTAGTTGATTTTACTCAAACCTTAATAACCAATAAAGTCTCACTAACATACTGATGTTTTTATTCACATTTTTTTTGACTTTCTAAAACGGCTCCAAACTGGCCTAGTGTTCATAAAACAACTTCCAGCGAAAATCACAAAAGATGTTTGGAGTTTAATCAACTTACCCCTAAGTGCTTTCATATGTGCAACAGCCATCCGAAGAATTGTTAGTTTATCTGGTTTCCTAGCTAATGCACTGCAAGTGGGTACCATGTCCGAAAGCTCTGTAATATAAGCTGTCATCTTGTTCCGTCTCCGCCGTTCAATTTCGCAATGATTCTCCCTACTGTAAGTTGCAAAGAAAAAACAGCGGTAATTATAAAACTCTCATTCTTAATTAGCGAGTAAGTACCACATTTAAACGTATCAAAAGTAAAAAATCAAATAAACAAACAAACAAAATCAAGTCCTGTCCTTTCCCTTATGTTGCTACCCTTTGGGAAATAAGGAGTCCCAGTACATTAGCATTCGATACAAATTGAATTTATACGAAAATCAAATAGGAAGAGCACCTTATCCCTATAAAATAGATCAAAAATATTTCCGATTTTCTTCTTTCGATCATTTCAGGTGGAAATCGTAAAGAAGCTTAGAAAGGCGTGTCACAATTAACGGGGATTAAAAAAAAATGCGAAAGGATATTGGGATCAAAAATAAGTACACTAAAGTATTTGCCGAAAATGGATATAAAAGTTTGTGTATGTCAGCTACAAAGAAGCATTATCGATTGGGCCCAACTTTGTTTTATAGTATCCGGATAATTTACTTGGCAACGAACTCGTAAAGCGAATACTTTGAGATACCAGCAATCTCGCTAGATCAAGCACAAACCTAGGATACCTATCCTTAAAGCTTACCTCCACTTTTAGTATTAAATCGGAGCAATCGCCCCCACAACTTATTCCGGCGAAACTTTTAAATGCATTTCTCGCATAAAAATCTTTGTAGAAAATTAAGATTGGCAAATAATATAACGTACATTATTATTCGAAGTAGGATAATATTCTCCGTCTAGGAGATCCTTAAACTAACAGAAGACACTTTAGTTTAGAGAAGCTTAACGCCACCTAAAACTACGAAAACAAACATTATGCACGAGATTAACATAATTTTCCAAAAATCTTTAATCCAACTTTCTACTTCAACACATCGCAAAGTAAGGTTGGGAAATGTTAAATTCTACATGCGGACATTTTTTAACCTTCCGTCTACTAGCTGGGTAATAACTAAAATAAACAATTTTTTTTTGTTAAAACGGCACGTTTGGTAAACTAACTTAAAACCGAGTGTGCACATTCGAGCTCAAAGTGGCACATTCCGATCTCGGGAAAATGAAGCGCGCCGCTCCGCGTCGCGCTTCATTTGCCTCCCTCGCTCGGAAATGTGCCACTTTTCGCTCGAATGCGCACATCCTCGTATTTATTATATTAGTATAATTTAGCGTGCGCTCTTTCAAATCAAAAATTTTAATTTAATTTAGTAAATATCAATTTTATATTCGAAAAACGTATTTACCATAGCAATGAGTGGAAGGGAGCGAAAAGATACGATAATCTTGTCAATGCAAGTGAGAGGGAACGATTAAAATTATTCAATTAATTTTTCGTGTAATTGATTGGTCTAAATTATTGCGAATCATTAAGAAATTGCCGTGAAATTAATTTGTATTTCAATAAGGAAGCAATTCTTGTTAGGTTTTCTTAATATTCGGTATCGTAATTGACACGTGTCATTGGAATTTAGTAGGGACAGTTGGGGTACAATGGAACGCGGGGTACAAGGGAACAACGACGATTAATATTCAAATACCAAACGAATTCGCGGGTTTCTGTTTTGAGCGATTACAGTGCCTTACTATCCACACGGGAATGCAGTGAAATTACGCCGCTCTGCAACCACAAAGTTCTGAGAAGAAAAAAATAGTTTTCATTAGTAAAAAGTTACATTTTCTTACCCAAAAACTATTGTTTTTACTGAAAAAGTATACTAGTAAGGTATGTGATTTTTTTACATAAATTTTCATATTGACTATTTAATACAGTTGAATATAAAATGGAAATCATTACAACGTTTTTAAAATTCGCGTTTGATACTTTTGAATCGTTATGGGGCACATTGGAACGCGACACAATAGAACACTGCAACATAGAACCTCATTTACTTTGTTGGTTTTTTGTTGCAGATTTTAAAGTCGTATTGGTTAGAGAGCATATGAGAAAAGGTGATAGGGATCTGTATGGTGAGACTAATATGTTAGAGGCTTTTACTTTCCTCTAAAACCTAACATGGCAATAGCGTCAATTATAGATATCAAATTGTTGTTGCCAAGTTCATGCAAGCAAGAGTGTTAAGGAAGTATTTCATTGGTTAATAATTTATTTTAATATACTTTATGATCTTACGCGATTTATTGGCCATGTTCCATTGTACACCAGACCTGGGGCACAATGGAACAAAAAAGGTTTTTTACAAACACGTAAATATTGTAGGTTTAAGATTAATTTTTAATCTGTTTTTTGTGTTCAATCATCAGTTTTAGGTCTGTTCTTAATTGTTTTAAGCAGAAATTATAAAAATATAAAACACAGATTTTTCTAAAAATCGAAATAACTTTTTCGTTCCATTGTACCCCAACTGTCCCTACTCAAAAAAAAACTCAATAGTTTACAAGTTGAAGAAAAAGTTAGGTTTTTGTATTTTCATTAATAAAAGTCTATTCTAATACATAAATAAATGTTTTTTACTTAAACCTATTTATTATTGGTTATTAAAATATATTTCTTTTCATTTTCGGGGTATGTCAAACACCACCTAGTATGGTATGTGACATTTAGTCACCTAGAATGCGGAGGGTTAAATATAGACGCTTTGTATCTCATTTCTGTGCAAAATCAAATTTTCATTACAATTAAATAGTTGAATTTGTAAATTTCGATGGACACTTAGCCCACACTTTAGTTTCATAAGCCTCCACATAAAGGAGAACGGAGGCACTTGCTCCCCTTTGAGATCGATTGAAATTTTCTTAATATTATATTTATAATAGAATTTAAAAATTTGAAGCCAGAAACGTCATAAAACCTAAGAATAATAAAGCTAAAAAATCATTCAGCACATTTTTACAAGATTTCTTTATTATTTATATTTTAACCACTCGCCTGTAATGGTATTTTAAATATAGTTTTCAAAATTAAAATTTGGATAAAATAAAATACAAGTCCTACAAAAATATAAAAAATATCAATATTCAAAATTATTTTTCCTCAAAAAAAGCAGAGGGGTTAACCTTTTTTTCTAAATTTTGGCAAATTTTTAAGGTTTTGAGTTTGTACCAGTTTCTGATGTTTTAAGGTCTCATACTTTCAGAAATAAAAGGATTTAGCTATATTATCAAAAATGGAAAAGTTATAGTACTTTAAAAATTAAAATTTACACTTTACAAACTTCAAGGGTGTTTTACTCAATGAATTAACATTAGACCCTGATTGTATTTTTGACTGATCCTATGTTTTAATAAAAGAGCTTTTACAACATGAACTGTTTTTAAAGATATGTCCACAAATATCCGAGCCCCAAAATTTGAAAAAAAAACAGAAGTCCGTATGTTCAACCCCTACTTGCTCATATATTTGAAATGGCACACGTATGGTTCTTTAGGCCAATCTTAAACCAAAAAATCTGGACACTCCAAATCTACAAAGTTTTTAGAGATTCGTTCAATGTTCATTTTTGTTTCGTAAAAATGAAGCGATAATTGCAACCTTTAATTAACTGAAAAATGAACATTGCGCCCTATATTAATTTTGCCAGTATTTTATTAAAAAATTGTTCTGTACCCGACGCCAAAAAACCTCACGATTCCAAATCTGGAAAACTTTTAACATTCCGATCACAAATAAAGGAATTACAATTTTTTTAATGTTCAAAGAAGTCCTCATAGACTTAACTTTTTTCCTAAGTAAACTCCCATACATACGTGTCCGCTATTATTCCTAATAAATAAAAAAACTCCCCACAAATTATACAAAAACGAGTATTAGCAAGTTTTTAAATAAATTTTACGATAATTGTACGTTGGTATCAAGTTGAAAGATCGTTTATTTTCGTTCGTTATAATTTAACAAGTCGAATTTTTTTTTCAAAAAAAATTAAGATCTGGTTGGCAATTTTGAGGTTGTGCAGAGAAAACGGCAGGTGTATCCGAGCGCAAATAACACCCTTTTATCCATATTTCTAATTTCGAAGATAATCACGAAAAAATCTCAGAAATATAGCAATTATAGAAAACCGAGAGGCTTGAAAGTGCTTCGATCGTTGTACGTAAGAAGATGGTACATTTCATAGCGAGATCGAGGTAAATAATTAGTAATTGACGGCACGCTAAATAATAATGATTATCTCGGTTACGGGACGTGGGACCGACGGACCAACAGGCCAACTAATGGCTATAACGTAGCAGTAGTGATTACAGAGGCACATAATAGCTGAACAAGTTGGATGACCATAAGACTTCGGATCTTTCTCCAACCCCATTGTCTCTTCCATTTCTGGAAGACGCATAATTATTTTATGTTCAAATCCAGCGAGTAAAATTATGAAAAAATGAGAAATTAAAAGATGGTGTACCCACCTCACCTTTGAGAGGCAAAGTTGCTCGCTGCGAAGAAAAAAATTGGCGTTACTCTTAAAATCGAGATCAACTAGGAAGGTAAGGCAGGTATGTAACCTTTCTTAGTTTCTTAGCATATTATAGAGTAAGCCTCGGTCGGAGCAAAGATTACGACACTAGGAAATGAGAGAGCATAGTGTGTAGTATATGATGGGGGGCTCCAGAGGCTTGGGGGGACAATACCTCGGCAGCGTGGGAACTACGATACGGCCGTCGCCTCCACCGTGGCCAGTCACGACTGTTCAAGAACAAGATATTGGTGCTCCCTTTTAATGTAAGTCTCGTAGACGACCTCCGCCGTGCTCCCATCGCCTTCTAAATCAGAACTGCTACATCGCGTGCCCTACAGCCTCGTTATCCTTCGCCCCTCAAACTAAGAACAAGGGTATTCGCAAAAGATTGCACTCCTTCGCCAACTCTGAAAAGCGCCTCAGGCCATCGAATGAATTCCGACGAGGTGCATGAGTTTTTTAAAATTTTTACCAAGTCAACTTCCACGGAGTCCAAAGGGTAACAACACCGCATCCAGCGTATCTTTCTTTGATTCGCTTTTTTAAAGTGGAGGAAGTGTGACTAAGGGAGCCTTCCGTAGGACCAAATTACAATACATACAGTTGCTTACAAAATTAAACGTGCACTGAATATAAACATACTATTCACCTCGAATTTAATGGAAAACGATAAATTTTTCTAAAATCAGAATTTGTTTGTTAAGGTGTACGAATTCCTCTTTTCGCTATAACATCAGTGTGGTCCAACGAATTGTCTTAAAAAATATGTAAAAAAACACATCTTGTATAGCAAAAATGTATACAGTCGAACCTTGATAAGTCGAAGTTGAAGGGAAACTAAATATAATTGGAGTTATCAAAAATTGGGGTTATCGAGGTTCGACTGTATTTTAAATAGTTTGTATTTTTCAAAACTTTTTAAATTTTCAATTCGTAAACGGTCTAAAAGCGAAATCGTGTAATACAAGTAACGTGTAATTCGAAGAGTAGATGTAATGTTTATTGTAGATTTTGGTTAAAATATACACTTTTTGCTCGAATGTGCACATAAGTACGTCGTTTTGATTGGGTACATCAGGCTTTTCATTTTAAATCCAAAAATTAATGTAAATAAATTCAATAAATACGAGAATGTGCGCATTCGAGCGAAAAGTGGCACATTTCCGAGCGAGGGAAGCAAATGAAGCGCGACGCGGAGCGGCGCGCTTCATTTTCCCGAGATCGGAATGTGCCACTTTGAGCTCGAATGTGCACACTCAGTTTTAAGCACGATTGACAATAATTAATTTACTTTCTAAATAATTTTAGTTCAAAATTACAACACTGTACCAGGTGTACAATTTAATCTCCGAAACATGTGCACAAAAATTGTTTTATTTTAATACATTAGTATTTTCTGTTTTGAATCCAAAAAGTAATTTGAACAAATTCAAAAAATACGAAGATGTGCGTATTCGAGCGAAAAGTGGCACATTTCCGAGCGAGGGAAGCAAATAAAGCGCGACACGGAGCGGTGCGCTTCATTTTCCCGAGATCGGAAATGTGACACTTTGAGCTCGAATGTGCACACTAGGTTTTAAGCACGATTCACAATAATTAATTTATTTTAAATATACTAGGAACATGGAACCTCTGATTTACCGATTTTAAACAGTTATGTTAGAAAAACGCCAAAAAAGTATAACTTCAAAAATTATCTTAAAAAGCAACGTTATTAGACGGTATTTCGTGTAATACATGGTCCACAGCATAGTCGCCAAAGATGACCTATTGTGCCCTATTAAACGTTAGAAAATTGAGCGTAGTGTTGCAAATATCTGTTCCCGAAAGTGCAATATCAACAATATAATAAAAAATCATCATGGCGGGTTATATTTAGAACTAATAATTAATACGTGACCACTTTGGAGTGTATGTTTATCGGTAACGACCTTTGTTTTTTAGAAAATGAATCAAAATGCTGTAAAACTGATATTTCTATCAGCGCAACTACTATTAAATTAACACGTAAACAAATTATTAGATAAAGTTGAAAAAAATGTTGCTAGGATCTATTCTATGAAACAAAAAATGTTAATAACTAAAAATATAATAGAACGCGTAATAATCCCTAAATTACAAAAAAAATTAGTGAACCCAATCCCTCAACGTTTGAAAATCGTCATAAAATTGAAAAACATTTCTTATTAATATTTGTTTCGTAGTGAAGTACTCTATGCTCAATTTTATACTGTAGTTTTAACATAAATATTTTTTTAACCATTAGTATAAAGCAAAAAAAAATTAAACACTTTGAAATATTATGATTATCAGTAAGTCTTAAAAAAACAACTTAGGTATAATTTTATAAAAATTGTTTTCCATTAAATCCGAGGTTAATAGTACATTTTTATTTAGTGCACGCTTAATTCTGGGAACAACTGTACATCATTCCAGAGTTGATAGATACCTGGCAAATCGTTCCTTGTCTTGAATGCTATCATCCTCCATCCTGGTGTATTTGCTACCACTTGGGTCGTCTTCATCGGACCTGAAATAACAACTCTCATTACTAAGAAAAAGCCGAAGTAAAAGTAAATTTGACATAACTAACCAGCCGTGGCAAAGTTCGCTTAATAATAATCTCGCAGATGAAATTATAACAGGTAAAAATTCCAAAAAAGAAGATACCGTTATAATATTATGTTACGCATGAGAGGCTACAAATTTCGGTTTCGTAATTATATTATTAAAAATATTAGGAGCGATATCAAAGATAAAGTTTCTGAGAACCGATTTAGAAAATAAACCAAAAGGGGCGATATTTTATTGTACACCACCATTTGAGATTGTCCTATTTCTAACAATTTTTCAGCAATCCATTTTAAACGAGTTCGTGTCCACTAGTATAAATATTTTAACCAAGTGTTTATAATTGTTCTTCGTTTAAAAGTGGATTAATTAGATTTAAAAACAATAATACAGCAATTATGCTGCTGTTAGCTTTATAGAAACTGCAATTAAAATAATAAGTTAGCAGAAAAATTAACATCGCATCTAACTTAATTATTAATGTTTTTCTGAAGAATTTTATTGATGTTTTTAATTTATTAATTCATTGTATTAGTAATTGTATAATTTCATAATCTAATTATAAATAAACATTTTTATACACATTAAGTAGGACGATTGCGTATACCGGGTGTCCCATCTAAAGTGCCACAAGCTTTTAACTCTAAAACTAATAAACATTTCAAAAACGTATAAGTATAAATTTTTTTAATATATACGATCTATCGATGGAATGGTAATCTACATTTTGTTTTACTTCCAGTTTAACTGGAAATGGTGTTAACTATTTTTTTCAAATAGATAGGTATTGATTTTCTTTCAAAATTCTATAGGGCTGGTCAAGAGAATTCTAAAAATGTATAGCAAGTAGCCAGTTGGTTGTTTTAAAAAAATATTTTTTGTTTGAGAATTCTTTGATGCTTTACCAAAGTACAACGAGTCTTGTGCCATTTTAATAAAACGCCCTATAATTTAAAAAAACAATTATTAACCAAATGGTAACTTATTATTCACTTTTAGAAATCTCTTGGTGAGCTCTATCCAATTTTGGAAAAAAATCAATACCCTTCTATTTAAGGTAAGAAAGTAAATACCATTTCCGGTCGAAAACAAAGTTGGAAGACCCCAAGATTAAATTTTTTTAAAAATAAACCTAATATCGGCCTATAATAATTAACTTGCAAATTTTCAAAGAAAAAACCGCTTGCTTATTGTTTATAAAAAATATAAGTTTTAATCTAAAAAAAATTCTTCGATCAGGCACTAGATTGACTAATAATATTTTTTTTTTTTGATTGATTTTAGATGAACCAGTAAAAAGTTATGATGGTAACCACAAAACGCTATCCGAGGTACTACTTGAATGTTCCCTAAGTATTTTTTTTTATTTTTGTCGAATCAAGTTATTCGTTTTATAAAATATATTATATCAAAAGAAATTATTTAAAATACCCATTTTTTCACTCCGCCGACTATCCCTAACCCTCAACAAGTAATAAACATAAAATAAAGGGTTGATGACAGGATTAAGATTAAGGAACATGGTTTCCCCACAGATTTAGGTTTAATAATGGACCAAACGCTCGCGTGGGCGAATCCCTGAAAGAGGCGAGTTCATCGCCAGGATCGTAAAGAAGGACCAAAAATAGGTAAAATAATTTTACCATAGAAAAATTAAAGTCGTGGGCTTAGAAAAAGTTTTTCATAAAAAACTGGGGCGCCTCCGGCTTAAAAGCGAAATGTTTTTGTGTGTTACCGTTAGTTTAAGAACAATAATTTGTAAAAAAAACAAGTCCCCGTTTATTGTTTGTTGGCCTTTTGTATTGTATGTATAATTGTAATTCTAACATGAAAGTCAATAAATAATACAAACGAGCATTTTCTTAACCCAAATAGCTCTATAGAAAGTAATCGATAAAGATAAATACAATAAGACAAATTCATTATGCGATGCCTGTACAAACTTGTTGCAATTTTAACGTTGATTTGTATGTAAAGGTACTGGCGTCGTTGAATAATTTGTAACGTGTTTACAAATTCGGGTCGTCGAATAATGAATCGAGTTTTTTTTTAATAGTCAGAACTCGTAGGTATTTGTTTTTTGTGCCATTTAAAAATTGAAGCATTCTGAGTGAAAATATGTTATTCCAATGGAGCACCGGGAATCCCAAAGGAAAATACAGTTTTTCCATGAAAATAGATGATTTCCACGGACGTTTGTACTGGGACCACGACCGACAGGTATGTACATCTGCAATTCTGTCCAAAACAGAGGTAAGGGAGGATGAATTGGGTTATATGGGGCTGATGGTATTTGTCGTAGAGTTTAGCATCGTGCCCACGGCCGCTTCGTGTTGCAGTACTAAATCTGCATTACGTGTCCTGATGCTCGTAAATCGAATGATAGTAACGCCCCAAGTCCTCTAACTAAATACCATATTTAGTAGGAATTATACAAACCCTGATATTTAAACTTTACTAATTACTGTTATCAGTTTCCACTTAGTGGTGTTATATATAAAACTCCCTATATATTATCTTTACGAAACCATTAAAAACATATTAAGAGGATTATTCGAGATTTTAACTTTTCTTATTACAAAACTTCAAATTTCATATTCATTATTTCCGTACAATTTTCCGCTGTAACCTCCACAGAGTACCCAATTCATTTTAAAGTGGATGAGTGCCCCGGCGACTTTTAAACTACATGTTCAAAGTTAACAAAATTTGTATTCATAGGTTCCTATTGATGAATGGTTTAGTTTAACAAAATTTTAAAAAAATTGTACCTTAAGTACCCAAAATGTTTAGAAAAAACTGATATTTTCCCATGTAGAGTCACAAAACGGCAAGTTCAAAATTAGAGAAATTTAGACAGCTTGTTGATAACCCTTCTAATATGTATTTACATGTTGCTAATGTATAAATGACGTTACCAACCCTTGCGCGTGTGGTATCTATAAATATCTGTTTATGGGATATTGGCTACGAAAAATTGAAGTTAGAACAGTGATAGAAAATAATAATAGAAACTATTTAAAAATAAGTAGCGCCAGCTATTGTCCGCGAAACGTAATCATTAGGGGTACATTTCTACGTTAAGCATCTTCCAATTATAATACTTCACCCTATATTTTTGTTCCTTACAGTAGTAGACACCCTATATATGTTTTTCTAATTTAATGTTAAATTTAAAAATTTAATAAAAGTATATTGTTTAAATAAAGTAGCATAGACATGTCTGCCAAGTGTAAAATATTAAAAAAAATATGATTCAAACCTTTTCAATCATCAAACTCTTTTAGCATTTTTAAATTTTTAATCCCCCCCCCCCGCCCCCCGTATATTTTCATTAAATAATTATAACAGCGGAAGAAAAAAATGGGCTTATATAATTTTTTTTAAATATTCACCAATTTGTATTGCAAAGTTTTCATCAATTTTTATTGTTCCTTTTGTAGAAATCTTAATTAAGTATAGTTTGTTCCCGTGTTCTTTTATTGTAATACGAGGTATTAAATTATTTTAATAGTGGCTTTTAATCCATTTTTCTCCATAACAACGTTATATGGACCCGATAATACCAAGTCACATCGACGATTTTTTTTTAATGAAATCTTAAAGTAAATTGAAGGGTGTATAATTTATTTAAAAAAATGTAATGAAGCGTCGCCCCGTTTGTTTTAAACAATGAGCCGCCAGCAGCTTTCGTAGACCGGTAAATTTGATTGCAGACCGACGGTTGAAAAACACTTAAATTTCTTTAATGCCCATAAAGCTATTTATTATTCTTTATTAAAAAGCTATTCGAAAATATTCATCCCCAAGATTCAAAGGTTTTAAATCGAAAACTGCATCCAAAAATCTAAACTAATGAAATAAATTGTAATTAATGTGCTTAATTATTGGGTTGACAAAAAAGTTGTTTTTTTCTTCACTTCGGTCAATGAGAGTGGTGCACAGCTACCAAAAATTCGACATCTAAGAATGTGAATTAATAAAATTTATTAAATAAAACTATATATGTGCACATTTTTCCCGAGATCAAATTGTGCACACGGCACAGCGTTGTAATTTTTAATTAAAATTATCTAAAAAGTAAATTAATTATTGTGAATCATGCTTAAAACCGAGTGTGCACATTCGAGCTCAAAGTGGCACATTCCGAACTCGAGAAAATGAAGCGCGCCGCTCCGCGTCGCGCTTCATTTGCTTCCCTCGCTCGGAAATGTGCCACTTTTCGCTCGAATGCGCACATCTTCGTATTTTTTGAATTTGTTCAAATTACTTTTTGGATTCAAAACAGGAAATACTAATATATTAAAATAAAACAATTTATGTGCACATGTTTCGGAGATTAAATTGTACACCTGGCACAGTGTTGTAATTTTTAACTAAAATTATTTAGAAAGTAAATTAATTATTGTCAATCGTGCTTAAAACCGAGTGTGCACATTCGAGCTCAAAGTGGCACATTCCGATCTCGGGAAAATGAAGCGCGCCGCTCCGCGTCGCGCTTCATTTGCTTACCTCGCTCGCAAATGTGCCACTTTTCGCTCGAATGCGCACATCCTCGTATTTATTCAATTTGTTTACGTTCATTTATGGATTTCAACAAAAATCTACAATAAAGACTACACGTATGCCTCGATTTACACGATTTCGCTTTTACACAGTTTGCAAAAATAAAAATTCTAAAAATTTTCAATCATAAAAATAATTTATACATTTTTGCTATACAAGATGTGTATTTTTAGTTATTTTTTAAGACATTTCGTTAGATGACAGTTGTATTATATTATTTTTACACAAAAAGAAATTTATCCAAAGTACAGTAAAACCTCTCTTCAACAGACACATTTACAAGGTCCCGGCTGAGAAAAGTATGGAAAACAATGTATTATCACCAGATACCCGTCTATAACGACTGTCCGTTGAAAAGAGGTTTTACTGTACTTCTAAACCCCGTTTTACAGTGAAGGTTTCTTAGAAAACTGCAAATCGAAAAAAAGAAGCCATTTACATATTTCATTGTAAAATAAAAGTAGCTAATGCGTATTTCTTATGAATGCGTAATTCTCATGAATTAAATATAGATACCTACTTTTATATGTATAATAAATATGTACTATTTTTTTTTATAAAAGAATGCACTAAAAAAATGTACAACTACTTTACTTATAAAAAAATTATTAATTTCTAAAAGTAACTGATCAATTAATTTTCGATTTACTCAGTTTCACATACAAGAAAATATTTTGATTTACACGTTTTTCTCCGGAACCTATCTACCGTGTAAATCGGGAAATTGGTGAACAGTGGGGAGGCACCAATATTCGATTTTTTTTTAACGGGCCGCAGTAATATAATTTGGAAACCACTGGGCTAGTAATATACAAACGCATAACACGTGATTATATTTAAATAAGCCGAAAGAAGTATAACTTCTAATGCAAATACATAAGTACGCGCTCCGGGCTTTTTTAAACCTCGACTTTGATTTTTATTCTGTAGGCTAATCCGGTCCGTGGTATTAATTTAAGTGCTCTGCATTTCTCCCACATTTAAAAAGAAAAACTTTTTCCGAAATGGGTGTTACACTTATTTAATTAACCTTGTAATAATAAATAATCGTGTTTATTAAATGAAAGATATAAAACATCGGCACTTTTACTCGATATTATACCACGTAAGCAATTTGCTTCCTGTTATTAACTTAGAAGGTTACGTTTATCAAAATTTAAACTTATTTTGAAATTCTTATTATTAAATTCTATGCACTTTGAGACGTTTGTTTATTTTTTTTGTTTACTATGGAAGAATTGTCGAAGTCGTCCAAAGATTGTTGTACCAAAAGAAAATAAATAAATGCATTTATCAAAATCGTTCTATCTTGATTAGAAATGTGTGTATTAGAACTAATATCCATTGTCAACAAGTCCAACCCCTATTATCGAAAATTACGATTATATTGGGTTGTGCATCGACAAGCTTGTAATTTAATGAACTTGCACAGAATCTTCAGGGTTTCTCGCTTACTTCTCGCGCAAGCATAAATTGTCTACACCTTATTTTACGAACAAAACTTTTTCGCATTAAATTAAAATCTGAAAAAATCGAGAGATATTTATAGCACAGAATTCTTTAATTTCCCAACAGAAATTTACCAAAAAATAAGTAAACGTCGAATTAGTAACCATGTTGACAATTTTAGTTAACAAAACATGTCCACGTTTTTACTACTTCAGGAAATGAGATAGAAACAACATGTAAATAAAGCAATAAAAGACAAAACGTATCACGCATAAACAATTTTATCATACCACAAAAATCTCACTCAGGTAGCAAAACGCTTTTAAAATTTTGATTGTTTCTTCGAGCCCAATATATTGTTGACTTTATTAAAAAATTATCGCTCTTTTATTGCTTGTAACCCCTGATAGCTCTGACGTGACTTTATCAATTGACTACCAAAAAATCGGACTCGAGCCTAAATTGCAGCTTTATGAAATTATTCAAGCCCCCACAAAGACGTCGTTTTCAAAACGAACTAAAAGATTACTGTGCTCAGCAGAATACTTAAACCAGTGTTTCTCAACCTTATTTGTGCCAAGCCCCACTTCGACGTCTCAAAAATCTCGACGCCCCCCATCCCAATTTTTTGATAATCAAATTCTGCAATTTTCTCATAATTGGGTTTTTAAACAGCTGTTCTCAATGTGGGCCCCCAATAATGAAAATAATATTGAAAGCCACAAAAAAGAAATACAAATTTAGAAGTTTTTTGTAACAGCAAACATGCCATACTTTACCACGTTCTCTCCGTTTTGGAAAAGGGGCTATGGATGTAGATTTTTGTGGACCACGGTTATTAAAGTTGAGAAACACTGTTTTAAAAGGCTAATTATTTCATATATGATTAATTATTGGGTACTTGGACAATCAAATCATTCAATATTAAATTTTCAAGAGTTCCAATGTTTCGATGTTTATTTTTTGACAACTTCATGCTATTTTTAAGGTTAATATGTTTGTGAACGATATGTAATCCATTTGGAAATTTAATATCTAATAACTTTTAACATGGATCATGTCAACAACAATTAACCATTTTGAAATTGTAAAAGTTCGATTGCCCCCAAAACATTAACAAACACGAAGTTGAAACAATGTGTTTCGGTTTTTAAAGTTATACTTCTTTGGGCGCATTGAGAGTAAAATATTTGCAGGACAACGGAAGTTGCGCAGTCTAAGAAACTAAATTAATAATTGTGAATCAGACTCAAAAGGTTAAATTCAGATTTTTTATTCGGAAAAAGTTGTGGTGTTTATTTTTTAAAAGTAAACGTTTAAAAGCATCAAATCAGAGATTTGTAATTTTTAATTCAAATTATTTATAAAGTCACTTAATTATTCCGAATTATGTTTAAAACCGAGTGTGCACATTCTAGCTCAAAGTGGCACATTCCGATCACGGGAAAATAAAGCGCGCCGCTCCGCGTCGCGCTTCATTTGCCTCCCTCGCTCGAAAATGTGCCACTTTTCGCTCGAATGCGCACATCTTCGAATTTTTTCAATTTGTTTAAATTACTTTTTGGATTCAAAAAGAAAATACTAATGTATTAAATTAAAACGACATATGTTCACATGTTTTCGAGACTAAAATTGTAATTTTTAACTAAAATTATATAAAAAGTATATTAATTATTGTGAATCATGCTTAAAACGAAGTGTGCACATTCGAGCTCAAAGTGGCACATTCCGATCTCGGGAAAATGAAGCGCGCCGCTCCGCGTCGCGCTTCATTTGCTTCCCTCGCTCGGAAATGTGCCACTTTTCGCTCGAATGCGCACATCTTCGTATTTTTTGAATTTGTTTAAATTACTTTTTGGATTCAAAAAGAAAATACTAATGTATTAAATTAAAACAACATATGTTCACGTTTCCGAGAATAAATTGCACACTCGGCACAACGTTGTAATTTTTAATTAAAATTATTTAGAAAGTAAATTAATTATTGTGAATCATGCTTAAAACCGAGTGTGCACATTCTAGCTCAAAATGGCACATTCCGATCTCGGGAAAATAAAGCGCGCCGCTCCGCGTCGCGCTTCATTTGCCTCCCTCGCTCGGAAATGTGCCACTTTTCGCTCGAATGCGCACATCTTCGTATTCATTCAATTTGTTTATGTTCATTTATAGATTTCAACAAACACTTACAATAAAGACTACACGTATGCTTCGATTTACACGATTTCGCTTTTACAGTTTGCAAAAAAAAATTCTAAAAATTTTCAATAATAAAAATAATTTAGACATTTTTGCTATACAAGATGTGAATTTTTAGTTATTTTTTAAGACATTTCGTTGGATGACACTTGTATTATATTATTTTTACACAAAAAGTAATTTATCTAAAGTACAGTAAAACCTCTCTTCAACGAACAACGCTTCATTTGACTCCTCACTCGGAAATATGCCACTTTTCACTCGAATGTGCCTGTACCCCGCATTTATAGAATTTGTCTCTTTTATCCTTCACTCTTTAAAATCATAAATTTAAATTGAGTTTAGTAAAACGTTTTTACTATAGCAATGAGTGGAAGAGAAAAAATAATTAAAATTAATAGTCACACCAAAGAAGTATAACTTCTAACGCGTTTATATTAGTACACGCACCAGTCTTTTTTGTATTATTATACAGCTCACTGTACAGCGACTTATAAAATATAATAATGAGTAAGTTCGCAGTTAACAACTTATTGTTTAGGCTACGTTTAGAAATAAGGATTTTAAAAATTGATAATACGCTTAGAAGCGAGAATTTTGCATTGCAGTACCAGTAAATAATTCCATACGAATGCAATTCTAAAATGTTAAAGAGCAACAAAAGGAATAAAAGACGAAGCCCTGACAGAGGACGGGGTGGTTTTGTCCACTTATAAAAATACCCAACTGCTCTATAAATACAATCCAACCACGAAGAAATGCTTTTACGAGAAAAGAATTCCTCCCTTATTGTTAGAATACGAAGGGCGTTAAAAAATTAGCGTTACCTTCGTCGCTTCGAGTAATGTGCAACCGCCGATGGTGCTTCCTGTGGTATGGGCATCGGAGGAACCTGGTGGTGGTGTGGCGGCGGAGGTGGCGGTTGTAAGTACGTCGGAGGGGCCGCATAGTGAGGCGGGCCACCCCCGGCATAAGCGTACATATCCACTGCAAATGCAGTTTCTCACCTCTTCGGTGTATAAAAGCTGTCACTGCACTTACGGCTTACGTATTAAATATTTAATGGACTATTTAAAACCACTTATTCAAACGGTTACACTTTATCGGACTGATTTATAGATTTAATAGTACGGAATAAATGTTTTTCTTTTTCAACTTTATTTTATTTTTCGCGAATTCTACCGGATTCGTACTTGCTTTTTGGTTCCTTTTTGTACCGAAAAATCTGCAAACATTTTTTTGTTATACAATACAAACCTCTTTGCAATTCCAATTTTTTTTGGATCAATTTAATTTGCAATAAACCACGAAAATAATTGTAAAAAAAAACAAATTTTTAAAAAAGAACTATTAAACTACTGAACTTGTAATTCGAAAGTTACATTTGAAGAAATGATTTTGTAATTGTTCGAGGAACACAATAACATCATAAATTACCTTTGAATTTTAGTTTGGAATTGCAAAGAAAGAGCAAAGAAATTGTAATACATTGTATCTATCATTAGAACCATGAATCGCAAATTTCTAAGCAGAATTTATACATTTACCTTTATATTTTAGCAAAGAAAAAGTTGTAAAATCGAGTTGGTGTGTGTACAACGAGCGGCTAATTTATTTTTTCCTCAGAATAAGAAAATCAAAAAACTGACACTAGCGAAACTACGATTTCCTCAATTTACAAAAAGCGCCAAAAATATGCGATTAAAAAACGAATGCCAATTTTTTTTAAAAAAAAGTAAGTAAACATATTAGAAGAAAGATGTACGCGTTTAGAGTTTGATTTAATGAAATTGCGTTGCGAAGCGGTCGATTTCGATAAGAATGTTTCGTAGATAAATTTTCGCAGTTTTTCCTTTTGGCGATTTTCGTGATTTTAGCAACACATGTTCCTTTAATAAAAGTTGCACAGCGTACACTACACACGAAGACCGCTCGCGTACTGACACAACGGGACGGACCGTCTACGGAGTGGGGCTCACCAACAGGTTATACACAAACACGGGCCCTTATGGGGTATGGGTCGCCGATTGGGATACCGCCAGGGCACTTGTAAGTACATCAATTTTTACTTTCATATTTTACTCTACTAATCCCTCTCGTAACACACAAATCCCGACTATAATTACAAAGAAAACACACGACGGACATTTAAATGCGACCCACTGAACAGCTGTAAAAAAGACAATTACAATGTTCAACCACACACACTATAATGTCTTTACTATTTCGTACCGTTAGATTTACTTAGAATGCACTGTTTTAATTATTCATTTCAATATAATCATCCTAATTATGTCAACCACAGTTAAAACAATACCTTTCGGACACCTCATATTCAACTTGTCTTCAAGTAAAATACAAACAATGGTAGTCCATCCAATTAAAAACCTAGAATTTTTATCAAATGCTGTCAAAATTTTGTATGTATAACAAAATTCTATTCGAGGAATTTTTATTGTATGTATAGAGCAATTTTTTTTTGAGATTCAGTGAGTTCGTTATATACAGATTTAACTGTATTCATGTAAATATTTTTAAATAAGTACCATAAAAAAGTATACATATAAATTACTTGAAATACCGATATATGTAGGTATAGGTAATAAAATAAGAAAAAAAAATCGGTGCGTGTACTAATATAAGAGCGTTAGAAGTTATACTTCTTTGGCGTAGTTAAATTAACTATAACCACGTGTTATGTTGCGTACTTTGCGTTTGTGTATAGCTAGACCACTGGTGTCCAAATTTATTATTACTGCGCCTCTCTTAAAAAATCTAATCTTGGTGCATAACCACTGTACACCTATTCCCCGATTTACACGGTAGATGGGTTTGCGGAGAAAACCGTGTAAATCGAAAACAAAGCAAAATATGTATAAATTGGCCAGTTACTTTTAGAAATCTATATTTTCATTCATAAAAATATTTAAAATTTTCATTTTTGTAAACCCTGTAAAAACGAAATTGTGTAAAACACCAAGCGTGTAAATCGAAGGATAGTAGTAGATTTATTGTACACTTTAATTAAAAGTCGAGTGCGCCATTTTGTCTAGAAAAAATCTGCACTTTTTCGCTTGAATGTACACATAGGTCGTTTTATTTCAGTACATTACTCTTTTCTTTTAAATACTAAAATTAATTGGAACAAATACGAAGATGTGCACATTCGAGCGAGAAGTGGCGCATTTCCGAGCGAGGGAGGCAAATAAAGCGCGACGCGGAGCGGCGCGCTTCATTTTCCCGAGATCAGAAATGTGCCACTTCTCGCTCGAATGTGTAAACTCGGTTCTAAACACGATTCACAATAATTAATTTACTTTCTAAGTCATTTAAGTTAAAATTTATACCAGACACACCAAACTTCTGATTTAGGGCTTATAAACAGTTATTTTAGAAAAATAAGACAAATTATTTTAACCTTTTTTTACATTTTATAATTAAGAAACTTGTTTAAATTTAAAACAAACAACAAAGATAATAATAAATCGATACCAAAATAATTATTTAAAACAAAAAAAAATGGATAAACTTGTAAGAAAAAAAGCCAGAACTTTGTTTTCAAATCACAAATTTAGCTAGTCTCAGAATTACCGGTTGCATTTTTTTGAATATTAATAATAATTTCTTTTTTGTTGCTAATTATTTTAAACTCCCAATTTTTATAATTGTATTATAGACCTCGGACTGTCTAATTAATTTTTACTCAAAAGTTCAATAAAGTAATTTATTGTTTTTGGGTTAAAAAATCCAATGCTGAAAAATCAAACTATGAGAAAAAATGAAAGATTTTATGGCATTTTCAAAACCTTTTATTTCAGTAAAAAATTGTTTAAAAAACGAATTAAATTGCTTTCTCTAATTATAAAATCTTTTATAATTTATTTTTATTCGTTTTTCCCTCAATCCTGTAAATAGTGAAAAAAAAATGATCCTTCCATTGTTTTATTAACTTTTAGTAACTATTTTTTTACTGGAATAAAGCGTTTTGAAAATCTCACAAAATTTGTCGTTTTTTCTTTGATTTTTCAACAGTGAATTTTTTAATTAATTTTATTAACTCATAAATTTATAATTTACAGGTAACCCTCCTATAAGACAGTAGATCGGTTCCTTGAAAATACCGTGTTGTGCGAAAGCAAATAACATCCAGAGCCAGTATTAAAAACAAACGTAAATGAATAAATTATTTATATATTTTCATGTAAGGGCACTATAGAGTTCCACTTCCAAGCTGACATGTATGTTAAACAAAAATCATGTTATTCAGTGCTGTAGAAGTACAGTGCTATACAAGGATGCCCGGAATTTATTCTATGGTGTTCGAGCGAAATAGTGTTGTACGATGCCCTGTTGTAAGAGGACTACCTGTACGTTTTTTAGAGCACAAGTAATTCTTTACAGATTTTGGGTAAAAATCAGTTGGATAATTCGAGACCTTCCCGTCTTTGATGCCAAAAACATTGATTCTTTTTTTTTAATATTGAGCGTTTAAGAGAGGGTTTCAAGCGCGATAGTTAAATTAGAAAAAAATTGAACAACTTCCATAGTTCGGACACATATCGTTCCAAGCAATGTTCGGACTATAGACGTATCCGAATTACCGAAGGTAGCCCTTTTATATATTACCGAGACGGAATTTTGTATTATGAAGACAAAAACAATTTCGAATTTTGAATAAATACATACATGTAATAAGATACATATAAAAATCAAGACTACTTATATACTGTACGTAAATGAAAAATAATAAACAAAACATTTTTGACATTTTTGAAAAGACTCAATTTTTGTATACAGCCCGACGTATGTTTTTTATTTTATCATAATTTCCAGTTTTTTCAAAGAGAGAAAGTGTTCTATGCGATCTCTTGCCCGAAACCATTTCGTCTATCACTCTTGAAAACCTAAAGTAGAATGATCGATGCCGCTCGCAACGTAAAAGTGAATAGTTGTTTGCTTGTCCATAAAGGAAATTCTTGTTTTGTTCTATTGTAACTATGAAATATATTTCATATCCGGACTATAGAGATAAAATTTTTAAAATGGTCGAATTACAATAGTGATCGGACTACTTCAGTGTTCGAACTACCGAAGTTGCGCTGTATAGTTTTTTGTTTTAATACCAAAAAATAAAAGGGTTTGAGCGTGAAAAGTAAATCCTTTTAGCGATCTGTGCGTAGAAAATACATGCGTTGTTATGTACAAGAGAGGCGAGGCAGGCAATGTCACTCTGTTGTCGGTAATCTGTTTTGCAAAGCAATTAAACGCTGGTAATAAGTCCGCTGATAGTACAGTGTGAAACAACAGAATGATAAAAAGTGCATGTCTTATCGCGAAATAGATTGTTGGCATCCATGACCGCGAACGGTATTGCAATTTACATAAAACACAAAGACTCAAAAACAAAGTGTAAGTTTATATTCTAATAACAATTAGAACTAAACTGCAGCACGTTCGAAATGAAATACTATTAAAATAATGTCACACACGTATTAGTATAGAATTCAATCGAAGATTGAAGTCTAAATAAAACAATTTCTGTACGCCATTAACTCAAAAGTGATAGTTACTAATATCGCAAATGAAGATGAATTCGTAAAGCCATTAAGCTTTAAGTTCATAGGCACGCCATTTATAAGGCTTTAAATCTTATCCGTGATAGCAGAGCTACAATATTCCCAAAATCCGAGTTCATCCCAGCGCTCGGGTCCAGGCCTGTGTTAGCCCATCTCACTATGAATACTGATGCTGTTCCCTGCACAATGTTACGGTTAATCTAAAACTCACCTTTTATCCATCTTCCCTACATAATAGACGCTCTTCAAGTATTCATTTATTCACATATGTAAAGCCACGCTAATGCATGACCTCACCATTATAGCATAACACTTCTGGACTCAGTATTGTACAGAAATTTTAGAACAAAAAAACAACTTCTTACTCAGTATCAACGGCAAATTTTGCATAAAACGCTTCGGTTATCTATTTCACCTATTTACAATACATTGTAAAACTAACAATAGAAGAAATAGCACAAAAAAACATCCTTGTATAAGTAACAAGTTCTCCGCTTTTCTTCCTTCTCCTATGCATTTTAAGTTTTTTTTTTATATTCGCCCATATATTAAATTTCACGATTAACTGTAGAAAATTTCCATGAACAAAGTGTTATACAAAATCTCAATGTACTACAATTTTGAAGATTCAATTACGATAACGTCGTTAGGGATTGGTTTTGTACCGGTTAATAAATACTGAATAATACCCATCGCCTATAAAATTTCCCAACAATTCTTACTTATCAGGATTTAACAATTTACGTTATTTAAAGCTAAATCTACTGTATTATATTTGCAACTTCACGAAATCCGTTGATACATTGCTATTTACGCCTCTACTATAAGCGATAAACCCAAAATATAATTGAGTTCGATGTTTTAAAAGACTTACATTAATAGTTTATTTCAAATTTTGAAGAAGAAAATGTAAACTATTTATTTTCAGTTTTTGGGCAACTAGCGCCATCTATGATGAACTAAGCGGACCCTTATACGTATGGTTGAAAAGTGTCTTAGGAGTGTTTATAACACCCATCCCAAATGTGATAATAAGTGAATATATCAGATATCCTCATCCCTATATTACAAATAATAAAAATGAAGAACAAAATTAAGAAAACAGTACACACCCTATGCTCTCTGCTCTACGTTTTTGGATGCCCTTTGTGGGATCAGCACCTGTAAAAAGTTCAAACATAATTACTATCTATTTTTAAATATAAGCAATTAACATAACATAAAGTATAGATCATAAATTAAAAGAATAAGTAATACAGGATCGACAGATTTCCATAATGCTAATATATCGTGATACATAAAAAGTATAGCGATTAATTTTTAAAAAACACAACCTAGACATTTTAATAATTAAACACAACGCCTATATTTGGCTAAATTGATTTGAAATTATATATTTTGTTAGCAATAATATTATACCTATAGCACCCTTTTATATAAACACATTTAACTCGAGTTATAGGAATAATTTCGCAACTGCAATTTGTGTCATTAAATTATTTACGTAAAGCACGCAATAAATCATACATAATTTACAAAATACATATTATTAAAGAAAGCTCAATAAATAATAGATAAATACAAGTTAATATGATTAACTAACCTGGTACTGAATGTGTTACAGCGGACATCTGTATTATAAACCATGCATACACTTTCTCGCCTTTATACGTTTCACAAAAATCACAACTAAATCAACACTTTATTTAATATAGTTCGAAAATTGCTTATTTTTTGGCAAAATTTAACTGTGTTTACAAGACATAACCGCCATATTAGAATAATATTACAATTTAGGGTGTGAGTGCTGCCATCTCCTCAAGGCTTATTCGCAATGTTTAGTTATATCATTGTACAGTAAAACCTCTCTTCAACGGACAGTCCCAGGACCAACTATATTGTACCGTTGAAGGGGGTTTCCGCTGAGCAGGGGGCCTTAATACAATGTTCTATACTTTTCACAACTGGGACCATTGAAAATTGTCCGTTGAAGAGAGGTGTCCGTTAAGAGAGGTTTCACTGTATATACAATGGTTTTATGTTGATATATATCTCATTAATATTTACCTTATTTTTTTGTAATAAACTAAATAGCAAGTATATCCAATCCGAAGAGTAAAAATTAGAATATGAAGTTTTAGTGCTGTAGAAAAAGTACAGAAATCTCTGGAAATGTCTGCAGTACATCATTTGGATATGTATTTAACCTAGAAGCAAATTAAAAATTAAGCAATAAACTATTAAAGCAAAAGAAAAAATTGACTAGGAATTAACAATCAATGGACAAGCTGAAAAATCATTAATGCAATGTAGCTACATAACAAACATTACAATAGTTATTATTAATCTTAATTGTGTATTTCTAGATAGAGAAAATTCTGTTGTAAAAGAAGCAAACTATTTTTGGTCAGACTTACTAAACAACCCCTACTGTTAAAGACTATTTATTTCGTTAGTTCCATACTGATATATTCCAAATTTAAAAATATTAATGGTGAAAATTAAGAGATTTGCCATGGGGAAACAGGATGAAAAGTGAAATTTATATATATTTGTTACCTTACGATGTAAACAAGCCAAATAAAATAGTAGAAACAATGAGCTGCATGTAAGTAAAGCATTATAACACTATTTTAGCTGGTTTTAATGAATGCATTGCATAGGCCAAAAAGAATATTTCTACATTTGAGAAAACTGCTTCAAAAACAACTAATTGTAAGACCAATTGAAGTATGTTAAAGAACTAAAAAATTTGATGAATACTTTAAAACAACTCTGGAATGTTTAAGTTGATCAAACTAGGATATTCTAACAACAGTAATAGAACAATGGAAAAACAGCCCAATTTTATTTGAAACAATACGAAGTTCTTTAAAAATTAATAAAAATATATCTGCTGGACCATTCATCTACTTTATGATTTAAAAAGTGTAGTTTATATAAGAATTGAGCAACTACAAAATAAATTCATCCATTTTTTGGAATTGTCTGTGTTGATCTATGTTATCTCTTCAAGAACTCTTTTCATTATTGGCCCAATTCGTTACAAAGGCTAGAAATAGAAAAACTGTATTATTCAATCTACCAAAAACATTGTGAGGCCTTGTTTAGTTCTTGGCATGCCACCAGTACATAAGAATTTATCCAAAAAGTAAGCTTACTTTTTTTTTAATCGTTTCAGTATTGATACATTTTTTGTAGTTGGTTTGATAACTTTTAAGCAAGTAGTAAAATGCATAAACCAATTATTTTACTGCCACATGTAAGTAGTAATCTACAAAATAGCATTAATAAGTTTAATATATTACTTTTTGTTTTAGATTTTAATATTCCAATTAAAGATATAGAACAAGATTTTTGGATTAATTAACTGTATTTTTATACATTTTAATTCATTTAATATTCATTTCCAAATAAACAAGGATAATTTTGGTCGCATTATATAGAATATATTTACATGTGAAACCCTACCATTTGCATTCCATGGCAGGATGAAATTAAATTCTGTGCCAGATCAATATGTATGACTGTTAAATATATTTAACAGATTATTTGATTTTTAGTCTTTGTTTTGAAATTATAAAAGTATTAATTGGTACTAATAACATTTCATGATCTTTTCTTTAATTTGAAACTGATTTGTTTATATTGTGAACCACCTTCATATTTTATTTAATATAATAAACAAACTGAAAAAGTATCGAAAATCAATGAGTAGTATTAATCTTTTTTAACATCCTGAAAAAATTATTAGTATTCATTAGTACATTGTATTGTATTTCAAAAATTAATCAAAAAAGCCTGAAAAGGAATGGATTAGTTACACAATAAAATCACTGGATGCAAGACGCAAAAAAACGACCTAATACCCTCCAAAATCTTAGAAAACCAAATGCGCAAATCATAAACCGCAAATTTTTTAACGCCCTGAAAAAGACCTGAAAAAAAAGATTAGTATTAATTACTATATTGTATTGTATTTAAAAAAGTAATAAAAAAAGCCTGAAAAGCAATGGATTAGTTACACAATAAAATCATTGGGCGCAAGACGCAGAAATGAACGCAAGATAAATGACCTAACACCCCCTATGGTGTTAGAAAACGCAATTTTAAAAAAAAATCCTATCAACTAGGGGTCCAACTCCTAAAACGCAACATTTTATTCCACAAACCCTTTTACTTCTGGTCTTAAACTTAAATAAACCTGAAAATTGGGGATAATTGCTAAGCCACCCTCTTCTGCAACCTCAAACTCGAATACTAAGTTTAATGTGCGATAACAAAGAAACAGAAACTCTCGTTTAAGATTGCAGCATTAAAAACGCGGATAAAGAAAGGTGCCCCAATGCCCAGCCAGTGTGGCATGGGGCGGTACACAGATATACAAAAAATACACAAATATCACATTTGTGCAACAACAGAGGGATGACCAGTCTCAAGATTAAATTTAAAAGCCCTTAATTATTGAAATTAACGAACAATTTAATGGAAAAAAAGAAACTGGCCTGTCCAATTGCGTTGCACGCAAAATTAATTGAACTCAATAAATGGATTTGTTGCTCTCCTCTCGAGTTTTCAGAGTTACAAAAAATACAATAAAAAATGGCGAGGGGGCAAGGGGTCCTTACGAAAGATAACATCACCAAAAACTCGAAACTTGAGCAACTTCCATTTGCAAAAACTTAAGCGATTAACGCTGTTTTTGCAGCTTATTGAGACAATCAAAGAAAAGGAAAAAAAGCATCATGAAAATGCAGCTCGGGAAATTTCCTTTGCACACACATGCACTTTGCTCATTTCCAAAAGAAAAAAAATTGCAGTGGTGTTTCTGGTTTACGTAAAATAAATTGAGGTTCCTATAATGTTTTTTGATTATGGTTTTGAATGGAAATAAACTTTAATAAAACTTATTTCGTTAGCAAAATTAATTGTAAAAATTTGAATATTAATTCAGTAAAATTGCTTATAACAATATAAAATAAATAACGTCAATAACAACGAATTATTATTACATTAAAAGTAACTTACGTAGCACAATGTTTTTGTAAATTTGTAATTAAACTGCAAAATTCCATTGTATTTAGTTTTAATACTGTTCTTCCATCTGATAATTCATTTAAGTTTCTTCATTACTTTTCACAATTAAATTGGATTCTGCGTTGTAATGGAATTTTAGCCCAATTATTTATAATGAACTTGTGCCAATTTACAGTTTTTGAAAACTAAAGCTAAAATTGAACCACTTTTTGAAACATTCACATAAAAGATATAAAACTATATTCAAATTAAATTGAAAATAAGTTAAGTGAATAAACAAGAATCAATTTTTCTAAAACCATTCTAAATTTTGTTGAGTTGGGCGCCCTTAACTCAACAAAAATAAAAGGAAAAAAAAAATCTAAACTGATTTTTAGCAACAATTCAAAACTGAAAATAAGACTAGTAAATCTTTAAAATAAATGAAAATTTTATTTGAATTTTCAAATAAATCTTAATTTAGAAAAATTATCAAACAAATCGCAAAAAGCACAAGCCACAGAACCACAATTATTGATTTTAAAAATTTACACTAAATTGATTAACTTTAAAAATGAATATTGTTTAATTACCATTCAAAATTAAAAGTTTGAACATTATAGAATCTGAAGGAGTACAAATTAAAAATATGACAAACCGACAGGAGCCTCAAAACTGCAACCCTAAGTGTGTTCCAATTTTTAACGGTTGACCAAATGGCATTTACAAAAACTAAATTATAGTGAACAATCTTAGAATCAAAGATTTAAATAAACATTTAAAAATGCCATTCGCTACAACCAATTTCCACAAAGTATTTTAAGTGTATTTTTATTTAAATTAGTCAAGTCGTTTTTTGAAAGAAACCTTTAAAAATATTAATACCAAAAACTTATTTTAATTGTTTTGTGTAAGTTGGGAAAATGATTTTCTTTTTCAGTTGAATCTAAACAATTGATCTTCCAAAAAGGCGCAATTAGGATGATTTAAAGCTATCGGCGTCCACATTTCACTCCCGATCGTCCCGAAAACCGTTCAATTTTTGGAAGGTAAACAAATCGCGAGCTAAAAGTTTTAGAGACTCCTGAATACCAGAAACACCATCTGCAATAGTAAAAAAAAATCACTTACCGAAAAGTGTCTTCCTCCTCTTCCAATGTCCCAACGCTGGACGGACCTACCTTTATCCGTTAAAGATGTCTTGTCAAAAGGGGGTTGACGCTGTCCTCAATGCGATCCTCCACATCGCCCTCGACCATCAGGCACTCCCGATTTGACCCGCAATTTCAGCAACAACTTCATCACCAACCAAGAAGTCTTTTTTAAAAAACAACGCACGATAATCTGAATAAAAGGGACCACTACTGTTACTGGGAGGGTAATCACTCGGTTAAAAGACTACGAAACAAATTCGGTTCGCGCACTCACTGCGACGAAGCTTTTAGACAGTCCAGCTTTTCGCGACGATTTCCACGAGAAACGTAAGAGCACCGAGCCCTATCGTGCTGAAAAAAAGGCCCAATTATCTGGAAGAAGTGGCCAACTTCTTCCAAAAATAACATTTTGACTGGATGCCCAACAAGTAATTTTGTTAGCATACAATAAACCTCAACCTGAAAAAAAATTATTTATTTTTCAGTTAATCGCATTCTGAACATAAATCCTTGGATCAGCAACTGTAGCTAGAATATATATAAAGATAGTAAATAAGTATGAAATAGAATCTTGGATTAATAATGCTAAAAAAAACAAATAAATTATAAAATATGTAATTAAAACTCGTTCCATCCGCATTGTGGTACCTAATTAAGTAAATCAGTCTCCAGGAATTGTAAAAGTCCTGAAATAAATAGAATACAAAAACACACATTTATCTAGCTAAGAAAAAAATCAAACATATTTTGCAACCCATTGCATATCCATGGCTATGCTCATGAGCAGTAGAAATTCATGTAATTAAAGCAAATTATGGTTATCTTACTAAAACCCTATAATAGGATTACTTTAGCTCTGGAGCGGCAAACTGTTTCCAGGTTTTCTTGTATATAAATAAAGGACTTCCATCATTCAACAACCAGATCAAATAAAATTGTAATATTTATAAGGGATAACCTTCGTCCCAAATTACGTTAGTTTTCTGAATTCAATGCTTCGAAAACAAAATTCCTTTATTATCCACGAATTTTAGTTTTTAACTTTAAGATTAGTTTTTAAAATTGGAAACTTCTTTCAAAAATGTCACCATTTGTAACATAACTTGAAAACAACCTGTAAAACAGTATAAAATTAGATTTAGGATATTTCACAGGATAACAAAGGATATTTTCCTTTAATTATTGTTAATAAATTGCAACATTAATTTTTAATAATAAAAGAACTTTATTATTAAAAATCAAGAATGAATAATCAAAATTGATGAAAATCTATTGAGACTATTACGTTGCATGTGATTTTCTGCAATGGTTTGTTGGTTGTTGTTTGTTGAATACTAAAAACATAAACAACAAGACTAAAATTTATAAAAGCAGTCTTAAGAAGTTGTAATTAACTATGGCTAAACAAAATTTTTATAATACCTAAGAATGCTTGTTTAAACTGTGGTGGTTAATTTCACTGCTGTAAATCCAGATCCAAAGTTTCGAAGAATTAAATCTCACAGCAAAACTAAGAATAAAGATGTACTTCTAGTAATAAAAGAATAATTCGAGCTTCACTTATATAAGTAGTTCAAATAGGTATTGCGATAAACCTAAAATCCAATATTTGAAATGTAAGTTCCAAATCGAATCGTTTGTAAATTACCTCACAATACATAATATCCATAATAACGTTATTTTATTAATAAAAACGACAGATGTCAAATCAATTCATAATGTATTCCTTAAATTAGAATCCAAAGTGTCAATCACATCGATGGAAAAGTCCAAGTGTGAATCCTAAAATATACAAAGATTTATTTGTGATATTATGGAATTAAAAAGCAAATAAAGCTTGCAATCTAAACAATAAACATTATTGTGCAATTGGAACAGCATAACACAACTCTGTATTAGTTCAAATAGTTTAAAAAACTAATTTTTAAATGGCAGCTACAAAGCAAAGACAGTGTAAATCACAACCGTACGCAAAATAAACCAATTTATAGTTCCATTATCCTAACAAACACTTGCAATAACCAAAAATAAATTTTTTTAAGCAAAATAATAGTGACTTACTCAGTTGGTTACTTTCAAATGTCAATCGTTCCATTTAAGTATTGCCAATCCATGAAAAACAATTGAAGTCGAAGCGAACGTCACTGAGGTCATTCGAAGGACGGGCAAAATTGTTCATTCTTCAAAGTCGATTTTCTCCCATAGACCGTGATTTCACAAAAAACCAATTAGCTCCATCGTTTGCCCCGTATTTTAAAATATAAAAGCACATATTTTCAGATTGATATCTTTACACTAATGTCGCGAAGCAAGGAAGCGTGGATTCAACTACGAGCGCACGAACACTAAAAAATGGGTTCGGCAGCAACCATCTTATATACTATTCATCGTTCGGTAAAGTTCGGCGACTTTTTCGTGTCTCATTTAGCGCGTTTTATGAAAATATTTTGACTTTAATATTAAAAAATATCCTAATTTAACTTTAAATATGTTATTATTTACATGTATTAGTATTTCATAGACTTAGATTAAATAATTAAACTACGTTTTGACTTATAAAACTACAAAATGAATGAAATCTTCATAAACATTTTTATATATACCCTGAAAACTATATATTAAGCCATTCCAATCATTATAACAATTAATTTAGTAAAATATGAGCTGCTAATTGTTAATAACAATAAGTTAATAAGGATTTTAATCAAGACAATACTAAAATAACTGAATTTTAGCTCAAGTCCATTTCAATTGATTTCAAATAAAGTATTGTAATTTGTTTATAACTATAAATTGTTACTATTACTAATAAGCGCTACTGCTGTAGAATACGTAACAATAGGTTTATCTTAATAAATAAAGATTTTACTTCTAAAAAGCAAAAATTCTAACATCATAACCTCAACTTATTCGATAATAGTACTATTTTGTTGTTGATTTAGTATTCAGAAAACATTATAATCAGCATTAAGTAAGAAATTTATTGATTAAAATTACGTATTACAAATAATATAACCTAAAGCAGAAACTCATTTTGTAATTTGTTAGCAAGTTTTGCACCTCTCGAAGGTTCTAGGAGAGAAATAATACGGATTAAATTCAAGGTATTACATCAATCTTGTTTATCATTTACCTTTTTGATAGTCTAATGTTGAATATACTAGAAACTCAAAATCTATAACAATACTTTAGAAGGTCTCTGATGTAATCTAAAAGGGTGGTCTCCGTTTTAACATCAATTTGTAACGTGACCGACAAAGGTGTCTGTTGATTCGGATTTAAAGCCCATTTCTTTTTTAATAAAGTCACTTCCCATCACTGCAGTCATAATGGTTGGAGGATTATTGTTACCTCTAACAATAACAGGCATGATATAGGTATGCATAACTCTTAATTTTCTAACACCGTGCACCTGCAAATCTGCATTAACCACGGCTGTTTTATCATTTTCAAGTCCCATTCTGCAAAACCAACAGGATGATTCATACTACTCCTATATGAAGGAAGCACACAACTTCAAAAATCATCTGTATCAAATTTTTGATGTACGCAAGGTGGTAATTGACTGTTGGCTAAACGTATATTCAATCTTCTAAAAATTTCTCTATTTAATAGACTCGTGCTGTGTCATCAAACGATTTTCTTTGCGGAGTGTTAGGAACCCCATGCACAGGGTCCAAGTAGTTCAAAATCACAACTCCTCGACTCACTGGGTTCAAGGAATTGGTCTTACTGGTATGCCATCGTAATAAGCCAACGGAAAAAACAGAATTTTAAATTTTTATAGATTTGTGCTGATGGAATATGGAATTGATATAACTCCTGATAGTGTGAATAAGTTTCAAAAAAAGTTCTAAAAGTACAACTTGCAATTTCCCAGTATAAATCAATATGTATAAAAATCGGATAATAGTGTTGTGAATGGTTAAGTTTTTAATTTGAAACAATATTTGTACATTAATAACTTTAATTTATGTGTAAATATATTTGTTAAATCTGAAATATTGAAATTACAATCGTACAAATCTATTATTATGTTTAAAATATTGTATGCTAGCACCCTCTATAGGAAAGTCATTAAAATAGTGAATCCAGGATTAAACCTGAAAAATATGAATAGTTAATTATTATTATATCATATCTTTAATACAGGCGAATTAATTTAAAATTAACTTTAATCCACCGCATATTTAAAAATTACAGCTGATTTGAAAGCGCTATCTAACATATGTATATGAACTTAACTACGTAAGTGTCATGGCTCATTTTTATTGTGAAATAGCAAAATAAAAACACTTGTATTTTCTCCCCTGCTTTTTTTTCACTGTTAATATTATTAAATTCGGAATATATCAGTACGAAACTAACGCTTTTTAACCGTAGCCCTCGTTTGGTAAGTCTGACCTAAATGATTTATCTTCGATCATAAGAATTTTATAGAAATATATTTAGGAGTACTTAAACCCTGCTGCAGCGATAGAAGTTTTCAGCACTACATAATTAAACTTGGTAAACTTACAGATTCTAAAAAAGTAGGTTAATATTGTTGGTTCAAAACGCTGATTCCAACCAAAAAATTTTACTTAAATTAGTTTGTAATGCTATTTAATAATGGATTTTGATAGTCCAGACGTAATGAAAGAATTTCCAGGTCTCTATGCTTCAGATGCACACAAAACTAAAGGCAATGATGCTGATTGTAAGTATTTATAATATCTTTAAAATGCCTTTAGTAGCTTTTTAAACTTACAGACAGTGATGATGCTGATAAACTTACAAAGAAAGATCTACTCATTGGTAAACGTAAAGATAAAAAGGACAAAAAAGATAAAGATAGGGGCTATGCAGCTTTAGAAGGTGAAAGTTCAGCTGAAGAAAATTTTGAAGTACGGTAAGTATTCTAAAACTTCATATGCAGTAGTTTTATTATCATTTCTTTAAGGAGTCCGTCAAAATCAAAGAAAACAAAATCATTTAAATTTCCACAAAATCCAAAGAAAAGAGGGAGAAATCTAGAGATAAGGATAAAGACACATTAGAAAAAAAGAAGGATAAGGACAAGAAAGTAGATAAAAGAGTCGATAAAGAAAAAGAAAAAACTAAAGTTGAGAAGAAGGAAAGAAAGGTGAAACATGAAGATTATTGTGACATTGGTGAAGTACTTCCTATTTTTGGAGTAAATCTTAAATTGGCAGTAGAAAGAGGACATTGCCATGATGGAATTAACATACCACTACCAGTTCGTGAATGTATCGAACATATAGAAAATTATGGATTAACCTTTGAAAACGTTTATAAAGTATCCTCCCCAAAATCTAAAGTTAATCAGCTTAAAAAGCTCTATAATCAAAGAGAAATTGTTAATTTATCTGACTGTGATATTCCCACAGTAACTGGATTGTTAAAGGCGTTTTTACGGTTGATATTTGCATTTATTAATCTACTGTCTTACCTAATATCTATTTTTTTTAGTGATTTATCAGAGCCCATTTTTACAACAGAATTACTACCACGTTTTGAAGAAGCTGGTGCTATATTGAATGTAGCACTTAGAGAAAAACATCTTAAAATATTAGTTGGTAATTTGCCTGAAATTAACAGATTACTTTTAGCTTGGATTATAGTTCATCTTTATAATGTAACTTTACATGTAAGTATATGAGTTTTATAATTAGTGTTGATAATCTAAAAATAATTTTCTTTTAGGAAAGATATAATAAAATGAATGCCCATAATATGTCTTTATGTATGAATTCTACATTACAAGTTTCTCAGAGGCTTGCAACAGCATTATTGTGCCATTGTCCTGCATTATTTCCAAATTTTGTTTTGGAACCTTATATACATCCCTTAGCATCAACTTCCGAACTTCCAACAGATCCAGTGCTATTAGAAAACGAATTACTTAAACAAGAATCATTGCTTACACAAATTCATGCAGAAATGAACATTGGTTGCATTTCTAAACAAAGAGAAGAATTGTTATGGGAAGTGCAGCGTATTACTACTCAACTGAAGGTTTACATTTATAATTTTTTATTTTAATTATGTCTTAATATTAATTTTTTTAGCGAAAATTAAAAATTGCGAACAAAGATAAAGAGGCTATAATTGAAAAAGTCAGTGAAGAACAAATTAGAGATGAAGAAGAAGAAAATTTGAAAACCACAACTTTTAAAGCTAGTCCATCGGGATCATTAGATATTGAAACTTTTCAACCTATGGATAATCTGGAAGATGCAAATATGGAAGTTACAGATTCAGCTGTTGAGCTCACATCTAATGAAGCTAATGTATCAGATGCTTCTAGTGTGATATCTTCTGATAAACAGTCTTTGAAAGATAGCGAAGTTCCAGATTTAGAAATAAATAAAACAGAAAACGTAATCATTGATAGAACAATAGAGAATTTGCAAAGTAAAAATATACTACTAAATGAATTGAAGCAAAAGTTTATAGATGAGATTGAAGCTGAAAAGGTTGAAATTTCTTCTTTGAAAGCTCAACTTTCAAAAGATTATATTAATCCTCTTCCTGTATATTGCGATGCAAATTGCGCAAGTTTGGACGAAATTATGGATTTGTTGAGCAAAGAAAATCAAATTTTACAAATTAAAAAAATTAATTTAGTTAGGCAGATTATGGAGCAAGAAGAAGCCTGCATAGACTTAAAAATACAACTAGAACCATTGTTAAATTGTTAATGATTTGTTTTATTAATGTTGTTATAAATATTAAATTATGTTAATTTGAGTTTATTCGTATTTAACTTGTATAATAACATAATTATGTGTATATAGCAGAAGCTTCCATACTTGTAGTTCTTTTTATGCTTATAAGGATTGTCTTGATAAAAATTATCTAATTTGGGTGTTAATATCAAAGTTCAATTAACGCTTCAAAATTATATATCAATGAGCTTTTACTGTAGAACTTTTGAATTGATAAAAATATAATACCTGAAGTACTTAAGTCGTGCTTATTTTCTAAATGTAAGATCAGATTAAAACGTAATGAAATGTGTATTATTTTAGTAACACTTTTTTAATATTATTTGAACTTGTTTTAAATATGTTTGTAAATAAAATAATTGGAATCATTTACAATTTAATTATTAAATGTGTAATTGCAGAGTATAAATTTAATAGTTAGTAATTTAATTACAATAAATTCATGTTTGCTCAATCCTTTAAAAAGTTTGCGCATTTTAAGGAAACCCTATTTAAATATAAAGAAGATTTTTTTTAGGAAAAACAGCTGGTCAGATAGAGAGGGTTTTCCACCAAGCAAAAAAATTTTTAAGAAGTGGAAAACAAATATATATAGTTTTTCACTAGTATGAGAGAGATCAAGTATTGCTCAACGTTAATAAACGCATTATACATTTAACATAAACAAACTTGTACTGAGTTTGACAGAGTTTCAGGCGTAGGATTTTCCCAAAATAGAACAGAAATAGAAATACTCTTAATTATGTACGCATTGGTAATGTTTTAACCGTTAGATCTGTATATCTTCTAAATCAAAGAAAAGTTTATCTCTGACCGATAGAATTTAGACACTGTAAATGAGTTCCAGTTTAAAATATACTACTTGCAGAATAATAAAAGATTTTTAGAACTTAATAATTCGATATCGCATACTTCCATTATAAAAAAAACATAATTAAAAACTTCACGAATAGAAAATTTCTATACTAAACAATTCACAAATTAAAACGTTTGAAATTATCCGAACAATTCAAAATGCTTACCACAAAAGTATTCACTAACACAAAAATATGTTAAAGAATAGTATTTCTTTTATCACAATCTATTTAATAATTATTTCATTTTACAGAAAGGAATTAATTTATTTGATTATATTAAATTGCTTAATTCATCTTAATCGAATACATTTTGTTCAATAAAGTGTTTTAAATGATAGGGTCCTTATCTTTGAATTGTATATAATATTTTTCAACAGAAGTTGCTAGGAGATTATCAATATTTAGAAACGTAAAAAGTAATTATTTACTTTACTAAATGGAATGATTTTTAATAATTTTGAATTAAAAGAAATTTTATTGAATCGGTTAATCGAGTTGTCGTTCGAGTATATAATGATAAAATATTGTTGGGGTCGGGTGCAGTACATACGATTTATAATCTTTTCTAGTATCAATTTTCCAATACAGAATAACATTTTCAATTAATTGCGCTCATGTGTTTTGGTTGATTTTTGACATTGCTTAAAATTAAAACTATAATGCAGGATAAACCTACCGATACTCTAATTGGGTAAGTTATCTTTCTGTTACTAATCAATTTTAAATAATATATAATTCGTATTATGTACGTTAATTAATCATTTTCAAATTCCACATATTTGAAAAAGTAATAGTAATAATAAATATATGTGAGAATTAAAATTACATAAGTCTTAAATATTCAGTATATAGAACTGGTAATATTTTCTTGTTTTTAATCACTTGTAGTTCATCATATAAAAATTTTGCTTATCTATAAGTGTAATTATTTCAAATTAAACTTATTTAGATAGCTATAATCTATGTCTTCTTATAGAAGTACCTACATTAAATTAATCCTTAGAATAATTTTATACATAGTCATTTACATAGTGTATTCAATGAGATATTGCATTAGAATCAAAATATTTCTACAATGGCTTTCTTTACTAATAATAAAATTACTAAAACTATTACTTTAACCTTGAGTGCAAATATAATATTTACAATCAATTATGTACATAAAGATTACTTGAGAATTTGTAAGGCTTAAAGTGGAAAATATTTTAATTATTCGAAAATAACATAGATATATAATAAGCTATAATTTTAGATTTCAAAATAACAAAGTATATGGAACCCTTAATCGAAGTCACAGTGCAAATGCAAAACGAGTAATATATTGCGTCCATGGAAAGCCCAGTACAGGATGTTGTACAGTGTTAGAAGGGGAAGTTTTAAATATAGAAGATGAAAATGTTGATATTTCTCTTCATGCAAAAGAAAATACAGATGCTACAAATTTATGTATGTTGGTAAAGATAACACATGACCACAATTATAAATTTTTTTCTTCTAGTAAATAAGCATTGCCATAAATCGCGTTCGGATCAAATTGATCGAAGAGCTAGAAGAAAATTGATATTGGCCAGCGTATTATGTTTAATTTTTATGGCTGGGGAAGCTATAGGTACATTTATCCGTACAATATTATTTTAATTACAAAGTAATTTTTTTAAAGGTGGTTATTTATCGAGTAGTTTAGCAATAGCTACTGATGCCGCACATTTATTAACGGATTTTGCTAGTTTTATGATTTCTTTATTTTCATTGTGGATGGCCATGAGGCCAGCTACAAAGAAAATGTCTTTTGGGTGGTACAGGGCGGAGGTAATCGGTGCCCTAACATCGGTTCTTTTAATATGGGTTGTAACAGGAGTATTGGTATATTTAGCAGTAGAAAGAGTAATAGACACGAATTTTGAGATTAACGCCAAAGTTATGTTGATTACATCTGGTATTGGAGTAGCCGTGAACATTGTGTAAGTAGATTCATTTAATAAACAATCCATTAATATTTAATATGACAAATATGTTTGTAAATGGGTTACTAACTACGAGGGTTTTTTAAAGAGTTTCTACTGAGATATTTAGTTAAATGTTTCTAATTATAAAAGACGCGCAAATAACACTTCTATTTGCAAAATAACTTATTATTAAATAAAGTGTGTAACCTTTATCAATTTGATAAAAAATTAAACAAATAGTTTAAACTAGTGACGTACAATTACACAGCCGATCAAATATTAAAAAAATGTTTCAGCATGGGTCTTACTCTCCATCAACATGGGCATTCTCATGGCGGAAGTAGTAGCCATAGTCACGAACAAAATATCAATGTCAGGGCAGCATTTATTCACGTAATAGGAGACTTCTTACAAAGTTTTGGCGTTTTTGTGGCAGCTCTTGTTATATTTTATAAGGTTGCATATTTGATTTAATTGAATACCAAAAAACTTAAAAAAATATTTCAGCCCGAATGGAACATAATTGATCCGATTTGTACGTTTATATTCTCCGTTTTGGTTCTATTCACAACGTTCACCATAATTAAGGATACTTTATTGGTATTAATGGAAGGGATGCCAAAAGGCATAGATTTTAATGATGTAATGAATATATTTTTAAGTATTGAAGGCGTTAAAAGAGTTCATAATTTAAGAATATGGGCTTTAAGTTTAGACAAAATTGCTCTTTCAGCTCATATTGCCATAAGTAAGTGTTTCAGATCATTCTCAATCTTTAAAAATAGACCATTGAAAATCGATGGAGTACACTTCAATAAGAGCTATTGGTGATTCAAAAGATGTTATGATTTTTTTTTAAATTATTTAAATTTAAAATCCTATAAACTCATGGCATCTTAAATCACTGATAAAAGATGAGTTTTAATAAGCAAATAAAATTTTAGGCCCAGGAGTTAATCCACAAAGTATATTAATGGTAGCTACCAAAAATATACACGATAAGTATAACTTCTTTGAAATGACATTGCAAATAGAAGAATTCCAAGACGTCATGGAAGATTGCTATCAATGCAAATCCCCTAAAAATTAGTTTGTTTATAAGTTTACCAAATATTGTTATCTAATATCATAATAAACATATTTATAATTGTTATTCTCATTTTTTATTTTTAAATAGCACCTATAAACTTTACAACTATGCAAATTAAATGTCAGCTAGTTTTGAAAATTAATTTACATTTATTAATAAATTATGCAAACTTTAGCCGTTTTTGTAATGTTTTATTAAGGCCTATTTTGTGTGTCTCAATGTGAAAATTAAATTATTTGTATTAAGAAAATTAAGAAATGGAATGAAAGTGCTGATGACGTATTCGTTTTGGCTCATTAATTAAAATTATGTAGATGAGCGCATCAAAGTGTAAAAGGCGATGTATAACTGTGCCAACAAATGCCATCGTTGAAATAATTTGAATGTCCATAAATACCTATTGTTAATTGTTAGAAGGTCAAGTAATGGGAGGTCGATTAGGGCTTAAAAATTAAAAGCTCCAGAAGTACATAATTAAAATTTTTATTATATTATAAAATACAACATACACTTACTTAAAACACTAAAAAAACTGGTAAAAAAATAAATAGTTATAGTACACTACGAGATTCAATTTTTGGTATAATTTCATTCTAATTAGGGCCGCGCTAAGCTCCCTTTGTACTTGAGGATTATCGCTGCCCTGGTATTAAGAACAAGTTCGTTATTATAATTAACGTTAACAAATAATTTTAACAATGGCTGCTTGTACCCCATTAAAACACTAAATCTTTGGGTCTAATTTAAAAGGTAGATGGTAATGGTTTTAAGTTGGCTAACGAACTCATTCTTCGTACTTTCAAACCCGCTAATTTTCTTTCTATGTCTTGCAAACTTTGACCTTGCGTTTCTGGAACGCAGAAAATTACGAATACTAAAGATATTGCGCATATAACAGCAAACATCCAAAAAGTCCCTTCTTGGCCAATGGCCTGCGTAATATCAATGAATGTTTTAGTAACGATAAAAGTACAAGTCCAATTAAAAGCAGTCGCAACAGAGGCTGCGGACCCTCTGATTTTCGAGGGGAAAATTTCCCCAAGCATTAACCAAGGAATTGGTCCGAAACCCAAAGAAAAACCTAATACGTATATCATGAAGCTGGCCAATGGCACCCAGCCATAATTACTAACGGAAACACCGGTATTAAATAAATAAAAATAAGTACCTAATGCACTAAGTGTAACTACCATTGACACACTGGATGCGTACAAAAGTACTTTACGACCTAATCTATCTATAAGTACAGTCGCTATAAAAGTGGATATAAAATTAACTACTCCAATTATTATAGTGGATAAATTCTTATCTATAGTTGATCCTGCCATTTCGAAAATTTCGGACGTGTAAAATATGACAGCGTTTATACCACTCAATTGTTGGAAGCACATTAATCCTAATGATATGGCAAGTGGTTTCAGGTTGGCAGGTTTTAATAAATTTGTGATGCTTTGAGCGGAATCATTATCTTCCTTCTGGGCTTTGGCCAAACTATCGAACTCTTCTTGAATATCTGTATCTTTACCACGTAGCCATTGCAATGAAGTACGGGCACGTTCGTATTTCCCTTTTGCAATATACCATCTTGGTGTTTCGGGAACAAGAAACGCTAAAACTAGGAACGGTATGGGCAAAACAACTCCTAGCCAGGCAAGTTTGCTCCAAGATACGTAAGTTCCCACCACGAAGCTTATTAAAATTCCTACGTTACCAAAAGCTGTAGGTAACAATCCCAGCGTGCCTCGGACTTCGGGTTGAATCGTTTCTCCCAAGTAGACAGGAAGAGCCAAAGAAGCGATACCAACGGAGAATCCTGCGATGGCTCTTCCCACATACAAATACCATACGTTAGTTGCAATTGCGATGCATATCCACGAGACAACGAACAGCATGTCAGTAATAAATATACTGCACTTTCTACCTAACAGCTCGATCATTTGACCTCCAACTAGCCCTCCAAGCAGAGCACCCAAAGGCATTAGTCCGCCAATCCATGAAAGCTGAAAAAATATTCATTAATATTTGGCGCATTTAATTGGATTTAATTACACCCACTTGTTCTACTGTAACAGACAGTTCCTCTTTTAAGGTTTCGGCAGCTGGAGAAGTATAAGCAGATACAAAACCCACTACCATCGATACTAAAGACACAGATAAAGCTGTCAATACCTGAAAGAAAGAAAAATACACTCGTAACTTCCACCAAATTAAATTGCACGTAAAATAAGTCGCACCTGAGATATTGTACACTTTGCTTTCGGGGCCGTTTCGTCGGGCAAATTAAAAGTGACATGCGTGTCTGCTCTTAATAAAACCTTCATTATTGTTCGAACTTTTCAATCGAATAACTTTTATTAAGCCAATAATTTATTATTAGAGTATAACTAACCGATTCGACGCCAAACAAACACATTTGTATATCTCAATTATTGGTCATCTCTTGCCTTTATATTTAGTATAGAATCCCCCCCATTTTGTCTTTAATAACAATACGTACCAGATCACATCAAAACTGTTAAAGAAATAATAAAGCAGACACACTTCACTCTTTTAACTCTTCAAATTAACAGCGAAAATAGCACTACTTGCAATCAAAACCGACGTTGCTTTTTGATATAAGAATATTATTGAAAAAAATCTCGTTTCAAATTTTAGATTAGTCCTGGCATTTGTAATAAAAAAAGTACTCTCGTAATCAATAAATGTCACGCTTCTCCTATTATTTAAAGTAAATGGCGAAGTTCATTTAAGTTTTGCGTTCCCGAAAATAACAAGGAAGTTAAACTAAAGTTAATTAAAATTGCAAAAAATTATTGCTAAATCAAAATTAATAAAACAACGTTGGTTACATACAATTAAGAAAGCTTGTTCCTGTTTTACGAATGTTAAAGTACGCCATTCATTAATAAAATCATTTATTTGTTTTTGTTTAGAGCATACTATTTTAGATTAGAAAAATTTAAAAGAAAATTGCTAAATACTTTATAAAATTTATTAACATCAATAATAAGAGTGATTTTATCCAAACGAAGTGCTATCATTTAATACGTCATTTACTTGGCTTTCAATGAAAGGTCACTATCAGAAAGATTAAACATGTTTTTGGAAAAAGAAATGTGGACAGACATTGACGGGCAATGATGGGCAAAATAATTAATATAACTTTATTATTAATTAACTCGTACACTCCCAAGGGTGAAGTTTTGAACCATTATTAAGCTGCCGAAATTAGAAAGTAATATTCTTTTTAGATGGTTCCCAAATGCACCAATAAAAGCCTTCGAGTTAATAATTAGAAAAAATAATAATAACTCACCTGTGTAAGAAAATATGGTTTAGGAACTGTTGTGCTATTATAAATACTAATACTGTGAGAACTGTTATTAATGGATCCCTTTAAATTTGCTACTGTTTCATGTTTTTCATTGCTTTGTAGAGGTTCGATTTCTGGTTGAGCCACTCGCAGATTATCTTCTAAATTTGAACCCATTCTTCTGTTGTTTTTGACAAGAGGTCCCGGGAGCGACTCAAAAGATTGCAGATTTGTAACTGTTGTAGAAGCAGAAATCGAAGGGCTGTATGTAGATGATAATAATTGATGCTGCCCGTTCTAAAACGTATAAAGAGAAATGAAGCTGTTTATTCCCTTTATGTCCATAATATTGATAAGAAATAGATGACCATCACGTGAATTTGTTGACCTTTTATACTCAAAGCAGTACTCTTGGAAGTAAAACAAAATAGTTTCAAAAATTGTCTAATCTTTTGCGTAAACCGTATAGATTATCCTTCGGACAAGGGCATAATATTTTAGGATTTTTCAATTGATAACGATAAATATTTTACCAGACGAAAAAATTCCAATTAACTTAAATTTTGCGTTTGTATTTTTGTTATTTATGTACTGGTTCTTGGCAGTTTTTAATCAAATATCTAATATAAATATATATTAGGCTAAAGTTCATTTAAAATAATCAACACTTAAGGGATGCCTGTTAATAAATCGTCTATCTTATAATTTCTATTATTAAAAATTAAGAAAACTATTTATTTATTATTGATAATAGTAAGAAAAAAAACAGGAATAGGAATAGATTTCCCAATTTGCTAAATTAAAGTTTTTACCCAAAAATTTATGTGTTACAAAAATAAACCAATAATTGACAAACAAACAAATTATTGTTTAATTAAATAGTTAAGATACATCTATTAGATAATTATACTATCCATGCTTGTTGCATACTAAAAGTAGTAACTATACTTAATGCACCTACAACTAAATTTTCTTTGGAATAAATTTGAAATGTATTTTATATATCCGAAAAGTTAGTTTTTTATGATCAAAATTAATACGTTTTGAATTAAGTTGTAATTAATACAATACTATTTATTTGTAATTTAATGCATTCCTAACAACATAAATTTTCCATTCAACGATTACGACTTTACTATTGTGCAATTAAAAAATTACTATAAGAAAATTAACAAATCTGTATTTAAAGCATTGAATGGTTATAAGTTCCAAACTAAACCAAAATTATACTTTAACAACGAGAAAATAATATATAATTTTAAAACAAGTACTTAGAAAAAGTATCATTTCTAATACAACGATTTAACCAACCACTGTAATTTTTATTCATAACGCTATATATTAAAAAAATATTAGTAGTGGCTTGAGAAAGACGTTGCAATGAAAGAGCCGTAGTGAAAACCTGTATTTTTTAATATCATCTAAAAAAGGCAGAAGATATATCTTGCATTCAATTATGCAGGTAAAATAAAATTTTAATTTAATCATCTTATGCCAAAATCTTCTAATAATCGTTTAATAATTATATCTTTTCGATTCTAAATAGCGAATTATTAAATATATGGATAAGTGTTCAACAAAAGAAAAAATAATTTACAAAACAGTATTGTTGTAAAAATATCTTTGGCCAAATAGATTTAATTCTATTAAATTTGAAAAATAGACCCTCGCCAAATTACTCCACAATTGATGAAAATGAGAAAATATTTAAACATCTCCAATTTTTGTATTACTGTTTTGAAACAATTATTAAGACTATTGTATGTAAAAAAACTTTTATTGTTGAACTCGTTATCTGTTAGCGTTTTCAAATAAATTGGTAATTTAAACACTGTGACGCATTTACAGTCATAAATCGAACTGGAATGATTAATCCTAAGTACGTATATCGTAATGTTAATTTTTTTTAAAAGAGCTCCAACCCTAAAGAGTGGATTCATAATATCTTTACAAATGTTATTTGTATGGTCCTTTGTTCAAGTGTTGTTTTTCATATTAGCTCTGTCAGTTTTACAACTTTGAATCTTCTAACATAAGTAAATGTGTAGGCAAATAGTTCCTTAAAATACGAGTCAAATGTCTATTATTCAACAAAAGAAGAAATGTACAACTAAGATTCTTAAAATGGCAACTGAGTTATAAATCTTCAATGTCTTTACATCCGTTCAAAAAAAATTTGAAAATTAATTCAGTAGTTCAAAAACAGTTTCATGCATAATGTTTATAAACATTTTTTGACAAAATAAAAAATACGAACTTTTTAATAGTTTAATTGCATTTTTGATTTGAAGAAAAATAAATTAAAGAACTTTTAATTTCTTATTGAAGATAATAAAGTAAAGTTTATGTTAGATGAAACTTTCTATCTTCTTTTCTCTGAGTAGTATATTTGAGTTCCTTCTCTCAGAATTATAAACGCGATTCAAGATGCGATCTAAGGTGGATAAACTGGTATAACTAATCAAAGATCTATTGAAGCTAAACCTGTTATTAATTGCAATTGCAGAATTTGCATTATATTTCGACTTTTATCCCAAAATTATGTTGCACTAAAATAAACGTCACAAATGAAATATTTGCTAAAGTAATAATTTTATCCATTGTCATCTACTATTTGAAAGAATAATATTTGCGAAACCTTCGGGAAATATGGACCACTAATATGGGTGACCTATTCAATGTTAAAAAAACAAAGTAGTAAATGTTTTAGCTAAACATTTCCTTCTAGTTTTTATAAAATCTGCATTCGTTTTATCTCTTTTCAATGCAAATGACGTACCTTTATCGCCGTTAGATAATTAATTATTCTATATAACTGTTTTACATATTTAAAGATAATAATTAATAACTGTATTATACTTTATCATAATATTTATTTGGTATTGTTATTCTCTGTGTATGTATGTAATTATTATAAAAATTATTACCAAAGGTAGATTTTAACTGGATTTATTTGGTTACAAGATTAGATGAATTCTTTATAAATACAATTGTCAACAATTGGTAAATTTGTAAGCCATTCTAAATATATATTTAATTTCAAAATCGAAATAAAAAAAAAATTATAAACTTTTCTTCAATATAAATAGGAAATTTGTCTTAATTTCAATAATCAATTTGCTTTATTGGACAGAAGTAAAAAAATGACAAATTAAGCAATGCTAAATTACTTGTATTTCGCATAAATAAACGATAACAATATATATGTATATCAATGCAGGACTGCTTATAAATAAACATAACTTCTAATTGTAAATAGAATGTAATAGCCAAATAAATAAGAATATATACTAAACTGTTTCAAATTATTTGAAATAATGTAATGTCTTTTATTAAAAAAAATATATATGTATATATTAAAAAAAAACAAAAACTTCTTAAAAATGATATAATTATATTAATTAGCTTCATACAAATCTTAAAAAAAATAATCGAAAGTTATAATTAGTCTTATCAATTAAATTTAGATATACTATAGGTAAAGGCATCAGTTCTGGACTCTAAAGAACAATCTAGAAACTTCTGAATGCTCGCTAAAATTTGTTATCGTTGATGGAAATTTCCGTTCTATCCAAGATTTTTATTAATTTAATAATTAAAATTATAACATATCTTAAATAGTTATATAAAAAAAATATGCCATATAGTATACAGAGTGCTTGTAAATAAATCGCAATTTCTTTGAGGACACAAAATAATTTCTATCAAATTTGCAGTCGCATTCATTTCCGTGTTATAATTAATCGGCAAACCTTAAGATTGTTGATTATTATTATTCAAAAACATAACCTTGCGCTTTCTATTTTTAATAATTAAACAAAAATTTTAAATTTGCGGCATACCTTACTGTGAGTTTGTGGTAAATTTTGCAGCATTGCCCACAAGGTATTCATATTTGTAGACTTTTGCCTATTCTCACTGTTTTGGTTTATTTTGGAAAACTTCTTTGGAATTGTGTACATTTTGAACAATATAAGTACATAAAACACTTTCAGCGCTCTAAGTATCGTGCACGACTGTTTTTCGTATACAGCTAAGTAAATACTGATTAACTGACTAACAATAAAGTAGATATATACCTGAGTTGTGGAGGGGGTTCATATAGTCTTCCTTTAAAAAAAAGGGTAAAAGAATCTTTATAAATAAACACTACTGATAACCGTGCTATTATTAATTCTCAGATTTCCAATCTCAGTTTCTTTTGTATAGGTAATTTTTAAAAAAAGGAACGCTTCGCTTCTTTTCTACACAACAATGAAGTGCAAGGAACGTTACATGCATTTCGCCACGTACTTTTCGGCCTCTTCTAGATGCATTTCAAAGCAACCCCTTTAGTAGGTCTTCTGGAACAGGTATTCGAAAATGCGCGGTTCTAAACGTTCATAAACCAAACTTTGGCATTATTTTAAAAAAAAATAAATTATACAGTTTCTAGCTAAATATAAAATGAAAGAATTATAATGGAAATTTCCACATGGGAAGCAAAGAGAGACGGACGAGGAGAGTGGTGGTACCTACTAGTTTATGGTTGTGTTGTCTACAAGAGACGATTGTCTTAAACTACTCCAAAATGGTATTTATTAATGTTGATAATCTATAGTTGAAGGTCCTTCTTAATCTGTACAAGTACTTTATATTGAATGTTAAAATGAATGCAATTAAAATCCTCAAAGTATTGTTTATTTCTATTTCGCTATTTAGGTACTCCATACAATGAAAGAAACAAAACTGAATTAAAATAAAATGTTAAATAATAGTAAAATTAAATCTAGAATAGTCTCCACGTGCTTAAATTTTCCGTAGCTGAGTAATCAGTTTTTGCACATTGTTACATAAAAAATAATCAATTTAAAAATAATGTTAATGCACCCAATGCTTAGATTTGGTACGATGATGCAACATAAATATATGCAACGTAAGGAACTAGGATAAATTGTAAACGGTGTACAGAGGTGTGTGTTACGAGAAACCAATAGAAAGCGGTCCCAGAGAGGCACGGCTATGACGTTGGAAGACCTTGGCATGTTGCAGACCCCATGACAACGTTACATCAATCTGCTAAATTAATTTATTCTGTGATTTGCGTCACGTACCATATTTTTAGGAACCAGTTAAGTAAGTTGGTGTCCGAGCGAAGATGTTCCGCCCATTCTCAGAAAGATTTTATTTAATTTCCAGATTACTAACATCCGATTTTACCCAACTTTTGGACATGTTGCATGATATTGTATAGTATCAATCAATTTAATCATATTTCTAATCTCGTTCCATAGTGCAAAGAATTAAGCTGATTGTTATTTAGTATACCTGCGTCACGAACACACCTCCCATTGGAATTCCGATCTGACGAGTTTTAAGCGAAGTCAATATACACAGACAAAAATGTGCAGAGTGGTCAGTCAATAAAAATGAGAGATCTTTTGAAATGATTGAAACAGGACTTTTAGAGATATCTGCTATTCTTTAAGAATACAACCACAATTAGGGCCGGCTTCGTTTACTTCCTCATTCGTCACAAACAATACCTAAAATCAATCTTGTTAAAAAAATATTACAGCAAAAGCTTATTAATATCGGTTAGTATTAGGAATTTACATCCCATTTTTTTCCTCAATGAGGTATCTTAATTGCATTGGTTTAAATTTAAAATTATCTTTCGAAACTATTTTTAAAAAAGTAAACAGTAACTTATTTACTTAAAAACTAATTTAAATTATGTTTTCCGTTTTAGAATAAAACAATATAATTAAAATTATAATTTATATGAAATATATGCATGGTAGAACTTTGCAGCGAATAAAAAGACGTTAACCTTGTTGATAAAAATATAACTATTTGTTGGGGTATAAATTGTACTAGTGAGGATCTTGATATATTAAATCAGAGGTTCCCAAACTGTATATCGCGTAGCCCTGGGCCATCGCGGGACGATCCGCATATTCGTACAGGTCGAGGGAAAGAAGACACACTGAATGAGTATCTTATAAGTAGATAAAAATAACAAATAAATTAATTAATATTAATATCTGCTAGAGCAATAAATAAATATATTCTTTTAAAAGGGCGTCGCAAAAAATTACAACCTGTAAAGGGAGTCGCAGTATAAAAAAGATGCGGAACCCCTGGTGTATAAGAAAAAAAGTCTTTCATTATATGTGGTGTGGGTGCACCCTCCGCTTATAACGCAACCACTGGAAATTTTTGGACATTTCACTCCTGTTTGGCAAATCTAAAAATCAATACTTTGAAAGCTTCGTGAAAAATCAATACATAAACTCCGCCCCTTTACTTAACCCAAATTTGCCTTAACTTATAGGCAGCTGCAATGCAACGTGCTTTGAATGTAAGATAGGTATGTGCTTCAAACAAAAATTAGGAAATTTATATTATACCAATGTTTAAAATTTTTTTTTAAATGACAAATAAATAAATTAATATTAATATCTGCTAGAGTAATAAATAAATATATTTTTTTAGAAGGGCGTCGCAAAAAAATTACAACCTGTAAAAAGAGTCGCAGTATAAAAAAGATTGGGAACCTCTGTATAAAATAATATATTAAATGCAGTTTATATGCGTAATATAACTATATAAATTGGAACCACAACATTAATGAAAATCCTTATTACTTCTTATACAGCGACACAGGTTTTTGTTTGTATGATCTCATTCTCAGTTCCTGTTTATGAAATTTTGTTGTCGATTTATAATAAGTGAATTAAACCAATGCTGGATTAAGTTAAACATAGGTTGAAAAGGCTAGATTTGCAATTCGACTTATACGATGTACAAATACAATATTCCACACACGATAATTGCAGTACTTCATTAATCATCTAAAAGCGGAAAAGGATGTAATTTAGTGCCCAAAACTTAAAAAAATATTTTTAAATACAATTTAAAGCAATACAATTTTTTGGTATATGTAAAAAGGTTTACATTGTGATTAATCCAGCACTGAAATAATGATAGTAATTGTCGACCTTTGTAATTATTTACTATGACTTGTAAAATTTTTGTCTGTAGCCCATCTTGAACTTCGATTAAGTCCAACACACCTCCAAATTGCCAATTCAATAATATCGCATAAACGTATCTGATAAGCTCACTAAAAAAACGTTTACAAATACAAAATGCATTTAGATAAATAGCAATTTCTCAGTAATTATCTAACTTTTAGAACTGAATAAATATAGCAATGGAGTACAATTTTTCTATCACGTATTACCAATTAATTCTAAAAATAGATTGCAAAATGCACAATTTTCCATTAACTCAATTTTAATTAATTTTTTCCAACTACACGGCGTATTTGGTCATATTTAAATTTATATCAATAATAGCAATTTTCAATTAAATGCACTATTAATTATAAGCGTGTGTGATTTAAGTCAATTAAACGTGATATAAATTCTAAGTCAGTATGGGATAGGTTTTCCTATTTAATTTATTCATTTTGACAATGATTTTTGTGGTTTTATTGGGGTCATTGCATCAACCTTTGGAATATTACAGATTTTTGCTTCAACATATAGAATGGAGTAAACAGAGCTAATTACTAGCAAGCTCAAGAATCATAAGAGTTCTCCGTTTCTTGGAATGTTTTGTGCAAAAGGTACAATAGCACCCCGACGACGGGGTGTAGGCGACAGGTCAATAAATTTTTTTTAAATAATTCAGGTGACAAGTTTAAGAGTGCGGCACACACATTCTACATCCTGAAAACAGCTTTAATTATACCAGTATCAATAAATAAATCACTGATATTCCAACAAAATAAGTAAATGCCAATTAGTACTACAAAGATTAGTTGATTCACATTTTCCTTTGTTTAAAAAACTCTTGTTGTAATTGCAAAGTAGGGGCAGGTACACATCTTTAACTACCTATACGATTAGATTAAAAGAATAATAAAACGATTAGAAATTGAGGTGTATATCCGTAGTATTGTATTCCAATATATATAAATATGTTTATCTTGTTAGATTTACGGCGGAAATGATACTTTGAGATCACCACCGATAATGATAATTCTAATCAAACAGCCTAATTGATAAACTTATTATTGTCTAATCATCTGATGTAAATAATGTGTTATATTTCTAATTACAAAAGTTTAGCTACTGTTTAATAAAAGTTAACAAGGTCTAATGGTCATAACGAATTAATAAATTGTTTTATGAGGATTCATCAATAGAGACAATATTAAACTAACAAGGGAAGATCATCAGATTGTGCTGCCCGATTTGAATACACTAAATTTGTCAGATATGACTAACAATATCAAATTACAATTATAATTGTTAAACTCAAGATGAATAAGTTTTAGTTGAGCTTCAAAATTCAAACTATTTATTTAATATAACTACTGAAAAATATTTGAAATGCTAATTTTTATAGTAATTACATTTTGAAAGCTATTAAAGGACAGTGATAGTCATTAGTTAATACAACAAGCACAAAAACATTTTTTTTTCAATCTCAAAATTCGATGAGATTCTAAATCAACTAATTCGATGAAATTTATATCTGTGTAATTTCTTCCTAAGTCTCAGATTTCAAACAATGAAAACAGGAGATCTGAGCATGTTTTTTATAAAGACTTCAAATTAGTACTATTAGTTAATTATAAAAGTCTGCCTTATTTTGCATTAATTATAAACGGTATTTAGATATTCAACCAGGGATATTTTTATATACCTATAATTTTAGTATAAAAATATATGGTTTGATATTTTATAACTAATACTGGAGCAATTAAAATTCCAAATTATAATTTCTAAGTGCAATTTAAAGCAAGATTAATAACACCTCTGGCATTTGTGCAACTATTTATAATTAGCAAAAATATCTAAAAAAAAATATTGATAAGTAAATCAATAATCAAATTATGTGCGGTTTAAACACTGAGATTTCAAGTTAAAAATAAAAGCATTATCAATGCGTTTCATTTGATATCGTTCCCCCATGTTTACTTTAAAACTGGCAGCAGTAATAAGATTTATTTTGAAAACCATTCAATCGTCATACATATTGTATTTTATGAACGAAAGCCATTCGTTTTAAAACTCCAAGAAAAAGTACTAAAAGATGGAAGAGTTGAGCAAAGAAAGGAAATAACTAAAGATTATAAGAATAATTTTTAATTGTCTTATGGTTTAAAATAAAATTCATACATATATTGATATGAATAACGTTAAATAATTATAAAATTTAATTTAACAAAATTGTTCTTTTTCATTTATTAACAATGTATAGTATAATTTTTTGAACCAAATGTATGTAATGTAATATTAAGTGTAATAAATTTTGATCTTGACCTACACAACTTAATTCGGTAGAGATTTTTGACCTAGTTGAGAAGTATATGACCAAATAAACAAATATAAATAGATGTAGAAAAGAAATCAAATTGCATCCATTGTCTTGATGTTTAATGGAAACAAACTATGTATGTATCTACACAAATTTCATGCTTTATCCTTCTGAAGGTCAAAACAGGTTCAATTTCATACAGGTAATAACTTCAACAACACAATCTCAGGAGTTAATATTTGTTACACACCTTTCCTTCTGTTTTGTCTTCTGTAGTACTTTAAATATAAACATTGTGATTTTACTTTACTGAAAGGCTTTTTTAGTTGATGAATAAAATACTCATCAGCTTGTAAAGCACACGAAGTGTAAGGAATCGATTTCATCCCTAAAATTTTGTGATGGCATCCCTCTATGTTGCCTCCCGGAGTCGATCAATAAAATTTAGTTTCGCTCCATTTCCCAAAAATTACTAATGAGATATTTCGAAACAAGAAGTACTAAACTAAAACAATTTGCTTTTAGCTTAAGAAAACGTTAAATGACCACTATATAATTTTTATCCGAATGTTTGTTTACATCGATTTTAGTTCATTAAAAAAAAAAGAAATATTGCAATTACTTTTAGTTGACACTTATGTTTTAATTGTTGCGATATTTATTATGCAAGTTTGTTATTGCATTAATGATCTTTTGCAATACCTTGCACTTAAATAGAGATATAAGTATTAAAATAGGTAAAATTGTACGAATATTAAATAACTTATAATTAATCACTTTTTTGCAAAAAAGATACATAAGTGATGAAAAAAAAAAGAATTTGGAACACATTTTTTTTTAATTGGTCTCAAAAACATGCGAATAGATTGCAGTGTTTATCCTTACTCAATAAATAAATAAACAAATAAATATGTAATTAATTTGGCATAAGCGTTCTGTAATAAATAATATGCGTTATAGGAAGAAGAGCAAATCTACAACGTGCCACTGTAATAAGGAGAATTAATTAATATGTCAGACGTTAATACGCAACAGACGTAATAAGAATAAAAATATATCAATCAACAACGTCATTTTTCGTCAATGAACTTTCATAACAGGTCAACAGTTGGGTAGGACCATCTTTCAATAACGAAACTAATCCCTCATAAATAATATGAAGTTTAATTAATTAAAAGTGCATCGTGCACGCGTGCTTTAGAAAGGAATGCCCTCTTTAAATCGCTTTGTAACACATGCAAATTTACTAAAATGAACTTTTCAGTAAAAAAGCATATCTATCTAATTGAGCTAAAAGTTACTTAACATTGCTATATTTGTTTTGCAAAAAATTTGCAAATACGCATTCGAATATATTTTCATGTAATATACATTTAATTATCCGGCGCATTAAATATTTCACATGTTCCATGCGCTTATTTAATATATTTCGGTTTGAAAATAGCAACATGTTTTCTAAAAAGTTAGACATAATCGTGGCCCGTCATTGCCATGTCACGACCCAGCATTACCTAAACACCCTTTGAAAAATTTAAAGAAACTATTATTCAAAAAATAAAAAGAAATTCTGTTTGTAAAGTCGTAAGATTTGCAGATATGCAAATTCCTGATACACGTGTTTACTGTCTCTAATAATAGCATTGAACATAAATACGTTTGTAATTATTTATAAAAAGTTATATCTAAACAAATTTCTTTTAAGTATCGTGAAATTATTAATAATTTAATTGTTATTCTCGAAATAATAAGTACCATTGTTTTATGTTCGATTATTAGTTATTAATTTTTACTGCTGCATTGTATTGAAGGCGATTTAGAAATATTTTGCATTGATGAATTATGGAATTTTTTTTATAACAGACATTCTTAATTGTACGGAGTGAATCGATTTCTAAATATAGGTATAATTAAGAAAGAGATATATCAGTCTCAGATTAGAAAAAAGAAATATTTAACTACAAGAGTTATTTAAAATTTTACTGAGTAATTAAACTTGATTAGGTATTAATCTTTCTATAAACTGGCCAATAGATACCACTTACTTAGCATTACTCTTTCAATTTCTATTCATTCCCTATTTCTTTTACTTACTAAGATAAGATTACCAATTTCTTTAACGAAGGGAGTAATTGTTCCTCTACTTTGTTCTTAAGAATATGCTTTCAACTAAAATACAGTCGGATTAATTTCATAAAATAATTTGTGTAGTACCTATTGTAATATTTTGGTCTTATTGAACCAAAAACAAGAAAAGAATAAAACAATTATATTACAAACCCTATCTAAAACCTGTTAAATAACCCTCCATGCTAATGACCACTGCAGTCGAAGCATGTAAAATAAAGGGAAAAAATGATATTACAATGTAAGAATATTCAACGCTCTAAAAATACAATTATTTTAGTATTTTTTTAATTTTCCTTAATCTTCAAAATGAATCCATATAAGCTATATATTTCTAGAAAGAGTTTCAAATAAGAAGTTATTTAAACTAAAATTCTTTAAAATCTCGTACATTACTCAAAAAAATTTAAACTAAGAAATCGTTTAATTCTACATCAAAGTGTTAAATTGTTTTCTATTAAATAATTTGTAATTTAAAATGTGTTTAAATTGTCTGTTATCTGCGTACATAATTTAACAAAAACGCAGCGCAATTTGTACTAGATTATTTGAAAATATTGCTTGTTTTGAGGTCTTCTTAAAGTTTGTATCAAGTAATTATTGGCACTATTCATATAATATGTTTTTAATGTAGAGGTTTTGATTAATAAGAATGTATATTATCAATTAAGTTGTTAATAGTTACACAGATTCATTCGAATTGCTGAAATGAGATGCAGGTATCAAAATAATACTTTAATACCAGTGTATTACGTCTCACTTTTTTCTCAAACACATTCTTCCATTTCAAAACCCTATTTCTAAATATTATATTAATCCGTCTATCCGCTCCACACAAATTTGAGCAAATTAATTGTTAAATAATTTAAATATGATCAATGAATATAAGCAAATTTATTTTTTGCTAATTTGAAGTGCTTCATAAAAAACTTGTACTAAACATTAATCATGTTTCCTGGTGTGCAACTGACTGTAGATCTCCTTTTTTATACAGAATGACTTGAATATTGTAGAAAATTCGCATGTTTTATAATTTTTGTTGTTTTTCAAGGTAAGTATTAAGAACAATTACCAGATATATATGTTTTTCTTATAGTCTGTGTATTATCGACTAACTCGTTTCTTAATTTTAAAATGTAAAGTCACGGTTATTATTTCCCTTACAATGAACACGAATAACCCGTTTAATTAGTTATAAAAACGCATTCTCTAAAAATGGAAAAATTGTCGTATACTATCGTCATTTATAAATCGTTACTATAAAAGTGTACGAAAAAACTGTTTAAAAATATTAGTAGAACGTCTAAACTCAAAAAATAGATGGGCATACATCGAATCAACGTATAATAAATATTATTTATTACTCACAGCTTCACATTTTTGTAGTGCTCCGTTACATTTGTCTTTGTTCAATCCATAATATTTAAGTTATTACCCATTTACAATTGTTGATATTTATATTATGATATAAATTTTCCATTCTTGTATGTTCCAAAATCTGACCCCTTTGTTCCATTTTGTATATCTAAAAATAAACAAATTCAATTCAAAGCAACAAATATTAGGAAATATACCCTGTACGAAAAAGTTGTTGGGTATACTTAATCATTGCCCTTTTTTGGTATATTTTATAAAATACAGTAATTTATGAAATGTAAAAGTGGTGGATATATGTATATATATATTAAATAGTTATGTTTATAATTAAAACAATTGGCAATAGGTATTAATAGAATAAGTAATATCAAATTCAGATTTTATTTATAACGTCTTAGTTAAGATTGCAGCAAGTTGAAGAAACATGTTAGCTGTATATAGAAAATAATAGCCATTAGTTGATAATTTGTTTGAACAAATAGTGGATACATAAAATAGTAATAACAAATAAAAGCTTATTGCAAAATCTATAAAAACTGTAGTTATGTATACATAAAGACCCATAAAAAAGTTAAAAATCGACTCACCAATTAAAATTCCTTTGTTATTTTCTTTTTATGTTTAATTAAAAACTGTGCTAGATTTATTCTTCTTGGAATCTTTTTGTATTTGTGGTTGCAGCATTTAAGACTTAGAACTTCTTTCATTGCGAATAACTTTCAACTTTCTTTTACTTTTAAATCCTTTCCATATATCCCTCTGATCTGTTGTGAATTGCTGAAATGAAACAAAATGAGTACATAATTGATTAAAAATAAAAAGCATATAAAAATATCGTCACACATTCTTCTTAAATGTAATTAATTTTTAAGCAAACAGAATTATTTAATCTTCTATTAAGCAAAATTTTTGAGTGCATATGTAATAAAAATGTTAAATTAAGGAATGTTATAAACCCAAAAAAACAAACAAATCGAACTGAAACTTCATGAATGCATCAAGACTAAATAAAAAAATAGACTTTAAAAAAGCAAAAAATCTCATCTGGAAAAATGTGCAATCGAATTAGATTTAGAAAACTCGGATTCAGCTAAAGTTCAAACTCAAATTGAACAATTTGTTTTCAATGCATTGCATTTATTAATTCATATTCGTTTGGCATAGTTTATTTTTTCCTTAAATCCAATAATAGGCGAACAAATACTATTTAAGTCAAAACAAAACCCTTCAGGAATTAAGTATATATTTGAGTATTACGTGTCATATTCTATACTCTTAATTATGTATCAAAAAAACATAAAGAAAATGAATAACATTATAACAAAGTAAATAATAATAGTAAACAGTCTGATTTGTCAATTTGCGCTAAAATAATCACAGATATTTTAGAATTGATCAAATTTCCTAGTGGAAAAACAACACAGCACACAAAAGCTGCTTTGAGCATAATTTATAGTAAACCAGGTCTATCCCCATTATTTTGAGATTTTTCAAAAAACATGGCATCCTGTAAAAAGACAAATGTAAACTGATTATACCCATAATTAGGTACGCATATACAATTAAAAAGCAGGCTCCAAGCATTACAGCCTTCATCCTAATGTCTAAATCAATGGGAAATGTTATTCCAAAAAAATCTGCATCCGTAAGGGCTTCCCTTATTAATCCAGACCATTGCTTAGATATTTTTCCAACTTTAACTTTACCATCAGCAGACTTGACTTTAAATTCTACATCACTACCACAAATACTTCTTGTGCAAAAAGGTCCCTCAATACGTAGAATGATATCGCCATGTGGACCTTTTATAACAAAAGACGGACAACAAATACTCCATACTTGTTGTACAGTTCCTACAACAGTACCTGGTGGTGCTGAAACTTCCATGACCTAAGAATAAGTAATCTAATAAAAAATAGAGAACCATGCATTATTAGCTTAACTTGTAGGCAACATGGAAAGCAGCAAGAATCACAAGCCAATGGTCGTTGCAAATTAATCACTTGATTACCAAAATTATCTAAAACTTTTATTTCGAACGGTCGTAGATGTCCACAACAATTCCTAGTTAAACAGTCCGATTTCTCTCCAGCATAATATAGTTTTTGTCCTAAACTATTTTTTATAACATATTTATTTGCAGTTTCAAAACCAGTAAATGCTTAAACAATAAAAGAAGTCAACTAATACCTTAAAAAAATATATTTAATCGCACCTTCCACTAATTCTACCTTTTGCTGAACCAATAAGTGGTCAATCATAGTAAGGTATGCCAATCCTGGAGGGCAATTGATTACATTTTGAGGCATACTCATCCAACCACCTACAATTATATATATATCTAGTTAATTAGTTTGTTACCTAAGTAGGAAAGTTGAACACATCATTGAGTAATTAAATGAAGAGAAGATGTTAATAATAAAATATTTTTCACCTTTGTTCTTCCTCAGTAATTAACTTCTCGTATCCACGCTTTTTAATACTAGATTTTCGCGATTGAAAAAAACTTCTGAATCGTGCAAAAAAAAATGTGGTGATTACTAATTTTAAATTTCGTCCTCGTTTTGGTTTAGACATTTTTTTAACAATTACTTTGATTTCTATTAACTACTTCCAAAAATATTTTAAAAAGTTTTCAAGTGCTACATGTTCAAACCATCAAATATAAAACTGCTTACATATTAATTGTAACAACAAAGTTATTTTCACTCCATTATCATGGTTATCATAAACTTTTGATCCCTCCTACCACATAAGTTTTGAATTTTATCACGTATTTATACTTGTATTATCTTATATTTATTTTTTTAAAACCTAATAATATGTATTGTACATTAAGTTGTATTACCTTGAGTATTGGGTTGATGAATAATTGTGGTAGGTCTTGAGCCATAAGGACCATGTTGCTCATATGCCACTTGTGGTGGGCCATAAGTAGGAGGCGGAGGCCCATAGGCTGGGTGTGGAGAATAGAAAGCTCCTGGTGGTGATGGTCCATAAACATTTTGTTGATATTCAGGAGGATGGTTACTTACTATGGGAGGTGTATAGCCTATAAATAGAATAATATATATTTATTACATTCACAAAAGCAACATATGAGACTAAACAAGATACTGATATACTAACTGGTTTGTTGATTAGAATAGCTTCCCATTGATTTTATAAAGTTTGTAATTTAAATGCAATGACACCAATATTTTCATTGGCTATAAACGAATATATGCATTAAAACACCACTCAATAATGGGATCTTATAACTTATAAGTTACTATTCATTTAGTGTGAGTTGTTGAACAATAGCACCCATATGATCTGAAAATAATAGGTTGTGACTCAGGTATAACACCTCCATACAGATGTAAATAAACAGTACAGTCAATGGTTGCATACGTACATACACTAAATCGACAGAAAGACCTAAGTTATTTCTGAATGCCCTCAATCCAAATTATAATTAAAGTAGGTAATTCTTAGAGTTAAAAATTTTTGAAAGCATACATAATGTATTATTCTTTAAATCCTGTAACTACGTTACATCATATCCTTAATTACTTATGTGTTAATCATTGTAAAAGCCTAATAACAATTAATTCCTAAAAATTAGCTAGTTGAAAGATCTTAACAGATGTGGGTAGTTAAACTTATATTTTTGTAAATTTAGACTGTTTACTTTATGATAAACTAATCAAAAGATATAAATTTATTGACTCTAAAAAATCTTGTGCAATATTCTAGTGAAATACTTGTAAATTACAAATAGAGCATCAAAAATTAAAATAAAAATAACAAAATAAATAATAAACAATTTATTAATCAATTATCAAATTAATATAATTCTAAATCTGAGAATTATTTACATATTCTAATTGTTAAACAACCATACCATTTTTTTGATCGAAGTAAAAAGAATTTTGCAAGTTAAATATTTAATTTTCACAGATTCATAAATGCCAAAATACTACGTACTTTAATAAATGGACTTTAAGAACTTAAATGTAGTAATTTTGTTGTATGTATTTCAAAGGGTGTTTTTAGAATTTCGAGTGCCTTTGGGAAGAAATGTTCCTTTTAGCCCCGTATGATACGCCATTCGTTTCGTTTGAAATGGAATCGATAAAATAGTGAATGTGATCACAAAATACGTATTTCTGGGTTTCTGTGTTATGAAGTTTCTATATTATAAAGTCGTCGTTAATATTAGGAGAGATTGCAGATAGAAAATTTCCAATTTTGCATTTAAATTTTTAAGAAATATTGGCGTCAGCGCAGATGGGAAACACAGTTCCGGATACTGCTATGGAGTCGCAGTTAGTACGGATCCCTACTTTAATTGTTGAGTAGTTCAATAAATAATAGTGATGCCCTACCCTACTATGGTGTACTGTGGATCAATCACTTTTTATAGGTGATACTAGGATTTAACATTGTTTTAATTATATTATTATGTTAACTATGCAAATTTTAATGAAATACAACCAAGTTTAGAAAGTATTTAGATTAACAGAATATATACGGACATATTAAAAACAGGACCTCTTCAAAACATTGAATTATGTTTAGAAATGGCTACGGGTACTTACAGGTAATTATTTAATAATGCATACGCATACGCCATACATATCTTCTAACTGCTAGATTATATTATAGAGTAGAATGGGTCGAAATAATCGAACCCAAGACAAGAGAGCATATGTATGCCAATTTAACAACAGGAGACTGTGTTTGGGATCCACCAGAAGGTGTTCCAGTCAAACGTACTAATTCAAATCAATGGTGGGAATTATTCGACTCGAATACTGCACGTTTTTACTATTATAATGCTAGTTCTCAATGTACAGTATGGCATAAACCAACTAATTGTGATATTATACCATTAGCGAAGCTACAAACCCTAAAACAAAACACTGATTGTAAATCAGCTACTACCAGCCATCAAGGCACTCAAACTGGAGAATCACCTAAAGTGCAAGCTTTAAGTCTATCAGCGAGCACACCTCAATTAAGAAGAAAATCAAGTGACTTATGTAGAAGTAGCAGTTTTAGTCAGAGAGTGCCAGAAGCACCTCTCTATTCTAATTGGCATGATTCTCATCTGTTGCCCTTAGAGCATTTTCTGTTAAATAACAATCGTGATACTGACAGTGAGCACTCAGACAGTGGTAGTGAATCATTAACTGGACATGAACCAGATAATGAAGATTCAGATCAATCTGAAGGAAGTTATTTACCTCACAGATTACGTCCTGTTGAATATTTGAATCTTCCTGTGGCTATTCCAGAACAACCTCGCCAACAACCATGTACACCTTCTTCGAAACCAATTCCAGAGCCACCCTTGCAACCTGAACGGGAAGCAGATATGGAAAAGTTTGCTGCCGATAATTTAAATTTGGGGGGACGTGGTTTATTTAGACGTAAAGCCAGTGTTCGAGAATTACTAAGCTGGTCTTCTAGGGGTCTCACGAGACCACTTCTTGCATCCAGTAAACCAGTTGCTAGACAAGCTCTTGATATGTTTCGCCAAGTACAGATGTATATGGGAGACAGAAAAGCTCGTCCAGGTGCATCTGACAGTTCTTTACTTGTTGAAATCATAACAGCAGCTTATACTCAAGTTGTTTTAAGAGATGAACTATTTGTTCAATTGTGCAAGCAGACCACAGAAAATCCACGGAGAGAATCACTACTTCGAGGGTGGGAATTACTCACCATAGCTTTATCTTTTATACCTCCATCTCCTATTTTTCAACCGGCTCTGCTGGGCTATCTAAATCGACATAGAGATCCTACGTTTGCTAGATGTTTTCCTGATGTATCGAGGTGGCCCATTCATGTTCAGGTAATACAGTATAACAGTTGGTATCTATAATAAAAACGAAACATTATAACTTTAATTACAGTTGAATCTTTATAACTCAAACTTTTAATAACTCACATTCAAACATGTTTTGCAACGTTATGTCTATTCCTAATATTAATATTTTTATATATAAAAAGAGGAGTGAAACAAAAACATCAAATATTTAATGTTAAAGACTGCTTATAAATTTTGATCTTTTTGTATAAGGTGTTTTATATAACCAGTGGTTCCCTTTAACTTCGACTTATAAAGTTTCACCTATATTTGATTAAGAGGGCAATATTTAAGCTATTTATTGGGGTATATTTGATCTATATGTTATATTTGTGTTGCTTTCAGATAAGTCATTATGCAACTGTGGCATGTCAACGATTAGAACGTATTGGAATTGGAGGTAAACGTCCGGCACGTCGCCCTAATCCAGACGACGTAGATGCTGCCCGTACCCAAATATTTCAAGCAAGTCTTTTTGGAAATACACTACGCGAGGTAATGCAATTACAAGCTAGTCGTTGGCCTACTCGACGTTTGCCATGGCCGCAAGTAGAGTTATCCCAACAAGTACTGCGGTTACACGGATTAAGCACCGAAGGTATATTTAGAGTATCTGCAGATGTAGATGAAGTAGCCCGTTTAAAAGCACAAATGGACAGATGGGAATTTAGTGAACCTAGTGATGCACATGTTCCAGCAAATCTATTGAAATTATGGCTTAGGGAACTTTATGAACCACTCATTCCAGACTCCTTGTATGCAGAATGTGTGGCTGAACCTATGACTGCAAGACGGGCTTGTGATTTAGTGATGAGATTACCAACATTACACCGATTAGTTTTATGTTACCTTATTCGTTTCCTTCAAACTTTTAATAAACCAGAGGTAGTTCAGTATACAAAAATGGATGCCTCAAATTTAGCGATGGTATTTGCTCCTAACTGTTTACGTTGTATGGCAAGTGATCCTCGTACGATATTTGATAATGCAAGAAAAGAAATGACTTTCATGAGATGTCTTATACAGGAGTTAGATACTGAATGTGTTCGTGACATGATATGACAACGTGTATAAAATATTATTTACTTAGTTACATATATATATATTGTACCATTTCACCACGAGTTTCGTAATATTTTATAATTTATACCCTGTTAATTGATTATTAGTCATTAAAACGTTAAAACTAAATTCATATTGTCATTGACTTACTTGCCAATATTAATTAAGATTATATTAAATTATTTTTAATGTATATATTTCTTGTAAGTACAAATCCTAGCACCGTAGGATGTATTCTTTGCAAAGTAAAACGAATACTTGTTTCTTTTTTCAATAAAGAATTAAATTATTTCTATTATTATATAGTACAAGTGTCTTTCTACCTTAAATAATGATAATGATAATTTCATAAAAATTTGATAAATTCAGTTGAGCAATTATTAATTTTTTATAATAAAGAAAAATATTGTAATAAAAATATTTCTTACCATTTTTATCTATTTCATATTAACCTTTGATGTTTTATTTCATTCTATTTATTAATATTATTACAAATCACTTTAATGTAATGTATAAATTTCGGTTAACATAATGCTTATTTAAAAGTGGAAACGTTAGAAGAAGAGAAATATATGTTCTGTAGAAATTGTTGGCAACACATATGTAGCAACAGGGTAAAGAACTAAAGTTTATTTCCGCAAATTTAAAAAAAAACATTTAAATGTAATAGTCCTTCAATAATTGCTGTTTGGTTTTATTAAATGTTTTATACTATATTTATACATAGACAAAATTAGAAATACATATAAGTACCTACTTACAGAAAATATAAAAAAATTGGAGTTCTTTGCCAAGCTTTGAACAAATTACAATCTTCATTTTTGCGGGACTTAGTAGTGGCCATACAAGAAAAGTTTATTCCAATAAATGATTTATGTAAAACCATATTAAACAGCCCTAGGGTTAGATTTTGTAATTTAAAAAATAATATTTTTTTCAAAACATAGGATAGATTGAAGTTTATTTATTTTAATTATTAAATTATGAATTCACAGCTAAATAAATATTTGATTTAAATGAAACACCTCACTCTACAATTGTTTGATTAAAACTGAGTCAGTATCTTATCTGTAACTATGCTTACCTTTCTTCTACATTCAAAACAAAATTGTTGGTTTTTTAGACACATTTATTTATACCGGGAAATTGCAAATCGTACTTTTAGAACTTATTCACACTATCAGGAGTTATTTCAATTCCTCATTCCATCAGTCTAAATCTATGCAATTTTAAAATTCTGTTATTTTCTGTTGGCTTACTACGATGGCATAACAGTCAGACCAACTCTTTCAACCCAGTGAGTCGAGGAGTTGTATGAATCATCCTGTTGGTTTTACAGAATGGGACTTAAAGATCATACAACAGTTTTGGGTAATGCAGATTTGCAAGTGCACGATGTTAGAAAATTAAGAGTTATGCATCATGACTGTTATTGTTAGAGGTAACAATAATCCTCCAGCCATTATGACTACAATGATGGGAAGTGACTTTATTAAAAAAGAATTGGGCTTTAAATCCGAATCAACAGACACCTTTGTCGGTGACTTCACAAATTGATGTTAAAACGCAGACCATTCTTTTAGATTACATCAGAGACCTTCTAAAGTACTGTTATAGAATTTGAGTTTCTAGTATATTGAACTTTAGACCATCAAGAAGGTAAATGATAAAGCAGAAGATGTAATACCTTGAAATTAATTCGTATTATTTCTCTTCTAGAATCTTCGAGAGGTGCAAAACTTGCTAACAAATTACAAAATGAGTTTCTGCTTTAGGTTATACTATTTGTAATACGTAATTTTAATCAATAAATTTCTTACTTAATGCTAATTATAATGTTTTCTGAATACTAAATCAACAACAAAATAGTACTATTATCGAATAAGTTGAGGTTATGATGTTAGAATTTTTGCTTTTTAGAAGTAAAATCTTTATTTATTAAGATAAACCTATTGTTACGTATTCTACAGCAGCAGCGCTTATTGCTAATAGTAACAATTTATAGTTATAAACAAATTACAATACTTTATTTGAAATCAATTGAAATGGACTTGAGCTAAAATTCAGTTATTTTAGTATTGTCTTGATTAGAATCCTTATTAACTTATTGTTATTAACAATTAGCAGCTCATATTTTACTAAATTAATTGTTATAATGATTGGAATGGCTTAATATATAGTTTTCAGGGTATATATAAAAATGTTTATGAAGATTTCATTCATTTTGTAGTTTTATAAGTAAAAACGTAGTTTAATTATTTAATCTAAGTTTATGAAATACTAATAAATGTAAATAATAACATATTTAAAGTTAAATTAATATATTTTTTAATATTAAATTCAAAATATTTTCATAAAACGCGCTAAATGAGACACGAAAAAGTCGCCGAACTTTACCGAACGATGAATAGTATATAAATGGTTGCTGCCGAACGCATTTTTTAGTGTTCGTGTGCTCGTAGTTGAATTCACGCTTCATAGATTCGCGAAATTAGTGTAAAGATATCAATCTGAAAATATGTGCATTTATATTTTAAAATACGGGGCAAACGATGGAGCTAATTGGTTTTTTGTGAAATCACGGTCAATGGGAGAAAATCGACTTTGAAGAATGAACAATTTTGCCCGTCCTTCGAATGACCTCTTGGTGACGTTCGCTTCGACTTCAATTGTTTTTCATGGATTGGCAATACTTAAATGGAACGATTGACATTTGAAAGTAACCAACTGAGTAAGTCACTATTATTTTGCTTAAAAAATTTATTTGTCGTTATTGTAAGTGTTCGTTAATGTAATGGAACTATGAATTGGTTTATTTTGCGTACGGTTGTGATTTACACCGTCTTTGCTTTGTAGCTGCTATTTAAAAATTAATTTTTTACATTTTTTGAACTAATATAGAGGTGGGTTATGGTGTTTAAATTGCATAATAACGTTTATTGTTTAGATTGCAAGCTTTATTTGCTTTTTAATTCCATAATATCACAAATAAATCTTTGTATATTTTAGGATGCACACTTGGAATTTTCCATCGATGTGATTGACACTTTGGATTCTAATTTAAGGAATACATTATGAATTGATTTGACATCTGTCGTTTTTATTAATAAAATAACGTTATTATGGATATTATGTATTGTGAGGTAATTTACAAACGATTCGATTTGGAACTTACATTTCAAATATTGGATTTTAGGTTTATCGCAATACCTATTTGAACTACTTATATAAGTGAAGCGCTAATTATTCCTTTATTACTAGAAGTACATCTTCATTCTTAGTTTTGCTGTGAGATTTAATTCTTCGAAACTTTGGATCTGGATTTACAGCAGTGAAATTAACCACCACAGTTTAAACAAGCATTCTTAGGTATTATTAAAATTTTGTTTAGCCATAGTTAATTACAACTTCTTAAGACTGCTTTTATAAATTTTAGTCTTGTTGTTTATGTTTTTAGTATTCAACAAACAACAACCAACAAACCATTGCAGAAAATCACATGCAACGTAATAGTCTCAATAGATTTTCATCAATTTTGATTATTCATTCTTGATTTTTAATAATAAAGTTCTTTTATTATTAAAAATTAATGTTGCAATTTATTAACAATAATTAAAGGACAATATCCTTCGTTATCCTGTGAAATATCCTAAAATTTAATTTTATACTGTTTTACAGGTTGTTTTCAAGTTATGTTACAAATGGTGACATTTTTGAAAGAAGTTTCCAATTTTAAAAGCTTATGTTGAAGTTAAAAACAAATTCCTGCATATTAAAGGATTCAATATTGTTTTCAAAGCATTAATTCAGAAAACTATTTAACGTAATTTGAGACGAAGGTTATCTCTTATAAATATTACAATTTTATTTGATGTGGTTGCTGATGATGGAAGTCTTATTTGTTTATATACAAGAAAACCTGGAAACAGTTTGCCGCTCCAGAGCTAAAGTAATCCTATTATAGGGTTTTAGTAAGGTAACCATAATTTGCTTTAATTACATGAATTTCTACTGCTCATGAGCATAGCCATGGATATGCAATGGGTTGCAAAATATGTTTGATTTTTTTCTTACCTAGATAAATGTGTGTTTTTGTATTCTATTTATTTCAGGACTTACGATTCCTGGAGACTGGTTTACTTAATTAGGTACCACAATGCGGATGGAACGAGTTTTAATTACATATTTTATAATTTATTTGTTTTTTTTAGCATTATTAATCCAAGATTCTATTTCATACTTATTTACTATCTTTATATATATTCTAGCTACAGTTGCTGATCCAAGGATTTATGTTCAGAATGCGATTAACTGAAAAATAAATAATTTTTTTTCAGGTTGAGGTTTATTGTATGCTAACAAAATTACTTGTTGGGCATCCAGTCAAAATGTTATTTTTGGAAGAAGTTGGCCACTTCTTCCAGATAATTGGGCCTTTTTTTCAGCACGATAGGGCCCGGTGCTCTTACGTTTCTCGTGGAAATCGTCGCGAAAAGCTGGACTGTCTAAAAGCTTCGTCGCAGTGAGTGCGCGAACCGAATTTGTTTCGTAGTCTTTTAACCGAGTGATTACCCTCCCAGTAACAGTAGTGGTCCCTTTTATTCAGATTATCGTGCGTTGTTTTTTAAAAAAGACTTCTTGGTTGGTGATGAAGTTGTTGCTGAAAGTGCGGGTCCAATCGGGAGTGCCTGATGGTTGAGGAGGATGTGGAGGATCGCATTGAGGACAGCGTCAACCCCCTTTTGACAAGACATCTTTAACGGATAAAGGTAGGTCCGTCCAGCGTTGGGACATTGGAAGAGGAGGAAGACACTTTTCGGTAAGTGATTTTTCTTTACCATTGCAGATGGTGTTTCTGGTATTCAGGAGTCTCTAAAACTTTTAGCTCGCGATTTGTTTACCTTCCAAAAATTGAACGGTTTTCCGGACGATCGGGAGTGAAATGTGGACGCCGATAGCTTTAAATCATCCTAATTGCGTCTTTTTGGAAGATCAATTGTTTAGATTCAACTGAAAAAGAAAATCATTTTCCGAACTTACACAAAACAATAAAAATAAGTTCTTGGTATTAATATTTTTAAAAGTTTCTTGCAAAAAACAACTTGATCAATTTAAAAAAAAAATACACTTAAAATACTTTGTGGAAATTGGTTGTAGCGAATGGCATTTTTAAATGTTTATTTAAATTTTTGATTCTAAGATTGTTCACTATAATTTAGATTTGTAAATGCTATTTGATCAACCGTTAAAAATTGAAATACACTTAGGGTTGCAGTTTTGAGGCTTCTGTCGGCTTGTCATATTTTTAATTTGTTCTCCTTCAGATTCTATAATGTTCAAACTTTTAATTTTGAATGGTAATTAAACATAATTCCAAATTGTTTTATTCATTTTTAAAGTTAATCAATTTATGGTAAATTTTTAAAATTAATAATTTTGGTTCTGTGGCTTGTGGTTTTTGCGATTTGTTTAATAATTTTTATAAATTAAATTAATTTGAAAATGTAAATAAAATTTTCATTTATTTTAAATATTTTCTAGTCTTATTTTCAGTTTTGAATTGTTGCTAAAAATCAGTTTAGATTCTTATTTTCCTTTTATTTTTGTTGAGTTAAGGGCGCCCAACACAACAAAATTTAGAATTGTTTTAGAAAAATCTGATTCTTTTTTATTCACTTAACTTATTTTCAATTTAATTTCAATTTAGTTTTATATTTTTTATGTGAATGTTTCAAAAAGTTGTTCAATTTTAACTTTAGTTTTCAAAAACTGTAAATTGGCACAAGTTTATTATAAATAATTGGGCTAAAATTACATTACAACGCAGAATCCAATTGTAAGCTGGGAAATTGCATTATTACTACAATAAATAAAACATAGCAGATATTGGAGGTAAATATTTTGATTTGTTATTTGCAAAAATGGAAGAACGTTGTGAGATTAAGTAATATTTTCATTAATTTATTATATCAAATTTAATTGTGAAAAGTAATGAAGAAACTTAAATGAATTATCAGATGGAAGAACAGTATTAAAATTAAATACAATGGAATTTTGCAGCTTAATTACCAATTTACAAAAACACTATGCTAAAAAAGTTACTTATAATGTAATAATAACTTGTTATTATTGACGTTATTTATTTTATATTGTTATTTGCAATTTTACTGAATTAATATTTAAATTTTTGAAATTAATTCTGCTAGCGAAATAAATTTTATTAAAGTTTATTTTCATTCAAAACCAAAATAAAAGAACATTATATGAACCTCAATTTATTTGACATAAACCAGAAACACCACTGCAACTTTTTTACTTTTGGAAATGAGCAAAGTGGATGTGTGTGCAAAGGAAATTTCCCGAGCTGCATTTTCATGGCGCGTTTTTTCCTTTTTCTTTGATTGTCTCAATAAGCTGCAAAAACAGCGTTAATCGCTTAAGTTTTTGCAAATGGAAGTTGCTCAAGTTTCGAGTTTTTGGTGATGTTATCTTTCGTAAGGACCCTTTGCCCCCTCGCCATTTTTTATTGTATTTTTTGTAACTCTGAAAACTCGAGAGGAGAGCAACAAGTCCATTTATTGAGTTCAATCCATTTTGCGTGCAACGCAGTTGGACAGGCCAGTTTCTTTTTTCCATTCAATTATTCGCTAATTTAACTAATTAAAGGCTTTTAAATTTAATCTTAAGACTGGTCATCCCTCTGTTGTTGCACAAATGTGATATTTGTGTATTTTTTGTATATCTGTGTACCGCCCCATGCCACACTGGCTGGGCATTGGGGCACCTTTCTTTATCCGCGTTTTTAATGCTGCAATCTTAAACGAGAGTTTCTGTTTCTTTGTTATCGCACATTGAACTTAGTATTCGAGTTTCGGGTTGCAGAAGAGGGTGGCTTAGCATTTATCCCCAATTTTCAGGTTTATTTAAGTTTAAGACCAGAAGTAAAAGGGTTTGTGGAATAAAATGTTGCGTTTTAGGGATTGGACCCCTAGTTGATAGTTTTTTTTTTAAATTGCGTTTTCTAACACCATAGGGGGTGTTAAATCGTTTAACTTGCGTTCATTTCTGCGTCTTGCGGCCAATGATTTTATTGTGTAACTAATCCATTCCTTTTCAGGCTTTTTTTATTACTTTTTGAAATACAATTCAATATACTAATAAATACTAATATTTTTTTTCAGGTCTTTTTCAGGGCGTTAAAAAAATTTGCGGTTTATGATTTGCGCGTTTTCGTTTTCTAAGGTTTTGGGGGGTATTAGGTCGTTTTTTTGCGTTCATTTTTGCGTCTTGCATCGAATGATTTTATTGTGTAACTAATGCATTCCTTTTCAGAATTTTTTTATTACTTCTTGAAAAATAATACAATATACTAATGAATACTAATTATTTTTTCAGGTCTTTTTCAGGTTGTTAAAAGAAATTAATACTAATCATTCATTTCAGGTACTTTTTCAGAGTTCATATTTATTGTAGTAAATAAAATATGGAGAAGGTTCGCAATATAAACAACAAATCACCACAAAATTAAAGAAAAGATTATGAAATGTTATTAGTACCAATTAATACTTTGTTAATTTTAAACGAAGACTAGAATCGATCAAAAAATCAAATAATTTGTTAAATATAATTAACAATCGTACATGATATACAAATGGTAGGGTTTCATCTGTAAATATATTGTTTATAATTCGACCAAAATTATCCTTATTTATTTCGAAATGAAAATTAAATTAATTAAATTGTTTAAATATATTAAAATTAAATAAACTTTGTTAGATGCATTTCTCAAGATTAAAGTTTTGATTTGCATTTTAAATTTTTTTGGAATTTGGGATGTCTGCTTGTTTTTCTGCAGCTATTGTAATTTTTTTTGTAAATTAGATTCTTTGTAAAATTAATATATTTCAAAATACAAAAAAAAACAATTTTAGATAAATATTGAATATAAAATAAACGAAGTGCCATCTAATGAAAAACACTTAAACTGTGAAGCCGCAGTTTTATGCTTGACGTTTTGAGATGGTAATAATATATGACGCCATTGTTGGGATAGTATTCCAGTGTTTTGTTGTCGAATAATTTTCTAATTAGTAATGGTATATGAATACTGATATAGATTTAAAAAATATAAATATTGAGATGGTTATATCAAGAACGTTTTACAGTGTGTGTTGAAGCCCCTGCAAGTAAATTTTTATAGGAGTGGTTAGGTTTTCTCAATATTTACTTCTTTGCCGCTCTTCATTACAGAGAAAAGATATGATGTTGTAGTAATGGAAACCGATTGAATAGAATTGAAAATGGCAAAGTGGACGTTACGTGTGAAACACCGTGAATTATTATAGCTGGGGCATTTCGCAATGCTTGTTATTGCTCCAGGTTCTGACAGTGGTGTTTGTGAAGCGAGGAGTTTTGGTAGAGTGATGAAGCAGGCATGCTTTTTTGATAATAGGGTGTTGTGTAGGGTTGTGATTGCAGCCTGCAATGGGGGACTATGTGCTATACAAAGCACTCCAAAATTCAACGTCGTTTACTGGAGAAGATGTACTTGATTTTCAGAAGGACGATGTGTTTCAAATACCAGTACAATCTCTTTTCTCAGAAGTATCTACACATCGTAAGGGTTGGTTATATGCTTACAATAGGCGTACTGGAGCTGAAGGTTATGTACCAGGTAATTATCCATTAAGTAAGTGATAATGTGCCAATTGGCTTTACTACAATAGCTTTTATAAGCCAATCAACTATAAAATAATTCTTATTATTTTTGATGACTTGAGAATACATATTTTTAAAATACTTATTATAAATATTTTCAACTTTATTCTAAATAAGTTATAAAATTAATTTGGCCTTATATCTTTGGTCTTTACATTTTGCTCAATTTTATTAACCAATACATTGCATAAGCGTTCACAATATTGTTATGGCACCTTAAGTTATTGGTAGATGCAATTTATAGTTGGTTTTTTAAATATAATATTCATAAAGCACATTATTATTAATTCATAGTTAATTTTATTGGTATGCTTTGAGAAATAATAGTTGGGTATAAAATATTATACCAAGTGTATTTGTGTTAGTACTATTAGTTATTAGTTACATACCACCCACATTGTTAAGTGTATTTCTAGTGACTGTTTCAGATTTGTTTCTGCACATGGAAATCTTAGAATTCAAAAAATCTTATAAAGACAATGGAAAGAAAAGAAAAAGGCATTTGATCTTTGAAAGTATTATACAGACTTGTTTTTTATTTAATGGCCATTTGCTGGTAAGACTTGTGTTTCAATGTTTTTCATTAACCATAAAATTTCCACTAATTGTGGTTTAATAGAGTACAAAATTTAAGTGTAAATGAATTTTAAAGGAAAGGTAAAAGTAGTATTTAATAACACATTCAACGATTGAAATGTTTTGTTATTTAAAAGGTTTGTTCTGATTATCAATCAGTAACAGTCAAACGTGATTATTTGGCTAGGAGTAAAGCATGTTAAGAAACCGGTATACTTTGATAAAGTGCATTTCAAATATATTTATTTTATAGAAGCGTCTTATATATAAGTTTTCATATCGCTTTTCAATTGAAATAAGTCTGTATAAACACGCATTTTGATAATTGATTTTCATAGTAATTATATCAAATTAGAAATTATTAAAATGCGATTGCAACTCATTAAAATGAGTATTATTTATGGTAAATTTTTTCTAAGATTTCCAATAACTTATTGTACCAGTACTAGACATGGGTAACTAGTTTTGTAGATGATTTCTGAACAATAATCAATATAGTATACTTGAACGCAACTCTTGCTGATAATATTTTGTAAGTCACATTACAGAGAAGGTATATTTAAAAGACTTAGCTAAATAAAGCAGAAACTTTGTAGAAATTGTTTGGAATACCGAAAAATTAGAAAACAAGTTTAAAACTATAATTAAAACTCATATCAGAAATACAATCAGCAAAAGTAATATTTGGTTTTTTAATTTTATTAATCTTAGAGTTTTAGAATGTAATACAAATTTAAATGTTTGTATTCGTATAGTTTGGATTTATCTAAAACGTTCTTTTTATCATTCATCAAATATTAAGTGAAGATTGTATTCATTTAATGTTTGATTAAAATATGGTGCTATGTAAAGTTGATTTGGCATTAAAACGCAGTTTGTTTGAGTTAGATATTAATAATCGAATATAAAGTCTTTCTTTTTAAAAATCGTTGATAAACGGATAATTTACATGTTTGTAAACATTGATTACAATATAATAGCTCCAACAAGCTGTAAATTAACAATAAGTTTGTTCAAATCCAATTAACTAACAAAAACAAGGAAAATAGCACTAAATCAGATAAAAAAGAAATGTAAATATGATTTATATCTAAATTTTTTATAATAGTTTTGTAAATTAAAGGTTGCAGGGTTTATAGGACCAGACAAGCAACATATTATAAGTGTAAGATGGGTATCTTTAACGTGGATATTATGAAGACCATGACCATTCTTTCAAACTTGTATTTATGCAAATTTATGATAATTGTTAGGTACATTTTTATGTACACTTATGTACAAATGGCCATCTTCTACAAATGTTTCTGCATTACATAAATATGTACTATTTTTTTTAAAGAAAAGCTGTAAAATTTAACCATTATTTCTATGTTTTAGACACTAGCCAAAGTATTACAGTTCAGAAGTGATCATAGTAGAAATTTTTCTTTTTTTTTGCAAAATGAAAATTTCTAAATTGTAAGTTAGAATTGATTATGATGCATTCTAAAAAAAACGCGATTGAGAGTTAAAAATGAAAAAATTTGACAGATTAAACTTGTCTTAAGAAGATAGTACATAGGATTATTTAATTACAAATATAAAGCTTGATGTGAAATATTATTGAAATTTTCTAATGTAATTATTTCAATTATTGCAGAATGTGGATATCTATATATTAATTTTGAAGTGTTGCTTTCAAGGTTGCACATTAATGGTTTTATGATTGTTCATTAAAATTTGATAATTTAGCTTTTGAAAATGAAAGATTTTCTATAAGAACTTTCTTTAAATCGATGATTCGTCTTATAGGAAGTCTGGATGCAATAAAATTAATGAGCGACTATCTGATAAGGTATTTGAAGTTGAATGTATTTGTAGATACATTGTAGGCTTATCAGATATTGTAAAAATTAATGTATTTTTTTCTTTTTTGTTTATAGTGGAGTCTGTTAAGCTGTTAGGTTCCGAAGTGAACAATACAATCCATCATCCCTCAGCTCTGGGAGTTGAGGTTTCGCATGTAATGCCAGGTAAGCAGAAATATAAGCTCAAGTAATTTTTTTAGATAAATCAAAAGTTTGTATAATGGGTTGCAGAAGTTTTGCGACAAAAAAAAACGGTTTTCATTAAATTTACTTGACCAAATCGAGATAAAACAGCCTTTAATTGCTCTTAATTTTATTTTTAATGCTCTTAAAACTTTACTTGTAAGAAATCTCTAATTTTGGGTCTTTGAAAAGCGTTTAAAAATCGATTTAGAATTAGGAACAAGGGAAGGGAAGATATGATTTTCATATTTATACATGTAACACGTATTGCATTCGGTTAATACAAATAATTGTTGCGTTGCAGCCCCAGAATTAAAAGTCAGGAATAGTCATCGTCTAGCTGATGTGTATATCCTTACACCCATACTGTGTTTCCATTGTAAGTTGTAACTTATAGAAGAATTTTACGTAGATAAACAATTCCTATGTCATTTTAGGCAAGGACTACATATGGGGATCAGGAAAAATAGGATTGCAATGTATCGGTGAGTAAGACCTACATATTTGAAAAGACCGCGAACGATATTGTGGAGTGCACGCGCTAACGTTACCGTCATGTTGATATCAAGGTCAGCGCAAAACGTTGTCCAGGTTAAATTACACCGCGTCCAACAAAAATTTGGTGTTCGTTTTTTTTTTGCAAAAAAAAGTCGTATTTAGAATAGTGAATAGATGATATTCAAGGAAAACGAGTTATTTGAAATCGAATGTCTAATAATGTATAGGGAGAACTCCAAATTTTAGAATGATTGTGATAATTGAGCAGCTGCGGCGCACATTGCCGCGAGAGGGGCACGAGGAGCAGGTCGTTTCGAACTTTGGCAATGGAGGGGATCGGGAAAACGGGGAAAGGGGCATAGAATTGGCTCCGCTCGGGGAAAGAAATTGACATCGGTAGTAGTAGTAGTTGGCTCGGTCCTGTGTTTAACTTGTAATGAGGAAGTCGGGGTTGTGGTGTAGGGTACTACAGCACCGGAATCGTTGTGCATGTAGCTTTAAAAGAGAATGACATGATGAGCTTCCAAGAGGTTCACGAACCCAAGGACGCAAGTTGTACGGAGCAGACGAGCATGGACAATTTCTACTGCCGATTTCGCGTTCCCGATGCCAAATTGTCTGCTCCCGTAGCCGTAGTCAACATCGATGCCGAAAATTATATGATGCGGGGTGTAAGTCCTGGACCAGAATCACGACCACGATCATTTAGTCTTACGGGCTTTAATGTAACCAAACCGCAACCTCAGGACGTGGACCTTGACAGGTTTGTGTTACGCGAGACCTCCAGCTCGTTGGCACCGGCTGCAGACGCCGACGCCTCAAGTTATTGCGCTCGCACTTTATCGTTCCACGGGCTACTCTGCTCTTGTCAAATGTCCTGTTGCTGTATGTGTGGATCACTCTGTTCCGCAGATTGCCATGCTTGTTTCCATAAGATCTGTGTCCGTTTTGCCACCAACTACGTGTGCCAGAAAAATAATGAGCTGCTGTCCACTGCTACTCTCAGCCAAGAAAAGGTAAGTCATTTTTTCGTATTTGTATTTGATTGTCGCCGGCCATATCACGCCGGGACCGCTAGAGATGGTGTCACTTTGTTTGTAAATACAGTCCTCATTTAAAATCGATACAAAAACATTCTAAAATCCGAGCGCGGCTCATAAATTTTCGCATCCAGCAGATACATAAAAGATATTGAAAAAACTCCGACCGGCGAATACCGACCAGCGACACGCTTGCTGCTGGGGTACTCCTCGCCGGGGTTGCTTTTCCTCTTCCCTATTACAAAACTGCTAAATTTCTATGTAAACACGTATCGATTTAATTTATAATGCAACGGCATTATTAAATATTAAACCCTCCAAGAGCGGATTACCATAAAACTAATGAACTTTGAATATAAAGGGTTACTATAACTCCGAATTAACTTTTTATGAAAAATTTGATACTACATCCAATTTCCTTTGACCCCTATTAACCTCTTTTTTCTTGTTTTTTTGTTTAATGTAATGCTAAATTATTTGATTTTGAAAAGGTATTGCCTAAGATATGAAATCTACTTGTTTTTCCAATGGGTAAGGTATCTTGTTCGACATTCGTATTAATTGGGTTGAATTTGATTAAAATTAATTCCAAAAGCGCTCATAAATTTGGTCCTATTTTCGTCAAAACTCTCATGTTCATTTTATTTTACACAGCGGCGCACCCAGGGGGAGAACTACCGCACTGTAGCCTCCACCGTAGTTAAATTCAAATTAACTACAAGTTCCATTCTTTTATTTAAAAAAAAAGTAAATCTTTTTGGGAATTTATAGAAAAAATTCTGTGTGTGCCTCTTCAATTTTAGAGTTTCGAATCAAAAATTATCTGTGAATTAATCCTTGTGAATTGTGCTTAAAGCCGATTGTGGAGATTCGCGCGAAAAGTGGCATAGTTCTGATTTTGAGAAAATGCCACTTCTCGCTGGGACGTGCACACACCTATTTTAGCAATTAATTTTTATACCAATCGTTCAAATTAAAGAAAAATCCAATAAAATTGGACTAAAGCTAATTATTTATGTTCAAAGTGAGAAATGTAACGTAGAGTAATTTAAGGAATACGAGGTATGTGCATATTCGAGCTCAAAGTGGCGCATTTTTCAGCCAGGAAAGCATGTGATGCGCGTCGCGCTTGATTTACTTCCATTGCTCGACCTTAAGACGATTCACATGCTATTAATTTGTTTTCTAAAACGATTTAATGTAAAATTAAGGATCGTATTTCTACCATCGAGTGGCACACTCACGACTGCAGCTTCCCACATAGTCCACTATAATTATTTACAAATTAACTGCAAGCTAAATTCTTTAATAAAAAAAAATGAAAATCTTTTTGGAAACTTATGAAAATAGCCAAAACCTCTTCCTAGTAAAAATCCTAAGTTGCTTTACTTCAATTTTAGAGTTTTTAATTAAAAATGATAAATTTAATTATTGTAAAAGTGTGCATAGTTCTGATCTCGGAAAAATGCCACTTCCCGCTAGAGCGTGCAAACATCTCCTATTCATCCGATTTATGACTATACCAATCTTCTCTCTTTCAAATTAATAAAAATCGAATAAACTGGGAGTAAAAGTAATTTTTTGAATTCAATATGAAAAAAAAAAGGTAGACTAATCAAATGAATCGGTCGTACATACGCATTCGTTCGAGAAGTGGCGCATTTTTGTATGAGGGAAGTAAATGGTGCGCTTCCGACAATGCTCAAATACGTGCCACTCGTCGCGCAAATGTGCATACTCGGCTTTAAGCACGATTCGCAATAATTCATTTTATTTTCTAAAAGAATAAAAAACTAAGGATCGTATTTCCACCACCCAGTAGCATACCCAGGGCCCTAGCTCCGCACAGAGTCCACTATAATTACATACAAATTAACTGCAAGGTCTTTTTAATTAAAAAAAATGGAAGACCAATTTTGGAAACATGAACAATAACAGCAGATCCCAAAAAAAGAAACTGGATGCGCTTCTGATTTTACATACTGTTCGTACTAAATCGGTTAATGTTAGTAACACTTGGTAATATAATCTGTTTAGGATTCACATTTCATCTGACATAATTTCAAGGTCGCTTTTGGAACCTGTATAGGTCGGTTGAAGAACTACATATTGAAATGTACGTGTATGGTGATCATATCTAGTAAATTTAAGTACAACCGACATTTATTATATTTAAGAAATCTCTTGACAAGGGTGATAGCACGTAGCACCTTTAATTGTGTAACCATCAATTTTGTTTCACAATTTTTTAAGAGACATTTGGTAAAAAAACTGGTGCGTGTGCTTTTGAGCGCGCGTTAGAAGTTATACTTCTTTGGCGTAACTAAATTCAACAAATGCGAAGATGTGCGTATTCGAGCGAAAAGTGGCACATTTCCGAGCGAGGGAAGCAAATGAAGCGCGACGCGGAGCGGTGCGCTTCATTTTCCCGAGATCGGAATGTGCCACTTTGAGCTCGAATGTGCACACTCGGTTTTAAGCGTAATTCACAATAATTAATTTACTTTCTATATAATTTTAATTAGAAATTCAACGCTGTGCTCCGTGCACAAAGTGTAAAATGTGCACATATGTCGTTTTATTTAAATATACAGTTATACCTCTTTAACTTCACATCTTCTCTAATTTCACAGTTTTCATAGGTCCCAAAATGGGAGATACAAATTATCCTAGGGTTAACTTCACATTCTCTAACTTCACGTTCACATGATTTGCGTTGCAATTTTATACAGGTATAATGAGAGTTAACTTCACAATATAAAAAATCATTTTAGTAAGAAAGACAGATAACTTCGCTTTTCTTATTTAAAATATGTATCATGTTTACAAAGAAAAAAAATCTTTTAAGTTTATTGTATGTACACTAAAGAAAAAATTAAAGGGTCAAAAAATTTCCTAAATTTTATTGTGATTTTTGACAGGCTGTATTTCAGTGAAAAATGATCGTATCTAAAATTTTAAAAAGAAAATTAAACTTTCAAGATTCTAGTTTTCAGATCTTTTAGTCAAAAATTTTTAGAAGCCACTGTTATCACGCAATAATAAGCAATAGCGCGTAAAAATAAAATTGCAAATTTTTTTCTTTTTTTTGTGTTAATTAATTAAATTTTCTTTCGTTTTTTAAACTATAGTTTTAAAAATTAAAGAAAAATATTGAAAAGTAAGGTCTAGAAAACAATCATGTATTACAGATTTTGTTAAAAGTGCAAATAAATCTTAATATTTTTATATTTTTTCCATAACTTCACATATTCCCTAAGTTCACATTTTTCCGCGGAACATTTTGTGTGAAGTTAGGGAGATAATACTGTATTACTATTTCTTTTTAAATCCGGGGATGTGCGCATTCGAGCGAAATGAGGCAAATTTTAATTCTAGTTGATTTTAAGATTTTCTCATTTATCTAACATTTAGCTCTACAGTTTGTTTTCCAATTATCTATATCACTGCTGCATTTTATGCATTCGCTTTGTTCTTTGCGGAATATTGTAGGGAAAATATCAATTTAAAAATTGGCTCTAGTTGGATCTATGCAACTTGAACGGTCTCAACCCTAAAAAAATCTTAAAGTCAATTTTTGCATGTTTTTTATAAACGGCGAGACATACAGCAAAAACGCAAATGAAAATTTTGGGGAAAATTAAATTTATTACAAAAAGGGTGGTCCTCAGAGTCTAAGCGTAAAGCTAATAAATAAACGGTTATTTGAAAATTTAATATGAAATTTCTAATACCATAAACTCGATAATATTATACAAAGATATTTTAGGTTTTTATACGTTTGAATCTATTTATCTCCTAAACTAATACCTTTAAAGGTTAAACTCGGCAGACCTTATTTGTAGCAAATTTAATTTCCTCCAAAATTGTCATTTACGTTTTTTGCTGTATGTCTAGCCGTATACGAGAAAACTGCGAAAACCAATAAAAATTGACCTTCGGTAAGATTTTTTAGGGGTGACTTCGCTCAAGTTACATAGATCCAATTATGAGCACTTTTAAAGATTGATATTTTCTCTAGAATTTGCGGTAAAGAACAGAATGATTGGACGCAATGCAGCAGAGATATAGATAATTGAAAAAGAAAACTGTAATTTTACATGTTAAGTAAATGGGAAAATTTAAAAATCAACTGGCGACCACTTAGAATGAAAATTAAGGACTGAAACTTGGTGAGAATTTTTTTCCGATGTTTAGAACAATGTTTTTGTCAATGGGGCGTAATAAAAAAAATCGGTGTCTGTACTTTTGTACGCGCATTTGAAGTTATACTGCTTTGACATAACTAAATTCAACAAATACGAGAATGTGCGCATTCGAGCGAAAAGTGGCACATTTCCGAGCGAGGGAAGCAAATGAAGCGCGACGCGGAGCGGCGCGCTTCATTTTCCCGAGATCGGAATGTGCCACTTTGAGCTCGAATGTGCACACTCGGTTTTAAGCACGATTCACAATAATATAAGCCAATAAGTTAGACGAAAAAGCAGTTGAATAATTTTAATCGTTTCCTCTCGCTCCCATTGACATGATTGTCGTATCTTTTCGCTGCCCTGCACTCATTGCTATGGTAAATATATTTTTCCAACATAAAATCGATATTTACCGAACTAAATTGAATTTTTTGATTTGAAAGAGTTAAGGATAAAGTAGAGAAATCTAAGAAGTACGAAGATGTGCGCATTCGAGCGAACAGTGGCACATTTCCGAGCGAGGGAAGCAAATGAAGCGCGACGCGGAGCGGCGCGCTTTATTTTCCCGAGATCGGAATGTGCCACTTTGAGCTCGAATGTGCACACTCGGTTTTAAGCGTGATTCACAATAATTTATTTACTCTCTTAGACGGCTAACTTCATACTATCGCATTGTCGTCAACTGTACGCGAACAACTTCCGTTGCTTGCTAAAATTTTACCCTCGACGCTCGCCAAAAGAAGTATAACTTCAAAAAGTTCTGTTTTGGATGCAAAATTTGGTATGGACTCAAAAACATCGAATATTTATTTGGATTGCTAGAGCAAACTGCTACCTGAATTAGGGTTCTGCCTGATCCGAAGGTATAAAAGAATATACATCGAGTTAATTTGTGCCCATCTTATGTTGATTAGCCTTTTTGACCCTGGCAGATTGATTATTAACACCCACTGCGTTTCGTTTTTATCATTCCTGTAGGGTAATCTTCAAAGCACTAACTGCAACGATAATTAAGCCGGGTATATTTCGTTTAACCCAAATAGGGTTGGTTTTTCTTTGTTTTGATTATAGCATTAATTCTGCTCGATGTGATAAAATTTTCTGAATATAAAAATAAAATTCAAAACAGAAATGAAGCTCCAGAAAAAAGGATACAAAGATGTGCTTTTTTTTTTTAAAGACAGCACGAAAGTATTTCTTTTGAAGTGGAATTTTGGTTTGGGGTTACCTTTTGTGTGCATCTGTTTTATTTAAACGCTCTGTAAGATTTAAGGAATTTAAGAAATATTTATAAGATTACATCGAGAGTTAAGTTATCCTTTGAAAAAGTTATAAAGGCAAATTTAAAGTTTTCTTTTTTGGAAGCTTTGAAATTTTATACATAAAGCAATACTTTATAAGAAGGATTCATATTTCTTGTTTGTTTTAAAGTTTTTATTGGGGGTATTCATTTCTCGCTTCCAAGTTTTCGTTAGAATATGTTCCTCAGTTTTCCAATTGTTTAATTAGAATTTCGTTAGCAGTTTTAGAGATTTTTAGGGGCACTCCCTTTGTTCGTTCCGAAAGAAATTTAATATTCTTCAATTTCGATAAACGCCAGCTACATTTAATAACAATTAAAAGACTCGAACTTTTCGAGCCTTTTTCATTTAGAAATAAAAAAATTCAAGCTCTGAGCAAAGCGTTTGTAACTTTTTTTCCGGTGAATGTGTATCTGAATTCTCTTTTCATGTGCATCAAAAACATTCGTTTCAAATGTAATTAACTTTGTAAAACAATTAAAAGAACGGGAATATATGAAGTACGTGACATCCAACAGATTTGTAAAGCTTTTGATAATCCCTATCTACACTAAGCAGCTGTATCCTTGTAATCTTGTTTATTTTTTAAGAATCAAGGCGAAATTTAATCAGAATTTACTTGCGCAAGTTTTTTTTTCGCTTTTTTGGGTTAAAAAATTAAGCTGTTTTTAACAGATGCAGAAGATACAGAATTACAAATACAAAATTTTAAATTAAAAAGTTGAATCTTATGACTGCTAAATTAATCTGCGAAAAGTCTTCAGATTAAAACTGGAAGCTTTAAAAGGCTTTTTTCGCACTAAAGAACAATGTAAAATATACAGCCAAATATGTCCGTCAAAAGTAACTTTTTTTTGGTAGCTTTAGGCCATACCTTATGCTCCCAATGTTCTTTATTGTCGGAGAAACACGAGATAAATTAATTAAAAACGATCGGAAAATGGCGAATAAAAGAAATTTCATTTCATTTAATTAATGTAAAGTATTTTTCTGGTAACGTTTGAAGGTAAGTTAGTTTGCAAAGATTTGTATTGCTAACATATCTAAATGAAAAGTATTTTTTGCTGAGAAAAAAACCAATGAAATGTATGGAAGTATTAATCACTTCAAGTCTCGTTTTCAATATTAATCATCTCTGCAGATGGTTGCATTGTGTCAGCTTCTTTTGGGTTAAAAATGATTCGAAGGTATTGAGCAGGGATAGTAAATTGGCTAATATTATATCGGCCATAAGCGAAATACAGTAGGACGTCGGTTATCTGAACACTACTTGTTAAAAATAAATATGTATAAATTGCTTGTTTTTACAAAACTTCAATTTAACAAAAACATTAAGAGTGGCGTCGTGACCAGCTCTAAAAACCTGTTGAAACATGTTTTATGGGCATCGAAAGTGATGGCTTTTATGGTACTTCTTGTCTTTCAGTATAGCTCTTTCTCATTATACAGTTATTTTGCGTTTCGATAATAAAGAACATTTTTAAGACAACCTAATCTGCTTAAACATAAATAAATTTCAAAAAAATCTTTTTATTTAATTATTTTGCAATTAAAAATTATAAGACTGTATGTTTTATAATTTTTAATTAAAATTATTTAGAAAGTAAATAATTTTTGTAAATCGTGCTTAAAACCGAGTGTGCACATTCGAGCTCAAAGTGGCACATTCCGATCTCGGGAAAATGAAGCGCGCCGCTCCGCGTCGCGCTTCATTTGCCTCCCTCGCTCGGAAATGTGCCACTTTTCGCTCGAATGCGCACATCTTCGTGTTTATTGAATTTAACTAAATTAAATCTTCGTATGTTAAATTAAAATTAGTGCTAGAAACAGTTTTATGCTTGGAAAAAGTTATAACGTTTATTTGTACTAATAACATTGTTTAATAGTACTATATCAGCGATTTGGGGTTTCTATTATAAGTACGGTCCTACAATTTTTAAGTAAAAAATCTTAGAATGTAAACTAATTATTGTTAATCGTGCTTAAAACCGAGTGTGCACATTCGAACTCAAAGTGGCACATTCGATCTCGGGAAAATGAAGCGCGCCGCTCCGCGTCGCGCTTCATTTGCTTCCCTCGCACGGAAATGTGCCACTTTTCGCTCGAATGCGCACATCTTCGTATTTATTAAATTTACCTACATTAATCTTTTTTCTATCAAATTTTACGTAAAAAATTTATTAATTTTCAAAAATAACTGACCATTTTATACATATTTTGTTTTTTTTTTTCGATTTACTCGGTTTACTCCTTGTAAATCGGAGTATGGGTGTACAGTGGGGATATCTCAAGATTAGATTTTAATAAGGGGGCCGCAGTAACATATAATTTGGAAACTAATGCAAGATGCGCAACATAACAAGTGATTTAATTTAGCAGCACCAAAGAAGTATAACTTCTAACGAGCGTACCGGTTTTTTAAAATTATTTTTGATATTCCTGATGCTAACTTAGGCACGCTTGTTTTTGGGATTAACACTAAACCTACCGATACTTCATTTATACTTATTACTATTAGCACAATGGGCCCAACTAAGTGGCCTAAGTGCGATTGAACTAGTGTTCACCCCTCCAATAAATCCTAAAATACTTATTACTACCACAGCGGATCAACTGACCCGTCTTTAAAATGTTATATATATTACTATGTATAGTGAAAAAATATATTATTTAGCACAATTTAGTATATGAATAAAACAAATTTTTTGAAATAACAATTCAAAATTGTTTTTTTTAATTTAAAAAACAAAAATAATACAAGAAAAAAATTAAATATTCTTCAATCGAATCTTAAATTTAGAAAATAAATAAGTAATATGCTAACTTTATTTACCGCATATTTTGAAAATTATTGGGTTTTCCAAGGCACATTTTCCACACACAAACAAATCTTTATATCACATAAATCTTTGCACGGGTCAAATGACCCGTTGCGGTAGTTAGAGCAGATTAAATATATTTCTCGGTAAAAAAATTAACAAGAGATGTAAATATAGAAAAATACATTTGATGTATTTTTTAAGAAAAGTAGTAAAGGCAAATAACGATATTATAATGTTATTTGCAAGAAATTTTGATAAAAATTTAAAATGGGTTTGAGCCGTCGTGGTAGGTTTAGTGTTAAACTTAATTTGTCTTATAATATAATGTTGATAAGTTTTACATAGTGGGCTTATTGTTAAGAGTTCATTTATATTTTTAGTTATTAACAATTTTTTGAGTTACAGAACCTATACTACTAATAATTTTTCCAACTTCACCTAATGATTGTTTTACATGTCAGTTTAATAATAAATTTTCTGATAGAAATATCAGTTTCATAGCTTTTTGATACATTTTTTTAAAAACAAAGGTCGTTACCGATAACCATACACTTCACGGTGGTCACGTATTAACTAATTGATCTATATATAATCTACAACGATGTTTTTTTATTATATTATTTATATTGCACTTTCGAGAACAGATATTTTCAAGAATACGCTTAGTTTTGTAATGTTTTTTCTTAAATAATGTTTTAATCCTGAATATAAAGCATAAAGTTTAATTTATTTAATTCTTATCATTCAGTAAACCTTGAGAAACAAATTATGATTTTATAAGTAAAAAAATTCTATTAAATACGAGAATAGATTTTTGTACAGTGTTCGCTCAACTGTAGGTACATTTATTTTTTCTATATAAAAATAGGTATAGGTAGCTTACATATATTTATATATAAGTGTAATAAGGTGTAATACATAAAAACTGTACTTCTTCATAAATTTTATCGATATCTTGATTTTTTATACCGATTATCTAGATAATCGATGTCCTACTGTACCAAACTTAGGTACAAAAAGAAGAAATAAACCCATTAAACGAAAACCATTTTTGCAGCAACAGTAATGACTAAGAAAGGCATTAGTACTCAGCTTTCTAGTATCTGCCAAGTAGAATTCGAACAAAAGATTTTACATTTCCAAAAATACGTTGTTATCGTCCATTATTGCTGCTGTAACAATGGCTTGCGTAGTATGTTTTTTTGTACGGTTGTCGTGATTTAAATCGGTGAGACTTAAAAAAATCGAAAACTAAACTCAATTATATTTTACCACCTACAATTCTAATTTCTATTGAAATCGAAACGTAATTACATGCATATATTTCTTAAATTGATTACACATATTTAACAATTAGATGTGCTTGATTGTTTTTGACGATTTTTTTCCCAAGAATATAAATCATTAGATTTTGATTACATGCGTGGTCGTAATATTGGAAACTAATTTACTTGCGAACATAACTAAAACCCACTTTTTTTGATTAATTAAATAATTACGAAATTCTTTGATTTTCAACTGTTATTTTTAAACAAACTTTTCCCGCATTTATCCCAGAAGTTTTAAAACCATCAGATTTGATCTAACAACGAAAAAGGTTGAGACATCATTTTTGGGGAACATATTTTGTTGTATATTTACATTGCTATGGGCTTTAATATATTTGAAAATACATATAAAAAAACATATATGTACGATACATTTATACAGTGGAATTCGTATATAGTGAAAAATGCATTAAAATTGATTCACTATATCCGAGTTTTATTATAAAAGAATAATAAAGTTATTTATGTTTTTTTATTATTAAATTGCATAGACATTTTTTTCGCTCCTTGAAGTAACGTTCCCTATAATCGGGTTCACTATATCCGAACTTCAATGTAAATGTTTTTTTTTATTAAACTATGTAAATAAATGGTTTACATCAAAACTAAAACGCGTAGACTAAATATCAATCAAAAATTCCATTAGACGGAAAAAATAGTTATTAATTATAAGAGCAGTAAATAAAGATTGTCATTAAAATTCTAATTACTGTTTCGACAGAGAAGGTGTGGTTAAGCTTATAATGCCTTTTGGTATAAAATAGCGTGCAAATGGCAGATTTTGTACTTTGGTAAATTGTATTGTCAGGTTGTTTATCGATCAATTCATAAAATTAAGTGCAATATAGCACGTGCTTTGTTCCAAGTTTCTCGCATGTTTTTTTTTCGTGGTTAGAAGCAAAAAAACTTGGCGTAACCACCACCTCTGGCAACTTCATAGGATTTTGTAAATTCTGTCAATCACAAATATCAATTATCCAACATCTCTTTATAACACGGTAGCCTCAAGGCTGTGGTTGGTATTAATTTTCTTGTAAAGCAATTTGAAACTTTAAAATTGATACGCCAAAATTTAAAAGCTTCCCAGAAATTTCCGCAGGCCAATTTTCGTTTCGAATTAAATAAAATAATTCTTTTCGCGAAATTACTTTTTTTATAAATAAAAGTTTCATTTCGATTCTGCTCGAAATAATTTTTTTTTCGAAGTTCGCTTTCCTATGGAAATGACTAGATGATTTAATTTTTTTTCCTACTGCCGTAGAACACTAAATTATTTCGAAGCTATTAGTGAAATCGATGATGATAAAATCACCAGGCTGTCTCCGATAGAATTTTATGTGTTATCTATTTTTAGAAAATATCTAAAAATTCCGTGTTTGATATGTGAGGTGTCTGAGTAATGTCATTAATTGATTACACTTAACAACTGATAAAAAGTTAATAAATTTTATTCGATATAACGCCTCGATTAAATTCCGCCATTAATGTACTAACTAATCATTAATTATTATCCGATAAAATTATTTTAACATCCCACAAGGCAAATATTTAATTAGTTTTTAAAAACTGCGAATTAACGTTCATCATAAATTATTTGCTGGCGAATTGAAATTATCTCGAAACCATGGAATTGTTAGGATATTAAATAAAACTTTTATATTTGAAAATTTTTGTGGCTTCGGGGAATTTTAAGGGTTTGTTATTCAAACTGTAAAATTACCTCGTGTTTATTTAAACTTTTTTTTTTCATTTTTTGGGTCTCGTTAAATAAATTTCGTAAAACTGCAATATCGGTGTTTTTTGAAAGGCTTCAAACACGTTTTTTCGTACAAAGAAAGATATACTCGATTTTTTTTATTTTCATCTCAATTTATACTTCACATGGAATTTGTTCGGTTTATCTAATAAAATTTATATTAAATAATCTTCGATACTATTGTTCTGAAATATCTCACATCAGTTGCATAAAAACCATTTTACGTTTTTAGAAAGGGAACAAGTACATTTCCATTTGTAATTGCATCGAGAAATTTTCAGCCATGGTTATTTTTTCAATTAAACTGTTTTAATTAAATTGCGAATCTCCAAATTGCGACGAGCCAAATTGCGACGAGCCAAAAAAAGTCTAAAAAAAATAATGGAAGAACCGTAAAAAGATTATAAATTAACATTTATTATATTCATGACGAAGTATCGAGTTGGCAGGGAAGCAATTTCTTTTTTTTTTAGTTTGGAATAAAACTCAATTGTTTTACACAAGAAATTGATTTTAGTCGATTATAAATGTGCCATTTTATTAAATAATCTTTTGCCATCCTTCTGGTAACTTCATGATTCAACGTTCATAGAACTTCGGGTCCTTGTCAGAAAAAAAAACTGAATCAAATGGAATTACAGGTCATCATCATTAATGAAATTTGTACTATTAAAGGGGTTTTGTAAAGCTCGAAATAAATGGTAATTTGATGCTCCAAGGTCGAAGTTATATAGTGGATGCGACGTCAGTCCCCCACCAAGCTCCAATAACTCTGACGAGTTGGTAAAGATATGTGAGATCGAGCGTTGTCATGGTGCCACATAATACCTTTATGATTAGCCAATTCTGGGCGCTTATCTTTGATTCCTTCCTCCAATTTCACCAGGTGTTGACAGTAAACATCTAAATTGATTGTTTGCTTCTTTAGAAGCGGCTCGATATACACAACATGTTTATAATCTCGCCAAACTGAAAATATATTTTTTTTTTGATGAAGCTTGTACCATGATCCTTTTCGATTAATGTTATTGGAGATAACTTATTTTTTTTCACCAATGATGATTCGCTTCAAAAAAGGATCAATTTCGTTCTGTTAAATGAATCTCTTTTAATTCATGTGGAACTTAAATATCAAGCTTCTTAACAAGTCCAAAACATTTTAAATGATTTTCGATTGTTGTGTGTATTACATTTAACCTCTATGCAATCTCTCTCACAGTTATATAACGACCGGCTTCAATTATTGCTTTGATTTATTATTAATTTCGGCTGGTAGACCAAAACGTTGGTACTCTTTAGGTGAAAAATTTCCACAACGAAATTCTTTAAACCAATTCTGACGCGTGTGTTCTGTTAATAATTCATCAGCATGAATTTTTGTGAGCATTTGCGGAAATAAAAAAGCAAAATATGAAAATACTATATTAGATAAAATGCAGTTATTATTTATCAAAATCATATTGTTATTAAATCAAAGTTATTGTAAATAGAGTGGTATTATTTAAGAAATAAATTAATTGTTGTGAATCGTGCTTAAAACCGAGTGTGCACATTCGAGCTCAAAGTGGCACATTCCGATCTCGGGAAAATGAAGCGCGCCGCTCCGCGTCGCACTTCATTTGCTTCCCCCGCTCGGAAATGTGCCACTTTTCGCTCGAATGCGCACATCCTCTTATTTATTGCATTTGATTCAATTACTTTTTTGATTTCAAAAGAACATAGTAATGTATTCAAATAAAACAACATTTGTGCACATTTTTCCCGAGATTGAATTGCACACAGCGTTGAAATATTTAATTAAAATTATTTAAAAGTAAATCAATTATTGTGAATCGTGCTTAAAACCGAGTGTGCACATTCGAGCTCAAAGTGGCACATTCCGATCTCGGGAAAATGAAGCGCGCCGCTCCGCGTCGCGCTTTATTTGCTTCCCTCGCTCGGAAATGTGCCACTTTTCGCTCGAATGCGCACATATCCCGCATTCAATGGATTTGTGAGAAAGACAAAGATAAATAATGGAAATGCAATGACGAATATTATGTTAGATTAAATGCAGTTATTATTTATCAAAATCATATTGTTATTAAATCAAACTTATTATAAGTAAAGTATTATTCTTATATATTTATATATATACAGAAACAATATAAATAATTTATAATTTATATAGTAAAATCTTTTGTGGCGACCATTTCTTTAAGGAGACCACCTTTAAAATTTGTAATTTAATTCTTCTTATAAATTTTTCTTTAAGGCGACCACTTTCTAATTGGTTTGCAACCTTTAAATGCGCGAACCTCTGTTTTTCAAAATTACTTAAAATTGAAGAATTTCTTTATTCACACACCCAAATTTGATAATTCGAACCTGTTTTCCTAGGACTTGCTTATTTCAACGTTAATATTTTTATATCGATAACTCGAAATTTTGATAACTCGAATTATTTTTAGTTTCCCTTCAACTTCGACTTATCGAGGTTCGACTGTAGTTCTATTATTCTAGAACTTTTTTATAAGGAATCATTTTGCAAAGAACCTTATCAGTATGTAAAATTATAAATTTCCAAAAACGCCTGCACATTTTTTTATTTTTCAGACAATGAAAAAATTACAATGTCAGTCGGACTTAGAGTCATAAATAATGTATTTTGTTTAACGTACGCTCGCTTTTACAGCTATTATCTATACAAAATTTTCCAATTTTAAGTAATTTTGAAAGCCGTCGGGTTAGAGAGTGGTCGCCTTAGAGATAAATTTATAAGAAGAATTAAATTACTATGTATCTGTTCGGAAGCATACTGCCCGCTTTTAGAGATGGTCGCCACGAGAGATTTTACTGTATATTCTATTTTAGCAAGTCTTTCTGTGTTTTATTTCGAGCATTCATTTAGAACTTATTCAGAAATGATGAATACGCGTATAATTATTTGAGCATTTTTGTTTCATATCTCAAAAATTATCTGAATAACACATTTGATCTTTTAATTTGAAGAGAACTTATTCTAAAGAACCTTTGAAATTACTTTAAAGAATTGCCTTGGAAACTCAATTTATATAAAAGTTAAAAGTTTAAGTCGAGTTGGATAAAAATTTAGATACGACTAGAATTTTTTTCAATTATAATACATGGTGGAGGGTTAAATAAACGTTTTATTTAAATAAGCTTCGACGGGGATGAAAATATTTTCAATGAACACAAAAGAGTCGTTTAATCGAAAAGAAGTCTTACACCGTTTTACTATAAGCAGAAACGTAATTGGCTTTATTTAGAAAATTCACCTCTGCGTTAAACTAAAAATATGTACGTTTATTGATTCGCTTTTTCACTTTGATTTTCGTTTTGTTAATTTTATTGTTATGTAATTACCACTTTGAATGAGCCTGTACGTGTTTATGAAATGCTTTCGGACATTTTCAAAGCTTACTCGATGCAGTTTTAATTAAATCCGAAACATCGATTCGAGCTTTATTAAATTTTCGCTTATTTTTCATTTAGTTCTATAATCGACAACAAAAGGTTTGCCGAGTCGGCTGTTTTTGATTTTGCAGATTGTTTTTTGATAATGTTCAAGAATGCGTCTATTGAGGATCTGTTTTCGTGTAAAAAATTATGAACGACACATGAAAAGCCGAACATAAAGCTTACCGTGCTTTAAATGTTTCTATTATCCGAAGCGATATTGACGAAGAAAAAAATCAAATACGCAGTGTGCAAATGTTGCAATTAAAGTATGTCCTCTTTAACCTTAGAATTTATCTCACTTCTTCGATTAAGTCATTTATATATAACATCAATAAACCGATAAAGGCAACAGTTTTATACTCTTAATTATTATTAGACGATCTATGTCCATACATGTTCTTTTGAACAGTTCCTAGAAAATGTTCTATATTAGCACAACTCGCTATTGTAATACATATTTAACTTCTGGATAATTGGAACTGTCGATAGGTTTATATTTATTTATTTATAGATAACGATATCGTAATTATTGAAATTTTAATGTAGACAAAAAAAAGTACACTATTAATCTCGGTTTTTTTTGTTCAAAGCGCTATCGACGAGTCCTTTAAAATAAAACCAGCAAAAAATGGAACATTACACAGGAAAAACTCTTATCCTTCTTTTTATGAAAGCTTAACGTTACGGGATTAACATTTACGTTTTTAGACGTACCACAAATATCTTCTTAATTTTTTCTCCTATAGAAAACTTGTTTCTTTTTTTTTTTAATTAAAATCAGGTATGTTAATTTTGCTAGGATTTCATATTAATGAAGAAAACATGTACTAGCTACAAAACTTGTTTGTGGGAGGGTGATCCTGTCTATTTAATTCGGCACAAAAACTGAAAGTGAAGGTTAAACGCGCTTTGTTTTATTATTATTTTTTAATATCGTTACACTTAAAATTTTGGCGAGGGAAGACATTTTTATGAGGTCTCGTTCATTATTGATCGAAAGGAATATCAGAAATATGAAATTACCGCTTCACAGTTATATTTTATTCAATTGCAAAGCCCTCAATATTTATTAGAGAAAATGATCAATAATTGAAAAAGCGAAAATTATAGCTTGTTGGGCTCTCCTTTTGAAAATTTCATTAAAGTTCAATTTTTGAAGACAATGTTCTTTAATTGATAACCCAATGTTGTGACGCAGTTGATAAATTTTTTATTCAATAATTGATGACCTGATTTCTATCTCCGATGATAATATTCGCACTTTGATTTTACATAGAATTGTAATTTTAATTAGCACGTTTGTTGGGTGTACCGGCGAAAAATAAGCGAGATATATCTACACGAATTGTGCGATTAGCCACAAAATCCGTAAAGTAACCTAATTAATTTATTGCATTCATAATAAATTTGCAATTAACTTTAATACATCGCGTTGCAGTTCAGCTAATCTTGACTTAAATAAAATTTATTGTTACGTAATTTTGCGGTAAATATAATTAATCATTCCTATCGTTAAAAAGAACTATGAACTTGAAAAAATTAAGCACTTATTAACAAATATCGATTATGTCACATGGTGGTTTAAAAAAAAAGCCAGTGGAAAACTTTAAAGGGTTATTTTCCTAAAGCTCGTTATACGTGCATGCAATTTAGAATACCGGTAATGTTTATTAACTTTTAATGAGTTTTTCAAAGTTAGACCTGATGTCATTTTTGCATAAGTCCATAATAATCATAATATCTGTTGTTAATAATATTTTTGTTGTCTATTAATAAACGGAAGAGTGCTTTACGTGCTTTTATTTTTTGCATACAAAGACAGTAAAAAAAAATGGTTAATTAACAGAAATTCTAGTACTCGTTTCCTTTGTTTACTCCAAACAAATATGGCGATGGTAGAAATTCGTTTGCATTATTTATCACGTATTTAATTCAGTTTTCATGCTTGCCACTATTGAATATTGCGGTGTGCAGGGTATGGACGTGCAATTTTTACAATTTTAGAATCATCCCCAAATAATCCTAGATTTATGGATAATCTACCCGTGCCAACCTTTCTCAAACCATTGTGACGAACTCTCAAAATCGATGAACATTCGTTGCAGTTCGTTGTTGCAACAGAAAAGTTCCGATTTGTAACGACTTGTTGACAAAAAAGATTTAAATATGTAATTCATTTTATAAAAATCTCTTGCACCTAACTTCAGAGCTTTAACTTTGTAAGTCAACCTTTTATTATTATCCTTATCAATTTTCGATCTGCCATGTTGCTGGCAGGAAAGAATTAGATTCTAACGCTTTGGATGTTTTATCCTTTAACAATGACAATATTCCACACATGTGTTATCCATAAGCTGATAATTCATTGTGTGTTTTTCTCGTTGTTTTTCCTTTTTTCTTATCGACTTCTCTGCCACACCATAAAAAGCACGTCTTTCCAGTGTGGCACAAAATAGGGAGAAGAGAAGTAGCTGAAATGAAAACGAGCGTAACGTTTAAGGGGGCGGTTGGTGTATTTCTTGCTTTTTGATTTGGTAGGAAATTTTTTAGTTCGAGGCAGATATTAATTTAAGCTTCTCTTTGTGTATTTCTTTGAAGCTTTGTTTATTGTTACATTTCTTCCAAATATCGAATGGCCCGATATTAAGTATTAGGAATGTTTTGCTGTCTGTACCTCATTCTTGGCTATTTTCCAACATCGTTATCTTTTATTATTTCTCTTCTATTATATGCCCATCAACCATGAAACTATCTTCGAGGTTTTTAATTTAACGAGCTTCTCGTTCGCTTTTATTTATACCAATATTTGTGTGCACCTTCTGCAAGGGGCGTCGTTATATATTAAAAACGTGTTAAACCGTTTACCATAAATAGAAATAAATGTGTTTAAGTAAACAGTCGTAAATAATCGAAAAAAAGTGCACAAAAAACTAATAATGGATTAATTAAAATGTTCCATATTTTAGAACAGAGCAGGTATGGTGGGATATTAATGATTTCACGGCCTTGATTTTCCCAAAACAATACTTGGTGTTTCGCTTTGAATTAGCGTTAATAAAAACGTTGAAAAAAAGTTTTTTTTTATTTTACATAATATTTTTATTTATATTTTGCAGATAAATTAATTATTGTTTTGTGTAGTTCAGCAGCCAAGAAATGTGTATGTGTGTTAATATATTCTCGAACCTAACTTGCAAGCTTACAAAGTATGGTAGAATGCCACGTGTTATGTGAAGGCATGGGCTTTAAAAATAGCGCAGAGATGTATTATGTAACGATATATGCTGAGGTCGTGCATTTCTGTTTCAGTTTAAGCTTCTGGAAACCCTACAACACACTTTCGGCACCGACCGATCCCATCCTTTTCCTGGCTAATTTCTAAAACCTTCCATAAAGCTAATATTTTATTACGAAACAGTTTTCCGAGCTTCCTCTTCCTGGTTCTCTTCTTTTAAGAAGCGAAATTCTTTCTTGATGGCTTTAAGGGTTGAGGTTGGTCGCCTTTCTGGCCGGGTCGTAAAAAAGTATAAAAAAAACGCGTTAGAAGTTATACTTCTTTGGCGTAACTGAATTAAATATAATCACGCGTTTATGGTAGCTGGACCACCGATTTTCAAATTACCAGTTACTTGGACTCCATTAAAAAAAATTTAGTTTTGGCGTCTCACCACTGCACATCTATTCCCAAATTTACTTGGTAAAAACCGTTTCAATCAAAATCCGAATTTTGGTATGGGAAATCGTGTAAATCGAAAACAAAGCAAAAATTGAATGTAAACAAATTCAATAAATATGAGGATGTGCGCATTCGAGCGAAAAGTGGCACATTTCCGAGCGAGGGAAGCAAATGAAGCGCGACGCGGAGCGGCGCGCTTCATTTTCCCGAGATCGGAATGTGCCACTTTGAGCTCGAATGTGCACACTCGGTTTTAAGCGTGATTCTCAATAATTAATTTAGTTTTTAAATAATTTTAATTAAATATTTCAACGCTGTGTGCAATTCGATCTCGGGAAAAATGTGCACAAATGTTGTTTTATTTGAATACATTACTATGTTCTTTTTAAATCGAAAAAGCAATTGAATCAAATGCAATAAATACGAGGATGTGTGCATTCGAGCGAAAAGTGGCACATTTCCAAGCGAGGGAAGTAAATGAAGCTTCATTTTTCCGAGATCGGAATGTGCCACTTTGAGCTCGAATGTGTACATTCGGTTTTAAGCACGATTCACAATAATTAGTTTACCTTCTAAGAATATTTAATTCAAAATTGCAGGACCGTACTTATAACAAAAACCCCAAATCGCTGATATAAGGTAACGGACCCAAATAAGACCCACCTTAAGTTTATAAAGGCATAATTAATAGGTTTTTGAAAAAAATGTTTCAATACTTCGTAATCAAAATGTTTATTTATATTAAACTTCAAAATAAAAGTAACAATCTTTCTTTTGTAACAAAAGAAGGAACCTTGAGTAAATATAAAAAATATGTCGGTTGGGCTTTTTTGGGGAACCTATGTTCCAATAAGGCCCAAGGATTTCCTTATATACACCGTGTCCCAGAACTAATAGACGCCATTGATACATCTCACAGAAAATAAAATTCTGAGACGAAAAGTCCTTTGTCATTTTTTGATCAGACCCATAGATAATTAGTTATTAATAAAAATGGGTGGCCAATCAGGTGCGCGTTATAGCAGCAAGAAGAAAGAGAGGGAAAGTGAGAGGTGACTGCAAGAGTGAGATGAAGGCGGGACAGCAGCTTTAACAACGGGACAAAAACTCCAAGCATTAACTCTTATGTGCTCAACTCTCCAGAAATTCTAGAAATTAATTAAATAATTAATTTTAGTGAAGAGGCACATAAGTGTTGAATGTCCGAAATAGTGACTGTGTTTACTCCAGTAGACTGCCGTGCGAGAGAGCCTGCTGCTGTCCCGCCTTCATCTCACTCTTGCAGTCATCTCTCACTTTCCCCCTCTTTCTTCGTGCTGCTATAACGCGCTCCTGATTAGCCACCCAATTTTATTAATAACTAATTATCTATGGGTCTGATCAAAAAATGACAAAGGACTTTTCGTCTCAGAATTTTATTTTCTGTGAGATGTATCAATGGCGTCTATTAGTACTGGGACACCCTGTATAAATCAACTTAATATCAATTTTAATAGTCATTATTATATTTATATTAACACGTTGCCGCAAATGACGGCTATAGCCGTCATTTCATCTGGCAGTCATAAACAATTTAAAAAAAATGTGTTTCTGAGCACGATCGTCAAATTAAAAGTGTGCGGCAACGTGTTAAATTATGATTGGTGTTATTAAACTTAAAATAATAAAATATTTGGTTATAATTTAATATTTTTAATAAAAATTGACTTGTAAATTTTTAATAACTTTTAGTTAGGTTTTTTTTATCTTTATCTTTAAACAGTTTCCTGAACAATAAAATTCTTTGTCTGCGTCTGTAAGAACATTATTATTTTCAAATAAACTTAAAACTGAATATGTTACAAATAAGGCCCACAAGGTTTTTTAGAGGGCCTTATTAGGACATATCATACATGTAATAGAAACATTTGTCACATAATATATACTGATAGGATGGCTTTGAAATACATATAGGAGGGTTATAATAAACAATAAACAAGAGAAAACTAGGCGACGCACGCATACAGTTAAAAATACTCACTCTTTTCGCTGCAGATATTTTATAAAATCCAGCGTGTACTTCGCGTCGTAGTACGTTTGCCACTGCAGGTTCTAATATGCTCAAGACACTGGGCTCTCGTTATGTAAGTGTGCGTAAGTTATTGTCATGTACACATATACGAACTTTGACAATAATTCGAAATCAGGAAGCGGGAAATTTGAAAACTAGGCTTTATTGGGCACCGGGCCTTATTTGGATCAGTTACCTTAGGAAGATTAATTTAATTAAATTCAATAAACACGGAGGTGTGCGCATTCGAGCGAAAAGTGGCACATTTCCGAGCGAGGGAGGTAAATGAAGCGCGACGCGGAGCGGCGCGCTTTATTTTCTTGAGATCGGAATATGCCACCTTGAGCTCGAATGTGCACACTCGGTTTTAAGCATGATTCACAATCTTAGACGGCTAACTTCAACTGTTGGCTTTTTGTCAGCTGTGCGCGCGAAACTTCCATTGCCTGACAAAATTTTACTCTCAACTCCCCAAAAGAAGTATAACTTCAATTAGTACCCATTTACTCACGTATTCATTACTCCTAATAACTTTTTCGCAAAATTCGATTGATATTGGGCCAATCGTTGAGACCCTCCAAAAGTTAATTGTTAATAATTATTAGCAAAAAATTACACTTTTGTCGAACAATATGAATTAAGGGTGGTGGGCGCATGATTTATGCGATAGCAGTATCGGTCGGAACTGTTAAGAAATCAAAACATTTTTTTTTAATTACTTAAGAAAGCCCAAAGATGGCGGTTTTAGCTTTTAAAGCTTAATCCACATTTTCATTGTCGAAAGTCGATGACGAAGGCGTCTCGTAATTATTATTGTTTTTAAAGGCTGCCTATTCGTTTTCGATTTTAATTAGAAAACAGCGTTTTCTAATTGGAAGACTTGTAAGTCCAAATTGTTGGAAACTATTTCGATTTAACAAAAGGAAATTAACTGTTATTCTAAACTGAGACCACATATGAAGATTAAATTTAATTAAACTTTATAGCTTCACGGCAATTTATAGATAAACAATTGTTAGAAAATTTTAATGCACAATAATTTAATTAGACAAAGGGCTCCTGCATTCGAGGATTAGCTGTTTAATTAAGTTTCGTCAGGGATAGGTAAAAGGAAATGTTCGCTCTAAAATTATGCATTTGACATTTCAGATTTCTAGCTAATACCCAACTTATAAGTAAAAATGGTCGGAACGTGTCAATTACAAAATTTTTGCACGTGTAAATCTCTGCAATATCGAAGGAAGTATTTTACAACCCAACCCTGTTCGTGATTTGTTAAAAGTGCAAAAAGAGCTTTTAGTCATTACGACGACCTACGTTAAACTTTCATTAATGTGCAAATCTAAACCTTTCCAACTTTTAGTTCAAAAGATATTTCCAAAATGAAACGAACGCTAGACATACAAAAAAACGATGGGTGGACTTATGTACGCGCCTTAGAAATTATACTTCTTTGGCCTAACTAAAATAAAGATAAGCACGTGTTATATTGCTTACGTTTGTGTATAGCGTTAGACCAGTGGTTTCCAAACTATATGTTACTGCGACTTCCTTAAAAAATTTAATTGTGGCGCCTCTTCACTGCACACCTATTCCCCGATTTACGCGGCAAAAAGGTTGCGGAGAAAATTTTTCTATGAGAAACCATGTAAATCGAAAACAAAGCAGAAATTAATATTTTTATAGTGCGTCCTTTTATCAAAAAAATACTACGTATCTATGATATAAATGTAGGTACAGCAGAATTCTAATTATTTGGATCAATTAAAACCAGAGGTAATACGGATAATCGAAAATCTGGGTAATCGAAAATCTGGGTAATCGAAAATCTGGATAATCGAAAATCTGGATAATCGAAAATCTAGATAATCCGTTTCGTAGTCAAATCAAAGAAAATTTAGCATTTAATGAGAATTTTATTGGTGGAATACACACACGCTATTTAAATTACGCTGCGGAAATAAACCTGTCGTTGCGCGATTAAAACGTTTACATATCAGCAATTAGAGCTGCGACATATGGATCCGGTTAATTGGGATGCTACTGTATATCTAATTTATGAGAATATGCTATATGCATTGTCTACTTTTCTTTTGCTATATATTGAAATTAATGACTGATTATGCATATTTTATTGTTTTCTTTGGATCTGCAGATTTCTGCGGAATCTATCTTCACTGTAAAACGGGTTTTAGTAGAATTTTAGATCAATTACTTGTTGAGTGTACAAAAAAAGAAGATAATTCTTTGTTTCGCTATATCAGTGTCATTCAACGAATTGTCTTAAAAAACAACTAAAAATACACATCTTGTATAGCAAAAAAGTAGATTTTAAATAGTTTGCATTCTTGCAATTGTTTTAAATTTTTCATTTTACTTAACCGTGTAAAAGCGACATTATGTAAAACAAGTATCGTGTAAATCAAGGAGTAGATGTAGTTTTTGGCCTCGGGGAAATAAATATAAACTTTTCGCTCGAAACAGCAGCATTTCGTTGTGAGCGTTTCGGTTTTTTGGGGTTTTTCAAAAACTTTATTAATTTTTTTTTTGGTAACCTTTGAATCAGTGTTTAATTTCAATAATCAATCACTTTGTGCATTTGTCAAAGACGAACATTTAATTTTCGGCCTGCATAAGCAAAATTTTTTGAATATTAGCATTCGTGTCATTGAAATGTTATCTGCCACTCAAGTTTTAAAAGTCTAGTCATAAAAATATTCTATAGTCATAAATTATCTCGTCAATTACATGAAAAGCCATTAGATTAATAATAATAATAGTAGCAACAATAATGGTTAGCTATCTATCAACTTCAGAAGCATCAAATGCATTATATCATTATGAATATATGACGATTTCATTGATTATTCGGAATGTTTACAATGTTTTGCCGATTTAATTAGCAAAAATCATCAATAAGTCGTGATAATTAGGCGGAGTCTCTTCCGAAATCGCTAAAACATAATTTCCGTGCATGAAGCGCTTTAAACGAAGGCGTGATCGAATTTAAAACTAATCTAGAACGTTCGAATAAGCCGTCGTTCTTCCTTCCGTTTTGACGATTCCTTTTTTTTATTTTTTTTTTTGATAATCGGAAATTTCGCAGACGCGCCGTAAATCGAAATAAAATTCAGATAACCGGCAATCTATCAAGGTAATTTATCAAGTAAACGTGTCGAGTTGCTCGTAGAATTCGGATTAAACAGCATCCGATGCGACTCCTGGTCTTGCACGACCTATTTAATTCGACTTTTATGTATCGCCGAAGGTTACGGTTTGCTTTATGTACTCTTCGTTACCGTCTTTGAATAACGTAAGAGTCGGCGGTCTCTTCCATAAATACACCCATAAAGCACTTTGTTGGAAGCGCGAAATTTTAATTATGCCGGAAAAAAATGCAACGCGATTTGTTCATTTACATAAGGTGACCATCCGTCCTTTTTAAAATGTTAAAAATATTTTGCCTTCGCTTATGCATAGTTCGAATAAAATCAAAAACAATTGATTCCACGGCCTCACAAACTAAATAATTCGATATACAGTAAAACCTGACTAACACGACCAGCGTCGGTTCTTACTCAAATTGGTCTTTTGTAGGGTGAAAGACAAATGTAATTACAGAATCATATTGTTATCAAATCAAAGTTATCTACACACATAAATAAAATTGAAGTGTCTACCTGTGATTTCAAAATTAAGATTTTTTTGTTAAGCTCATATGGTTATTTGAGTGTTACTAAAGCCCGAACATGCGTTTTTAAATTTTTTGTCTGTCTGTCTGTCTGTCAGTTTGTCCCCGTATATCTGGCAAACGGCTGAACCGATTTTGATGGGACTTGAATTAACAGGTAGAAGACACTATCCTTGAGTAACATAGGCTATATATTTTATTTTGAAAAAAATAGTTTTTACTGCGAAATCTGAATACCCGTGCGAAGCCAGGCGGGCCAGCTAGTTATAAATAAAGTGGTATTATATCGGAAGTACGTTAATTATTGTGAATCGCGCTTAAAATGGAGTGTGCACATTCGAGCTCAAAGTGGCACATTCCGATCTCAGGAAAATGAAGCGCGCCGCTCCGCGTCGCGCTTCATTTGCTTCCCTCGCTCGGCAATGTGCCACTTTTCGCTCGAATGCGCACATCTTTGTATTTATTAGATTTGTCTAATTTAGCCTTAACTCTTTCAAATCAAAAAATTGAAATTGGTTTAGTAAATATCGATTTTATGTTTGAAAAAATATTTACCATAGCAATGCGTGGAAGGGAGCGAAAAGATACGGCATTTTCGTAGGTGCGAGCGAGAGGAAACGATTAAAATTATTAAACTGCTTTTTCGTCTATCTTATTGGCCTATATCATTATGAATCGTGCTTAAAACCGAGTGTGCACATTCGAGCTCAAAGTGGCACATTCCGATCTCGGGAAAATGAAGCGCGCCGCTCCGCGTCGCGCTTCATTTGCTTCCCTCGCTCGGAAATGTGCCACTTTTCGCTCGAATGCGCACATCTTTGTATTTATTAGATTTGTTTAATTTATCCTTAACTCTTTCAAATCAAAAAATTCAATTTAGTTTGTTAAATATCGATTTTATGTTGGAAAAATAAATTTACCATAGCAATGAGTGGAAGGGAGCGAAAAGATACGGCAATCTCGTCAGTGCAAGCGAGAGGAAACGATTAAAATTATTCAACTGCTTTTTCGTCTAACTCATTGGCCTATATTATTGTGAATCGTGCTTAAAACCGAGTGTGCACATTCGAGCTCAAAGTGGCACATTCCGATCTCGGGAAAATGAAGCGCGCCGCTCCGCGTCGCGCTTCATTTGCTTCCCTCGCTCGGAAATGTGCCACTTTTCGCTCGAATGCGCACATCTTCGTACTTATGAGATTTGCCTAATTTATCCTTAACTCTTTCAAATCAAAAAAATTAATTTAGTTTGGTAAATATCGATTTTATATTGGAAAAATAAATTTGCTATAGCAATGAGTGGAAGGGAGCGAAGAGATAGGGCAATCTCGTCAGTGCGAGCGAGAGGAAACGATTAAAATTATTCAACTGCTTTTTCGTCTAACTTATTCACCTAAATTATTGTGTTCTATTATTCTAGAGCTTTCTTATAAGGAATCAATTTGCAAAGAACCTGACAGTATGTAAAATTACAAATGTTTCGAAAACGCCTTCAGATTTGTTTACTTTACAGACTATGAAAGAATTAAAATGTCAATCAGGCTTAGAATCATAAATAATGCAGGAAAATGCTCACTTTTACAGCTATACAATTTTAAGTAATTTTGAAAAGTAGCGGTCGGGTTAGAGAGGTGGTCGCTTTAGAGAGAAATTTGTAAAAAAAATAAATTACCATATATCTGTTCTGAAACATTCTGCCGGCTTTTAGAGGTGGTCGCCGCGAGCGGTTTTACTGTACGTGATCCTTGATCTTGATTACAATTGTAATTTGAGATTTGCGGACAAGTGTGTATATGTAATTAGATAATTGTGTAAAAACAAAAGTAATTTTGTTCGAAATTCATTATACCGCAATAAAATGCGGTGTACTTAACTTTTTATTCTCGTTTTAATGGAAGGAAAAAGTTGTGTCCCCTTTTGTGTTTGGTGTGATTTGGTCACCTCAAAAATTTACATGATTGTTGGATTTTTTTGAAGAGGAATGTAGGAGGGCATGATGCCTGTAATACGTCGATGGACCATCGTCGTACGGCAAGTATATTCGGGCTCGTGTATAATTTAAGTATAAATTTAACTCAAGGTCATCCCTGTTGTGGGCATCCTTCTTGTTCGAGGATAAAACGTTTTCGAGATAAGTGTCGATTGAAAAGAATTAAAATTCTGGTCGTCGCGTATTGTGGACCGGTAGTTCGCATAAGGGATGTTTTTCAGGTAGCGACTGCCGTTAGAACAGGGTGCGTTGGCCGTGTATCGACTAGCTTCATATTTGTTTATATTAAAAACCGATAATCGATGTTAATGTGATTTGAGTGATTGCTCGTACACGGTGAAACTCAATAGCTAAATATGTATGACACTGGGCAGCGATGTCAGGCCAGTTGGTACGTTTATCTCTCTTTCGATTATGTAGTTACCAGCCGTGTTTCGATAGGCGCACTTACAACCAATGGCAGCCGGCGGACGGTTGCTATGTGCTGCTTAGAAGCAACGGATCTATCTAAGCGTGCGCCACGACTGATTATCACTGAAATAGGTTCTCGCTATCAACAACCCTCTATGTTACGTTCTTGTTCCGGGCGAGGGTTGTTTGGAAATTTTAGTCCGAAATTAAAAATTAACCCAACGATCTTTCCACCTTTTTACCCTTAGTTGCTTGGCTACTCCTTTTTTTGACCAACGATTTGCTCCAAACTAACTCTTTTTCCATTGTTAGAAATTTGGGGGAGATTGCTTATAAGTACTTGTGACCGAAATTTTCTTTGATCTAAATAACTCGATTCTACTTTGTGCTTTACATAATTATGACGACACCAAGCGAGATGTTAGAAGTATTATTATGTACAGTCAACCCTCACTAGCATGAACTCGCTTGTTTTGTTCGAAAGATTTATATTACCGCAGGGTTTTTAGTCACGGGGATCCATATTAGCGAGATTTATATTATTCAGAAAATAAATTTTCTTAAAGTATTTTATTGTCCCTACAACATTTTTCATTTACATATTTAAATCACTTATAAAGGTGAATTATATAAACTAAACTACTGTTTTGAGTAATACAGGGTGTCAGACGAACTTAATTATACATGACCCTAATCTGAACGAAAACATATCCAAAGTCAAGTGGCTATATGTGTCATATTTTTGAGTTAAGGTGTCGTAAACTTTAATTAAAAAATTTGTGATAAATACCTTATTAGAATATTTCAAATAATATGTTCAAGTCTGCTATAACGATGCCATCCAAGCCATATATAGATTTTTTTATAATAAAAAAAACCATAGAAATCGCATATAAAATACACCAATTAACAATGAGGCACTTACTAAATGAATTTTTCCCGAAATTCTGTAGATTTAGGACATAGTATATATATAAGTATTTATTGTTTAGATTGGTGTCAGGTATTACCCGGTTAAGTTTCGATACCTATGCGTCTGACACCCTGTATGTAAGATTTCAAAAATGTACTGGATCATAACGCCTTTCAATAAATTATAATTGAAATTCCAACCTAAGAGCCATTTATTACACAAAAATCATTTATACCCAATACATTTGGCTGTTATCGTACGTTTTATAACATTAGTTTACTACAGTTGCAGTAAATTAAACCACAGCAGAAGTTAATATGGTCATACGTTGTAGTAACTTTTTTTTTCACTGCAATTGGCACCACTACAATGTTGTAGTTGAGGGAATTCCACATTGATGGGTAGTTTTGCATAGTCTGACATGGTAACCGTTTTAATAAAAGCGTTCACATTGCCGGGGGTACATATTGAACTGTTTATCTAGGCGGGCCAGTTTTTCCATGTATTTGTTTTATTCAAAGTGTTCATGCTAAAGGGCGTTCATACTAACGAGGTTCGACTGTATGTATAAAACACAATACCAGAAGGGGATGACTTATTTCTCGGTCCCCTTGTATACGCACCTGAACCTACCTTATTTATCTTGTGGATTTTCTAGTTTTTTTTGGTACATTTTATTGATTGTACAGATTTGTAATGAGTTCATACTTTGCATTTCTAAAGAATCTAAAATGAAAATTTCGGGTTGGTGTTTTGCGGATCAAAAGAGTTGAGGAGGTTGTACAGCGTCACATTTTAGTTGAATAACAGTAGGGCAAACATAAATTTATATTAATTGGTGTAGAAATGAATTGTTAAATTTCAAAGGTACTTTTAAATAAGTACAATTGAAATGTAATTCTTGAATTAACAATAAAGGGGGACTGCAAATTATTAAATTGTGACTCTTGTTTAGGCTTTGGGGTTTTAAATGAACTACCGGAAATTATCACTCTCCACTGATTGACGGCGTATTAATAAATATATTATAAATTCGCATATATTTAATACAAGTTTATGCAAATATTCATCAATGTAATTTTTTTGCAATCTTATAATAAAGGGTTTTACGACAATCATTTGATAGCGCGAAATTCAGGACTTTAAACTACTGCAATTTAAGTCATTTTCGATAAACCCTCGATGAACTTTCGAACTATCTAAAATGAACTTCTGTATAATTAAACAAAATTATTTTAATGCTCGAGGTCAGAATTGAAGGAGATCTTTCTGAACTTAAAACCATATTTTTTTGGGTAAATTATTTTAAAAAATGCGTCAGATTACACTTGTTTTGGATATTTATTTCAATAGGGTTGGTTAACAAATCTCCGATGTTCATTTCGAAGGTTTTATTTACTTTTTTTTTAAATCTCTACACTTAAAATTTGATATCCTTGCGGCGAAAGTGTATGCCGAACATTATAATGATAAGAACTTTTTTGATAAGCCTTATCAAGTACAATAAAAGGGAACTAAATAACTAAACGTAAAAGCATTTCGTAAATTAGCGGGACAGATAATCCGGAAGTATGTATGTATTTGTATAATAAGATGTAACCACTATTTTGAAACGCAGACCGCATAATAAATAAGAGCGCCGAATCAAGGCTTGGTTAAAAAAAACGCTTATTTAACCAAAAAAATTACAATTCTTAGATTGTTGACAATTTCTTATCAAACCGCAGAAGATACAAATAGACAAACTTGATACTGCATATCTTATTCGGAGATAATTTACAAATATTGGTATTACATTTTTATTTGAACCGAACATGCCATTTCAGTATTTTCAATTTTGTATTTATCAAAACAGAAATAACAACCCCCAAAAAAACTTTTAATAAATCTTAAATCAATAACAACGTCGTACAAGTATATAATTTGTTTTTTTTATGGAAAAGTTATTAAAAGCTCGCCGTTGTTTGCTCAATCTTAAACGAATAAAGGACAATTTTAGATCGTAATTAACTGAATAATCAAGGGAAAAACAAGCCAAAAAAAACATGGCGCGGAGCAATATTGAAAAAACAAATTGGAAAGATGGAAAAGCTTTATAACTACTTTGCCCTAAAGTTGTTAAGCTTAACGTAAGCATCATGTCTTTGTTCAAGAAGTTATCAAACTTTTTAGTAATATTTTTAATATCTTTTTGCTTAGTAGATTTCTTATTTTAATTTTCTAGTGCAATAGCTTGAAAAATTGAAAAACCTGAATAAGGTCTCGGATTTATGTTATAAATTATGTACTTAAAGTACAAAGGGCCGAGCTATACAAAGTGCGATATTTTAATTATCTTTTGCTACCTACACGTTAGCTTGTCTACTTTAAAATTGATAAGTTTGCAAAATCATATTACAATTTTTTTGTACAATGCTTGAAGAAAATAAGAATGTTGTTGAGGTTTTTCATTTTAAATATCGGAGTTCAACTTTAAGTCAACAAAGTTTTCAAGATTCCCAATTTCCAACGGCTCATTTTTCGTATATTAAGGATTTCTTACATTTTTATTCGAACATTTCTGCAATGTTATTTTTATACGTCGTTTCTTATTAAGGACAAATGAAAACGTTACATGTTATTTCGCGAAATGAAATATTTCCGCATTTTCTTAAAATTTGATTTGATATAACTTGCTCCCGATTTTAGTAGCTAATAAACGAATATCTATAATAGAGAGGGGTTGATATGAGTCCTTATTCTGTACAAGTACTCCTGCGCAATATAATAAGTCACCTTATAAGAGGAATAAAGCTACCCCAGGTCCCTTAATCGTTCGCGACTCTTTACGGTGAGAACACCTCTCGGTAACTAACTACCCAAAGTTCATCATGGCTTATTCTAACAACGGGGTGAGTGCAATTTAAAACATTATTTCATAATACTATCGATATTTCAGGATCGCAACTTTAAACTTTAAATAAATATTTTTGCAAATATTTAGAATCGAATTTGAAGTGTTAGAAAATTTATGTTTAATTATTTCAATGCATAAGCGTTTTTAATTATTTTTTCGTGCGATAAGTTATCAAATTTAATGGGTGATTTGTATAATTTATTAGTCGGATACAGTGACTGACATTTTTCATGGCCATTTGTAAAAGCATACCAAGTCACACTCATCTAATTTACTCTAAATTATTTTTCTACTTGTTTAATGCATAAAATCATCGAGAGAGCTTCTTTTTTACAGTTTAATTTATTTTGGGAAAGTTAATTATTTAGTAATTTCGGTGATCTTATTTTTTATTAACTATCTTTTCGACGTTCTTTAATTAAGAGGTGTTTTTTATCGAGCGTTTTAAATTTAATTATATTTTTTAAAAGAAACTCTTCGGACGAAAACTTAAGGTAAATAATAGAAGAAGCATAAAATGTTACGAAATTTTAATTGTCGCTTTTTTATTAGCGGGCCGGGGGGAAAAACTTTCGAACCATATGAAATTTTCACGTGCGTTATTAAACACTTCAAACGCATTATAAATAAATAAGCGGCGAGAGTTGCTTCTGCGGTTTTGCTATAATGCAACAGAAGCTTCTTGCATGCAAAGTAAAAAAGTCATAAATTGAAGGTTGCCATAAAAATGTTCATATAACGCATGTAAGACACAGGTCTGCAAACTACAACCCACGAAGGATCTTAATCAGGATCAGGACCCACCGTAAAAAGTGGCTCGCTGTTTTTTAAGGAAGTTTTTGCATTATTTGTACCAGACAAAACATTTTTTCGCAATTAAAACTCTGGAGTAATTGGCACCATTAAAAAAAATAATTGTGTTTATTCTTTATCGATGTCGATTAAAATTAAGGTGTTTCCAAGCGGATTGTTCAAGACGTTTGCGGCACTTGGGCGTCTGAGCGTAGGGAGCAGTAATTTAGGCTTTTAAATAGGTAATTATTTTTATGAATTCGGAACCTAGGAAATTGATTTTATAATAAGGAGAGCTGGTCAAATTGAATTCTCCGATTTATGGACATAAAATTTGATTCATTACACAACCATCACCGGTTCTCGTTCAAATTGCGCTTTTTTCGAGGGTCAAATTTACAATTGGACGAAATTAATATTTTTTCGTTTTTTGATTCAATTTAAATTTTATTTAAGCATCGTTTGATAATTTGGTGGTTAAAATTTTAACTCGGTTTAAAAGTCAATTCGGTCTAAATTTGATTTAATTAGGGTAGGTAAGTACCAGACGCTGCTAAATCTAAATACAGTAAAATCTCTCATGGCGACCACTCTCTAACCCGACGGCGATCGTTAAATGTGAGACCGCTACTTTTCAAAATTACTGAAACTTGGAAAAATGTGTATTACTCTATTTATAATAACTTTCATTTAATAACAATATGATTCTGACAAATAATAACTGCATATATAAAAAAGTATACGTTATTACATTTGCATTGACTATCTATGTGTTTCTCTCTAAGACGACAACATCTATAAAAGATCAATTTAAGGGGGTATTCTAGTCTAGAAACATGAATTTCGACCGTTTTTTCAAGCTCTGTATAAATAAAACAAAGAATATTTTTAATATCCATTTTTGTATCATTCGTTTATTGATACTTTAAGAATTCATAAAAAAATAAATGAAATAAAAAAATTCAAAATTTAAGAAGTTATGAGCTAGCAAAGTGGGGGGTCCAAAAAAAAGTGTCTTCGCGTACAAGGTTTAAACCCTTCTGAACGTCTAAAACAAAAAAATCAAATGGATTCTTAATTAGTAAAGATGTCGCTATGGGCTCACCCATGGACAAGTCTAAAAAAAAATGTCACAAAATGGCGGCCGTTAGAAAAAAAACATTTTTTGCAATTCCGAATTTTTTAAAAATAGTAAAATTCAAGAATTCGACTTTTCCGAGCGTCAGACCATAGAGGAATGTTTATAGAATGTTCATAATAAATTTCAAATATTCGGTGCAGTAGAACTTGAGATATCGTGTACGCCAACTAGAAAAAAGTAGTTTCGAGAAAAACGCGTTCTGGAAATTTTACTCATACTTTTTACGCTATACGTACATATTTATAATAGCTGTAACTTTTTAAATAATTGAAACTTTGAAAAATCCTTTTAAGAGCATATTCTTGAATGTCTAAACTTTGGAAATATGAAAAAAAATTCGATTTTTTTACATTTCTAGACTAGAATACTAGAATTTTTTTACAAAACATATTTACAAAATATTCTAAACTTTAAGAAAAAAAAATTCTCATCAAATTTTAATTCTAAGTGGTCGCTAGTTGATTTTAAGATTTTTCCATTTGTTTAACATTTAGCTCTACAGTTTTTTGTTCAATTATCTATTTCATTGCTACATTTTACCCAATCGCCTTGTTCTTTGCGGAAAATTGTAGCGAAAATATCAATTTAAAAAGTGCCCTTAGTTGGATTTATGTAACTGGAACGGTCTCAATCCCATAAAATCTTAAAGTGAACTTTTGCATGTTTTTCATAGACCGCGCCACATACAGCAAAAAACGAAATGAAAATTTTGGAAAAATGAAATTTATCACAAAAAGGGTCCTCAGAGTCTAAGCGTAAAGCTAATCAATAAACGGTTACTTGAAAATTTAATATGAAATTTCTAATACGATAAACTCGATAATATTATACAAATATATTTTAGGTTTTTATACGTTTGGATCTATGTATCTCATAAACTAATACCTTTAAAGGTTAAACTCTGCAGACCTTATTTGTAGCAAATTTATTTTTTTCCAAAATTGCTATTTACGTTTTTTGCTGTATGTCGAGCCGTTTGCGAAAAAAAATGCGAAAACAAATAAAAATTGACCTTTGGTAAGATTTTTTAGGGGTGAGTCCGCTCAAGTTACATACATTCAATTAAGAGCTTGATGAGATTGATATTTTCTCTACATTTTGCGGTAAAGAACAGGACGATTGGACACAATGCAGCAGAGATATAGATAATTGAAAAAGAAAACTGTAATTTTCTATGTTAAGTAAATGGTAAAATTTAAAAATCAACTGGCGACCACTTAGAATTAAAATTAAGGACTGAAATTTCCTGAGAATTTTTTTCCGATGTTTAGAACAATGTTTTTGTCAATGGGGCGTAATAAAAAAAAAATTGATGCGTGTACTTTTGTACGCGCGTTAGAGGTTATAGTTTTTTGGCGTAAGTAAATTCAATAAATACGAGGATGTGCGCATTTGAGCGAAAAGTGGCACATTTCCGAGCGAGGGAAGCAAATGAAGCGCGACGCGGAGCGGCGCGCTTCATTTTCCCGAGATCGGAATGTGCCACTTTGAGCTCGAATGTGCACACTCGGTTTTAAGCATGATTCACAATAATTTAGGCCAATGAATTAGACAAAAAATCAGTTGAATAATTTTAATCGGTCCCTTTCACTTCAATTGACATGATTCTCGTATCTTTTCGCTCCTTTGCACTCATTGGTATAGTAAGTAATACTACTTTATTCATCATAACTTTGATTTAATAACAATATGATTGTGATAAATAATAACTGCATTTAATCTAATATTCTATTCGTTATTACATTATTTACAATAGACCAATTAGAGCAAGAAGCGACTCTGGTCATGTTAGAGAGGTTTCACTGTACTTCCTTTTTTTAATAGCAATAAAAAGTCCAATTGTAAAATAATTGGAACCGAGTCTGGAGAAAAAAAACTTATAGAAATGTCATTGCTCTAGCATTTCAATAAATGCATAATTTATCGATATAATCGATTGCAATTGATCTAGAAATAACTAAAAATAATTGACTCTTGAACTTAACAATTTGTAATAAAAAATCTTTGATTGTATAAAGTAATCGAATAGTTTTTAATTGTTTATTATTAATTGGATAGGAAGCATAAATATGTCTTCGTATCTTTTTTAACGAACTTATTGCTTTTGTAATTCGAGATCTTTCATTATTTTCTTTTGCAGGGGAAATGTTTTCGGTTTTGATTTTCATCAGCGAGAGCAATGTTCAGTTACCTGTTTTTCCAAGGAATTAGCGAGCTTCGTTACCTCCAATTAATTTCTGTTCGAAACTTCCTGCTTGTAAATCAATTATTTGTTAAACAATTTAATTTCGTTTCATCGATTAAAACGAACAAAAAACAAAAAAGGGGTATAAAAAGAAATCATTTATAATGAGCAATATCTTAACGATAAGATGATAACCTTATGGCGTTGAAGGCGTCACGTACGTAACTGTTAAAAGACGCAAATTAACGCGTAGCTTAATGAAACCGTTTTAATTATACACACTTAATATTGTCTTTTCGAAATAAGAAAATTAAAAAAACTAACCTTTAGTTCAACTGTAATAATTTTATTAACGCCACGGTCAGTATCAACATTTTTCATTTTAAATAAAATGAACGTCGTTTGTATTTGAATCTTTACTGTTCCATCCACAAGGACGTCAAGTACCTCGTGGTACAAGTTTTCCATACAAGAATTTATAATAAAGACAAATTCAAAATTAAATCTTTAACGTTTCAATTTAATTTAAATTATCATTTAAATTTCCGACGATGCACTCATATTTTCATAATTTCGCTATTGCGTTTTTCTGTTATGCAAAAACCAATAATCCGCGATTACTTTTTTATATTTCGCAGTCGAACATATCAAATTTATTCATCGAGAGTCCTTTCTATGCTTTTGACTATTGGATTTACATGCATAATTACAAAGGGTACATTTTCCATTTTAATTGCGTATTTATACCGCTAGTTAAAAAATAACTGGGAAATAATTCACCGAAAATATTTCTGCTTGAAAGCTATATTTAATTTTCTAATTAATTATTTATAAAGCGGGAAATAGCGTAATGGGATAATTTTTTTAGTTTTCCTCGTTCGTTTTTCATTTTATTAAAATGTAAGGAATAATTTTTCGTCAAAATATGAATATGCGCCTAGGAAATTAATTATTAATGTTTATGGCAAATAATTACGTTTGACATTTGATTGGACACGAAATCATTTTTAATTTTAAATATATGTAGTTGAACGACAGAATTTATTGCGAATTGATTTGCTAATTTTATTTTTGGTTGGCTATTAAAATTTTAGTTAAGATTTCCGTTTGCCGTTCGTCGGATTAAATAGAATGTCGGAAAACGAAAAAAATATATTATAATGCAACTGTGTTGCGAAGTTCTTTTATAAACACATCCCGCAAGTTCTTGGGAACTTAAAACATCTTATGGGTATTTTTATTTTTTGATAATTTAAGTTAATTTTTTCTATTTTCAGCCGATATCAGAATGGTCTTCTTCTCATGTTGTGGAGTGGATGGCTGCTCTAAATCTGTATCCTTATGCAGACGTTTTCCGTTGTAAGGATATCAAAGGCTCAGATCTCATACATTTGGATAAGGAAAAATTGATGGTAATATTTCAAAAATTATAATAGATATTACATAAGGGTGTTTTATTTTTTTGTTAGGCTTCATTTACAAAATATTCTAAACTTGAAGAAAAAAAAATTTTTATCAAATTTTAATTCTAAGTGGTCGCTTTTAAGATTTTTCCATTTGTTTAACATTTAGCTCTACAGTTTTTTTTTCAATTATCTATACCATTGCTGCATTTTATGCAATCGCCTTGTTCCTTGCGGAAAATTGTAGGGAAAATATCAATTTAAAAAGTGCCCTTAGTTGGATCTATGTAACTTGAACGGTCTCAACCCTAAAAAAAATCTTAAAATCAATTTTTGTATGTTTTTCATAAACGGCGGGACATACAGCAAAAAACGAATTGAAAATTTTGGAGAAAATTAAATTTGTCACAAAAAGGGTCCTCAGAGTCTAAGCGTAAAGCTAATCAATAAACGGTTACTTGAAAATTTAATATGAAATTTCTAATACGATAAACTCGATAATAAAATACAAATATATTTTAGGTTTTTATACGTTTGGATCTATGTATCTCATAAACTAATACCTTTAAAGGTTAAACTCTGCAGACCTTATTTGTAGCAAATTTATTTTTTCCAAAATTGCTATTTACGTTTTTTGCTGTATGTCTAGCCGTTTGCGAAAAAAAATGCGAAAACAAATAAAAATTGACCTTTGGTAAGATTTTTTCGGGGTGAGTCCGCTCAAGTTACATACATTCAATTAAGAGCTTGATGAGATTGATATTTTCTCTAGATTTTGCGGTAAAGAACAGGACGATTGGACACAATGCAGCAGAGATATAGATAATTGAAAAAGAAAACTGTAATTTTCTATGTTAAGTAAATGGTAAAATTTAAAAATCAACTGGCGACCACTTAGAATTAAAATTAACGACTGAAATTTGCTGAGAATTGTTTTCCGATGTTTAGAACAATGTTTTTGTCAATGGAGCGTAATAAAAAAAAATCGGTGCGTGTACTTTTGTACGCGCGTTAGAAGTTATACTTTTTTGGCGTAAGTAAATTCAATAAATACGAGGATGTGCGCATTCAAGCGAAAAGTGGCACATTTCCGAGCGAGGGAAGCAAATGAAGCGCGACGCGGAGCGGCGCGCTTCATTTTCCCGAGATCGGAATGTGCCACTTTGAGCGCGAATGTGCACACTCGGTTTTAAGCATGATTCACAATAATTTAGGCCAATAAATTAGACAAAAAATCAGTTGAATAATTTTAATCGGTCCCTTTCACTTCAATTGACATGATTCTCGTATCTTTTCGCTCCTTTGCACTCATTGGTATAGTAAGTAATACTATTTTATTCATCATAACTTTGATTTAATAACAATATGATTGTGATAAATAATAACTGCGTTTAATCTAATATTATATTCGTTATTACATTATTTACAATAGACCAATTAGAGCAAGAAGCGACTCTGGTCATGTTAGAGAGGTTTCACTGTACTTCCTTCTTTTAATAGCAATAAAAAGTCCAATTGTAAAATAATTGGAACTGAGTCTGGAGAAAAAAAACTTATAGAAATGTCAATTAAGGACTGAAATTTGCTGAGAATTTTTTTCCGATGTTTTGAACAATGTTTTTGTCAATGGAGCGTAATAAAAAAAAATCGGTGTGTGTACTTTTATAAGCGCGATAGAAGTTATACTTTTTTGCGCAACTAAATTCAATAAATACCAGGATGTGCGCATTCTACCGAAAAGTGGCATATTTCCGAGCGAGGGAAGCAAATGAAGCGCGACGCGGAGCGGCGCGCTTAATTTTCCTGGGATCAGTATGTGCCACTTTGAGCTCGAATGTGCACACTCGGTGTTAAGCACGATTCACAATAATTTATTTAGTTTCGAAATAATTTTAATTAAAAATTACAACGATGTGCCGTGTGCGCAATTTGATCTCGGGATAATGTGCACATAATAGATTACTATTTTCGTTAGCTGTGCGCGCGCAACTTCCGTTGCCTGCCAAAATTTTAGCTTTAGTGCCAAAAGAAGTATAACTTCCGTTAAGTGTACCATAACAAACACTATGAAAGAGTTATAGTCGGGCCTTGATTTAATTTGCGAAAGGACAATAATGATAGACGGGATGGAAGTGAGTGTTGAAAAAAAATAATAAACACCTTATTTTTAGAAATTAAACAATCAATTTTCTGAGATGTCTAAATGTGGCATTCGTATGAGCACAGCTTTTATATAAACGTGAATAGTATCCGAGACACTACAAAGTGCTATAATAAACCAATTTTTTAAGAATTCATGAATGAACTTTAGAAATGTGTGTTTACTACGAAAAGTGCAAATGTATACAAACGTAAGTTTGTTTTAATTGCAAAAACACGTGGAGATAAGACGTTTGTGACTAAAGCTGTGCAATTATTCTCACGCTCTTAAATGTTGATAAAAGACTCGCGAGATTTTCTATCGATAATGCATAATGGTGTTTGTTCATCGATTGCATAAAAAAGAGCTTTTGTTACTTTGTGTATTTTCGCTTTTAATAAGCGATATAAGTGTTTTATGTTGGGATTGAAGAGGCAAATTTAGAAGTCGATAAAAGTTCAATTAATTGATTTGTTATCTCGATTGGCAATAATACAAGAAGTGACACGATCGTTTATTAAATTTTGTTTAAAGTCGTTAGTTTATCGGAATTAATATAAGAAATTGAGTGACGTGGTTTATTTATCCATTGTAATCGTTTTTAGAAAATAGAAATTATTGGTCGGGCACGATAAGGCAGCCAGCACACTATTTTATTTAGTATTAACCCAAACAGTTAAATTATCTGTACTTACACTAATCGATTATTTGTATAAATACAAATACGAGTTTATTAAAATGATTACAATATTTTTATGAGGTCTAATAATAATATTCGTGAAGATCGAATGGGGGTACACAATATGCACATTTTATTGTTAACGTGTGGAATTACCAGCATAACTTGTTAGATGTGGGTCGGCTTTGTAACCCTCGATCAAATTAAGTGCACGTATTTGATATGTATGAAATTATTAAAGCTACATACTCGAAATTAACATCATGGCTAATTTTACTGCGAACAGGTATGATCATTTTAAATTAAATTTTTAATACGTGACTAACTCAGTTATTAGTGTTGTTAGTTTTATAATTAGTGTTGTTGCTTTCGAAGCGATGAAATGGAAACTTAGTGTTATTTGTTTGCCAAACATTCATTACATCCACCATCCATCCACCCTTTAGATAAGGCTCTGGCAGTGCATAAACATGGAAAAATAAACCTGGTCTATGTTTACTCCAAGAGCGCTTCATACAAACGTTTGATTAGCCATAATTAAAAATTAATTAAACTAAATATAGGTCTAGTATTAATACCCAAACAAATCTATTGAATTCATGTCGTTAAGGTTTAAAGTACATCTGAATTTTCGATTAATAACAAATTTTGAATATAAAATGGAACTGTACATCCGTAATTTTAATTTGCGATTCAAATTTTATATAAATATTATAAAATATTTAAATTACAATAACCGAAAGTTAATTACACATAAAGAATGAGATGAAAAATAACGTCAAAATTTATTGCTCGAACCTTGTTTTATAATTTTCATAATTCTTATTTATTTCATTTTAAATGTAACTTTATTTATAACCGACTTGCGTGCACTAAGGGACCGTATTGTTGAATCCAATGGGCTCATGTTGACGAAGCCTTTTAGTTATTAACAATTTTTATTATATGCTTTTTGAAAATATTTTGGGCTATCCTACTCCATCCTATGGCACTTAATTCGACTTGTAAAGGTGTGTTGATTATAACGAATCGTGGATTGCAGTCGTGTGTGCAACTCGAGTGAAAATTGCCAAATATCGGACTTGAGTTTCTTTAATTTGTAAATTTTGAAAATTATAGGATCTTGGATACTTATAGAACGTGTAGGTGCATTGAAAATGCTGTACGTCTGGTCACTTTAGCGTAAACAGTGAAACATGTATAAATGGGAAACCTGTCTAAGCGGATATAAGCATTTTTATGCCACCAATGGACTTCTGTTTTAGCAAGTTTCACTGTAATGGTGTGAAGTAATTAAGAGCGCTCTACATAAAAATGATATGTCGAAAGATTTAAAGAAAAAGCGACATATCTCGAGTCGCGACATTTAGATAAAAAAATCTGGTTTTATAATCTTAATTTTGATAAATTGCATACTTGTTTTTATAAATTAGCAATTAACTGTAATTCTTTGATAATTACAGAATATGGGAATAAAAGATGAATTTCATCAAAAAGCAATTTTAACTTGCGTTAGTGAACTTTTAAAACAACCTGAGGACGGCGGTATGACTACTGATCAATACAACAATTACAGCGAGCAATATGCTCATAATTTAACCCAGCACAGTTTCAGTACTTTGGAGAGATGCAAAAAATGTAATAAATATTTAAGAGGTCTGTTACACCAGGGCTTTGTTTGTCAAGGTAAAGTTTTCTACCGAATTCGTGGTGAATTCATAAATTATAGTACTTTATCTTCAGATTGTGGTTTGGTGGCTCATCGTACATGTGCTGCTACTGGGTTACCTACGTGTTTACCATCGGTCGAAAAACCTTTGGGTCAACCGAAGTCTTCACTTTTTGGCCAGGGTCTTTGTATACAATTTAGTCCAGCCGATATGCCAGCACCACCAGTCGTAAGTCATTTTTACTTCGAACTAATTTTTTCCATTATATTGGAAAAAATTGTTTTTCTTTTGCAAAGGTCAAATTTGACATCGTTTGGCCGTATATCAACAACATACCTTTCTGGATTAACTATATTAAACTGACATTTATATAATAAAAGATATGTTTTTATCGGAATATTAATTTAATGCGTCTGTTTTTATTTTTGTCCGATGTAGAATTTTCTAAATTATTATTTCCATAACGATGTGCTTTAAAAAAGAATCAAATATTTACTTGATTTTAAATACAAATGAGAATTCCTTTTTTCAAATAACTTTGCCGTGGGTTTTATGCGTTATTAATTTCTTTTTATTTTATACGTAGGTGGTGAAATGTACCCGGGAATTAGAAGCAAGAGCAAAAAATGATACAAGCTTAGAATTGTACAGCATGTATTGTACTGCGCCTTCATCTGAACAAGTGCACGAATTAAGGCAAAAATTAAACGAATCTTCAAATAATGTAGACTTGTCTGATTATCAACCGACGTGCATTGCTAATGTTTTAAAGAAATTTCTGCGGGAACTACCCGATCCTGTTATACCTGTCCAGTGGTATGATAGGTTTTTGGAAACTTCGAGTGAGTTTTATTTTATTTTTAAATTTAAATTACAGTTACATTAAGTTGTAGTTATTTTATTTTCATTTTAAAAGAAAGCTGTTTATTCACCTCCATTTTTTTGTAGAAATACGAAATGATGATAAATGTGCATCATTATTGGGACGTTTAGTGGAGGAAATTCCCGAGCACCATCGCAGTACACTTACATATTTAATGGGTCATTTATGTAGGATTTGCCAGATGGAACATGCAAGAGGCAATAGAAATCCTCCTACTGTGCTTGTACAAACAATGTGCCACATACTTCTAAGACCTCCTTGGGAAAGAATTATGTAAGAAAACAAACTTGCTTTTCATTTAGAATGTATCAACAATTATCTTACTTTTATAGTCAAGTAGTGTATAACACTCAAGCTCACAATCGCATTGTGGAATTATTGCTTCTTCATTGCAATTGGAACGAAACGTTACCAGAATTCGCGGCTGCTCCAGCTATTCCTCCAAGAAAGGTCTCCAGAATGGGTAGCAGCGTTACCACTTCTACTTTAGATAAGGAAAAATGTAGCACCTCTTTAAGTTTACAAGATGCCGAATGGTATTGGGGCGACATTAAGAGAGAAGAAGTTAACGAAAAGTTAAACGATACCATTGATGGCACATTTTTAGTGAGAGATGCTTCCAGCAAAGGGGGTGAATACACATTAACCCTAAGAAAAGGAGGTGCTAATAAACTAATAAAAATTTGTCACCGTAATGGAAAATATGGGTTCACTGAACCGTACACTTTTAATTCCGTTGTGGAATTAATAAATCATTACCGTAACGATTCATTATCTCAGTATAACGCCTCCTTGGACATAAAATTATTGCATCCTATATCAAGATTTAACCAGGAAGAAGAAATGGCAAACACGGACAACATAGATAAACTAACGACAAGTTTAAGTGAAGTGCATAATCGATTAATGGATAAAAATAAAATGTTCGAACAGTTAACTGAGGATTTTAATAAGACATCTCAGGAAGTAACTAGCAAGAGGCAAGCCCTAGATGCTTTAAAAGAATTGGTTAAAGTCTTTCAAGAGCAAACAAAAACTCAAGAAAAATTCCAAAGTGAAGCACAACCGCACGAAATCAAAAGTCTTATGGATAATGCAGAATTATTAAAGCAGCGCTTAAAAATGATGGAAGAGAGTTGTGAACAGTTGGACGAGAATTTGCAACAAAGAGAAGCTTATAACAGATCCTTGGAAAGAGAACTTACATCTTTAAAGCCTGAAATAAAAGATTTAATGAGAGAGTCTGAAAAATACCAAAGGTAAGCAGTTTTAAAGTTTTTTTTCTACTTTTTTCTTATTTTACTTAACGAGTAGCAAATAAGAAACTATCACTGAATTGCTCTATAGTTTTTTTTGAAGTCTTGCAAAAATACTAATCTTTTTTCGAGCTATTATGAGGTAGTTGGCAAGATTAAATTAAATAATAAAATTAGAACGACACTCAACGTGCTAGTTACAATCCAGATTATTACATTTGTTTACTTATAAATATTTTATATAAATAATTGATTTTATTTTTAGTAAATATTGTTTAATGAACCTTTTATTTAAACGTTTATTCGTCGAATAATTTTGCTAATGTTGGTGGCAAATTTCTTGCATTTTGCAAATATTTAAGTAAGACAAAAATAGATATGTTTAATTAGTAGTATTAATATTGTTTGTAATACTTTTTGAAATAGTTTCAAGTATTTGACATGCTAACTAGCAAATATATGAGACTTGCATTTGTCGACATTTATAATGTTATTTTGGTTGCAATATTTCGAGAAGCTTATGTTACTTTTAATTCTCAGATGGCTCATTGCACGTGGAGTGAAATTAGCACGCATTAGGCAGATACTTAATAAGGATGATGTTGGAGCAGTCGGAGTCGATCAAACAGATGAATTTGATATCGAGAACTTACCACATAACGATGAAAAAACTTGGTTTTTAGTGAATTGTTCACGTTCAAAAGCCGAGCAATTGTTGGCAGGAAAACGAGACGGTACTTTTTTGGTGCGTCCGTCTAGTACCAGCCAATACGCATTATCTATAGCTTGCAATGGCATTACCAATCATTGCATCATTCAAAAAACTAAGCGTGGGTTAGGTTTTGCAGAACCCTACAACATATACGATTCTCTGAAGTCCTTGGTTCTTCATTATTCTCAAAATTCCTTGGAAATTCATAATGATTCGCTTAATACAACTCTGAGGTATCCTATTTTTGCAAACGCAGTCAATACGGACGAAGGAGGATATGTGGTAAGAAGTACCTATAATTACACTACAAAAATGGAGTGATAATATTTATAGACTGCTGTAAAATTAAATGTTTTATGTATTCCCTATATTGAGATGATGTGCATGTGATTGTTGTTATAATTTTAAAGGCGGTTTCGTCGGTTTTATGGAATCTTGACAGTGATTCGAAAAGACTTATTGAAAATGTTATTTAATGTACAGTATAAAAAAAAAGATAAAACTCGTTATTAACTGTTTGCATGAAAGCCATGTAAATGACTGTGATAGTGTACTAAAGAAAGAAGTTTTTACGAATTTATATCAACATATTATATTGTTCTTGGTTGGTTTTAAAGGAGTGAAAGCATACAGCAAGAATATGAGCATGGAAGAAAGAAGAGTCCAATTGCTGGCCGATTTTATTTGTTACTTTTATAAATATTTGGTAATTTCAAGCCATTGATTTCGTGATGTACAATTATGACTTACTATAATTTCTAAATTATGTTTAAATCGTGGATTAGCATGTGCAATTGTAAGAGCTACGAATTTCAGTATTTTTCTGAATGGAAGGACTATCTGTGTATATTCAGAAATAAGTGTACTCTTATTTCGTATGGTTTTGAATTATAATGTGATAATTGTAGTATATATAATGCAGATTATTCAATTTATATAAAGAAAGTATGTAATGTTTAATATCTCACAATTTTCATTTACATATTCTTTTTAAGAAGTTCTACTTCTTATATTTATTTTGTTATATATTTTTTTTTATTTGGAAGGAAATCAATGTTTTATATATGAATTTTTGTATGTTATACATATGTAGAAATTTCCGTCGAGGCAACGTTTTGGGATTTTGCTCCATATTACAAAAAAAATATATAAATGTGATAAATCACAATAATCATTAAGCTAGACTTTTAAATATAAGGAAACGAAAGTGAGTTACACATTTAAGATAAGTCGATTGTTAATAGTGAACAAAATCTCAATAATAAGAAGTAAGATGGTGTATTGTATGGACATTTTAATTCAGTTTTTTACAAGTCAAATATAATAATGTGAAATTGAAATTGTAACATGGAATGACAAAAGACAATTTACAATTGTATCTATTTTTTTTCTCAGAACTATAACCACGTTTATGTGAATCACAATGTATTGGTAAGCACTAACTGTTTATGATATGTATGTTTATTAAGCAGATGACAAGTCTTGTAAATGCTTTAATTAAGGTGTCCACATATCAATCATGGATAGCATTTAACATACAATAGTATACTAAAAAAGAAAAGAAAAGAACGAAAATTTAAAAGAAAACATTCTAGATAATTGCAGATTTTGCATTGTGCAGTAATTGTGTAGGCTTGTAAAAAATTAATGTATATGTGTGTTGTATGAATTTATAAATTTTACATGTTTACAAAACCAAGTCAATAATAGATACTTCTGAATCAGTAATGCTAATTGCTTCTAATCTTTTATTATTTAGAATGTTTTACATCATGTATAAACCATAAATTAAGTTGTTAAGTACTTTATTTATAATCTACATAGGTTGTAATAACGTTGTACTATGTATTCATTTTAAGAAGATTGTTGTGAAAGATTTATCGTGCCTCATATTCATATTTTATGTTAAATGTATTTGTAGTATTGTCTGCCTATACACTATAAGCTTGCACTGTTATTTTAACAATTTAATTTATGGTTGCATTTATATTTTGTGCTTTATGTAAAGCTATGCGGACTTTTAAGTTTCAAATCCATCTCATTAGTACAAAGATAAAGTTTCAAAACGATCTTCATGCATTCACTGATAAGATTAAATTAACTTTACACAAATTGGCTTTTTAAAGAAGTTGTGCTGGGCCGCCCCTTAATTTTCTCATCTACACAAATGCTTGTGATATAAAAATTATACAATACTGTTCGACGAATAATAGTAAGTTTTAAACAGAACTATCATTTTTTAAGGAATATATTTTAAAATTATACGGTGCCTTTAAATTTATATTTTATGGAATGGAGAAATATAATTTTGAAAAGGGTACCTTTTAATTATGGGGCGGCACTGCTTGATACATTTCTGTTTGGTTTTATATAGAGATGAGATTTTCTATTCAAAGCATGGAAAAAGAAAAATTACAGTCTGTATAAAATTTAATTTCGTTTTTACGGGCAAAATTATGTTGGCTTCGTTATTAAGTATCATAAAATTATTTTTTTACAAATTCTTAATGATTTGGTTGATTTTATGATTGTATTAAAAAAAAACTTATTTGGGTTTTATAATTTGGCTTTAAATTTCACATTTGGTGCAAAGAAAAAAATTTACAAAAAAAAATTATCGTTTTTTGTCGCATCATTGCATTTTTCTACAATTTAAGCGAAATAAACGCATATTTAACATATAAATTTTTGTTTGAAAGTTTTCAGTAACTGCAAATCTTAAAAATGAAATTGACGTAAAATTTCACTATATAGTTATAAAGGTATTTGATTGATTAGTCAACAGTAGAATTTAAACTTAAAATACAATATGCGTATTTGTGCATTCGTTTAAACTTTATTTTAGTATGATTTGATTTGAAAGTTATTTGTTCGCTTTATATTGATTATAATAGATGTGATATTATTTTTAAAACAAGGGCGATCTTTTTGCTTAGTGGTTTAAACTATTCAATGCTTTATTTGTTCATAAGTTTTGCATAACTTGATATGTATACGCATCATGGGTATAATTTCATTATAGTAGCAGAAAGACTTCATTCATTGTTTAAAAATATATTTATATGATTTTGTAAGTACAATAACTTGAACATTACCGAATGTTCAATATATTGTACATTCATAATTTGCTAAACTTTACTAGTGATGCTGTTATATTTTACCTTTTTGCACATTTGTATCATGAGTAATGAAGAAGAAATATAAAAAAAAGTCAAAATTTGTGTGTTGCAGCTAAAAAAGAGAACGTTCCCAAAGAATGTGAATTAGCCAGAATTTAAAACAGTACACCAATATCCAATGCTGAGGATGAACTTCTGATTTAAAGGTATACAACCAAAAATATCATAAATTTATAAATAACTGGGTACTCAATATTTTCAATGGATAATAATTAAACTAAAAATCTGTTGTTTAAAAATAGGTAAAGGAATTAATACTTTTAAAAGAGGAATCGGTGGATTATTAAATATTTTAACAGATAAAATTAAGTAAATATGGAACTTTTTATTAAACTACATATATAATAAATCGATTTATAAAACTAATTTTATTTGAAAGACATCTTTGTCGGCATATTTTTGAACCCATGTTCATATTAATTTAAATTTTCTATCGAGATACTACACTATTTGTCTAACTATCTAGATAACTAATTTTATAATTAATAATGGTCTTAACATAATTCTTACTAATGCAATTATGAAATAGGTTCAGCAGTTTGTGTAAGGAGAAGACCAAAGCGTTGTTTTATTGTAATTCGTTGTCTGGAATATTTATCTTCAGGTGAAAACCGAGCTAGAAGTTATCTTAATAAGATAATTAATTAAATAATATAAAAAATAATCATTTACCTGGATGAGCTGTTATTGTAGGTTTTGCCTTGTTGTCTTTTTTCTGTTAATGAATATATTTTAATATAAAGTTCAATACTACTTAAATATAATATTACCTTTAATGTATACACACGTTTGCCATTTTCATCCAAATAATACATAAGAAACATGATTATTACCGATAATTCCAAAATTAATAAAGTATAATAATTTATTGGTTATGTGAAAACGTGTTAACTAAAAGCCATCTATTTTTTCTTTCATGATCTATAAAGTTAACATTTTGCCCACAAGAGTGTACAAACTTTTTCCAACTTAAGTAACTTTTATAAATTAGTTAAAAATTCCAATACATCATTGTATTATAATACGTAAAAATTACTTTGAATTAATATGAAATAGCAATCATCATATAAATTTTAATTATATTATTTTGCAAAATATTATTACAATTCTGATTTATGCATTATTATTATTGTGAACAAATAGAAAATAGGGCTTAAGATAATTATTATAACAAGTTTAGGTTTTTACTGGTTGACTCTTCAAATACCTTCTTGGCGGTTAAATTTTTTATAAAGTAAAATTATAAGTTAAACCAAAGCGTAAGCTACATAATTAGCTATTCCGCACCGATTACGACCTCTTCTTAATCTCATATATCCATCTTCACCCCAATTACTACCCCACCAATTTTTTAAAATCCAAGCATCCTTTGTATAACCAACAATTAGCATTGCGTGATTAACAGTATGTGAAGAACAAAACGCATCATCATAAACTCCATTACTATAAAAAACCAATAAAGTTTTACTAAATTCATAAATTATTTCAAAAATTTACTGATATAATTGAAATGTATGCGGACTTGCATTTATGGAAGCTGCTACAGGTCCAATATTTACTAAAGCAATCTCCACAGCCCTTTCATCTCTAGCTGGCAAAATTGCCCACGAACTTAAATTTACCATTGCTCGTTGTTTATCAAAATCGCATCTTCTTTGCTGAAATCATATTTAATAAGTAATTTTTATTATGTATGGCAGCATATCTACTTTTGCTACGTAGGGGTAGTCACTATAGGTCATCAGGCCTCCGGAACGGTCTAGGTATCTTAAAGTATTTCTTAGGGATCCACCGCCACATCCATAATTACCAGAAGATGTGCTACAATCCACTAATTGTTGTTCACTGGAAGATGTAATTGCATACAAAAATTCGGTGCGTGTACTTACATATACATATGCCCGTGTTAGAAGTTATACTTCTTTGCCGTGATAAATTAATATAAATAATTTCGATAAATACAAAGATGTGCGCATTCGAGCGAAAAGTGGCACATTTCCGAGCGAGGGAAGCAAATGAAGCGCGACGCGAAGCGGCGCGCTTTATTTTCCCGAGATCGGAATGTGCCACTTTGAGCTCGAATGTGCACACTCGGTTTTAAGCGTAATTCACAATAATATAGGCCAATAAGTTAGGCGAAAAAGCAGTTGAATAATTTTAATCGTTTTCTCTTGCTCCCATTGGCATGATTGCCGTATTTTTTCGCTCCCTTGCACTCATTGCTATGGTAAATATATTTTTCCAACATAAAATCGATATTTACGAAACTAAATTGAATTTTTTGATTTGAAAGAGTTAAGGATAAAGTAGAAATCTAAGAAGTACAAAGATGTGCGCATTCGAGCGAAAAGTGGTACATTTCCGAGCGAGGGAAGCAAATGAGGCGCGACGCGGAGCGGCGCGCTTCATTTTCCCGAGATCGGAATGTGCCACTTTGAGCTCGAATGTGCACACTCGGTTTTAAGCACGATACACAATGATTAATTTACGTTCTCAGAAGGCTAACTTCAACTGTCAAATTTTTGTTAGCAGTGCGCTCGCAACTTCCGTCGTCTGCCATAATTTTACTCTCCGCGCGCCAAAATAAGTATAACTTCAAAAACCAAATGCTGTTTTGTTTTTACCTTAAGGGAATTAATTTTCCAGTTTGTTTATAAATTTGGGCTTGTAAAGCCAAAGCTATACTAAAAGCATAGCAAGATCCACAATCTTTTTGATTATATATTGGGGTTTTAAACCCTTTCTTTCGCCAGTCTAGTTCTTCTGGTAGTTGGTGACGTCTTTCATAAAAGTCGCCTACTATTTCAGGATTTTCAAGCTTCCTTCGTACACTTCTTGTTAATTTGGCCATTTTAGATAAATAACTTTTAGGGCTCTGGAAAAAAGATGTTAATAGAATTTTATTATATGGGCACAAATTGAATGGCTCAATTTTGAAAAAAAAATATTCTGAGAGAATGAAATAGGGCAGAGGCTTCACTTATGACCACAACCCCCACTTTTGATCATTTTGATTTTATTGATAAAATAAGAAGGCTCACGTCTCTCTAGCTATATAAATAGTTGGGAGTCAACAGAAAGTCATTGAGTTTCAAAAGAAATATAAGCAACACCACAACTTTGTGGCCAAAAATTAAAAAAAAAATAATTTATATATTTGTTAATATTTATTATATTTTTAAAGGAAGTGTTTCATCTGAAAAAGCACATTTTAAAGCATAAGTCAGTAGTATAAAACTTATTTGTATTAATTTTTGCTATTAATTCGAAAACAATAAAAAATCCGACACCTAACGGTATGAGGATTTCAGTTTAAATAAAAAAAAAAATAAAAAATTTCCTAAGGTGGTCATAAGTCGTGCTTCTGCCCTATATCAAAAATTATACCACTCTTTATTTTTGAAAAAAAAACAGCACGTATAAAATTCATATTTTGATAAAGCGAAATTATCTTCCTAGTTTTAATTATTTTTGCAAAATGATGTAATTAGTTTTAAAAATACTTAACTATTGAAATTTATGGTAAACAAACTTTAAATTATTCGGTTTATTTTTTCTTATTATATACGTCTCTCAAATCATGTTATTATAACTAATTAAGATTTTAAGTTATTTGTTTTATTTAACATTTTTTTAAATGTTGGTTTGTTATTTTTTTTTTCATATATATTGGGATTATTACTAATTGGTATGTAATTCAAAATCAAAATTATTTCTCCATAAACAACTATGAACAAATACTTTTACTGTGGATATTCAAATTCTTTTTAATAATAATCTTATTAACAATTCTTTTTATAAATAATCAGGCAATTGCAAATCATAAAAATATTTTGTGCAACCAATTTTTGAACTACTACAAAATTAATTTGTTATCAGTACAGTGGTGCACCCCCATTATATTAAATCTCAGCGCCCGAATACGAGATATTAATTTAAAATAAAATATTTAACTTACTAAATCTGTTAAATGATTCTCATTTATTGTAAATGAGTGCCCCCCTTGCTTAGCCTCTTGATTGTGCTCAGTAATGCGCCTTAGATTGTCTTCCCAGGCCCTCCGACGAAGGTTTTCCAAGTACCCAGTATAAGTTTTATTATATTTGTCCTAAAGCCCATAATATAAATTTTTGAATACGTTACAAGAAGACTTACTTTGTATTGTTCCCATAACACATCTAAATGGGTGGTATTGGTAAAGGGGTTGATTTGGCTAATGGAAAAAATTGGTAACGATAACGAAACATAAATAGTTATTAAGTAATGCATTTCTTGTCACTAATGCATCGAAGCAATAAATAAAATTGCTCATACAGTGTGTGTCCTACTTAATTAAAAAAATGCACATTTAGCTTATTAGAATTGAGAAAAATTGCTTTATAATCCGAATGAATAGACAATAATTTAAAGCATTAACGATCGCCTGGTTCGAATTGTTTATAACCAAAGCAATGTTTTTCCCGCTGTAAAATTAAACAATATGATAATTAAAGCGAAATTCATCGAGGCTACACGATTATTATACCAAGATTACATTAACTTTTCATGCTTGACGTATAATAATGTAGAATGTACGAACGATACCGCGCCGCTAAGTAAAGCTACTCGCGGTCCAAATTTTGAGTGGCACATATGGCGGCAAAATAATAATAGTAATCGTCTAAGTGTTTATGTGCAATCTAGAAGTCAGAGGGAAAACTGCAATGGATCACAACATAAACGAATCCGGTATTGACCTCGGGTTTGATTTGTCCGCTCTAATCTCGGACGATTTAGATTTGGACAGTGCCATAGATTTTGACGACCTCCTAGGAACACCAAAAAATCAGGAATTTTATGAACTCACATCAAAGACCTTGCCCGCTACTGAGAGGTGAGCGACCCATTTATCTCTGGATAAACTTATATTATTTTTATTGAGTACCGCTCACGTGAGTTTCCAACTTTCATATTGCAACTATTTGTTGATGTCATACACGCGGGAATACGAACCGAAGTTTCTCAAATTTTTAGCGCATATTTCCCAGCAAAATCGGAATGTGAGAGCGTCGTTGCCCTATTGACATCCTGTAAACAAATTGCTCTGATGCGTCGTCAGATATTCAAAAATTATTTAGGGAATGATGTTCAAAAATAGCTGGGAGACCTTCAAATCTATGAGGGGCAGAAGCAGCATCTGGTGTAAGCACGCAGTTTGGCAAAAAGTCCTATGCTTCTCGCATCTTTCCAAGCATGTCGCGTTTGTGATGTTTTAACTTCAATTCGGCGGTATGTCAATATTGCCCGAAGTCAGAGAATTTCAAAAAGTTTCCGATACAGTCTGCGCGATGGGGTGCGGGGAGGTTGGCAAAGGGATCGCTCACGATTCCAATAAACCCATGAGGAATGTTAGGGTTAATCTTGGGATCGATGAGGATTTACAAATGATTTTGGAAATGGATCCTAGTATTATTGATTTAGGAATCTCTTCCAATGTTCAGGATTATCCATCGCCCAAGGAACCCGATAAAATTATTGGAAGACCACCCAAATCAGGAGGGTATGCGTTTTTTAGATTAATTCACGAATCGGTTTTTGAAATTTTTCCGATTTAATTTAAAACGCGAAATAAATGTATTTTTATTCCATAGGGAAGTACAGAGCAATTTTGACTTTCTTACGTTAGGCTATTATAATATTTAACAAAAAGATAATGATTCACGTCCGTTGTTAAATGATAATTCACCCGACAAAGAACTGATAAAATAAGAGTTAGTAACACATTTGTAATTAGTACCTTTGTTACATGATTTTTATTTCGATTCGGAAACGTTAAATACAAAATGTATTTTTAGATATAATTCTAAAAATACTTATCAAAATATTCCACTTGTTTTGACGCCATTTGAGAAAATCTACTAATTAGGACACTTTCTAGCAGCTGGGTTTAATATAGTATTGTGCGGTTTAAAATAATCTATTGATAAACATTTTTGATTAAACTCACGCGGAAATGGATTTTTCGAAGTTATACTTCTTTTGTCGCCCGTAGAGTACAATTTTAACAGGCAACGGAAGTTGCGCGCGCACTGTTCGCAAAAATTCGACGGTTGAAGACAGCCGCCTGAGAAAGTAAATAAATTATTGTGAATCATGCTTAAAATCGTGTGTGCACATTCGAGCTCGAAGTGGCATATTCCGATCTCGGGAAAATGAAGCGCGCCGCTCCGCGTCGCGCTTCATTTGCTTCCCTCGCTCGGAAATATGCCACTTTTCGCTCGAATGTGCACATCTTCGTACTTCTTAGATTTCTCTACTTCATCCTTGACTCTTTCAAATCAAAAAATTCAATTTAGTTTTGGTAAATATCGATTTTTATGTTGGAAAAATTTATTTACCATAGCAATGAGTGCAAGGGAGCGAAAAGATACGACAATCATGTCAATGGGAGCGAGAGGAAACGATTAAAATTATTCAACTGATTTTTTGTATAATTTATTGGCCTAAATTATTGTGAATTACACTTATCACCGAGTGTGCACATTCGAGCTCAAAGTGGCACATTTCAATCTCGGGAAAATGAAGCGCGCCGCTCCGCGTCGCGCTTCATTTGCTTCCCTCGCTCGGAAATGTGCCACTTTTCGCTCGAATGCGCACATCCTCGTAATTATTGAATTTATTTATATTAATTTTTACACGTGGTTTTATTGAATTTAATTACGTCAAAGAAGTATAACTTCGAAAGCGCATACATAAGTACCCTCATCGGTTTTTTTTTAAATTTATCCTTATGGAATTTTGGAAAAAATTTGCGGTATGATATATATTAGACCAGTTCAAAAAAATCGACCATTTTTTTTTAAAACCCGCAGTTTAAAATTCAACATGAAATCAATTTAACGTTTTTTTCTTAAATTGTGATATAATAATAAAACTTATCTTCGAAAAAAATTATTTTACAATTTCTAAATTGTATAGTTAAAACTTTCAAGTTTAACACGATTATTTTAAGTTTATAAAATTTACGATTTTCACTTTAACTATCAAAACCACGAACAATGAAATGCTAATAACAACAATTAAATACCAATAACCCAACAATGACATCTTAATAAAAAGACGACACTTTATGAACAGTCCATTTTTATTTATTGAAATAAAAATATCAAATTTTAAGGTAACATTTTCTTAAATTGTAAAATAATTTTTTTCGAAGATAAGATTTATTATTATATCACAATTTAAGAAAAAAACGTTAAATTGATTACATGTTGAATTTTAAACTTGAATAACTATTAGAGGAGTGAACTTACGAAAAAAACATAAGAGACATTTTATTTAGAGCGTTCAATTTCCTTTAAAAATATGTATTGCTCATTCCGATATGCTCATTCAAAAATGAGTTATAAAATTCCAAAGTTAAAACAATTTTTTTTCCATGTTATTTAAATGTAAAATAGAAATTCACGATGAGCGACCTTTCAATATTAATAATAAGAGCTCCCGTTTTCACAGGCTTCTTTTTTCATGACTAGGAAGATATTTCACTGCGGGTTTTGAAAAAAAAATGGTCGATTTTTTTGAACTGGTCTAATATATATCTTTCAACGTAATTTATCGAAGTGGATACATTCCAAAAAGTATACAAAGTTCAGATTTAGCTTACTTGTGAAAGTAAATCTTAATGTACAGGTAACCTAAGAAGTAATTAACACCCTAGAAACATACCTACAGTAAACGTACTATTCCAAGAGACAAAATCTGGCGCTGCATGTTTAAAAACAATTAAGATTGATCTTTGTAATTTTAGTACCTAGAAGTAAATTTGGAATCTTAAATAGACACGTAAAGGTATTTGTGACAGCTGTCGTTTTTGTTAGAAAAGATTTAGTAAATTGATTATAAAGCTTTTTTTTTAATCAATTAATAGAAAAAATTATTTGTTGTACTTATAAAAGCCGTCATAAACACTATTTTTAACTAAAACCTGTCTCTTGGAATAGCTCGATTACGGTAAGTACTGTTTTTAGGGTGTTGATTACTTCTTCGGCTGACTATACAGTATGAGCCCGTTTAACGCGGAGGATACATTCCAATGAGTTTAAGCGCTAAACGATGATCATTGTAAAAAACCGCAATAAGTCAAATAAACGTCAATTTTGAGCTTCGAGCAGAGACATGTTAACTGAGGACGCGTTAAATGAGGTCCTACTGTATAATGCGTTACGACGATTATAAAATGAAAACACGAGAATAGCTAATAAACATTTCTGTAATCAATTCTAGTAATTGTCTTACTAGCTTAGATCTTGTGACTCCTCTTAAATTTTTGCTAAACTTTTCCAGCTGTGTTGCACGTATTTATTCCGACAACAATTTCAAATACAAAAGGCGGAAACATGTTGTTAAATTACACTAAACTTATCAGAGAGGTTCACGGACGCAAGTCGCAACAAAGATAATAAAATGAATTATTTAAATTTTAGAAAACAAAGGAATCATTTATATAAATATAAATATAAATATTAAATAATATGAGAAGTTTTCTATTATAATTCTAGACTCTTTGTTTATAAATAATAAATGGAAGGGTGAGAAGATCTCGTCTGTCAACATTTCAATTTTTTATCGTGGTACTTGCTATTAATTGAAAGATATTGTTGTAACGTCTTTGATGAATTTTCATTAAGATATATCGTTTGTTTACTTGGACAAGAAACTATTATGAACATTATTTATAATTCAAAAGATTTGTATTATTTATTTATTTAATATTGATTGAAGTGTAAGTGGAGTGAAGCCAATTTGGAATTCTCTTCGACAATCTGCAAATAGCTTTTTTTTATGAATCACTTTCTTTTAACTGGGCTATCTCTATTTAATATCTATTAATGTATTGCATACCACAAAATTAGTACACAAATTAATTTGAATCGCATTTGTACGTGTTTAACTGTTTTTAGTTTGTTTTTTAAAGAAAGTTTTAATAATTTTTTTTTAAATTGTTAAATCTGATTTTAAGCAGTTTCGGACGTAGCACTGCTTTTATAATTTTTATGGTAGGTAGTAGTAATTATTTATTTTATAAATCAAAAAAACGATTTATAATAAATTAATATTTTCATTAGGGTGTCAAAAAAAAAACATATTCAGAGGTGGCTATTTTATTTGTCCATTTTCCTTTTTTGGAACACCTTAATTTTCATACATATATAAAGTAAATAATTTTTAAAAATTTGAATTCAATAACTTAAGACAGGGGTGGTAGCAGTATTTTTAAGGAATTGGGGGGCCAAATTTTAATTTCGTGTTTTTTGAAATGATCAGAAATACAGAATCTTTATTATTGTCTCTGATTCACGGTTAATTAAAAACGATTTTGGCACTTATTCTGATGACGCAATTCGTTTAAACGTGCTTTATAAACCTCAGAGGAAAGGGGCACATTTTTTTTCATAACAATTACAAATAATCTCTACTTAATTAACTAAGCCTTTAATTTTTCTTTTGGGGTACGTTATTGCTAATGTGACCAATTTTTTTCTTGTTAAAACGGGACGTGTGCTTAAAGTCGAGTGAGAGAGAATGATTAAATTATTTAATTTATTAATTTATTAGTCAAAATTTTGTGAATCGTGCGTAAAACCGAGTGTGCACATTCGAGCTCAAAGTGGCACATTCCGATCTCGGGAAAATGAAGCGCGCCGCTCCGCGTCGCGCTTCATTTGCCTCCCTCGCTCGGAAATGTGCCATTTTCGCTCGAATGTGCACATCTTCGTACTTCTTAGATTTGTCTACTTTATCTTTAACTCTTTCAAATCAAAAAAATTAATTTAGCTCGGTAAATATCGATTTTATGTTGGGAAAATATATTTACCATAGCAATGAGTGGAAGGGAGCGAAAAGATACGGCAATCATGTCAATGGGAGCGAGACGATACCGATTCAAATTATTCAACTGCTTTTTTGTCTAACTTATTGACCTATATTATTGTAAATCGTGCTTCAAACCGAGTGTGCACATTCGAGCTCAAAGTGGCACATTCCGATCTCGGGAAAATGAAGCGCGCCGCTCCGCGTCGCGCTTCATTTGCTTCCCTCGCTCGGAAATGTGCCACTTTTCGCTCGAATGTGCACATCCCCGTATTTATTGGATTTGTCTATATTAATTTTCTATTCTTCCATTCAAAAAATTAATAGCTGAATTAATTTAGATTTATTTTTTGTTTGAAATGGAATTTAAAACTGATCTAGAACGTTCAAATAAACCGTCGTTCTTCTTCCATTTTGACGATTCATTTTTTTTTTTTTGATAATCGAATATTTGGCAGACGTCGTAAATCGAATATTTGGTAGACGTCGTAAATCGAATAAAATTTAGAATACCGGCAATTTATCAAGGTAATTTATCAAGTTAACGTGTCGAGTTGCTCGTAGAATTCGGATTAAACAGCATCCGATGCGACTCCTGGTCTTGCACGACATATTTGATTCGACTTTTATATATTGCCGTAGGTTACGGTTTCCTTTTTGTACTCTTGGTTACCGTCTTTGAATAACGTAAGAGTCAGCGTTCTCTTCCATAAATACGCCCATAAATCACTTGATTGGAAGCGCGAAATCTTAATTATACGGAAAAAAATGCAACACGATTTTTTCATTTACATAAGGTGACCATCCGTCCTTCTTAAAATGTTAAAAATATTTTGCCTTCGCTTATGCATGGTTCGAATAAAATCAAAAACAATTGATTCTCGCGTTCGAACGCCTCACAAACTAAATAATTCGATATACAGTAAAACCTCTGTAACACGACCAGAGTCGGTTCTTGCTCTAATTGGTCTATTGTAAATGTAATGACGAATATAATATTGAATTAAATACAGTTATTATTTATCACAATCATATTGTTATTAAATTAAAGTAATGATGAATAAAATAATATTATTTACTATACCAATGAGTACAAGGGAGCGAAAAGATACGAGAATCATGTCAATGGGAGTGAGAGGGAACGGTTAAAATTATTCAACTGATTTTTTGACTAATTTATTGGCCTAAATTATTGTGAATCCGGCTTAAAACCGATTGTCCACATTCGAGCTCAAAGTGGCACATTCCGATCTCGGGAAAATGTCACTTTTCGCTCGAATGCGCACATCCTTGTCGATTTAAAAAGAAAATAGTAATGTATTCAAATAAAATGAAATATGTGAACATTTTTCCTGAGATCGAATTGGGCACAGCGTTGAAATATTTAATTAAAATTATTTAAAGATTAAATTAATTATTGTGAATCGTCCCTAAAACCGAGTGTGCACATTCGAGCTCAAAGTGGCACATTCCGATCTCGGGAAAATGAAGCGCGCCGCTCCGCGTCGCGCTTCATTTGCATCCCTCGCTCGAAATGTGCCACTTTTCGCTCGAATGCGCACATCCTGGTATTTATAGAATTTACTTACGCCAAAAAAGTATGACTTCTAACGCGCCTACAAAAGTACACGCACCGAATTTTTTTTATTACGCCCCATTGACAAAAACATTGTTCTAAACATCGGAAAAAAATTCTCACCAAATTTCAGTTCTTAATTTTAATTCTAAGTGGTCGCCAGTTGATTTTTACATTTTTCCATTTACTTAACATGTAAAATTACAGTTTTCTTTTTCAATTATCTATATATCTGCTACATTGTATCCAATCACCCTGTTCTTACCGAAAATTCGAGAGCAAATATCAATCTTTAAAAGTCCTCATAATTGGATGTATGTAACTTGAACGGTCTCACCCCTAAAAAAACTTATCAAAGGAGAATTTTTATTTGTTTTCGCATTTTTCTCACAAACGGCTAGACATACAGCGAAAAACAAATGATCTCGGGAAAATGAAGTGCGCTGCGTCGTATAAATTTAGATTCATTTTTTGTTTGAAAAAGGAATGCTTGTTAGGATTTCTTAATATTTGGTACTTTCATTGCCAATTTTTTGAAAACGGGACATTTTGGCGTCCCGAACGATTACTTGGGGACAACGGGACGGATGACCTAAAAATGGTCACATTAGTTATAACCACCTCGTATTTTGAAACTTAAGATACACATTTAAATCGGTTTTCATTTATTGTTTTAAGGAAGCACTGTTCGTAATAGATAAGGATCGTGCAATCGGTCTTATCTATAGTCACACGTGCATTTTAGCAGACTTTGGAATAACGAACTCATGTTAGTATTTAAAAGGCATTCTAACAGTGTTGTGTGTTACTAAGTGCTTCGATTTTTATTAATAAAATGCAATTAACAAGTAAAACTGCGACATTACACAAAAGAATGGTTTTAAAATCAGGGGTACGTTTTTATTTTATTACTAATTAATCAAATCCTAGTCATAATAATACGAATAATTACTATTGTGATTAAACCAGTTGGTATGTATTAAAGGTCATATAACATGCTAAACATTTAGTATTGTGGGAAATTAATAATTATCACAGTGCAAATTTTGCATGAAAAACTACTTTATTGTCCCAATAACCTCTATTATAAACTTCCAAATATACTTTTTTTGCGAAGTAAAACCACCAAACCAATACAAAAGAATAGATTATAAAATACAAAAAAACAGGATTTCAAAAAAATATGCAAATGTAACCTTTTCGCGCAGACCCAATTAATTAGAAGTTGACTGAAATTAGAATTACTTCGACATATTGTTGTATAAATTTTTGAACGAACGAATATCAGTTGTTTGTTGCTTATTTACAATTTTCTTTTTGTACTTTGTATCTATGTAAATAATTATTTTAGAATGTTGTAAGCTTTATTTGAAATTTAATAACAAAGACGATGAGTAACTAAGTCAGATAAGTTACGTATTTTTATAAAGAAGCTATGTACAGATTCAAAACGATTGGAAAATGTTTTTGGATGTAAAAACTAAATGAACCTTCAATTTTAGATTGCTGATTAAAAGCGGTGTCTGTTTCATGTGATTCATAATGTGTGGTTTGATAATTTCATTTGGAGTTATCAATTTTGGTTTATATTTATTTTTGTACTTGATTCGACAACTGTAGAATTCCACAAAGGAGTACGATAAGTTTCATTTAAACATTGAATTTCGTAATTAATAATTATAATGGATATTACCAACATTAACACGATGTTATTATAAATTCAGGTTTACCTAAGTGTTTGATTATTTGTTTGTCTTTATTATAAATATTTAATTATTTTTCATTACCAAAATTACTATTCATTTTAAATCACATTAAAACTAAATTTACTATAAGAACGTTCACAATTATCCTCATTAAGTATTGTAGAAATTTTCATGGTAATTTAGCGTTTAGATTGTTGTATCTATTTGTTAATAATTTAAAATTAACAATGCTCTGTGTGTTGCCTATTTTATACTTTAATTCAACTAACTTTTAAATTATTTCGTAGTTTTATTGTTTTTTCTTCAGTATTTTCTTACATTAGTAACGTTATGATCATCTGAGAACTATTCTGTCAGTGTTCTCAGCATTTTTAGAAAATTTTATTACATATTTAATAATTATTTAAAATTTCTTAAAGGTAATACAACTTGATAACTTATGTGGTTTTGCGGTTTATAATTGTAGTTTTACATTTTTTGGTTGAAATTTAAAAAATTGCTACTAATAAATAATTATAAAAATATTATTTGGACCGAAGGGAAAAACAGTGAGTTATCAGAAAGACTATTACTAACAATATGTTCCGATAGTTAATGACATATTAAATATTGCATTCTATATCGGTATAGACATAAGTAGTTTTTACTTTTCTAAATATTGCTAATGATCAAAATTAATTTAACCTCCGCATTACTTATATTAGTACTTAGCAGAAATTGACGTTATATAGCTATTTTTTTTGTTTTGAGGTCACATCAGCATAATTTCAGAAAATAAGGCATCGATAATCTTATGCGCATGAAAATTGTATATATACCCCGCATTCACAGAATTTTTCTACTTTATCCTTAACTCTTTCAAATCAAAAAATTCAATTCAGTTTATTAATATCGATTTTATGTTGGAAAAATATATATTTACCATAGCAATGAGTGGAAGGGAGCGAAAAGATACGACAATTATGTTAATGAGAGTGAGAGGGAACGATTAAAATTATTTAACTGATTTTTTGTGTAATTTATTGGCCTATATTAATGTGAATCGTGCTTAAAACCGAGTGTGCACATTCGAGCTCAAAGTGGCACATTCCGATCTCGGGAAAATGAAGCGCGCCGCTCCGCGTCGTGCTTCATTTGCTTCCCTCGCTCGGGAATGTGCCACTTTTCGCTCGAATGCGCACATCTTCGTACTTCTTAGATTTGTCTACTTTTTTCTCAACTTTTTTAAATAAAATAATTCAATTTAGTTTGGTACATATCGATTTTATGTTGGAAAAATATATTTACCATAGCAATGAGTGGAAGGGAGCGAAAAGATACGACAATTATGTTAATGAGAGTGAGACGGAACGATTAAAATTATTTAACTGTTTTTTTGTGTAATTTATTGGCCTATATTATTGTGAATCGTGCTTAAAACCGAGTGTGCACATTCGAGCTCAAAGTGGCACATTCCGATCTCGGGAAAATGAAGCGCGCCGCTCCGCGTCGCGCTTCATTTGCTTCCCTCGCTCGGAAATGTGCCACTTTTCGCTCGAATGCGCACATCCTCGTATATTTAAAAGTAAAATCATCGTAATTGTGGATTCCAAAAGACTTCTAGTAATGGCAGGGGTCAATGCTAAGACCTGAGTAATTTTATTGCATTATTTTAATATAAATATGATTTGAATACTAAACAGCAACTAATTCTACTTTTTCACGAAATTGTATTGCTGTTCAATTAACCATTATCAAATGTGGCATATAACTTAATAAAAAGATACATAGTTGAATCTCAAACATTGTAGTATAAAAATTCTAATAATGTGTGGGTTTACATTTGTTGCGTTATATTTTGGCATTCCAATTTTTTCAGCATATCTGAAGTTTTTATCTGATTATTTTTATGAATTTACTGTTCTAAACAATTTAAAAGAATAATTTACACGACCAACATATGTTTCTTGCATTTTCAGCACTTGCCATATGACATTATGTTTGAATAATATTTGCCAACTAATTGATTGCTTCATTTTTTGACATGGAACGTACGCCAATCTAAAATGTTAATTGTTAATGCATCTTCCTCTTCGTTCGACGGTTCATAATTTTGACATTTAGAAAATCACTCAAAAAGTTATTACGCATAATTGGCACTACTACGCCTACAAACTTCACCTCATTCAAAAAGAAACACCAGTGCCAAACATATATGTTTTTATTTTGAGTCTTTTATTAACGTAATTTATTTTTAATAACTTCAGCTCTATTTAAAATTTTTGAATTTATTGTTTGAAAGAAAATAAAATTTTGTGGAGGAGTAATAACGTAAATGAATAAGTGGTACGATTATCTATGTTTAATTTGCTTTTGAATGCCTTGTTAGCAATTAAGGGTTGAAAACGATTTGTTTTTTTACTACCAAAATTATTTAATTTACGACTGAAAAATTAAATCTCTATGCGTAAAATACATCGAGTAAATGATTGATTGTCTGTTTGTTTATTCTGTAAATTAAACTTTTTTAAAAAAATCATGTCTGGAGCCATATTGTTATGATTGGTTATTAAAGTTAATTTTCTTCATAACAATCAATTGTCCTGCAAGTAATTGTAATTTTTTCTTGATTGACGACGTTGGTGCAGCTATGGAGTTTTACCAAGGGGGGCAGACGATCATCTAATCAGCCATCGCAAGTTTTCAATTTCGGTAATCCGAATACTGTCGATTTTTTTAGGGTTGGCAATCAGTTGCACCCACGATTGAAAGTTTTTTTAAACAATACGTTTAATTTATATATTGGATATGGGTTTTGTAAGAAAATCCGATTTGCCAACTTAGATCTTCAGAAAAGAAAACATTTTTTATTCTCACATGTAATTGAATTATGCACTTGCCAAGAGATTAAAAATAATTCATAATAATTGAGTAATTCGGAGGAATTAAATAAAACAGAATGAATGAGAATTTGAAATATTCTTAAGTAGATTTAGTATATTGTGCCAAAGCAAACTTTAACTTTCTGACTATAATAAATTTGTTTTAGTCCGCCAAATCTCAAAACAGCTACCCAGTTGTCGCGGACTCAGCTGAAATTGCAGTTGATGAGGGAACAAGCGCTGCAAGAGCAGGAGAGACGGGAACAGCAAGAAAAAATTCAAAGGGCATCCCAACAGCAGCACGCTACCGTTCCTCCACTCAAAGTACCATTGCATAGCATTGCTCTTGATGTGCCACCTCAAGTGTTGCAGGTTCGTTTCAAATTTAGACGCTTGTTTTGTTTTGTAAATAACGACAACTTTTTATTACACACTGCTGAGCTATTTTTGGAAGGCGTTTAGTTTCTTAACACTAGAACCGCGGTTACCGGTCAACTAGACCTTTTAGAAAAATTGATCTTTTAACAATTAAGTATTTATTGCAACACTTTTAATGCTTTTGAACAGTTTTTAAAAACAATAAATGCCATAACTTTCACCGAATATAAAATCAATATTGATTGAAATTTTAATTGTTTGATTTGAAAAAAAAAAGATTCATGTAAAAATCTAATAAAAACGAAGATGTGCGCATTCGAGCGAAAAGTGGCACATTTCCGAGCGAGGGAGGCAAATGAAGCGCGACGCGGGCGGCGCGCTTCATTCCGAGATCGGAATGTGCCACTTTGAGCTCGAATGTGCACATCGGTTTTAAGCACCATTCACAAAATTTAGGCTAATAAATGATTCAAAAAATTAAATAAACAATTTAATCGTTTGCTCTCACTCGCACCTACCGAATTCTCGTATCTTTTGGCTCACTTCCACTCATTACTATGGATAAATCCGATCCTTGAACATAAAATTCATATTTACTTTTAATTTTTTGATTTGAACGTGAAAAGATTCATTATGGAAAATCAATAAATACGAGGATGTGCACGTTCGAGCGAAAAGTGGCACATTTCCGAGCGAGGGAAGCAAATGAAGCGCGACGCGGAGCGGCGCGCTTCATTTTCCCGAGATCGGAATGTGCCACTTTGAGCTCGAATGTGCACACTCGATTTTAAGCACCATTCACAATATTTAGGCTAATAAATGATTCAAAAAATTAAATAAATAATTTAATCGTTTTCTCTCACTCGCACCTACCAAATTCTCGTATCTTTTCGCTCACTTCCACTCATTACTATGGATAAATACGATCCTTGAACATAAAATTTATAAATTAATCATAATGTTCACGTCCAATATCTTATAATATGTTAATGTTCACTGGAATTGGACACAATAAAACACAAATTGTTAATTATTAATTGTAGAATTATTGAGTTTTAATGGTTAACTTCCTTTTTGTGTTGTTAAGTTGCTTGATAAAGTTTCAATAAAGAAACGAAACGTTGCAAGTTAACAATTTGTGTTTTATTGTGTCCAATTCCAGTGAACATTAACATATTATAAAATTTATATTTACTTTTAATTTTTTGATTTGAACGTGAAAAGATTAATTATGGAAAATCAATAAATACGAGGATGTGCACGTTCGAGCGAAAAGTGGCACATTTCCGAGCGAGGGAGGCAAATGGAGCGCGACGCGGAGCGGCGCGCTTCATTTTCCCGAGATCGGAATGTGCCACTTTGAGCTCGAATGTGCACACTCCACTTTAAGCACGATTCACAATACTTAACTTATTTTCTAAAAAAATTTAATTATGCAAACTAACATTGTAAAAGCGAAAGTAACTCTGTCTGTCTGTCTGTCCGTCTGTCAGTTACTTTTTCACGCCTAAACCACTAAACCAATTTTGATATAGTGTTTCCGGCTTCTTTTTTCTATGTAATAGAGCATTTCTCTGCTACTGTAAATAATAATTATTGATAGAACCGATCAAATGAATAACTGGAAAGAAAAAAGTATGTGTCTTCTATTAAAGGGAAAAAATACAATTTAAAAAGAAAAACAATTATAGGACAGTTATTATCAACTAAAATTAGGTTAAGTCATGTAATATGGCTGAAATACCATATATTCTACTAATAAAAAGTAACAAAACGTTAAAATTGCGAAATGGTCAAAATGACCGATTCCGCGGTTCTAGTGCTAATGAAGATCGGCAGAAGATATCTTCAGAAAAACAAAAATACTTATAATTAACTCATTTATTGTTGTTTTTCCGCTAACAAACCAACATCTTCTTCAAGTATGCCGTCTATCAACATTAAATATAATTATATAATGTTTCTCATTTATAACTTCATAGCAAGGTTAATTAGAAAGGTCGAGTGTAAAACATTTACCATAAATAATTAGGCATATTTCGTATACAAAAACATTATACATTCTTATTGTTGTCACACTTAAAACAACAGAGCATTTTAATATTATTTGTAGCAAATCTTAATGTATTTTATTTTTTAGGTGGAAACTAAATTAGAGAATCCGACAAGATACCATGTGATACAGAAGCAAAAAAGCCAAGTTCGGCAATATTTGAGCGAATCCTTCCAACAACCACTGAATCGGGGTGGATATAATAACCCACTTAGTGTAGACAATCATAATCAAAGCGCGCCTGGACTTACGAATAATTATTCTTCAGTGGGCCAGACGAATGCCACCCTGTCCACTGTGGGATTTGGGCATACCCATAACGTGTACAATGGTGGACCATCCCCAAGCCCAAACAGTGATGCAGCTGCCATGTCGCCCGCTCTAAGTTCTGGTGCAACGAGCACATCAGAGGTGAGCTTTCCAAATCTAATCAACTGAAAATTTGCGAAGGTTTGTCGTAAATTCAATATCACTTTACACTTCGAGTGTTTAACCACTTAATAAAAAATTTTTTCAGTTAAGTTACAAAGTAAGTAAGCGCAATTCGATTTTTTCAATAAACCTGCATTTTTCAATTGATTTCTGAGTGCTTTCGCAAAAAATAGCTTTTAATTGTAGTATCAATAACTAGTTTTACAATAATTGTTTGCTATTTGTATAAGACGAGCAACAATTTACAAGTGCGAGGTATTTGCTTACTTCATTTTTGAAGAATGTAAGTCAGTAAGCCCTAAATCATTAAATCAGGGCTTATCAAACTGATTTTATCTTATCAACCACCTAAGTGTACAATTTATTTGTTGAAGCTGTCCCATTTTATTAACTCATTTAATTATTTCCTTATCTTTATAGTTAATTGTTTCTTATTATTTATCTTCCAAATTTTTAAATTCTGCGTTTGACGTACGACTAAATATTTAACTTTAATTTACATTAGATGAATTAGGTCATCTATGTATAATATACATAGACGTGATATATAGATATTGAAGTTCTAGCCCCCATACCGTCACCATACATTTCGGTTTGACTAGCTTCTCGTTGATATACATATGTATAAACATTTTGAATAAGATACTTTTAAGGTACAGTAAAACCTCAGTTATACGGAATCGCGATTATCCGGATTCTCAACCGCGTTCGGACTCGTTACCTAAATTAAACCTCGGTAATTCTTACTAAATATTTTATTTTGTATTTCGCACTAAACAGTGTTTTTTGCTCTGTTGATTTTAAGATAATGTGCGTCTGTTTTATTTAGTGATTAATATTTGTTGCGTTTTTTGTAAACATATACCTAACAATTTGACCAAGTTTTTTCTGTTAAAACGGGACGCTTTGCAATCGTGCTTAAAACCGAGTGTGCACATTCGAGCTCAAAGTGGCACATTCCGATCTCGGGAAAATGAAGCGCGCCGCTCCGCGTCGCGCTTCATTTGCCTCCCTCGCTCGGAAATGTGCCACTTTGAGCTCGAATGCGCACATCCTCGTATTTATTGAATTTCCCTATATTATTATTCTATTCTTCAATTCAAAAAATTAAAAATTGAATAAATTAGATCTATTTTTTCTTTGAAAAAGGTTAGATATTTCATTCCTCTTGATAAGTAATCATTAAAGACTGGAAAATATGCACTTAAAAATGTCCAATATATGCATGCAATATGCACTAAAAATTGCCTAAATATGCAGTAAAATATGCAAAAAGCATTAATAATATGCAATTTGGTTTTTTTGAAAATAAAATACATTAGCAAGTATTAACAAATTATTTATTACAACAATATATAATCATATATTTTTCAATATTTGCCATTGTTAAATTATAGCTACAATTACTTAAAATATATTTGTACGATGAAAATGATCTTTTCCACATCGCAAGATGTTATCGCTATATATTTAAAACTATAGCAGGTCTTATAGATATACTTTCATTAACATTGCCATTTAAAACGTTGTTAGCCAATTTTGAAACATTAATTCTTTATTTTTATTTAAAATATCCGTCAATTTATTTTTAATTTTGTTCTTAACTAATCCCCCAATGGCTCCTATTTTTTCTTCAATCCGGTTGACAATGTTAATACTATTGTTTAAAGATAATTTTAGATTTTCTAACTCTATAATCCCCTCTCCAATTCTTTCAAAATGTGCTTTTATAAATAGTAATTCTTTTTGAATTAAATTAGGTATTTTGTAACGTTTTAGTTGCTAAATACTGCTTTTTTAAATGTAAATATTGACTTGAAAAAAATCAACTTGCCGTTTTATTACAAAGAGTACAGAAAACATTTTTTCGTCAATGATTTTTAATTCACTAAGATTGCCTATCCATCGTTTTAGTGCTGTCAACTTTCCTTTTGGTGCTTTTGACATTTTCAGAACGTAAAAATAGTTTAAAAAAGATTCGTTAGTAAATATACGATTAACACCACGATGAACCATGTATGAACAACAACAGAATGAAGATATTCCATTTTCGTTCTTACATTTACTTCCCTAAGTATTAGTATTGCTGTAAAAATGCTAAAACTTTTAATCGATTGTCCGTAGAGTCAATAGAAATTGTTTCTACCCTAAGGATTAACATTGTCCTTTAATGCCTTTTTATAAATTCCCACCCAGGTAATTTGTTGTCGGAATTTTTACCTATTAGGAGAAATGCAAAGGATTTCAGACTATTTAAATATGCCAACATATGCAAAAAAAAGCAAATATGCACCAGTATATGCATTTATGGTATAAAGTCCAAATATGCATTATATGCACTAAAATAACACCATGTTAGTATGTGAAACGGATACATATATAATTTGGGACAAATATACCCGAAAATAAAAATATGCTTTTTGCATATTTTCCAGTCTTTAGTGATTATGGTGCTCTTCCGCACGCCTAATTGTAGCGAGCTTGATAAAAATATTTTCAGGTGTACTTTCGAATGTTTACTAATTCGCATTTTTGATTAATTGAAATTGTATATGAGTCAAATTTTCTGAAGTGGGCCACTAGTTGATTTTTATATCATCTTTTGCATATTTTTGAAGGCTTATATGTCAAAATTAATATCTCCAAATATTTTTGGATTATTTTCATTTTTGTAAAAATTATAAACAAATGAGTTTTAAGGCACATTTTGTATACACTGTTGTAATTAGACTTCATTTATGGATTAATGCAATTTTTAAATATAAAAAAATATTTATATGTTACATAGGGGGTGCATCAAAATTTTAGAATAATTTGGGTGGGTTATATTAAAAAACAGGTTGGGAAATCAGAGTCAAAATTCGGAAAAAGTTAAAAGTATTTTTTTTTCATGTACGATGAAGTCTCCCAGCTGGTCTAGTTTAAAAGTACTAAATTAGAAATGTGGTTTTTGGTAAAAATACCATACTGTAATTTTTAATTAAAAGAAAATCTAGAAGTGGTACATTTAGTTTAGTTTGATTTAATTAATATTATTTGTAAGAGAGAAGAATAAGATAGGCAAATTCAATTATTAAGGAGTATAAGCGCCTTCAAGCGAAAACTTTTTCCGAATAGAAAATCTGGATTTGTTATTAATATAGTCGAATCCAATTAACACGAAGATGTGCGCATTCGAGCGAAAAGTGGCACATTTCCGAGCGAGGGAAGCAAATGAAGCGCGACGCGGAGCGGCGCGCTTCATTTTCCCGAGATCGGAATGTGCCACTTTGAGCTCGAATGTGCACACTCCGCTTTTCACCACGATTAACAATGATCAATTTACCTTAAAAAAATTCAAGTAGTTCTAAAACCGTAGTTTTATATATATATAGCTAAAATTCGTTTTTTTCTATACATTCAATTATCCGGTTTTTGCTATTATCCGAATGAGCTGTAACAATAATTAGTCCGGATAACCGAGTTTCCACTGTATTTTAAAAAGTTTATTAACTTAATCTTCAAGTTTCGGTTGCACTCGCTTAATTTTTAATTCTAATGCTCGAGGATCAATTATTTTTTAAATTTTTGTTTATTTTAATGTTGACCATTACAATTTATTGAGTACAACAAGGAAAACTAACATATTCTCGATGTCGATCAGAAATTTTTTGACTTCATGGTAGTTGGGTTGTCTATAATACATTTATATATTATTACAACAAATTTTTACACTTCGGTGGACGTTTTACTAATTTTTGATTAACCTTTGAAGCGTTATTAAATAAGTTTCGTAAGACAAATTGACATTATAAAAGCGCCACATATAAAACAGATTAAGATGTGCTTATAAGAGATTTGTTTTTTTTTAATGCAACGATAACGTATTTTAATTTACGATCTTTTTTGAGGCTCTTCCTTTTTTTAAGATGGTAAATTTTTTGTTTCTGTTTCGGTTTGAAAATTCGTAATTGCGCGGAGCCATGTTAATAGGAATTATGCCAATGGTTTTAGCATTTATTTGTTTATGCGAGTCCCGCTATTTATTTTAATTCGAATTGGCAGTTATTCAACAAAAAACTTTAGTTTATAGTAATATATTTGAAATTTTGACAGGTTTTGTCAATTATAATATTTTAAAATTTTTGTAAAGTCGACTTGTTCTTTATTTAAAGTATTTCTAACGATTGCATTTTACTACCGGGGAATTGATTTTGGGAAGTCTGGCGTTATTTTTATAAATAATATTGTCTGTAGTAAAATTGTATTGATATTAAGTTTACACAAGGCCGATAGACTTCCTTAATAAATAATTATGACTATTCATTGGTACTTGGTAATATCAAAGTCCGGTAATGAAGCATTTAACTTGATATTCCAAATGAATCTTTAGAATGCATTTCTCGTGTCGTTGATCTTTTGTGTTTGTATATTGCTATTTATTAATTCCGAGTAATTATCGGTTTTGGTTAGTTCATTCTGGTAATATTTACATTTTTGTCTACCATTACTTCATTAAAAATATGAATGGCACTTTTCTCAAAGAATTTAATCGAGGCTCTAGGAAAATTTAAACAAAAACTATTACTTGTAAATTAATTTGAAGGACTAATTAAATAACTTACAGCATAATCTACAGTATTATGTAAAAAAATTGACTTCCTGTAAGTAATTTCCTATATGTAAGTAATTACACACTAAAAACAATAACAATCAAAGCCTTATGTTGAACGTACGTAGGATTTCTTCTTAAACTGGTTTTATTTATTAATGCAGATTAATATAATATGAACTTTGAACTCTCTTTTATTTTTACGACAGAAAAAGCCAATTCTATATCTTATAAATTACCTACGAAATCCTGTTAAAAAGTGTTATATGCACACCTGTTGTAATGTAGACAAACCTTTTGTATTAATAACATAAATTCCTTGGAAGCATTTTACGAGGTCTTGGCCAAATTAATAAAATTAGTTTTAATGGAATATGAAGCTATAATTATTATTATATTACGAAAGTTGTTTGTACTGCCTATATTAATTTTATTTTAAGTGTAAAATCCTCAGAAATGGCATATTCGTGAAATATGGCAGACAGTTTTATTATTTTCTGTGTACTGGACATGTACCATTAAATGGCTACCGTTTTATAATACCCATTATTCGAGTTACTCCAAAGTAAATGTGTGGAAAATCCTTTCAAAAAATTCACAGAAATTTAATTTAAAAAACAACGTGTAGTGTGTATTAATTCGAATAGAAAACGACTTTTAATCGATTTTTTTATTCGCGTTGTGTTTGAAATAAATCCGGAATTTTTCTGCAAATAATTTCCATAACTGTTTTCTTAGACTAATAGAATAAAAATATTACATAACAATTATCATGTACGATCAAGGTTTCATTAGTTGTTCGGTGTAATTGTCAATGAAATCATCAAATTATTATTGTTAATAAAAATAGAATTTTATGCTATTTAAATATCCAAATATTTATTACTTTAATGAGGAATTAAATTTTTAGCATCGTATGTAATTAATCGTCTAGTTGTGATAAATTCTAAAATTGTAGACTTATTTTTAAAAATTACTTTATTAATAGGTTTCATTTGAGACGTCGTTTAAAGGAAAACTTGTTGAATTTCTAATTTTACAAGGATTTGTTTGTTAAAAAAGTTCCATTGGCCGTTCTTTATAAATTTTATTAGCTTTGAGTTTTACGTCACTGTAAATTACAGTCGTTAACGATTGCATTCTATTAAATAGTTTACATAACGCCGCGATATTCATAGTAATGCAGAAAAAGTAGGATTAGTTGCTGTTTAGTATTCAAATCATTTTTATATTAAAATAATGCAATAAAATTACTCAGGTCTTAGCATTGACCCCTGCCATTACTAGAAGTCTTTTGGAATCCACAATTACGATGATTTTACTTTTAAAAATACGAGGATGTGCGCATTCGAGCGAAAAGTGGCACATTTCCGAGCGAGGGAGGCAAATGAAGCGCGACGCGGAGCGGCGCGCTTCATTTTCCCGAGATCGGAATGTGCCACTTTGAGCTCGAATGTGCACACTCGGTTCTAAGCACGATTCACAATAATATAGGCCTATAAGTTAGACGAAAAGGCAGTCGAATAATTTTAATCGTTTCCTCTCGCTCGCACCTACGAAATTACCGTATCTTTTTGCTCCCTTCCACTCATTGCTATGGTAAATACATTTTTCCAACATAAAATCGATATTTACCTAATTAAATTGAATTTTTTGATTTGATATAGTTTAGGATAAAGTAGACAAATGTAAGAAGTACGAAGATGTGCACATTCGAGCGAAAAGTGGCACATTTCCGAGCGAGGGAGGCAAATGAAGCGCGACGCGGAGCGGCGCGCTTCATTTTCCCGAGATCGGAATGTGCCACTTTGAGCTCGAATGTGCACACTCGACTTTAAGCACTATTCACAATGATTAAATTACTTAAAAAAAATTGGAGTAATTCTAATACCGTAGTTGCGCTTTCACAATTTCTTCTTGTTGCTGCGCTTATTATTCATAGTTTTTCACTTTTTTCATTAAGAAATTGCCGTAGGGACAGTCCCATTCAAAACAGGACGTGTGGTCACATTAGGCATACCTCATTTTTTCTATGTTGATTTTCTTAAAATAATAATTAGAACCATACCGCGAGCATTTGCTATCTATTATTTTAAGCACAAAAGACAAATTAAAAGCTTTTAAAGTTATTAAGTCACCAAATTTTTCAGTATAAAATTATCTAACAAACACTATAGTGTTTGTTAGAAAATTTTCTACAAAAGATCTATAGATCTTTTGTAGAAAAACCTGACAAAATTTCAATAATTAATTACAGTAGAAAAATATGTAAGCAAATGAAAAAACCACCGCCATTCTTTTTGAAAAAAATTCTATGTTTCGTTCTGAATAAACTGAAGTTTGCTATCGGTTCACACTTTGAAAATATAACATAATATTTAAATACCACGTGTTCGAAAAAAATAGGTCTTCTTAGAAGAAAAGGAACCCGTAGTAAAACAGTGTATCAAAATGAAATAAATTGTGTTTTGACGAACTTCCGATCGATTTATGGCCAATAACTCTCATTAAATAACTTTGATGGAATGTAAATGTATTATGACTTCTTAAATATGTATAGAAGGGATTCAGGGGTCAATATTTCCTTTTTTTTAAATTGTATTTTACGATTGTTATGTAAATGCTGTGAAGAAGTAAATAGAAATAACAAATCCAGATAGAAAAACGCTAATAAAAAAATTATTTAAAAATATTTAAAAAAAAACATTCTTATTATATATTGATGAGTTAACAATATCAAACATATTACATTAATAATTTAAACACATTATTTTACTATTATTGCAAAAATTAAATATAAAGTTTAAGTGCTGCGTGAACAGGTGTGAAAAAGCGTTTGGAAATCTACGTTGTTCTCTTCTAAACTAGAATAAAAATTAGTGAATAATTTTTAAAAATTTAGCAAAATTTTACCTAATGCTTAGTGCAATATCCCTTATGTTTAATTACATCCCTTAATGGCTTTAACATGGATTTTTTCCAATTTTTTAGTAATAAAATTAGGTATTTTATTTTATTCTTTTTCTATAAATGTTTTAAGGTTTACAATGCCTGTTTGATTATTATATTTTAGAATTTTTTTTCAAAATCAATCCAAAGATGCTCGATGGGGTTAAGATCTGTATTCGGAGTGCATGTGAGCAATTATATAACAACCCCATTTCAACTTTCCAAGCTTTATGCTCGAGATCATTAATTTGGTAAAATTAAAAAACCTCTTGAATACCTAGTTTTACGGCCGATGATTTACATTTTTTTTTTCAAAATAGTCATAACCATATTTATTAAGTATTTAATTTATAAAAACTAAATTACCAACCCCATTGTAATTCAAAGAGCCCCACACCATAACACTGTTACCACTATGTTTAACTGTTGCGCTAATATTTTTTAAATTTAGGGCAGTATTTAATTTTTTTCTTGCTCTTTTGCGTCGCATATCATTTTGTATACATAAAACTTACTTTTGTCTATAAAAATAACTTTTTTCCAAAATTGAATATATTTATTTACGTATTTTTTAACAAATTGAAGCCTCTTGTTTCTATACACTTTAGTTAGTAGTGACTTGCTTCTTGCAACACATGAATTATAATTATTAAAAATTAATTTTGTTCTTATTAACGAAGAATCTACTTCCTTGCCATTAAATTGTTTTAATTTTGAAACAAAATAGTGGTCGTTAATCTGCGAATTTGTCCTATTTCTCCAAGTGAGAATTTTTCTTCAGTTATTGTTAATATCTTAGGTCCCCCACAACGTGGTTTATTACCTTCTTTAAAATAATGGCAACATATAAGCATACAGTCTACTTTATTTTAATTAAAACATATCTGCTATTGAAGAAAGGGTTTTTCCTTTTTCTCTATAAAAAATGACAAGAGATCTAATATTAATGTCGGTACTAATCATTTTATTTCTTTTAACACAGTTTGAAAAAATATTTCTCGTCGCTTTAATTACAAAAACAATCTACCTTACCCCAACAGCCCATAGTGTATTTTTGAAATAATAATATTGCATTTTTATTGTAGCTTGCACATTGCGTAAACATTTTTAGTTAAATTGTAATCAAAATGAATAAAACGTGTAGACGAATAATTCATCTAACATTTATAAACAAATTTTACTACTATAAACACACATTAGGTAGTATTTTGCTGATTTAATTGTTCTAGGAAGCATTTTTAATCACTTATTCACAGCAGTCTAAGTTGTTTTTCTACTTTTGCATCGCGAGCTTTTATTTAGTTTTCTTTCCATTAATACGAAACTGTAATTTTAGTAGTCCAAAATCCGTAATTGTTTTTCAAAGGAAATAGCCTTTTTGGTAACCAACTAATTTGCCTGAAACGGTATTGATTGTTGCAAACTTTTTTAAAAAATGAAAATATTGACATAAATTTATTTATACACAACTCTTACTAATTATGCAAAAGGTGTTAACGAAACTTACATAATAAACACTTGGTTTTTCCTTTATAAGGGTGGGAAAAATAGGATACCTAAATTCAATATACAAATTCTCATTTGAAATGTTTATATTTTTATCTTTTACGTCTTGAAATTAATTTCAAGTCCAATTATAGACATCGGAGATGAGTTTCTTGCCTAAGCACATAGGTATATTAATAACAGTAATTGCCGAAATCTAATATCAAAAGATCACGATTCATTAATTGTCTAGACTCTAGAGTCTAAAATATCTTTACCCAAACTCCCAAGTTTCATAAGTCTAACGTATTAATTTTTAGGGGCAAAAAACGTTTCTCACTGAAGGTTGATTCTAAAGCATTTTTTTTTAATGGATATGAAAACTCTTTAGTTTAAACGCAGGTAACATGAAAAATATAGTATGTGACATGGAATGAAACGATTTCAGATTTGCAGTGATGCTAGCCCTCATTTCACTCGGGTAAACAACCCTTGTCGTCGTCTGAAATAGTCTTGTTTCACCCTTTGCGACACAATATACTATTTACTATTAACATGTTACAGAATGTACAAATTCGCATATTAATTCATCTATAAAAAATTCTTTTCGTGGGAAATAAGTATTTGAAGTAATAGTATGTTCTATTTAACGAAAACAATCCTTTTAATTAACTTATAGAAGAAAGAGTGGATGCGGACTCGGAGTCCGCGCGCGGGTACTGGTGTTATAATTGAGTGCGCGGGTTCCGGAAGGTTAAAGAAACTAGTTTTAATTTTCTTTAATGAACTAACAATAAAAATATTAAAAAGTAGGGTATGTTTCTGGCGTAGCTTTTACATAGAAAAAGCGACTTGAAATTGGGGTGCGTTTTATGATCTCAAGTAAGGTGACCATATCACACAAAATCTTTAAGAGGACACAAATATTTTTCTATTGTAGAAAAAAGAAACAAAGATGCTTGGTTTTTAGTTTACTGTTGAATTTGTGCACGGAAATTCACAAAATGTTAGTTGTTCTAATTTTATGAATTATTTGTTGTTGAATTTATACGAACGATATAAAAAAAAAGAGACAAGTTTGTGAAATGTTAAAAAGGGGGAGAGAGTTTCGAAAGATTTTCAAAATAGAGGACCCTGCTACTTTATAATAGACGGGTAGGGCCATTCCGTAGATATGTAGTATTTTATATTTCATTTAGAACAAGGTACAGTAGAACCTCAATTATCCGGATCTCAGTTATACGGATTCGCAATTGTCAACCGCGTTCGTTTTTTCCTGTTAAAACAGCACGCTTCGTAATCGTGCTTAAAACCGAGTGTGCACATTCGAGCTCAAAGTGGCACATTCCGATCTCGGGAAAATGAAGCGCGCCGCTCCGCGTCGCGCTTCATTTGCTTCCCTCGTTCGGAAATGTGCCACTTTTCGCTCGAATGCGCACATCCTCGTATTCATTGAATTTGTTTATATTAATCTTCCCTCTTTCAAATCAATAATTCATTTATTTTAATAAATCAGAGATTTAATTATTCTGGTATAGCAACGGTTTTATAATTTTTTATTAAAAACTGTTTTAAATTAAAGTAATTATTGTAAATTGTGCTTAAAACCGAGTGTGCACATTCGAGCTCAAAGTGGCACATTCCGATCTCGGGAAAATGAAGCGCGCCGCTCCGCGTCGCGCTTCATTTGCCTCCCTCGCTCGGAAATGTGCCACTTATCGCTCGAATGCGCACATCCTTGTATTTATTGGATTTGCCTATATTATTGTTTTATTCTTCAATTCAAAAAATTAAATAAATTAGATCTATTTTTTGTTTGAAAAAGGTTAGATATTTCATTCCTTTTGATAAGTGATCATGGTGCTCTTCCGCACGCCTAATTGTGGCGAGCTTGATAAAAATATTTTCAAGTGTACTTTCGAATGTTTACTAATTCGCATTTTTGATTAATTAAAATTGTATATGAGTCAAATTTTCTGAAGTGGGCCACTAAAAATGAACTAGTTGATTTTTATATAATCTTTTGCAGATTGTTGAAGGCTTATATGTCAAAATTAATGTCTCCAAATATTTTTGGGTAATTTTCATTTTTGTAAAAATTATAAACAAATTAGTTTTAAGGCACATTGTGTATGCACTGTTGTAATTAGACTTAATTTATGGATTAATTCAATTTTGAAATATAAAAAATATTTTTATATTACATACAGGTTGGATCAAAATTTTAGAATGACTTGGCCGGGGAATGTTAAAAAACAGGTTGGGAAATAAGAGTCAAAATACGGAAAAAGTTTTTTCATGTACCATGAAGTCTGCCATCTAGTCCAGTTTTAAAAGTACTAAATTAGAAAAGTGGTTTTTCGTAAAAATACTCTACTGTAATTTTTAATTAAAAGAAAAGCGAGAAGTGGTACATTTAGTTCAGCTTGATTTAATTAATATTATTTGTAAAAGAGAAGAATAAGATAGGCAAATTGAATTATTAAGTAGTATGTGCACTTTCAAACGAAAACTTTTTTCGAATAGAATATCTGGATTTGAAGGATTTGTTATTAATATAGTCGAATACAATTAACACAAAGATGTGCGCATTCGAGCGAAAAGTGGCACATTTCCGAGCGAGGGAGGCAAATGAAGCGCGACGCGGAGCGGCGCGCTTCATTTTCCCGAGATCGGAATGTGCCACTTTGAGCTCGAATGTGCACACTCGGTTTTAAGCACGATTCACAACAATTTAGGCCAATAAGTTAAGGGGGCGATCCAAAACATTAGCGATTTTAACATGATGCGGTGAAATAATGAATTACTACAGTGCGGTTTAGTGCTAAGTTAAATCGGTCAAGAAATAAGATAAACTTATCTTTTGGTTTCTAGGTGGCTCTCCCGCTTGTCAGAAGTTTTAGACAAACCCAGGGCCTTGAATTTGACTGAATAAATATATTTATTGAAATTGAATTCCATATAATCAAAATTGGTAATTTGATTATTTCGTGGTGCTTTAGGATGATATGTCGTTCTAAGCGGAGACCATGTTTTTAATTTTTTAAATTGATTAAGAATAAAAAAATATTTTTTATATATTAAGAAGTCTGGCTAGTGGCATGGGAACTACTATTCGTAGAGAGAGTCACGATAGTTGTATAGAGATGCAAGATATCGATTTTTACGCTGATTTGAAAAACCTTCAAAATACATAAGTTGTTCCAGGTCTAGTTTTATCGGTCAAACTCGCATACTTTCGTCTATTTTCGACATTTAGTTTGGTTTAGCATAAAGCTGATTACTTGCAATATTATTTCAAATGTTATATTCAGAGAATTTTCATGCGATTTCGATTGTTAGGTTTGGCAGAAAGCGCAAAGTAAGCGTCGGCGCGCAATTCAAAAACCAGTTTAAATTTAAGAATACATATTTATTATGTTATGAATCTTAATTAATGCGATTTGTTTTATTAATATTACAAAGTAACATAAATATGTGTATAAAATTGTAAAATACTTGTTTTTCTTTAAAATGAAAGGATAATAATTATAGTATTGCAGAAGGGCGCTAATGATTAATTTTCTGGATTTCTTTTATTTGTTCTGATGATATATTTATTGTTTTTAAATATAGTTCTAATTTTATTTATTATAGATCATAAATAAATGTTGAAAATACTTTGATACTAATGTTTTTTAGTCCAATTATATTTATTAAAAAAAGGTTTTCTATATAAATTTTAAATTATTTTATATATCGAAATTATTTATAATTGTGGTTAAAAATAACTAACAAAATTTTAAGGGCAGAAGAGTATTTTGTGGTAAAAATATGAACCGTGATAAGGGAGTAAGAACGAAAAAAGTTAAATTTTGAAAATATCAGATTAAAATAAATACTTATATCGTAAATAAATACTAAACATGCTTATTGTTAGTATTTTCAAATTCTAGAATAATTGGAAATGACCGGGAATGCAAAGTGCATATTTAAATTGCATACCTTCAATAAATATCTTCTCAAAGGGGCATAGTTTTGCAAGGATCGGCAATTTTGGAAGCAAATGATAACGAAATTTATTTTATTTTATTAGGGGCCGTTCATAAAATACGTCACGCTAAAATAAGCTAAAAGAAAAATAGTCGAAAGAAATACTAATTTAAAATGTAATGAACGGCGAACGTCACGTTGCCGTAAATCCCCTGTCCCCCCGTGCCACACTCAGCAAGACCCCCCCCCCCCTGTACGCGAACGTATTTTATGAACGACCCCTTATCTATGTATGCTCCCAGAAAATGTTTACCAAAATTGGCATACTTCAATTGCTTGATAGCCATTTAATAAAAATTAATCTCAAAAAAATAAAATCTACGATAATTTCACAAGCTTTGCTGTTTGATTAATAAAAATATCATTATTTTGAAAAACCCACGAAAGCTTAGAAGTTGAGCTGTTTTTCGTTTTATTAATTTTTTTGTGCAAAACTCGTTGATTTATCAAAAATCTAAAATTATACAACCACTGCACAACATACTATAACGTTTATCAAAGTCTGTTTGTATACGTGCCTTATTTTTTGAAAGATTGTGATCCCTACCATACCTTTTCAATCTGTATTTTATGAAACCTAGTAACTTTTATATTAAACTTTTTTTATAAATTTTATAATTAGAAAGTTATGTGACATTACAGAAAATAACGATTTTCAGTTTTTTTACGATTACTTCGGAACTATTCGGAATTTTAAAATTTTAATAACGGAATCTGAATCGGCATCTAAAACTGCAAAACAATGCCTGTTTAACCAGACTTGTATCTCTACTAATAAGAAAGATACCCATGTTAGCCTACTTAATTTGGGACCCCCTGTATATGTATACTAACTTTTCAAACATGGAGTACTATGAAAAAAAGTGCTCAAATTTTTATCTGTATTGAAGTTCATCATAAATGAAACCTAAAAATAGAAAATAATTTAGACAAAAACTTACTTCAATGAATTTAATAAAAAAATATTTACCACAGACATTATTATTTTGGTATAAAGGTAAAAAATAAAGGTAAAAATGTAAATGGCACATTGGTCATTTACCTTTTTCATGAACTATTTAGGGCTATAATGTGCGAAAACATCGGTCAAAAGCGCCTTCAAACCATAAAGGCAAAGTACGAAGCCGCATTCAACAAAGATTTTACCATTGTAAAAGTTGACCATTGTCAACTCAAACTAGGCAATTTAAACCACCGTATAAAGCGCAAGCGCACACTAAGCTGATTTTAAATTCGCAATTTGATTTATATACAATTGGTCGCACTGATTAATGAATGCATTGATATTATTAAACCATTACGATGTTACGATTTTTATCGATCTGCGTTCAGGTACCTGAAAAAAATCTGGTCCGCGGGCAACACCGCAAAGAATAGCGCGATTACGCAATCCGTACTAGTCCTAAACGAATTCTTATATAGAAACCAGACAAATGTGTTTGTGATCATTACAGACCCTAAAATAAATCTGAGTGTAATTTTTAATTATTATAGTCTTTTTTTGTCTATCACTGATGTAATAACGCCATCCCAAGGCGCCATTACCCCACAACTTTCAAATACAACTGTTCAACGCTATTACCATCTAACGGACAAGGGTCAAAGTTTTGTTTAGCGAAAACGAAGAACCGCAATAAAACTCTCAACATAACCTTGCCCAGCGAGACCAAAAACAGTGCTTCGCCACTTCAATTACCAAATTGTTATTAATTACTTTTTCAATACAATTTTCTAACAATATATACACAAAAGATGGCTCTACAGCATAGCATATTTCAAATTTGATCAAATTCTTTAGTTTTTGTATAATTACAGCTTGAACTATCGTCTTTTTTGCCCCTTAAAGCATTTTAATTTCAGCAGGTTTGCTATTTTTTTTTAGATTTATATTACATTTTTGGGGAAAATGAAATATGCCATGCTCTAGTCCAATCCTTTATTGGTCTATTTAATTTTTTTTGCAACATTATATATTGTTATTTAGAAATGGTAATTGAAGTAGGAAACGTCTAAATTTTAGTCGATATTAGGCAACCCAGTTCTCTCGGACCGCCCCCTTAAGACAAAAAAGCAGTTGAATAATTTTAATCGTTTTCCCTCATTCGCACTGACGAAATTAATGTATCTTTTTGCTCCCTTCCACTCATTGGTATGGTAAATATGTTTTTCGAACATAATATCAATATTTAGCAAACAAAATTTAATTTTTTTTTAAAGAGTTGAAGTTAAAGTAGAGAAATCTAAGAAGTACGAAGATGTGCGCATTCGAGCGAAAAGTGGCACATTTCCGAGCGAGGGAGGCAAATGAAGCGCGACGCGGAGCGGCGCGCTTCATTTTTCCGAGATCGGAATGTGCCACTTTGAGCTCGAATGTGCACACTCCGCTTTTGGCCACGATTAACAACGATCAATTTACTTAAAAAAATTCCATTAATTCTAAAACCGTAGGCGCGCTCTCAAAATGTCTCCATTGGGCTTCGCTTATTTTTCACAATTTTTAACTTTTTTCATTGCGGAATTGCCGTGAAATTAATTTGTATTTACCATAAATAAGGGGGCAAGAATGAAATTCTTGTTAGGATTTCTTAATATTCGGTATCGTAATTGACAATTTTTTGATAAGGGGACATTTTGGCGTCCCGAATGATTGCTTGGAGACAACGGGCCAAATGATTTGAAAAAGGAACAATCCCATTCAAAACAAGTATGGTCACATTATATATAGCTAAAATTCGTTTTTCTATACACGGAATTTTCGATTATCCGAATGAGCTGCGATAATAATTAGTTCGGATAACCGAGTTTCTACTGTATTTGGTTATTTTTGTCAAGAAAAGATTTAAATAAAAATAACAAATAACCACATAACTAATAATAACATCGCAGCGGGTGGACACTCTTCTATGATCCCGATAGGAGACAGGTCAACTTCAGGAAAGCGACCTCCCTACTCTGCGCAGCAAATCATGTCATATCCCTTATACCTCTTGTGTCATTATAATACTCCTAACCATAAAAACTTGACATCACGTCTAGCCAGTGCAACAAGTTTGGGTCTAAAACTCCCGAAACAAATGATTAGCATCAAAATGGAACCGGCATCACCCCAGGTGAGTAGAGGCAAAATCTCGCACTGTGAAAACAGTCTGCTCCAAAAACCTAACCCTAAAGAAACTCCGAACATTACCCTACAAAGTATTTCAGTACATTTTTTCCCTCTATAAATCGAAAAATGTTTGATTCTATGACCTCCACAACACAAAAATCTTTGTAAGAAAGGATTATCGATTTTTACGACTGACGTTAACACGTGTGTAGCAGGTGTCCTTTTGTTTCATTTTCGGTATTTATTGTTATTGACGTTGCTTTTGTTTGAGCTCTACAGAAGGAAGTCTTAAATTAGAAGTCGAATCTTCTATAAGTGGAATTCTTTTGCGTCCGAGATTCGACTTGTCGAAGTTCTACTGTAGTTTGGAAAGCGCTGGCCTATTTATACAAACACACGTGTTTACATTTAATTTTTCACGCCAAAGAAGTATAACTTCTAACATGCACCTGTTTTTTTTTCAAACGTGAATTCGGCACCCCCTTTGTACAGCCGCCGGGGGCAAGTACCCCGATCCGTGGGCGAATAAACAAAATGCAAAACGGTAACGTGCGAAGAAATTGGCGCCATGTCTAGGCCCTTTGTTTTTGGCAGAAATGGAATTGCCGAATTTTATCAACGCGATGCATTCATACCGGAAAGGGGGCGTAGTTGTATTACATAACAGGCTTCCCTCTCCTGTATCGTTGTCTTAAATTGCTGCTCGGCCCAGCAATTATGTCTTTATCCTTCATACACTATCTATTCATGACGTAGAACGCTTGGTGATAACGAGAAAAGAGTGGCGCTGGCGCTCCATTACAAAACACCTGTGTTTACCGCGGCGCAAGCACCGATTTAATAACGTTTCAGGTCCGTCTCATCTCATCTTTCGTTATACAACAGCCGAAACGTGTTCACTCAAAAATACATACACAGAGAAACAAATACAAAGCCCGTTCAGATAACAGTTGCGCGTTCCTTTAAACGGACCAAGTGCGAAACGCGAAGCGCGCGTTGCGAAACGCGATTCAAAAATTTGTGCACGTTTCAGTTTGTGCTTGCGGGACCGTCTTTCTGGTGCACGTTGCCTTTGGAAAGTTTTATTGTAGTTTGTACGCTTATTATGTCAAAGACATAACACGCTCGTCGTGAACGACTTTGGCCCAGTTTATGGAGTCTGCATAATTACTGGATGAACGAATCGGCAAAAGACGAAATGCCCGTTTACAATATTATTACAAGGAGGTGCAAGGTATTTTTTTTTAACTTCCATTTAGTCTATTGATGCTTCGCTTTAAGTGATAATAACAGCTTCTGTAATTTGTTTAAATCGTCCGTGGACCGTTCTCAGCCCCCGTCGCCTTACGCTGATTGCACGTAAACATCCACGGGCGAAATTTTTGACCGCGTACACTTTCGGACGAAACAAAATCGATACAATAAAATTGTATTTAATTGACACACTTTTTTGATACGCGCATTGTAATATTTAGACATTTTACTATTTTAGAGCAAGTCCTTGACCAGTATTTGCTAACACATTATCAATTAAGAATTAAGAACCGAAAAGCTTTATTAAGCGCCCAACGCCGAAAGTCTTTAACGGCGCTTTAAATACACGGAAAGCTCGTCGCGTTTCGTGCGAAGTAGGTACTTGGTATTTTTCTATTATTTTGTAACTGATAATACTTATCGTTCATTGAAGTATTTTGCCTATTATCCTTTTAATGTCAACGAGATCTGTAAACTTATCAGAATTCGATTGACTGTTGAAATTATGATTTGCTGGCGTCTGAATGGCTTTTTTTTCGTAGTTTGGCGTTTCATTATTCCGCCGATTTTCTATGAAAGCGGCCTTGGAGCATATATTGTAAAATAATTCGTTGTCATTACAATTTATTACGATTTTACAAATTCATATGCTGGCAAGGATAAAAAAACAATTAGGTTTCTCTCGGAATGAAGATGGATCGCTCGCTTAACTTTGCGCCGAAAAAAGGTTCGAATTTGAAAGAATTTTTCAATTAGATTGATAGTTTCTAAATTTGGAAAGCAGATACTATTTGGACAGCAAGTGACGTATTTACAGAAGTAATGATGAAATTATGACAACTACAATTAACACATTTGGAGGACCTAATTATTTTTAATGCGAACTTTTTTATTTGCTTTTCACGCCACTCGTTTAATTCAAATTGCAAACAATTGTCTTACGTCCAACATACTCACTAAAATAAATTTCGTTTTATTACTCTTTCGAAGATTTTATAATATCGTTATGGGCAACTTTATTAACGCGTTTATGTTTATTTGTTTAACAAACAACTACTAATTATGCTAAAGAATATGTTGCACAACCTTCGTTTCATTTGCTTATTTTTGAAGTTATACTTCTTTTGGTGTTTGAGAGTAAAATTGCGCGCGCACAGCTAATTTGACAAGTTATCCGTCTCAGAAAGTAAATTGATTATTGTGAATTGTGCTTAAAACCGAGTGTGCACATTCGAGCTCAAAGTGGCACATTCCGATCTCGGGAAAATGAAGCGCGCCGCTCCGCGTCGCGCTTCATTTGCTTCCCTCGCTCGGAAATGTGCCACTTTTCGCTCGAATGCGCACATCTTCGTATTTATCGAAATTGTTTATATTAATTTTTACACGCGGTTATATTGTATTTAGTCGCGCCAAAGAAGTATAACTTCTAACACGCGCATATGTAATGTGACAAGTTCGCCGTCTGAGAAAGTAAATTGAATATTGTGAATTGTGCTTAAAACCGAGTGTGCACATTCGAGCTCAAAGTGGCACATTCCGATCTCGGGAAAATGAAGCGCGCCGCTCCGCGTCGCGCTTCATTTGCCTCCCTCGCTCGGAAATGTGCCACTTTTCGCTCGAATGCGCACATCTTCGTATTTATCGAAATTATTTATATTAATTTTTACACGCGGTTATATTGTATTTAGTCGCGCCAAAGAAGTATAACTTCTAACACGCGCATATGTAATGTGACAAGTTCGCCGTCTGAGAAAATAAATTAATTATTGCGAATCAAGCTTAAAACCGAGTGTGCACATTCGAGCTCAAAGTGGCACATTCCGATCTCGGGAATGAAGCGCGCCGCTTCGCGTCGCGCTTCATTTGCTTCCCTCGCTCGGAAATGTGCCACTTTTCGCTCGAATGCGCACATCTTCGTATTTATTGAATGTATTTATATTAATTTTTACATGTGGTTATACAGTCGAACTTCGATAAGTCGAAGTCGAAGGAAACTAAAAATAATTCGAGTTAAATAGTTTTCTGTGTATATATATAATATCTACATTTACCATCCTTTATACAAAATAACCAAAATTTGTAAACAATTATTAACCTTATGTAGTTATTAAGTATTTAGGTAATATGGTTATTTACATCTTATTCTAAAATTGTCTTTTGCTTCATTGATCCAAAATTTTGGGTTTCTACAAATTTTTCCAATGATCTCCCCAAACCAGAATATTTTTACTACACGTATACCAAAACCATTCAATCATAGCTTTCTCCAAATTGGAAAAAGGACATTCCTATAGTCTTTTTTTAATTTTCGTTTACACTCCTTGTTGATCGGTAAATAATTTTAGAAAAAGTATTTAATTCTTTTAGATTTTCTGTTACACACTGTTATAAACTATAACCAACAAAAAATACATTTGATCGTACTCCTGCTCGACGAATAACGACCAGAACAAAAACAAAAAGGCAAAAATAGACCCTTTTCTTGTAAAAGAAACGGTAAAACCATCTTAAATTTCATAACTATTGAGAAAGCATTTAAACATAAATTAGTATATAAATCCAATTGAAGTGCCGACGTCAAAACATCAAAGTCTTGTAGTAGGTTTCAACCTTTTCATCCTATTTTACAATAGCCCTTTTGACCAGCAATAACACCGAACAAACCCGTTCTTTAATTCTACCAGGTATTGTACTTTTATGAAAAGTTGTAAAATTTAACTTCGAGTTATCGAAATATTTACTAATGGAAACTTGGATTTAGGGAATTGTAAAACGCTTCGACTTATCGAAAAATTCGAGTTATTGACTTATTAACGTTGAAATAGGCAAGTCCTAGGGAAACAGGTTCGAGTTCGAATTATCAAAAATTCGACTTATCGAGGTTCGACTGTATTTAATTTAGTTACGCCAAAGTAGTATAGCTTCTAACGCGCACAGGTTTTTTTTTATTTAACGCATCCGATTTTTGTTTATTCCTGATACGCAGTCAAAAATTGTGGACTTGATGAATAAGTAGGAAGATAATATGAAAATAGGTAATTATCTAAGGGAAATTACCGTTTATTTTGTAAAGCATAATACCTTTTTTTTATTATAAAAACACGACAAAATTTTACAATTTTATAGTAGCTGAACTGTAAATATTGTTTCTAAATTTATACAAAAATAAATTTGAATGTAAGTAGGTAATAAAATTTGCGAAATCAAATGAAAGTTACATACAGAAGTACACAGATATGAAACGTCCTTTTCACAAATAAGAAATAATATAAAATAGTACTACACATTGTTCTACATTATTGCTTTATTCATGAATAAACACAATAATCATCTTAAATATTATAACTGTCAAATAGACGCCTATTATAATTCATATTGCGTTATAATTCTTTAGATAAAACTTGAAATTTAAACACCATCTGAAAAAAAACGAAGGTTTATTTATAATTTTGCAACCCAAATCTGTTTTATTTTTTATGACAAATTAATTAATACGTTTGTCCGGTTAGCAAAATAATAAAAAGCCTCAAAGGTGTTTAATTTTTTTCTTTTATATTAAAACGAATCGGACTCTGATATTATTGCCAAATAAATTATATTCGGTTCTTTGATCAATTTTGAAAGTGAACGTTGCATGTCCTTTTTTTTGAAACTTAATTATTTAAAATTTGAATGTATAATTTCGAAGATAACCTACTTTTCAAAAATTAGCTTAATTATCGAAGATAATAACTTTACGATTCTGAGCCCTTTTACATTGTAACTAATGTTGCTTAGTAATCAACCAAAGTTACTAACTTAATTAATTGTTACTAGTTTGGATCGATTAATAAATGCAAAACGATAGTGAAACCGATGCCGACGAAGCATTCTACTTCATTTCTTCGTTAATTTGGTTCAGGTTTTATGTGAAAGTTGTTGTTTATGTGACATCATTGTTATGGTATTCCCCATAACTCGATTCGAGGAAATTGCATAGGAAACCACCTTGATTTTTTTATTGAATTTAGTATTCCCCTCTGCGTTATTAATTGTAATTAAGAAAAATCCTAATGATCGATGTCTCACACTCTAAGAACGGCTAAATCGGTGTTTTCCAAACTGGGTCGCGAACTAGTGTATAGGGGGGCGCAGAATGTTTAATAAAAATGTAATTTTATCTATTTAAAAATGTGCTATATTATTTCAAAATTCACAACTATTTTACGTAAAAAAGTTAATTAATTTTTAAATATAACTGTCCAATTTAGGCATATATTGCTTTGTTTACGAGTTATAAAAGGCATGTGCAACCTACGCTCGCTACTCGAAAAATTAACATTGCGCCCTATGCCAATTTTACACGTATCTTATGGGGAAAAGTCTCAGGATTTCGAATTCGGGTTGTTTTTAATTATCGGATCGAAAATGAGGTTGCTACGATTGTTTTTGTGAGTGAAAGTGTATTTTTTCGATTTATTTAGTTTTCTCGAAAAATTTGGGGTTGAAGGGGAGCAAGGAAAAATGGCTCCGCCTATGTGGGTTTGGGGTCCATAGGAACGTCCCGCAAAAATTTAAAGCAAATCCATTACCTAAAATTTTTTTCCTCAATTTCAATAAAGCCAAATTTAAGTTTTCAAAGAGACAAAATTTTTTATTATAGTGGTAAAGCGCCGGGAAATTATACCGACTATAGTTGCTAGGGGTACGTAGGAACATCCCTTTGCAATATAAAGCAATTCTATTTTTTTCATTTTTTGCCAAAAAAACATGGACTAAAACCCATCGATTTTGTTTTTTCAAAACGTTTTCCCAAAGCTTTGGAATAGCACGCCTATGGTTTCTTAGGCCTATCCGAAGCCAAAAAGGTTACCAAATCCGATTCTGAATAGTTTTAAAGGATCCGTCCACAAATAACGGCGGTACAATTTTTTTAAAGTTCAAAATTGTGCAAAAAAGGGGCCCAAAAATTGCAATTTTTAATTTTCGAAAAATTTTCGTTGCGCCCTATAGTTATTTTACATGTATCTTATGTAGAAAAGTCCCAGAATTCCGAATCCGTCTCGCTTTTAATCATTGCATCGAAAATAAGGACGTTACGATTTTTTTTGTGAAACAACCATGTTTGGTTAACATCCATGTTTTTTGCCGATTTTTGCCGATTTTGGGGGTTTTGAGTTAGGACCGGATTCCGACGCGTAGGGGTTGGAAACGTCCAGAAATGAAAGGATTTGACGAAATGCGCAAAGACGGCTGAGTTAAAGGATCTTGAAAATTAAAAATTTTACAAATCTTGAAAGTTTGAAAGCATAGAACGCGTTTTTCGCCCAGACATAACATTGGACCCTGCTGATTTTTTTGGCTTATCTTACGCTCTGATAAATGGGCTTTCAGAATCTGAAAAGTTTCTAAAGATCCGTTGACCAATAACCGAGCTACGATTTTCCAAAATAGAAATTTAGTAAAAATTAATTACAAGTCGGACTCTTCGAACCCATTTTTCTGGAAAATTTCAAATAGCACGCCTATGGTTTTTTTAGCCTATCCAAAGCTAAAAGGTCTGGCAAAACCGAATTTGTATAGTTTTTAAAGATCCGTTCACAAATAACGGTGCTAAAATTTTTTTAACATAAACTTGTGTGCTACAAAAATCAATCTAAAACTTCAACCATTAATTATTCGAAAAATTAACATTGCGCCTTATGCCGATTAATATAAAGTTTAGAAATGACTGCTCTAAAACTAAAATCAGCAATCCAAATTATGAACAAATCTAAGGATAGATATCGCAAAAATAATTTTTAATTTCGCCTATTATAATAAAAGAAAAAAGAAACCGATTGATTCGAACGTGAGAATAAATCCTATGCCATAAATCGAGAAATACATAAAAACAATTACAGATAAGGAACAAATAGTTAACATACAATTAAGTACTTTTTATAAAAGATTGTATTAAATGCTAATTGATTTCCTTACCTGTGTGTAGCACTCAGAAATTACAGTAATTAATGTTTTTATCTCGTTTTATTTAAAAACTTAAATAACATAGAAGTTCTAACATTTTGACTTAATATAACGTTTAATTATTACCTTGCGCCTGATTGCTCGTATACCTCTTTTATTATTATATATTGTTGTTAATAAACTTAGGATTAACATAAAATATGTTAATAATTAATAATTTTGACATGCAATAAGAGGCAAAGTTCAATAGTGATTGCAGCCTTATTACTTTTCGCGGTTTCTTATTAGAAAAATAATTTTTTCTACCACTCTTATTATATATGCAAAGCAGTAAATTTACTAATTATTAATAGTTTATTGATTTTATTTAAAATTTTGTCTCTTATTTTATGGAAAATCGCTAACGAACTAAGTTTAATTGAAATTGGTCTACGCATTTTATAGTTTTCTTTAAAAAGCTTTAAAACAGAACGTTTTCCCAATAATTAGTTGCTCTTAAGTACCATTTTAGAAATAAAATTCATTTGTACAGAATCGAATGTTGCCGCTTGTCACTATATTTATAAATCTTCATTTCCTAGAGATTTTCATTGTCTTTCTGTTAAAATTGGTACTCTTGAGCAGGTTCTGAAAAACAATCCAATTATTAGAAGGATGTACCCAGTAGGGACAAAAGTGATATATTTCCGTTCGGAAATGATCACTTTTCTTTTGAATTGCACACTTAGTTCGTCTCTCGATTAACTAAGTTTTTAAAAGTTTATGTAAAAAATAGAAAAGACAATCATCAGCAATTTAAATCAAATACAGTGGATACTCGGTTATCCGGACTAGTTATTGTTCCAGCTCATTCGGATAATCGAAAATTCGGTTAATTGAATGTATAGAAAAAAAACGAATGTTAGCTATATATTATGTGACCATACTTCCTGTTTTGAATGGGACTGTTCCTTTTTCAGATCATTTGTCCCGTTGTCCCCAAGCAATCATTCGGGACGCCAAAATGTCCTGTTTTCAAAAAATTGTCAATTAGGATACCGAATATTAAGAAATACTAACAAGAATTTCATTCTTGCCTCCTTATTTAAATACAAATTAATTTCACGGCAATTTCGCAATGAAAAAAGTAAAAAATTATGAAAAATAATCGAAGCCCAAAGGAGACATATTGAGGTTTTAAAATTACTTGAATTTTTTTAAAGTAAATTGATAGTTGTTAATCGTGGGGAAAAGCGGAGTGTGCACATTCGAGCTCAAAGTGGCACATTCCGATCTCGGGAAAATGAAGCGCGCCGCTCCGCGTCGCGCTTCATTTGCTTCCCTCGCTTGGAAATGTGCCACTTTTCGCTCGAATGCGCACATCTTCGTACTTATTAGATTTGTCTACTTTATCTTCAACACTTTCAAAAAAAAAAAAATGTATTTTGTTTGCTAAATATCGATATTATGTTCGAAAAACATATTTACCATACCAATGAGTGGAAGGGAGCAAAAAGAAACATTAATTTCGTCAGTGCGAATGAGAGAAAACGATTAAAATTATTCAACTGCTTTTTTGTCTTAACTTATTGGCCTAAATTGTTGTGAATCGTGCTTAAAACCGAGTGTGCACATTCGAGCTCAAAGTGGCACATTCCGATCTCGGAAATGAAGCGCGCCGCTCCGCGTCGCGCTTCATTTGCTTCCCTCGCTCGGAAATGTGCCACTTTTCGCTCGAATGTGCACATATTCGTGTTAATTGGATTCGACTATATTAATAACCAATCCTTCAAATCCAAATTTTCTATTCGGAAAAAAGTTTTCGCTTGAAAAGTGCACATACTCCGTAATAATTGAATTTGCCTATCTTATTCTTCTCTCTTACAAATAATATGAATTAAATCAAACTGAACGAAATGTACCACTTCTCGCTTTCCTTTTAATTAAAAATTACAGTAAGGTGTTTTTACAAAAAACTACATTTCTAATTTAGTACTTTTAAACTAGACTAGATGGGATACTTCATGGTACATGAAAAAAAAATACTTTAACTTTTTCCGTATTTTGACTCTTATTTCCCAACCTGTTTTTTAACATTCCCCGGCCAAGTCATTCTAAAATTTTGATCCACCCTGTATGTAACATAAAAATATTTCTTTATACAGTAATCCCTCAACATTCGCGAGGGTTACGTTCCAGAAAAACCTCGCGAATGTCGAATTCGCGAATGTTGAATCTATCTTAATGTGGAAATAAGGGGGTTACGTTCCATGATGGTTGATATACGTTGTATATACATACAATTTTCACACTAACGGAAGAACTATTAGCGACACTTTTGCTAATAGATTCTTCATTTTTCTTTATGTAACGCACTGTCGAATCGTTTATTTTAAATAGTCGCCCGACTGTTGACGCAGTCTTTCCAGCACGCAACTTATCAAGTATTTTAATTTTTTCCGACAGAGTCATCATTATTTTCTTACGTTTCGGTAAAGATGACATTTTAAAAAAAGTGTTAGGATGTTACTCAAGCGAAACCGAATTAAAAACTAAAAAAGTCGCTTGGGGAAGCATAGGGGGGAGGGCTGTTCGTTGTTCTAGGAATCATTCGACTCTTAGAACAAAAACAAACACGAGATATGTAATTATTACTGGGAATTAATGGGAAATGTTGGCACAACTGCACAACTGAAAAATCCAAGAAACTTTTTTTTATGATTTCGCGAATAAGCGAGTATACAGCTCGCGAAAGTCGAATTTTGCCGCATTTTAATAACTGCGAATGTTGAGGGATTACTATATTTAAAATTTGAATTAATCCATAACTGAAGTCTAATTACAACAGTGTATACAAAATGTGCCTTAAAACTAATTTTTACAAAAATGAAAATTACCCAAAAGTATTTGGAGACATTAATTTTGACATATAAACCTTCAACAATCTGCAAAAGGTGATATAAAAATCAACTAGTTGATTTTTAGTGGCCCACTTCAGAAAATTTGATACATGATTAATTAATCAAAAATGCGAATTAGTAAACATTCGAAAGTATACCTGATTTTTTTTTATCAAGTTCGCTACAATTAGGCGTGCGGAAGAGCACCACGATAACTTATCAAAAGAAATAAAATATCTAACCTTTTTCAAACAAAAAAATAGATCTAATTTATTCGACTTTTAATTTTTTGAATTGAAGAATAAAATAATAATATAGGCAAATCCCATAAATACGAGGATGTGTGCATTCGAGCGAAAAGTGGCACATTGCCGAGCGAGGGAAGCAAATGAAGCGCGACGCGGAGCGGCGCGCTTCATTTTCCCGAGATCGGAATGTGCCACTTTGAGCTCGAATGTGCACACTCGGTTTTAAGCACGATTACGAAGCCTCCCGTTTGAACAAGGAAAAACTTAGTCAAATTGTTTGGTATATGTTTACAAAAAACGCAACAAATGTTAGTCACAAAATAAAACAGTCGCACATTATCTTAAAATTAACAAAGCAAAAAAAAAACAGTGTTTAGTGCGACATACAAAATAAAATAATAAATTTAGTAAGAAATACCGAGGTTAAATTTTCGCAACGAGTCTGGGTAATCGCGAATCCGTATAACTGAGGTTCCGGATAATTGAGGTTTTACTGTATAAGGTTCTACATGCCACGAACAAGTCACGAGCAACCAATTCATTAATTTATTACGAATTGTGGATTTTGATTTTGATTCGCTTTTGAGTTTATTGTCATTAAGATGCAATATGATTTTTTAATTTGCGGGGTCATAAATAATAATACTGGTGTACATATTGGAAACGTACTGATGTTCTTTAATTGTCGATATTTGAGCAGATCTGCTGTTTATTGTAGTTAATTAATTTCCAACATTATATAATCAGAGAGAATGATTGGTCAAGTAATTTATCATAAAATATGATCGTAAACTGTACAATGCTAGTCCAAGGTAAAATAAATGAACTGTAGAGCCTATCGCAATTTTTAACCATAATCTGTAATTATTTTAACACTGAATTGCAATTTTTGCGATGACCGTTCTGGTACCGTGTCGATAGGAAGGACGCTTTTTTTCCTAAAAGTTCGAAAAGACATTTTTTCCAAAGGTATCAATGTTCAGTGACTGAGACATATTTTTTTATCCCTAATGCACTTATTGGTATTTTCATATAACAAACCTACTTTCATTCCTTTGGTTACAATAAAATTTTAATCGCAATCATTAATGACCGCTAAAAACTGGTTCATGTTTATAGTACAACTGTTATTCTAGAGCGAAATTTAAAAATCAGGTTAAAACTAAACTTGCATTTTCTTTTTAGATAGAAATAAGCAAAAACGATTCGTGTGTTACATGTGGTTTGTTTATTATTACAAGTTCTCACGTAGTATTATTTACTAGTTAATTGTTTTTCATTTATTGGTGGTCCCTCATGTGTAAACTTATGAATGAAAATTAAACGAGCACAATACAAGTCATTTTTATCATTATTCTTATTTTTTTAATAAGATTCTACGGCCTTGACGGCCGAATAGTTAGTTGAAGTACTTTTCCATTAGTTTTTGATGTTTATTGAAATTGAACTAAAAGGGAGCTAACGTGCAGCAACCTTGATATTTCGAATAGAATGATGTAGATATTTTAGTTTTATATTAATGTACTGGTCAATTTGACCTAAATTTATAATTACAGGTTGTCTGTACACATTAATTCACCTGTGTTTGTTTATTACATAAATTTTAGAACATTGTCAAGGAAACTATCTAACAATAAATATGTAAATCATAGCTGCGTGGAGATCGACTTGCTGCTAAAAGTAATTACGCTAAAAAATAACATGGAAATTAGAATTAGAGGTCAAAATAACTAACGGATTTTTTATTATTACTATTTTTTTGATGATAGTAAACAAATAGCCTTCTATTTACAAATCAAAGTTGTTGGCACTTTAGGAGCTCTGATGTATTACTTTTGGCATACATTTTTAACAGAATTACCCAGGGATAAAGTTTTACTCTGTAATAATTTGTTTCTCTACATTTTTATTTCTTAAATAAAATACAACACGCGTAGTAAATATAAATAATTAATTTTGATGTTTATAGTTGTTAGTTATTAATTTGTTAATTTGTTTTTATTAATATCTCATGGATGTTTTCCAAAATGATATACAGTAGACGCCGCTTAATGTGATCACTTTGGGACCAAGATAAAGTGATTACATTAACCGACTGATAAGAATAAGCGCAAGACACCAGCAAAAAAGGTAAAACATACATTTTGAAAGATTGGACCGCGTTTTTCTCCGAGAAAAAACATGGATGTTAATCTGTTTTTTTGGCAAAAAATGAAAAAAATAGAATTGCTTTATATTGCAAGGGGATGTTCCTACGTACCCCTAGCGACTATAGCCGGTGTCATTTCCTGGCGCTCTCGCTCTAATATAAAAATTTTCGATAAAACTAAATAAATAAAAAAAAATACCTCTTGTTTCACAAAAAAAATCGTAGCGCCATTATTTTCGATGGAATAATTACAAGCGAGACCGATTCGGAGTTCTGCGACTTTTCTACATAGATACATGTAAAATAAGTATAGGGCACAACGTAAATTTTTTGAAAATTAAAAATTGCAATTTTTGGGCCTCATTTTTGCACAATTTTGAACTTGAAAAAATTGTAACGCCGTTATTTGTGAACGGATCTTTAAAAACTATTCAGATTCGGATTTGGCAGTCTTTTTAGCTTCGGATAGGCCTAAGAAACCATAGGCGTGCTAATTCAAACCTTTGAAAAAAACGTTTTTCTTTTTGAAAAAACATGGATTTTAACCCATGTTTTTTGGCAAAAAATGAAAAAAATAGAATTGCTATATATTGCAATGGGATGTTCCTACGTACCCCTAGCAACTATAGCCGGTGTCATTTCCCGGCGCTCCCTCTCTCTCTAAAATAAAAATTTTCGTCTTTTTGAAAAATTAAATTTAGAGCTGAAAATATTTTTGGCTACCGACTTATTCAATATCCGAACATTCGGCTTCCTGATTAAGGGTGAATCGAGACGTGTCAACAACCGCTAAAAATCGGGACCATCCGCGCAAATCGGGACACCTGGCAACTCCACTTTTGACTTTTAAAACATATTTGTAAAAATTGTCAACAGGAATTGCGATTCTCTACAGACCGATTACAAATGACGAAATATCAATTTAATAATTGCACTTATTTATTGATCCGAATCTTTCGAATTTATACACAAAAACTATTTTATCAATGTTGTTGAGTTGGAGACAGATTGGACTTATCGATATACACAAATGTTTCTCTAATTTTTTATCTCTCTAAGATCAGATAAAACGTTTCTATACGTTGATGTTGGTTTCCTTCTGTAAAGGAACAGATAACATTGACATGGATCTTTTTTTTAAACTTTGTACCGAAAATTTTGCGTTGGGCCGGTACGCTGTTTAGAAGGCTTATTATTTTTTGCCATATAATTATTTTATCAATTTTCTTTGTTAGTCATTCATACAGTGGGCCAGCTAAATAGTAATCTAAAGTTGTTTTTAATTTCTTTAAATACAAACATTTAAGTACTGAATCACCTTTTATAATATTTTTATTTTTAACGTTAAAGTAGAATTTTTTTAAATATACCCAACATTATGTAATGTCGTATTTTGATATTTTTAAATTGAATAGTTTGGGTGTCAGTCAATTTTTGTTTTTCGTAGATTTATTTGTCCTTAAACAACTAATTAGGAGTTTATCCGTGTATCACTGACAAGCATGACCATCGTCGATGCCTATTATTACTATGATTCCGTTACGGTTTATCAATTTATTAAACTATACTATTTTTGGTTTATTAACAAAAAATACGCAAGTACGTGAACGTACTCGCATGAAAAAAAAATCATACTATATTCGAAAAGCATGGATAAAGTTCTATTCAGTTGATTAAAATTGCTCTAGATAAATCTTTAATTTTTTAAATATTTCAAACAATATCTTACATGTTTTTCGTTTATTTTGAATAAAACGTAAATTTGGTTTTAATGACCACTTCTAATAGGTGAACGGTAGCATTGTTCAAGTTTTCTAATTTACCAATTAAAATAATTTTCAAAATTGTTTTATTTACTACAACGTTAAAGACAGGTACAGTTTTAAAAATATCAGACATATCCAAGGAGAAAGAACTTCAATTTCAATTCGTTTTCAATTACCCTCAAACAAAACACGACTATTATTATTAGAATCTTTTATTAAATCTTAAAAATATCTTTGGTAATATAAAATTCCTTTCTTAAAGTGAATGGGGATACATTTATTTAAACTTCCGTGTACGAGGTGGGGTATAACTATCGTGACCAATTTTTTTCTTGTTAAAAGGGCATGCTTGGTAATCATGCTTAAAACCGAGTGTGCACATTCGAGCTCAAAGTGGCACATTCCGATCTCGGGAAAATGAAGCGCGCCGCTCCGCGTCGCGCTTCATTTGCCTCCCTCGCTCGGAAATGTGCCACTTTTCGCTCGAATGCGCACATCTTCGTACTTATTAGATTTTTCTACTTTATCAACAACTCTTTAAAAAAAAATAAATTTTGTTTGCTAAATATCGATTTTATGTTCGAAGAACATATTTACCATACCAATGAGTGGAAGGGAGCAAAAAGATACATTAATTTCGTCGGTGCGAATGAGAGAAAACGATTAAAATTATTTAACTGCTTTTTCGTCTAACTTATTGGCCTAAATTATTGTGAATCGTGCTTAAAACCGAGTGTGCACATTCGAGCTCAAAGTGGCACATTCCGAACTCGGGAAAATGAAGCGCGCCGCTCCGCGTCGCGCTTCATTTGCCTCCCTCGCTCGGAAATGTGCCACTTTTCGCTCGAATGCGCACATCCTCATATTTATTACATTAATATAATTTACCATAAGCTCCTTCAGATCAGAAATTTTAATTTAGTTTAGTAAATATCGATTTTATATTCAAAAAACGTATTTACTATAGCAATGAGTGAAAGGGAGTGAGAAGATACAATGTGGTTTACTTAAACCCATTCATTATTAATTATTAAAATATATTTCTTATTATTTAACTGTCAGAAAGTACCATTTTGTGAATTTTATTTCATTTTATTTTCGGGGTATGGTAAACCCCACCTAGTATGAGCAAGGTTAAGTGAGTTTAGTAGATTTATTTTGTTTTAAATCTAGATTATATAATCTTTAATAAAAAAATTGAAATAGACATATTAACGTAATTGTGTTGTAATATGACGTTAAAAGGCGACTCAAATATTTTACATAAAATAAAACAATAAACGTCGTTTTTTATGTATTTAATGATAACAGAGATGAACATCGTTGATATATTTATAGAATAAATGATGTCAGGTAAACATCTTATTTGCTACTGCTTTTTACTCGTAAGAAGTGCCCATAAAACTATGTGAAAATTAATTTATCTTGATAGACATGTAAATATGTTTAGTGTTTTTTACTAGTATTACTACTACACTTGATTTAATTAATACATAATTTTTATTTTGAAATGTTTTATTGTACATTTTGATAAAAATTATAAACTAGTTAAATTTTGGTATTCTTGTTTAAAACACACTTTGTTTCATTCCAAGATCTATATATTCACTTTTTTGTTTGAATAACAAACAGTAGAACTTGGCTTGTTATTAAATTATCTATTATTCCATTTGTTCTTTTGGGGAAAACGATATCCTTAGTAATTGTTTACCGATTCAGCAACAATTAATATTTTCTACATAAATAAACAAGACAAAGGTTATACGTACTGGAAAGAAGTTAATTTGTACAGTAATAACGTTTCTCTCCACTGTATTAATTTATTAACCAATTTATTTTTATAAAATACTCATGTTTTTAAAGGGGATGGATTTGGGTTCTGTAAGTGATACAAATGAGACGTTTTTTATTCATTTCTCAAATTTTGGAACTGATACTTTTCCGTGGTTTTGCATTGCATTGTTTTCAATAGATTTTTTTTTAGGCTGAAGATCTAATTGACGATTTGCTTTCTTTCGAATCAAGTTCCTTGGCATCTGATAGCTTCAAGACATCGGACAATTCATTATCTACCACAGAGATTAATATTAAAAATGAGCCTCATTTTTTAAGTGATGCAGAACTACATGCTCTCGCCAAAGATCGCCAAAAGAAAGATAATCATAATATGAGTAAGTAATAAATCGTATTTAATTGTCCGGTAATTTCTTAAATATCCATACAATTAAGTATGTAGCTAAGTACTTGCAGTGGAACTTGCTAAATTGGATCTTCATAAAACAACCACTTATCTAAACAAATCTATGTCCACACATTTGGCATATCTCCGATCTCGAAATACTTCTTGTGTGATGCACAACCATTTTTTGATGTGCCAGATTGACTATTATTACATTTTTGTGGCTATTGTACTGCCACCAATGAACTCCAAAAATTGAGTTTTCTACAGTGTTTTTTTTTTGAATACAGTAAGACCCCGTTTAACTCGGGGGATACGTTCCAATGAGTTTAAGCGCTAAACGAAATAGCGTTAACCTTCCGTGTACGAGGTGGGGTATAACTAACGTGTCCAATTTTTTTCTTGTTAGAACGGGACGCTTGGTAATAGTGCTTAAAACCGAGTGTGCACATTCGAGCTCAAAGTGGCACATTCCGATCTCGGGAAAATGAAGCGCGCCGCTCTGCGTCGCGCTTCATTTGGTTCCCTCGCTCGGAAATGTGCCGCTTTTCGCTCGAATGCGCACATCCTCGTATTTATTGTATTAGTATAATTTCCCGTGCGCTCCTTCAAATCAAAAATCTTAATTTAATCTAGTACATATTGATTTTATATTCTAAACACGTAATTACTATAGCAATGAGTGGAAGGGAGCGAGAAGATACGATAATCTTGTCGGTGGAAGTGAGAAAGACCGATTAAAATTATTTAATTAATTTTTCGTCTAATTTATTGGCCTAAAATATTGTGAAACAAGCTTAAAACCGAGTGTGCACATTCGAGCTCAAAGTGGCACATTCCGATCTCGGGAAAATGAAGCGCGCCGCTCCGCGTCGCGCTTCATTTGCCTCCCTCGCTCGGAAATGTGCCACTTTTCGCTCGAATGCGCACACCCTCGTATTTATTACATTAACATAATTTACCATAAGCTCCTTCAAATCAAAAATTTTAATTTAATTTAGTAAATATCGATTTTATATTCGAAAAACGTATTTACCATAGCAATAAGTGGAAGGGAGCAAGAAGATACAATGTGTTTTACTTACACCTATTAATTATTTATTATTAAAAAATATTTCTTACCATTGAACTGTCATAAAGTACAATTTTGTGAATTTTATTTCATTTTATTTTCGGGGTATGTCAAACTCCACTTAGTATGGCATGTGACATTTAGTCACCTAGTATGCGGAAGGTTAAACGAGATCTTACTGTACTGTTAAATGAGGCTTCTCTTAGAATTTCAACAGACTGAATTTGAAATTATTTAAATTATCTTTATCTAATTTGGCGTTCAAAGCGATTCTGACGAATTTCTCTTAATTGAGTAAATATATAATAAATACTTTACAATAGGTCTGAGGTCAAAAGTAATATTTTATAAATATCCATTGATCGTTAATGTGGACTTGGGGTCTAAATTCATACAATTCATTTTATTATATCTTTTATGAATGACTCCAACGTCCAAAACAATATAGTTCAAATATGCTACGACTATTCATTCGAATCTTTATGGCTTTGTGGGAATTTATAACAAACTGAAAGTGAATTAATTTGTCAGTAGAATAATGAAAAAACCGAGTAGTAGTTCTAAGCATCTTAAAGGACTTTTATATAAAATGCATTCGACTTGCCAAATGCAGTACAAAGTGATAAAGAACTATATCGCAATTATATTTTATTGTTTAATTTTACATGCGCATTTTGTCCTTCAGAACCATTTAAGCATTCGTTACTGTGATGGCTTATTGTCAACGGTTTGTTCTTTTTACCAACGATTGATCAGATTGCTTGTACTTAGAAAATACTAATTTTACCACCAAAAGATTTATTGTTAGCTTCTCATAATAACAAGTATTAAAAAATTTAATTTTCTATGTATAAAGCAAAACCTAGAAGGAAAACGAGAAGAAACTCAGGTCAGTTTGGTGCTATTCACTTAATTAAATAATATTTAAAATCCAATATATTGCCGACTAGTTCAAAAATAAAATAATTTAAGTGTTACAATTTTTTTTTAATTTGGATTATTTATAAAGTTGTTTACTAATTAAAGTGTTATCATATTTAATTAAACCTATACAACCGTATGTATAATAGTCTTTTTTCTTAATTTCAGTCGAACGTCGAAGAAGATTTAATATAAATGATAGAATAAAAGAATTAGGAAGCTTATTGCCGAAAAATAATGATCCATATTTTGAGATAGTTCGAGATGTTCGTCCTAATAAAGGCACCATCTTGAAATCATCCGTCGAATACATAAAGTGTCTTAAAAACGAGGTACAGAGATTAAAACAGAACGAGGCCAAACAACGCCAAATAGAACATCTAAATAGACGTCTGCAACTACGAATACAGGTATGATTTTTGTTTTTTTTTATGAATTTTTAAATTTATTTTAATAATTTGTAGGAATTAGAGCGACAAGCAAAAACTCATGGACTGCCAATTAACGACTTTAATTATCAAAATGCGTCGAGTATTAATGCTCCTTACAATACGTTTCATAATAACGACAACCATCAAGTTTCTGCTAACATAATGCCATCACTATTATTTCAGGACTTATCTAAGAAGGTAAATTGTTGCTAAAACACTTATCAGCAATAAGATGTCGATTATCAGGATTACATGGGGATTAATTGTATCCGGAAAATTGATAATTCGGATGATCGATAAAAAAATCACATTTGCTATTAGAAAAGCACATGAAGGATAGGGGTTTTGAAATACTCAACAAAACACATTTTTTTTTACATTTCCCACTATGTATTTTCCTTTTTGATTCTTGTTTTGTCTAGACTTGATGTATTGATCATTGAGCAAAAAAGTGCTTCTTTTGAATTCTTTTTATATGTTTATGTCGTTGATCTCCTGCTGGTGTTAATTTTGTTATTCAAAATGTTTAATCAAGTGTTTTTTCATTTTAAATGCAGACTGATGTATGTATCTACAATTGGGGATATCCTGATATAATATTGTGGTAATTGGTCAATATATATACGATCAATTACTGACAATTTATTATACATAATGTTTGTTTCTTTTTCACTAATGTAAAATCTGCGTTACGTTGCTCTGCCTGGAGATCGACGATATTAATTAATATAAAACTTAAAAAAAAACTAAAATAAGTCAAAAAGTCAATTGTTATTACATTAAAATATCTTTTTTTTTTCGGCCACTAAAAAAATTTTGATTGAACACAATAACTTTATAATATTTATTCCAACGTATTTTAGTTAAATTAATTTTCTTATGGAATTGAGAGTACAATTTTAGTAACTGACAAGGAAATGTTAACATGCAATTTAAATTAGCCAAAAAATTAATTAAATAATTTAATCGTTTTCTCTACCTACGAAATTGTCGTAGCTTTTCGCTCGCTTTGACTCATTGCTATGGTAAATACGTTTTTCGAACATAAAATCGATATTTACTAAACTCAATATAAAGGCCATAGGGGAATAAGCATGGTAAAAATGCCTTTTGTAAATATCTTAATAATATTCTATGGATATGTAGACACTATAGAAATATAAAGATCCTGAAAATTTTAGACCTTAATCTATATCGGTCTCTTCAAAAAGTCTAAATAAGTAAAAATTGAAAAATAATTTTTTTCTTTGGATTGAGTGAATCAATTATTTAGAAAATTTATTATATTATGCAGGCGATAGAAAGCTTTTACGGACACCATGGACTAATTTTTAGATTAATAAATTGATCAAAAAAATTATTTTCTCTTACTTTTTCAATTTTTATTCTGATACTTTTAGAGAAAAATTATGATTCCATCATTTTTACATTTTTTATAAGATCTATAATCACTCAGAATTTTTTCAAAATTTTCTTAATGGCACGCCATAGTTAAAAAAAATAAAAACTATTTTTATTACCAAAATATCGAATTATTCAACAAGTTCTATCTAAATAACTACAAATTATACTATTATTATGACATAAATAATACGCTGAAATATAATTTTAGTAAAATTGAGTTACGAATTATTTATAGGGGTCGATGCAGATTTCTAAAAATTAGATAGCGGTCGATGATCAAAAAAGTTTGGCGATCCCTGCTCTAATAGATTTGTTGATACTTTGAACAAAGATGACAACGCCTGACATAATTCAGGAGTTGCTGAGGGGGTGTAGGCGGATCGTTTTCTGTTCCCAATAAGGATCCAGCTCTCTGCCTCATACCTCTTGGCAATCAAAGTTTTTTAATCTGAATTCGTTTAGGCTCAGACATGGTTTTAACTAGAATATATTACATTTACTATGTACCAAAAATTCAGATTTAATATGTACTTAGTTTCTTCAAAATAATAGAAATAATATTCTGCAATGCAGCCAGAAACTGTAACGTGGATGGTCACCTGGTCTACATGTGTAGACCCGTCCTGTTTGAGCCCTAATAATATCCACGACAGTACCTTTCAAGCAAACCCAGCACACTTATTCGATTAAGAGATGCATTAGAGACAGCTACTGAAAAGCGCGGGAAGTTTGAAATACAAAATGATTAGTTATAGGTGTTTAAAGAGAGGTGGTCTACGATCGTAGACCAGGTGACTAACGAAGGGTTAAATTCTAATAGGCGTTATATTTCATTGTGAGAATATTTTTTTTTTAAATTTCTTATGTAAAAGATTTAATTCAGCTTATTATTTATGTAATAATAATAGTATAATTTCTAATTATTTAGGTAGAATTGGTTGAAAAATTCGATTTGTTTAGTAATAAAAATAGTTTTTATTTTTTTAACTATGGCGTACCATTAAGAAAATTTTGAAAAATTCTGAATGATTATAGGTTTTTTAAGAAATGTAAAAATGATAGAATCATAATTCTGCTCAAAAAGTATGATAATAAAAATTGAAAAAGTCTAAAATTTTCAGGATCTTTATATTTCCATAGTGTCACATATCCATCGAATATTAAGATATTTACAAAAGGCATTTTTACCATGCTTATTCCCCTATGGCCTTTATGATAGAACTAGCGGAGGATAAAGTAAACAAATTCAATAAATACGAGGATGTGCGCATTCGAGCGAAAAGTGGCACATTTCCGAGCGAGGGAAGCAAACGAAGCGCGACGCGGAGCGGCGCGCTTCATTTTCCCGAGATCGGAATGTGCCACTTTGAGCTCGAATATGCGCACTCGGTTGTAAGCATGTTTTACAATAATTTAGGCCAATAAATTAGATGAAACATCAGTTGAATAATTTTAATCGTTCCCTCTCACTCCCATTGACATGATTGTCGTATTTTTTCGCTCCCTTACACTCATTGGTATGGAAAATACGTTTTTTAAACTTAAAAATTAATATGTACTAAACTAAATTTAGGTCAATGTTTTGCAAGAGCGAAGAATAAGTGGACAAATTCAATAAATACGAGGATGTGCGCATTCGAGCGAAAAGTGGCACATTTCCGAGCGAGGGAAGCAAATGAAGCGCGACGCGGAGCGGCGCGCTTCATTTTCCCGAGATCGGAATGTGCCACTTTGAGCTCGAATGTGCACACTCGGTTTTAAGCACAATTACTAAGCCTCCTATTTTAACAGAAAAAAATTCGATCACATCAGGTACTATATCTGAATCATCCTTTAATAATAAAAACTATACATTAAATTAATATTTCTCGATACATTGTTCGTATTTGACATTTGTAATTAATTGAAGTAATTTTATTAAAGATGCCTGATGTTGTAAATGATACCACATTGAACATTTCTGGGTTGGACGACATGATGGAAGACGACGAGCCAGTGAATACAGTTAATGGCGATCCAATGTTATCTTCACCAAATGCGTTGCATGGAAATCCTTTGCTTTCGTCTCCAGCTCATTCTAGTACTGTAAACGATTCCATATTGGGTGAGCCTCGATTACCATCACCTACCAGCCATATTGACCCCGTAGAATGTGAAACTTTAGACATGGATATGATTGCATAAAACTAATTGGTGCTGTAAGCGCTCATCTTTTTTTTTTCGTTTTATTCGTACATAAATGCGAATAACAAATGTTTTTGAATGTTATATGTAGCAAATGAATAAAACTGCATAAGAAGCTTTTCTGTGAATTTTCAAATTTCTGATTACTTCTGCAGTTTTAACTTTTAGAAGTTTTTAAATGTGGTGTTAACATTTCTTCTAAAATATGTTTTTGGTTAAAATTGCCAAAACGTATTCTTCATTTATTTAAAATACAACAACTGGAGATGAAATTTTAAGGAATTTAATGTTTTTCTAAACCAATTTACATAAAACTATATATGCTAAGATTTTGAATCAGAACTTAACTTTCATTATTAAATTACTTAAGATTTTGTCTCTTGTAATTACTTGCAGGACTATGGTATTTTCTGCCTTCTAATTTTGATATACTTTGTCTAGTATATGACCAAATTTCAGCATATAAAAAAATATGGTCAAGTTATTTTTTTGTTACATTTACATTGTTGACGGCATTTAAGATCTCGTAACAAATTATTTAAGTATTTATTGTTTTGAAATTTTTGATTTTGTGTATTTTTTACATACACATATTAAAATTTGTGTAAATGCATGTTGAAGTTAAAACTTTAATATTAAATTGTGTAGTCAACACAATGTTATTAAATGTTTAAAAAAAATATTACAACATTTGGGGTTTCTTAAGTACAATAATATCTATCATTTTATTATTATATTAATAATTATTTGTTCAACAAGTTATTATATACAATAGAAATCCTATGTAAGAAGATATGATTGAAGCTATCTTCGAAGTTCTCATATTTTAGATTAATAGCTACAGCACCAAATAAATTGCTATTAATATCCATATAATTATGTTAAATAAGTTTAAGTTTTAGAAGTTTAGCATGTATCGTTTTCATATTTTTAATTTTAAAAATATGATCACATCGAAGAAACGAGATAACTTCTGAGACGGTTATATTTGTTGCTCCAGAGATTTTTTGTTGATATATTATGTTAGTTTTTATTAATAAGGACAGTACCTTTTACAATTTGGTACTTATTTCAAATAGGTGAATATTCCAATTGAAGTTTCTATTATTCAGAACTAACAATAACTGTGATTAATGTTTGTAAGATACTGTCGAATCCATTTCGTAATTAATATCGTTCTCATGTTAGTTGCTGAACTTTTGAAAATTTTACTATACAAGTGCCAAGCGTTTATTATAACAATAATAATTTAAAAACTTAGAGCTCAGTAATAAATAAGAAAATAAGATTTTAACGAAATATAAGCTACTCTTAATAAGAATAAACTTACACTAACAAAATTAAATATATATAGTATCTATATTTAAAAAAAAAAACAATTGTGATGTTAGAAATAAGAGCTGAATAATATTTTAAATTTTGTTTAAATTGGAATATTTTACTATTTTTATAGAGCAAATTGTGTAAGATTTTTTTGCTCTAGTACTACAGAGTTACATCTTCGATATGTTTAATACATTTATAGAACTGAATTTACATTTACTTTCTTCCATAATTTCTACATATATTGTTTGTCGAAAACCCATATCGATTTTTAGATAACAGGAACGCTTGTTTATTTCTTTCAGTTGTGATTTAATTTTCATCGAGTAAAGATGTCTTTAAATTGCTAAAAATCAAGTGTTAATTTAATCGTGAGTGTTAAATTAATTAATCTGTTGTTAGTTTAGCAATAATTAAAATAAGAGTGCGCTTTGGGGAAGATGTTTGTTGTAAATTAGTTTTAAATTTAATTAAGGACTTTATTAGTAATAATGGCGTACGCATAATTTAAGTGATCTTTCATAATTACCTACAAATGAACTGCAAAGACAATTCGGGAATGAAAAAAGTAAAAAGAACTCTACGATTTAATTCATAAAATATGTAAATGTGCTATTACGTAAACTTTAAATAACTTTGTTAATATTGATAGGATGGAACTTATGAAAAATAACCGACGTTTTATTATCAACAATAAATCTAGGATTCGTCACTGATTAGTAATGGATTACAACTCTTCATCAACCCTCTACAGTGTTCTATATTTGAATAATGCAAATGCCAGTCAAGGGCACCACTTCATGAAGAATAACACTCAAGAGTTTTATTTTGGGGTGAGTTATTTTAGATATTCTTGTTTATCATAAATCTTGTTATTATATAACAGGGGTGGCCAAGCTCCTTGATAGTCCGAACCATTTTTCAATATTTGAAATTTTTCGCGGGCCGCAATTAAATACGTATTTAAAAGGTATTAAAAAAAAAATTTTACAGAAATTATATTTATTGAAAACATAAATAAAAGTATAAAATATGTGTATTGAATTTAAATATTAAAGATTAAACACATTTATTTTACTTCTCTTGATAATTCTTTAAAATTTCGAGAGCCACAAATAATCTTTCAAAGAGCCGCATGTGGCTCGCGAGCCGAAGGTTGGCCACCCCTATTATATAACATCGTCATTAATATGAAACTCGAAAAAATTATTAGTTTAACAAATTAATGTGATTAATTATTTAAGATCATAAAAAATTCGTTCAATTATTTCCCATAAGATACGTGCAGAATTGGTATAGTAGACAATCGAAAGTTTTTGAGTAATTAAGGGTTGAAATAATTGACACGTTTTTGGAACACTAAATTTAATCGAAAATTTATTTAAATTTAATTATTAACAAGAGACGTTTAAACAATTATTCATTTTAGTCGTTTTTAAAACCAACATTATTTGCTTATATTGCAAAGTCGTCTGCTTGCGATAAAAGCCTGATTAATTTTATGCTTATCTTTATGTAATTGATCACATTTTATTCATTTTTGTTCCGACTTTTGCACAGTATAAATGTGTATTGGTTTCAGATGTTGGATACAGGATTGTACAATTGTGAATGCTAGCGTTGTCGTTTTTGTAAATGCGTAGTTTAAAACCGTTTCAATGCCCTTCCAGTAATTAACGATGTCCCATAAATAAAAAGAATCGTGCGTTTTAATACAAAATGTGGGTCTTCAAAAACGCAACTTTGATCAAAGAAGACATGTAAGTGAATCCACTAATGCTTGAGAAAACGAACAACATATTAAATATCGAGTGAGTACTTTTATTTTTTTCAATTTCGATTGAACATAAGCTTCGAATGGAATGTATTGTTTCCTCAAATTAATAGCTCTACTTATGTTGTTTTATATTTGTATGGCGTACACTCTCACCCTCTCTATTTTACTTGGGGTGGTTAATATTTAATTTATAATCAAAAACGTTTCAACAAATCCAAATTGCATAACGTAAACACATATAGAACTTATTTCAGATTACTTTTTCCGATCCTTTTATTAATAAAAATAAATGTACATTAATCTAAATTAATTTGCGTATCTCCCCCCTCCCCCATTTTTCTTTAGGTACCGTAAAACCTCAATTATCCGGACCACAGTTATACGGATTCGCGATTATCCGGATTGCCAACCGCGTTCGAACTGGTTGCGAAAATTAAACCTCGGTATTTCTTACTAAATATTTTATTTTGTATTTCGAACTAAACAGTGTTTTTTTGCTTTGTTGATTTTAAGATAATGTGCGACTGTTTTATTTAGTGATTAATATTTGTTGCGTTTTTTGTAAACATATACCTTATAATTTGACCAAGTTTTTTCCTGTTAAAACGGGACGCTTCGTAATCGTGCTTAAAACCGAGTGTGCACATTCGAGCTCAAAGTGGCACATTCCGATCTCGGGAAAATGAAGCGCGCCGCTCCGCGTCACGCTTCATTTGCTTCCCTCGCTCGGAAATGTGCCACTTTTCGCTCGAATGCGCACATCGTCGTATTTATTGGATCTGCCTATATTATTATTTTATTCTTCAATTCAAAAAATTTATATTTGAGTAAATTGGATCTATTTTTTGCTTGAAAAAGGTTAAATACTTTATTCCTTTGGATAAGTTATCATTGTGCTCTTCCGCACGCCTAATTGTAGCGAGTTTGATAAAAATATTTTCAGGTGTACTTTGGAATGTTTACTAATTCCATTTTTGATTACTTAAAATTGTATATGAGTGAAATTTTTTGAAGTGGGCCACTAAAAATCAACTAGTTGATTTTTATATCATCTTTTGCTGATTGTTGAAGGTTTATATGTCAAAATTAATGTTTCCAAATATTTTTGGATAATTTTTATATTTGTAAAAATTATAAACAAATTAGTTTTCAGGCACATTTTGTATACACTGTTGTAATTAGACTTCATTTATGGATTAATTCAATTTTTAAATATAAAAAAATATTTATATGTTACATAGGGAGTGCATCAAAATTTTAGAATGACTTGGGTGGGGTATGTTTAAAAAAAGGTTGGGAAATAAGAGTCAAAATTCGGAAAAAGTTAAAGTATTTTTTTTAATGTACGATGAAGTCTCCCATCTAGTCCAGTTTTAAAAGTACTAAATTAGAAAAGTGGTTTTTCGTAAAAATACTCTACTGTAATTTTTAATTAAAAGAAAAGCGAGAAGTGGTACATTTAGTTCAGCTTGATTTAATTAATATTATTTGTAAAAGAGAAGAATAAGATAGGCAAATTGAATTATTAAGTAGTATGTGCACTTTCAAACGAAAACTTTTTTCGAATAGAATATCTGGATTTGAAGGATTTGTTATTAATATAGTCGAATACAATTAACACAAAGATGTGCGCATTCGAGCGAAAAGTGGCACATTTCCGAGCGAGGGAAGCAAATAAAGCGCGACGCGGAGCGGCGCGCTTCATTTTCCCGAGATCGGAATGTGCCACTTTGAGCTCGAATGTGCACACTCGGTTTTAAGCACGATTCACAATAATCAATTTACTTAAAAAAAAATTGAAGTAATTCTAAAACCGTAGTTGCGCTCTCATAATTTCTTGTTAGAATTTCTTAATATTCGGTATCGTAATTGACAATTTTTTGAAAACGGGACATTTTGGCGTTCCGAATGATTGCGTGGGGACAACGGGACAAATGATCTGGAAACGAAACAATCCCATTCAAAACAGGAAGTATAGTCACATTATATATAGCTAAAATTCGTTTTTTTTTCTATATATTCAATTAACCGAATTTTCGATTATCCGAATGAGCTGTAACAATAATTATTCCGGATAACCGAGTTTCCACTGTAGTTAATATTTTATTTATAATAAGAAAGAAACGTTTCATGTTCATGTTTGCCTAAATTGCGTTTTTAAATTTAGGAGTGAATTGCATTTTACAGAATATAAATTAAAGCTATTTAATCACACTTTATATGTACAGTTAAACTTTATTCTATTCAACACCGTCTCAACCACTTATAATGATCGAGCTATTCCAAGAGACCTTACCAAGATCAACCTTGAATTTTCTTTCAACCATGCAACACCAGATTTTGCTTCTTGGAATAGCTCGATCACTATAAGTGGTTTAGAGGGTGTTGAATAAAATAAAGTTTAACTGTACACTACTTATTATCAAATTTATTTTATTCATATGCTTCGAATATTGAAATATAATAGCAAGTTTGAATTAATTAGATTTATGCTGCTGCCTAAAATAATTTGATCATTTAGTTATGGTTTTTATACACTAATAATAGTAACATTATTGTTTCTACTTTGTTTACCTCTAATTGTTTAGAAATTTCCTCATAGATTAATTTCCATAAATTTCATAGTTTTCCAAATTTACTTCTCAGTTCAATAGAACAGTTTTTCAAAGAGCATTTAAAGTCGTTCTTTTTTATGCCCCTCAATTCGAAGCTTTAAAGCAATTATAAGCTTGTTCATAGTCTTATGTCCTTTAAACAAATAAATATTAGTAATTAATGAAATAGAATTAATATTCAATTATCTGTAAATAAAATAGACTCTTTTGTCTATAAGAAATTGTTTGTCCTTTCTATGTGATTCTACCCTTAATTCATATAAAACCGTTTCCTTCATTGTAACTCTTGTATTTTAATTAAACTACACTTATTTATATAGTTTACTCTTCTTATAAATTCTTAATTGTACATGCTAAAATAGGAAAAAGGGTTAAATTTCGTTTGCTTTTTTAATTAGACGATGGGTGACGTGACGTCATCCGCGGCCATCGATGTGCAGACGACCTTGGCGTTTGAATGAAAATAGTAAACTGACCTTCCGCACTAATCCAACGACCGCCCAAACGTAGTAAAACCGCGTGGTTTCGTATCGAGTATTACCTTAAAACAGATTCCAATATGAATTATTTTTTTCCGGACTTATTTTAGTGGTGATACAACAAAAGTCAATCTATTTTAATTGTTTCTGAATACATATCAATTTTAAACGTCGGTTGCGTTAGATATTAATAAAATTTTATTTAAAAATGATAGAAATTAATTCGTTTACTTTGTAATCAAGCGAAATAGCTTTGCTATATTTTAAAATTCACGTTTCTGCGAATATTTTACATCACGGAAATAGTTTTCATATGATTTGTTGTTTATTTGTTAGCATCCTGTACGTATATAATTTTGTTTTTAAAGGCCGTGATTATTTTATCGCTTGATAATTAACCAGAGCTCACCTCTGTGGCCTTATGATAAGATATGATACTTACTCATTGCTTACCTACCAGTTTTGTGCAACAAAACTTTAGTCATTTAAGCGTTCACTGGCGAAGCAGTTTGAAAGCTCTTCAAATAAGGGATGGGGGTTTGGTTAAATTATTTGGACTGATAATAATTTTTTTTTCGGAGTCATCGTAATTTTATATCGCTTTAAATGCTTTCGTCGTTTGTATGTGCGCGACTCGTTTTTGTGCAAATGGGAAAGCTTAGAATCGTTTTGTGATCTTTCCCAGTCCTAAGTAGTGGTCTCTTCAATTTAAATTAAAAAACGGGCGTTTTTAGTTTAAATAATAAAAGTGTGCGAGTTTCAGAGGTAGCTGATGTTGGATGATGAGAAAATATGCCTTTGAGTCAGACCCAATTATTCTTTGTGAAGATGCTGTCGCCATTCTACAAGGAATATGAAGAAACCCAAACAGCCCTTCCCCGGTGAGTTTTCTTTTGTTGTATTTAGACATTGGTTTTAATAATTTATTTTAACGAAGAAAATAAAAAATAAAATTTTCGGGGTAGTAAATAAATGAGTACTAAATAAATAAAAAAACGTACCCCTTGATTCACAAAAAAAATTGTAGCGCCCTTATTTTTGATCTAATCATTATAAACGACACGGATTCGGAATCGTGAGGCTTTTCTACATAAGATACATGTAAAATATGTATAGGGTGCGACGTTAATTTTTCGAAACATAAAAATTGCAATTTTAGAAGCTCTTTTTTGCCCAATTTTGAACATTAAAAAAATTGTAGCGCCGTTATTTACGGACCAATATTTAAAAACTATACATATTTGGATTTGGAAGCCTCTTTGGCTTCGGATAGGCCTAAGAAACCGTAGGCGTGCTATTCCAGAGCTTTGGGAAAACGTTTTGAAAATTCAAAATCGATGGGTTTTAAACCCATGTTATTTTGACTAAAAATGAAAAAAATAGAATTGCTTTATATTGCGAGGGGACGTTCCTACGTACCCCTAGTAACTATAATCGGTGTCATTTCTCCGCGCTTCCTTTCTAAAATAAAAATTTTCGATACAAACTAAATCAATAGAAATACGTACCCCTTGATTTACAAAAAAAATCGTAGCGCACTTATTTTCGATCCAATCATTACAAACGACACGGATTCGGAATCCTGAGGCTTTTTTACATAAGATACATGTATAATATGTATAGGGTGCGACGTTAATTTTTCGAAAATAAAAAATTGCGATTTTTAGCGCTCATTTTGAGCCAATTTTGAACTTTCAAAAAATTGTAGCGCCGTTATTTGTGGACGGATCTTTAAAAACTATTCAGAATCGGATTTGGCAGCCTCTTTGGCTTCGGATAGGCCTAAGAAACCGTAGGCGTGCTATTCCAGAGCTTTGGGAAAACGTTTTGAAAATTCAAAATCGATGGGTTTTAACCCATGTTATTTTGACTAAAAATGAAAAAAATAGAATTGCTTTATATTGCGAGGGGACGTTCCTACGTACCCCTAGTAACTATAACCGGTGTCATTTCCCGCGTTTCCCTTTTCTAAAATAAAAATTTTCGATACAAACTAAATCAATAGAAATACGTACCCTTGATTCACAAAAAATCGTAGCGCACTTATTTTCGATCCAATCATTACAAACGACACGGATTCGGAATCCTGAGGCTTTTTTACATAAGATACATGTATAATATGTATAGGGTGCGACGTTAATTTTTCGAAAATAAAAAATTGCGATTTTTAGCGCTCATTTTGAGCCAATTTTGAACTTTCAAAAAATTGTAGCGCCGTTATTTGTGGACGGATCTTTAAAACTATTCAGAATCGGATTTGGCAGCCTTTTGGCTTCGGATAGGCCTAAGAAACCGTAGGCGTGCTATTCCAGAGCTTTGGGAAAACGTTTTGAAAATTCAAAATCGATGGGTTTTAACCCATGTTATTTTGACTAAAAATGAAAAAAATAGAATTGCTTTATATTGCGAGGGGACGTTCCTACGTACCCCTAGTAACTATAACCGGTGTCATTTCCCGCGCTTCCCCTCTAAAATAAAAATTTTCGATACAAACTAAATCAATAGAAATACGTACCCTTGATTCACAAAAAATCGTAGCGCACTTATTTTCGATCCAATCATTACAAACGACACGGATTCGGAATCCTGAGGCTTTTTTACATAAGATACATGTATAATATGTATAGGGTGCGACGTTAATTTTTCGAAAATAAAAATTGCGATTTTAGCGCTCATTTTGAGCCAATTTTGAACTTTCAAAAATTGTAGCGCCGTTATTTGTGGACGGATTTTTAAAAAACTATTCAGAATCGGATTTGGCAGCCTTTTGGCTTCGGATAGGCCTAAGAAACCGTAGGCGTGCTATTCCAGAGCTTTGGGAAAACGTTTTGAAAATTCAAAATCGATGGGTTTTAACCCATGTTATTTTGACTAAAATGAAAAAATAGAATTGCTTTATATTGCGAGGGACGTTCCTACGTACCCCTAGTAACTATAACCGGTGTCATTTCCCGCGCTTCCTCTAAAATAAAAATTTTCGATACAAACTAAATCAATAGAAATACGTACCCCTTGATTCACAAAAAATCGTAGCGCCTTATTTTCGATCCAATCATTACAAACGACACGGATTCGGAATCCTGGGGCTTTTTACATAAGATACATGTATAATATGTATAGGGTGCGACGTTAATTTTCGAAAAAAAAAATTTGGGATTTTAGAGCTCATTTTGAGCCAATTTTGAACTTTCAAAAATTGTAGCGCCGTTATTTGTGGACGGATCTTTAAAACTATTCAGAATCGGTTTGGGCAGCCTTTTGGCTTCGGATAGGCCTAAGAAACCGTAGGCGTGCTATTCCAGAGCTTTGGGAAAACGTTTTGAAAATTTCAAAAATTTTTTTGATTGGGTTTTAAACCCACGTCCCCCTTGACTAAAAATTTTTTGGAAAAAAAAATTTTTAAAAAAAATTGCGACCCTTGAAAAAATCGTAGCGCCCTTATTTTCGATCCAATCATTACAAACGACACGGATTCGGAATCCTGAGGCTTTTTACATAAGATACATGTATAATATGTATAGGGTGCGACGTTAATTTTTCGAAAATAAAAATTGCGATTTTAGGCTCATTTTGAGCCAATTTTGAACTTTCAAAAAATTGTAGCGCCGTTATTTGTGGACGGATCTTTAAAAACTATTCAGAATCGGCTTTCGCAGCCTTTTGGCTTCGGATAGGCGTAAGAAACCGTAGGCGTGCTATTCCAGAGCTTTGGGAAAACGTTTTGAAAATTCAAAATCGATGGGTTTTAACCCATGTTATTTTGACTAAAAATGAAAAAAATAGAATTGCTTTATATTGCGAGGGGACGTTCCTACGTACCCCTAGTAACTATAACCGGTGTCATTTCCCCGCGCTTCCTCTAAAATAAAAATTTTCGATACAAACTAAATCAATAGAAATACGTACCCCTTGATTTACAAAAAAAATCGTAGCGCACTTATTTTCGATCCAATCATTACAAACGACACGGATTCGGAATCCTGAGGCTTTTTTACATAAGATACATGTATAATATGTATAGGGTGCGACGTTAATTTTTCGAAAATAAAAAATTGCGTTTTTTAGCGCTCATTTTGAGCCAATTTTGAACTTTCAAAAAATTGTAGCGCCGTTATTTGTGGACGGATCTTTAAAACTATTCAGAATCGGATTTGGCAGCCTTTTGGCTTCGGATAGGCCTAAGAAACCATAGGCGTGCTATTCCAGAGCTTTGGGAAAACGTTTTGAAAATTCAAAATCGATGGGTTTTAACCCATGTTATTTTGACAAAAAATGAAAAAATAGAATTGCTTTATATTGCGAGGGACGTTCCTACGTACCCCTAGTAACTATAACCGGTGTCATTTCCCGCGCTTCCTCTAAAATAAAAATTTTCGATACAAACTAAATCAATAGAAATACGTACCCTTGATTCACAAAAAATCGTAGCGCCCTTATTTTCGATCCAATCATTACAAACGACACGGATTCGGAATCCTGAGGCTTTTTACATAAGATACATGTATAATATGTATAGGGTGCGACGTTAATTTTTCGAAAATAAAAATTGCGATTTTAGCGCTCATTTTGAGCCAATTTTGAACTTTCAAAAAATTGTAGCGCCGTTATTTGTGGACGGATCTTTAAAAACTATTCAGAATCGGCTTTCGCAGCCTTTTTGGCTTCGGATAGGCCTAAGAAACCGTAGGCGTGCTATTCCAGAGCTTTGGGAAAACGTTTTGAAAATTCAAAATCGATGGGTTTTAACCCATGTTATTTTGACTAAAAATGAAAAAAATAGAATTGCTTTATATTGCGAGGGGACGTTCCTACGTACCCCTAGTGACTATAACCGGTGTCATTTCCCCGCGCTTCCTCTAAAATAAAAATTTTCGATACAAACTAAATCAATAGAAATACGTACCCCTTGATTCACAAAAAAAATCGTAGCGCCCTTATTTTCGATCCAATCATTACAAACGACACGGATTCGGAATCCTGAGGCTTTTTTACATAAGATACATGTATAATATGTATAGGGTGCGACGTTAATTTTTCGAAAATAAAAAATTGCGATTTTTAGCGCTCATTTTGAGCCAATTTTGAACTTTCAAAAAATTGTAGCGCCGTTATTTGTGGACGGATCTTTAAAAACTATTCAGAATCGGATTTGGCAGCCTTTTTGGCTTCGGATAGGCCTAAGAAACCGTAGGCGTGCTATTCCAGAGCTTTGGGAAAACGTTTTGAAAATTCAAAATCGATGGGTTTTAACCCATGTTATTTTGACTAAAATGAAAAAATAGAATTGCTTTATATTGCGAGGGACGTTCCTACGTACCCCTAGTACTATAACCGGTGTCATTTCCCGCGCTTCCTCTAAAATAAAAATTTTCGATACAAACTAAATCAATAGAAATACGTACCCCTTGATTTACAAAAAAAATCGTAGCGCACTTATTTTCGATCCAATCATTACAAACGACACGGATTCGGAATCCTGAGGCTTTTTTACATAAGATACATGTATAATATGTATAGGGTGCGACGTTAATTTTTCGAAAATAAAAAATTGCGATTTTTAGCGCTCATTTTGAGCCAATTTTGAACTTTCAAAAAATTGTAGCGCCGTTATTTGTGGACGGATCTTTAAAAACTATTCAGAATCGGCTTTGGCAGCCTTTTGGCTTCGGATAGGCCTAAGAAACCGTAGGCGTGCTATTCCAGAGCTTTGGGAAAACGTTTTGAAAATTCAAAATCGATGGGTTTTAACCCATGTTATTTTGACTAAAAATGAAAAAAATAGAATTGCTTTATATTGCGAGGGGACGTTCCTACGTACCCCTAGTAACTATAACCGGTGTCATTTCCCCGCGCTTCCTTTCTAAAATAAAAATTTTCGATACAAACTAAATCAATAGAAATACGTACCCCTTGATTTACAAAAAAAATCGTAGCGCACTTATTTTCGATCCAATCATTACAAACGACACGGATTCGGAATCCTGAGGCTTTTTTACATAAGATACATGTATAATATGTATAGGGTGCGACGTTAATTTTTCGAAAATAAAAAATTGCGATTTTTAGCGCTCATTTTGAGCCAATTTTGAACTTTCAAAAATTGTAGCGCCGTTATTTGTGGACGGATCTTTAAAACTATTCAGAATCGGATTTGGCAGCCTTTTGGCTTCGGATAGGCCTAAGAAACCGTAGGCGTGCTATTCCAGAGCTTTGGGAAAACGTTTTGAAAATTCAAAATCGATGGGTTTTAACCCATGTTATTTTGACTAAAATGAAAAAATAGAATTGCTTTATATTGCGAGGGACGTTCCTACGTACCCTAGTAACTATAACCGGTGTCATTTCCCCGCGCTTCCTCTAAAATAAAAATTTTCGATACAAACTAAATCAATAGAAATACGTACCCTTGATTCACAAAAAATCGTAGCGCCCTTATTTTCGATCCAATCATTACAAACGACACGGATTCGGAATCCTGAGGCTTTTTACATAAGATACATGTATAATATGTATAGGGTGCGACGTTAATTTTTCGAAAATAAAAATTGCGATTTTAGCGCTCATTTTGAGCCAATTTTGAACTTTCAAAAATTGTAGCGCCGTTATTTGTGGACGGATCTTTAAAACTATTCAGAATCGGATTTGGCAGCCTTTTGGCTTCGGATAGGCCTAAGAAACCGTAGGCGTGCTATTCCAGAGCTTTGGGAAAACGTTTTGAAAATTCAAAATCGATGGGTTTTAACCCATGTTATTTTGACTAAAAATGAAAAAAATAGAATTGCTTTATATTGCGAGGGGACGTTCCTACGTACCCTAGTGACTATAACCGGTGTCATTTCCCGCGCTTCCTTTCTAAAATAAAAATTTTCGATACAAACTAAATCAATAGAAATACGTACCCCTTGATTCACAAAAAAAATCGTAGCGCCCTTATTTTCGATCCAATCATTACAAACGACACGGATTCGGAATCCTGAGGCTTTTTTACATAAGATACATGTATAATATGTATAGGGTGCGACGTTAATTTTTCGAAAATAAAAAATTGCGATTTTAGCGCTCATTTTGAGCCAATTTTGAACTTTCAAAAATTGTAGCGCCGTTATTTGTGGACGGATCTTTAAAACTATTCAGAATCGGATTTGGCAGCCTTTTTGGCTTCGGATAGGCCTAAGAAACCGTAGGCGTGCTATTCCAGAGCTTTGGGAAAACGTTTTGAAAATTCAAAATCGATGGGTTTTAACCCATGTTATTTTGACTAAAAATGAAAAAAATAGAATTGCTTTATATTGCGAGGGACGTTCCTACGTACCCCTAGTGACTATAACCGGTGTCATTTCCCGCGCTTCCTCTAAAATAAAAATTTTCGATACAAACTAAATCAATAGAAATACGTACCCTTGATTCACAAAAAATCGTAGCGCCCTTATTTTCGATCCAATCATTACAAACGACACGGATTCGGAATCCTGAGGCTTTTTACATAAGATACATGTATAATATGTATAGGGTGCGACGTTAATTTTTCGAAAATAAAAATTGCGATTTTAGCGCTCATTTTGAGCCAATTTTGAACTTTCAAAAATTGTAGCGCCGTTATTTGTGGACGGATCTTTAAAAACTATTCAGAATCGGATTTGGCAGCCTTTTGGCTTCGGATAGGCCTAAGAAACCGTAGGCGTGCTATTCCAGAGCTTTGGGAAAACGTTTTGAAAATTCAAAATCGATGGGTTTTAACCCATGTTATTTTGACTAAAAATGAAAAAAATAGAATTGCTTTATATTGCGAGGGACGTTCCTACGTACCCCTAGTGACTATAACCGGTGTCATTTCCCGCGCTTCCTCTAAAATAAAAATTTTCGATACAAACTAAATCAATAGAAATACGTACCCTTGATTCACAAAAAATCGTAGCGCCCTTATTTTCGATCCAATCATTACAAACGACACGGATTCGGAATCCTGAGGCTTTTTACATAAGATACATGTATAATATGTATAGGGTGCGACGTTAATTTTTCGAAAATAAAAATTGCGATTTTAGCGCTCATTTTGAGCCAATTTTGAACTTTCAAAAATTGTAGCGCCGTTATTTGTGGACGGATCTTTAAAACTATTCAGAATCGGATTTGGCAGCCTTTTGGCTTCGGATAGGCCTAAGAAACCGTAGGCGTGCTATTCCAGAGCTTTGGGAAAACGTTTTGAAAATTCAAAATCGATGGGTTTTAACCCATGTTATTTTGACTAAAAATGAAAAAATAGAATTGCTTTATATTGCGAGGGACGTTCCTACGTACCCTAGTAACTATAACCGGTGTCATTTCCCGCGCTTCCTCTAAAATAAAAATTTTCGATACAAACTAAATCAATAGAAATACGTACCCCTTGATTCACAAAAAAATCGTAGCGCCTTATTTTCGATCCAATCATTACAAACGACACGGATTCGGAATCCTGAGGCTTTTTACATAAGATACATGTATAATATGTATAGGGTGCGACGTTAATTTTTCGAAAATAAAAATTGCGATTTTAGCGCTCATTTTGAGCCAATTTTGAACTTTCAAAAATTGTAGCGCCGTTATTTGTGGACGGATCTTTAAAACTATTCAGAATCGGATTTGGCAGCCTTTTGGCTTCGGATAGGCCTAAGAAACCGTAGGCGTGCTATTCCAGAGCTTTGGGAAAACGTTTTGAAAATTCAAAATCGATGGGTTTTAACCCATGTTATTTTGACTAAAAATGAAAAAATAGAATTGCTTTATATTGCGAGGGACGTTCCTACGTACCCCTAGTACTATAACCGGTGTCATTTCCCGCGCTTCCTCTAAAATAAAAATTTTCGATACAAACTAAATCAATAGAAATACGTACCCTTGATTCAAAAAAAAATCGTAGCGCACTTATTTTCGATCCAATCATTACAAACGACACGGATTCGGAATCCTGAGGCTTTTTACATAAGATACATGTATAATATGTATAGGGTGCGACGTTAATTTTTCGAAAATAAAAATTGCGATTTTAGCGCTCATTTTGAGCCAATTTTGAACTTTCAAAAATTGTAGCGCCGTTATTTGTGGACGGATCTTTAAAACTATTCAGAATCGGATTTGGCAGCCTTTTGGCTTCGGATAGGCCTAAGAAACCGTAGGCGTGCTATTCCAGAGCTTTGGGAAAACGTTTTGAAAATTCAAAATCGATGGGTTTTAACCCATGTTATTTTGACTAAAATGAAAAAATAGAATTGCTTTATATTGCGAGGGACGTTCCTACGTACCCCTAGTGACTATAACCGGTGTCATTTCCCGCGCTTCCTCTAAAATAAAAATTTTCGATACAAACTAAATCAATAGAAATACGTACCCCTTGATTCACAAAAAAAATCGTAGCGCCCTTATTTTCGATCCAATCATTACAAACGACACGGATTCGGAATCCTGAGGCTTTTTTACATAAGATACATGTATAATATGTATAGGGTGCGACGTTAATTTTTCGAAAATAAAAAATTGCGATTTTTAGCGCTCATTTTGAGCCAATTTTGAACTTTCAAAAAATTGTAGCGCCGTTATTTGTGGACGGATCTTTAAAAACTATTCAGAATCGGATTTGGCAGCCTTTTGGCTTCGGATAGGCCTAAGAAACCGTAGGCGTGCTATTCCAGAGCTTTGGGAAAACGTTTTGAAAATTCAAAATCGATGGGTTTTAACCCATGTTATTTTGACTAAAAATGAAAAAAATAGAATTGCTTATATTGCGAGGGACGTTCCTACGTACCTAGTAATAAACCGGTGTCATTTCCCGCGCTTCCTTTAAAATAAAAATTTTCGATACAAACTAAATCAATAGAAATACGTACCCCTTGATTTACAAAAAATCGTAGCGCACTTATTTTCGATCCAATCATTACAAACGACACGGATTCAAATCCTGAGGCTTTTTACATAAGATACATGTATAATATGTATAGGGTGCGACGTTAATTTTCGAAAATAAAAATTGCGATTTTAGCCTCATTTTGAGCCAATTTTGAACTTTCAAAAATTGTAGCGCCGTTATTTGTGGACGGATCTTTAAAACTATTCAGAATCGGATTTGGCAGCCTTTTGGCTTCGGATAGGCCTAAGAAACCGTAGGCGTGCTATTCCAGAGCTTTGGGAAAACGTTTTGAAAATTCAAAATCGATGGGTTTTAACCCATGTTATTTTGACTAAATGAAAAATAGAATTGCTTTATATTGCGAGGACGTTCCTACGTACCCTAGTAACTATAACCGGTGTCATTTCCGCGCTTCCTTCTAAAATAAAAATTTTCGATACAAACTAAATCAATAGAAATACGTACCCCTTGATTTACAAAAAAAATCGTAGCGCACTTATTTTCGATCCAATCATTACAAACGACACGGATTCGGAATCCTGAGGCTTTTTCACATAAGATACATGTATAATATGTATAGGGTGCGACGTTAATTTTTCGAAAATAAAAAATTGCGATTTTTAGCGCTCATTTTGAGCCAATTTTGAACTTTAAAAAAATTGTAGCGCCGTTATTTGTGGACGGATCTTTAAAAACTATTCAGAATCGGATTTGGCAGCCTCTTTGGCTTCGGATAGGCCTAAGAAACCGTAGGCTGTTTCATGCCACTTTCCCCCTGTAGGGCGCAACGTAAATTTTTCGAAAATTAAAAATTGCAATTTTTAGGGCTTATTTTTGCACGATTTTGAAGTTTAAAAAAATTGTAGCGCCGTTATTATTATTTTATATTTTCACACACACTTAAAACACCTTCCTTTTTCTTTTTATTTATAGTATGTAATTGTAATGTAATGTAATTGTAAGAAAAGTTGCAATCCCAAGATTGACGCGCAAATCACTCTTAGTTTACACATTACCCATAAAGTTTCTTCGTAATTCATTGCAATAAAAACAATCGTAAGGGTTGCAACATTTTATTATATTGACACTTTGTTATTTTAATTATTTTTTTAGTTAATATAATTTTTAAATTAAAATAAAAAAATTAATTATATTAATAATGTATAATTTAAAACAGATAAAAAGTTTCAATTAAATATTTCTGAAGGCGCGGACTTCAAAAATGTGTGATTCAAACTTCTTAACTGTTAAATTTAAACTCTGTAAAAAAACTTGTATAAATTATTTGATATAATAAAGAGTCTTTATTGTTACCCGAATTTTAATAATTATTAATTGGAAGAGCAAGAGCAAGAGCAAGAGCAAGAGTCAGGTGGGCTTTTACACCTAACTACTTAAACATTCAAAAATAAATTAATTTTATTTTTATATTATAGGACCTGTACTTTATAAGGTTTAAAACACTTACTTTGTATAACAACGCCATAGCTCAGATGGTTGGACATCGGTTGTTTGTTCAAATGGTCTCGGGTTCGATTCCCATACCGGTCGAAGAAAAATATTTTTCAAAATCTTTAATAAAAATCCTACGAGCATACGAGCCGACGAGACGACGAGACGACCGTAGGTCGCGCACCCTAGAAACGAAATTTTTAAAAATCTCTAAGATAAACCCCTCGGCCGACTCGGCCGACTCGGCCAACCGTAACTCGCGAATTGCGAAAATATATTTTGAAAACATTGGCAAAACGACTTAAAAATTTTTATAGCCCGAGGCTACAAAGATTTTCGCAAAGATAAGAGGCTTTTTATTGCTTGGGCCGTTTCACGCTCCAGCGCGTTTTGAAAACATTGGAAAAACGACTTAAAAATTTTTATAGCCCGAGGCTACAAAGATTTTCGCAAAGATAAGAGGCTTTTTTTATTGCTCAGGCCGTTTCACGCTCCAGCGCGTTTTGAAAACAATGCAAAAACGACTTAAAAATTTTTATAGCCCGAGGCTACAAAGATTTTCGCAAAGATAAGAGGCTTTTTTTATTGCTTGGGCCGTTTCACGCTCCAGCGCGTTTTGAAAACATTGGAAAAACGACTTAAAAATTTTATAGCCGAGGCTACAAAGATTTTCGCAAAGATAAGAGACTTTTTATTGCCTGGGCCGTTTCACGCTCCAGCGCGTTTTGAAAACATGGCAAAACGACTTAAAATTTTTATAGCCCGAGGCTACAAAGATTTTCGCAAAGATAAGAGGCTTTTTATTGCTTGGGCCGTTTCACGCTCCAGCGCGTTTTGAAAACATTGGCAAAACGACTTAAAATTTTATAGCCCGAGGCTACAAAGATTTTCGCAAAGATAAGAGGCTTTTTTTATTGCTTGGGCCGTTTCACGCTCCAGCGCGTTTTGAAAACATTGGAAAAACGACTTAAAAATTTTTATAGCCCGAGGCTACAAAGATTTTCGCAAAGATAAGAGACTTTTTTTATTGCCTGGGCCGTTTCACGCTCCAGCGCGTTTTGAAAACATGGGCAAAACGACTTAAAATTTTTTATAGCCCGAGGCTACAAAGATTTTCGCAAAGATAAGAGGCTTTTTTTATTGCTTGGGCCGTTTCACGCTCCAGCGCGTTTTGAAAACATTGGCAAAACGACTTAAAAATTTTTATAGCCCGAGGCTACAAAGATTTTCGCAAAGATAAGAGGCTTTTTATTGCTTGGGCCGTTTCACGCTCCAGCGCGTTTTGAAAACATTGAAAACGACTTAAAATTTTATAGCCCGAGGCTACAAAGATTTTCGCAAAGATAAGAGGCTTTTTATTGCTTGGGCCGTTTCACGCTCCAGCGCGTTTTGAAAACATTGGCAAAACGACTTAAAATTTTATAGCCCGAGGCTACAAAGATTTTCGCAAAGATAAGAGACTTTTTATTGCTTGGGCCGTTTCACGCTCCAGCGCGTTTTGAAAACATTGGCAAAACGACTTAAAAATTTTATAGCCCGAGGCTACAAAGATTTTCGCAAAGATAAGAGGCTTTTTTTTGCTTGGGCCGTTTCACGCTCCAGCGCGTTTTGAAAACATTGGAAAACGACTTAAAATTTTATAGCCCGAGGCTACAAAGATTTTCGCAAAGATAAAGGCTTTTTATTGCTGGCCGTTTCACGCTCCAGCGCGTTTTGAAAACAATTGCAAAACGACTTAAAATTTTATAGCCCGAGGCTACAAAGATTTTCGCAAAGATAAGAGGCTTTTTATTGCTTGGGCCGTTTCACGCTCCAGCGCGTTTTGAAAACATTGGAAAACGACTTAAAAATTTTATAGCCGAGGCTACAAAGATTTTCGCAAAGATAAGAGACTTTTTATTGCCTGGGCCGTTTCACGCTCCAGCGCGTTTTGAAAACATTGGCAAAACGACTTAAAATTTTTATAGCCGAGGCTACAAAGATTTTCGCAAAGATAAGAGCTTTTTTATTGCTTGGGCCGTTTCACGCTCCAGCGCGTTTTGAAAACATTGGCAAAACGACTTAAAAATTTTTATAGCCCGAGGCTACAAAGATTTTCGCAAAGATAAAAGGCTTTTTTTAATCCAAGATAAAAATTCGGCCGACTGTAACTTGTGATTTGCGAAATTATATTTTTGTAATTTTTCTTTTATGTCTCTGTTACTAGATGACACATTCCCCTTACATTTTTAGTGATAAAAGAAACAACAGGTAGTAAATAGTTTTTTTTTATTTACCAACATCCCCTTACATCCCCCTTTACATGTAATTAACCTACTTAACAGAGGAACTCAAATATGTTTTAATCAGAGTACAGCCCTTGATGGGATATTTTAAGACTACACAATCTTAAAACACCCCACCATTTACTGAACATTATGTCATCGGATGTGAAGAGTAATGACTGTTTACAACTGACAAAGCCAAAAATTTTAATCAAAAACAACCCCTTCACATTGGAGACGTATAATGAAGATATTACTTATTGTTAACAGGAATTAAACTTCTTATAAAACAACCCTTCTTAAATGTGCACATTTAATAAGAGTTGTTTTATTCAAAGTCCAATTCCTGTTAACAATAATTAATATTAAAACATACAATTAATATAATAAAGTCTTAGATTAACTAAATAATACGTATATACAAGTTGTTACAAATTTACAAAATTAAAAATAATGAAAAAACTACAATCTATTGTACAATTATAAATAATTAAAAACTATAGTAAAAGGGAATAATAAGAAAATGTTTAAAGTGTGGTCGAAAAGCTATAACAATAACTGTATTTTTTAATAATAATTAAAAACTCAAAATAATATTGCAATAACCAAATGAATAATAAGTATATAGACAAACAAAATAAATTAAAAGCGAGAGCAAGAGTTTGAAATAACTACAAGCCAAGTAATTAAAATAAATAAAAGTAAAATATTTAAGTGTGTGTTTAGAAGTCGAGGGAAAGAAATATATAAACACTATGTTTTACATATCTTCTTTGTCGTTTCTTCGTCCCACCTATAGGGTACAAAGTTGCTTATGTGTGCTAATGCAACCCTAAATATTTTTAGACATTGTTCCTTATCATATACCCAAATAGAGTAATAAAAATTATTATATTTCGTTCTAATTATAATAGTTTCCCTAACCCTTACAGCTAAATGGAACGTGTGATATTTTATGTAATTTCGATTTTGTAAAATTTTAATAGTCAACAAAAATCCTTAAAATGAATTCAACAAATGTTGTTTTATTATGTAGAAAAATGTTTCAAACATAATTTGATTATAAAAACTAAATTGTAGAAAATAATTAAAATCAATAATTTTGTTAATTAAATTGTCAAAGAATATTAACAAGAACCTCAAATAAAATGAGTTGTGTCTGTAGAAATACTTAAAATCTATCCTAACACAATGGGGTCAAACAGCAAAGACCTTGTGGCACACACAAGGACCATCACTGTTATCCGATAAGTTATATCTACAAAGAAACAATGTCCAAATACATACAAGGGTCTTTTTTAAAATAAGTACCTAATAAAATATTAGTTTCTTGTTTAAAAAGTTGGGATAGTAATTACGACTTGAAAATTAAATAAGACAATTAAAGCACAAACACAATAGGTGCTTCGTTTCCTTTACAGATTGTTCTCATAAGGAGCAAAGGCCCGATTTAATTTTATGGCACACATAAACGAATTAACAAATTATATAACATATAAACAATGTTTCTTAATAACTAAGTTTGCTGAAAGTATAAAATATAGTTATTAATACAAAGAATAGTTAATTTTGAGATTTAACTTTAGATATAATCCCATATTTTCTTTTCCAAACAACGTATTTCAATTAAACGTTAAAAACATTTGGATTAAATTATTTGTACATATTGCATCCTTTCAGCTTGTTTTAACAATGTAAGATTTTCGAATCATTAACATTTTCTAACTAGAAAAACTTACATTTTTTGAATATCCCAGAAATTATATTATGAAACAAAGTGTTTCAAAAGTAGAACTAGTGATGTTTTTCTTTACAAGGTCCTTTGGCACGTAGTCATATAATTCTAAAATGAAAGACTGCAGAGTTGATATTTACATGCTGCAGATACAATATAAGTAACACTTCTTATAAGAAACTGACAAAGTAATGGTGGTTTAATCCATAATAACATATTCCAAGTATTTGATGCGGTTGTAAGGATTCCTTGGAATCATAGTTGATTGCCTTCAAATTGCTGAACGGAAATCTCCTAGAAACAAATATATATAAAAATGTTCATGTAAAAGTTGGTTTGGTATATTTTCAGTATATTAACAATTATAATTAACTGTAAAAGAGCCCATTTCAAATAAAAGTATGTTCGTACTTAGCTATGCTTGTGCCTTCTACGTTGTTTAAATCATCCTTCGAGAATGGTTTCTGGATGGAGTTAAATTATTCTGGGACCATCGTCCACTACTTAAAATACAAATTCAAAGTTTGACATCAAAGTGCAGCGTACATATCAACTCTTCGAATAGAATTTAGATTGCATGTCATGCACAGAAGTATTGCAGAATAGTTCTCTGCGTATTTAAAGGAACGAAAAATACCAACCATGATTTTGCATACCCTAAAATAATTCATAATATTTTATTCGAACAAATTTAAGATATTAGAACTACATTAAAAATAAATCGACCATTTTAAAATTATACAGCTGACAATTGCTTTAAGGTACACTCAAAAGAGAAAAATTCCGAGCTTTTTTAACTAACGGGAAAACTCCAAAACAATGGCGGCTTTTTTTTACCGATTAGTAAACAGTCATTAGTGGAATTCAAGACAGCGCTAACTATCTATCGTTTAACCTTAATAATTTAATATTTAATTTTTAGATTTAACAATAACACTGCTAAATAATAAAGTCTACCTAAAAATGCAGAAAAATGCAAAATGGCTTAAGCAGTTCGATGGTCCTCTTATATATCCAGATGATGTTCCGATAAGAGCATAGTATATAAGAAGTAAGTGTCTTACCACCTTTAGTTCTCAAGTTGATAATAGTCTCATAATTTTGTAGTACTCTTTGCTGAGATCACTCGTTTGTTAAATCATATTATGGCTGTTGGAACCCATGCACTCGATGTAGGGGCTCACACCCCATTCTTCCGACTCTTTGAGGAAAGAGACAAAATGATGGAATTCTATTTACGTGTTTCAGGAGCTCGTATGCATGCTGCTTATATCAGGCCAGGCGGTGTGTCCCTGGTAATTAAATAAATCATTACAATCAACAAAGAACTGTAATTATTCTTTGTAGGATATGCCTCTAGGATTGTTAGACGACGTCCATCATTTTGCTTCAAAATTTAGTGAGAGATTGAACAAAGTTGAGGATGTACTAACAACAAACAGACTCTGGGTGCAAAGAACTCAGGATATCGGTATAGTTTCAGCAGAAGATGCTTTAAACTATGGGTTTAGGTAAGGAGAAAATTTTCAATAAATATTCCTGATCTAAACATTGATAATTTTGTAGTGGAATAATGTTACGTGGTTCGGGAATTAAATGAGATTTGCGTAAAGTGCAACCTTACGATGCATACAATTTGGTTGAGTTTGATGTGCCAATTGGTATCAAAGGAGATTGCTACGATCGTTATCTTTGTAGGGTGGAAGAAATAAGGCAATCACTTCGTATTATTGATCAGTGCATTAATCAAATGCCTGCTGGTGATGTTAGAATGGATGATGCTAAACTAACACCACCAACTCGAGGTGAAATGAAGGTAATAAGTGGTACTTAGTATTTAGGTCTAGTTTAACAATAGTAATTGTAGACATCAATGGAGGCCCTAATTCATCACTTCAAATTATTTACGCAAGGCTTTCAAGTGCCTCCAGCTCAACTTATACAGCCATAGAGGCACCCAAGGGAGAATTCGGGGTCTATTTATTATCAGATGGCAGCTCCAAACCCTACAGATGCAAAATTAAGGCTCCTGGCTCTGCCCACCTTGCTGATTTTGATAAAGTGGGAAAAAATCATATGTTAGCTGATATTTTAGCGATCATTGGTACAATGGACGTTGTATTTAGGGAAATTGCAATATTCCCAGCCATTTTTAATCAATTTAATAATGATATCTCTTCTTTAGAAAATTACTGAACTATTATAAAACACTGAATTGTAATTTTTAAATTAATAATATTACATTTAATACAAACGAGAACAATAGAATTCGAGATCAGTGGTAGATCTGTATACTATCTTAATATTATAAAAGTCAAGTAACTTAGAAGAAACTTACTGTGTGCCATGGAACACAGTCTAATTGTTCTCAACTTCCGGTACTTGAGAGCAACAAATAAGTAGTTGAAATGGAAGCAATTCATGTGAGAAAAGATCTTCAGAAGAATTAACCCAATGTGTCACCTGTGAAATTGAAAAACTTGTAATTAATAAAAATGTAAGTCTAAATAAATTCTTATAATTAACAAAGATTGAAAACAAAAATTAATTCACTACCAAAATAATTAAATAGAAATTAAAACAAAATTAACACAAGATACATGGTTATCCACATCTGGTTAAAACTTCTTTGAAGTAAAATGTTCTGCTCATTGTGGCATGTTTATTATATTTTTCGAACGGTAATTCGATAATTAATTAATAACACTATTACATTAACGCCTTTTATTCCTCTAAAAGAGTAATTTATTTTGGCACAATTCTGAAAATGTTATCAAAACTACTTTCCGTATGAGAAATGCAACTTTAATTTAATGGGCATTTTTTACACTCCCAAGTACTATCAAAAAATAGTTTGCAGTTAGATATTTATTATTTATTTGGACTCGAAAAAGAAACGAATTAGGTGTATCGCCCAAAATATTTAGTGATTTTCGAAAATAATGAATTATCTTATTTAATATTAAAAGTATTAGTAGTCCTACTACAACAGGGTTAATAAAATGGACCTTGATTTACAATCTCCTACCTATTCTGTTTGGAAAAATGACTGTAAGACGTTACTTTTAGTTTCTGGGATTATTAATTCCACAATTTTTACATTAGAATTGCTTTAATGTTATTGTTTTAGTGTACAGAATGTAATTAGATGCTCCTGTACTAATGCCAGTTATAAGCACAGATGTTATAAATACCGAGTTATTTGGGTTGTGATTATCATAGAGGAATTTCACACATTGAAGCTGCAAATCTATTAAATTCTCAGCCTAATGGAGCATATCTAGTTAGAAAAAGTAAATTTTCTAATGGGCAATTCCACACTTTGAGTTTGAAGTACACAAAACAAATTGTGAATGTTTTCAATTACTTGTATGTTATATTTTTTAGATTTAATGATAAAATACATCATTATAAGTTGTATTGCGATTCCAATTCTGTCTTATATGTAAGAGAGAAGAGATATGACTGTGTTAGATCGTCAGTTGTTGATGGTCTGGTTACAAAGTATAAAACGTTATAAGTAAATAAATATTAGCTAAAAGATCGGTCTATTCCAATTTTCAAACTAGTTTTAGAGGTAAATAAAGCAGCCATAGTAGTTGGCTAGTTCGGTAAGTCTTCGACAAGTGGAGACTATTAACCAAAAATTGCACCAATTCTCTACTTACATGTTTCTCATCGTTTCTACTACTTAATTGGGATTAAATATATATCGTAAGTTAACCAAATATATAATTATCTTCCATTGTCCTGATATGCCGAGGCTAACCAAATTATCAAATATATGTAGTAGCAGTGCTATTTAAGTAATTCAAATTTTCTATTATATTTTACTTGTTAAGCATATAAACAAACACAATTATACTAATATAGAATTGATAGTATAATATAAAAAACCGGTAAGGAGCTTTAATTTATATAATGTAAGATTAATTTATAAATTTGAAATTGCTTTTTAGGCCCTGCTTTTAAAACTTTTAAAGCTTGACCTATGATGTAGATGGAAATATTTATAAACTGTTACATGTATAAGAACAACAATTCAAAAGTGGACAATTCAATTACAGGCATCCTCAAAAACTAAGTCCATGTATTTTTGGCAAAAAATGAAAAAAATAGAATTGCTTTATATTGCAAGGGGATGTTCCTACGTACCCCTAGCGACTATAGCCGGTGTCATTTCCTGGCGCTCTCGCTCTAAAATAAGAATTTTCGGTAAAACTAAATAAATAAAAAAAAATATACCTTGATTCACAAAAAAAATCGGAGCGCCCTTATTTTCGATGCATTCATTACAAGCGAGACGGATTCGGAGTTCTGGGACTTTTCTATATAAGATACATGTAAAATAAGTATAGGGCGCAACGTAAATTTTTCGAAAATTAGTAATTGCAATTTTTGGGCCTCATTTTTGCACAATTTTGAACTTTAAAAAAATTGTACCGCCGTTATTTCTGGACGGATCTTTAAAAACTATTCAGATTCGGATTTGGCAGCCTTTTTGGCTTCGGATAGGCATAAGAAACCATAGGCGTGCTATTTCAAAGCTTTGAAAAAAACGTTTTTCTTTTTGAAAAAACATGTCCGAAACATGTGTTAACTCAAAATCGGCCAAAATCGAGAAAAACCATGAATGTTAATCCATGTTTTTTTAGCAAAAAATAAAAAAAATAGAATTGCTTTATATTGCAAGGGGATGTTCCTACGTACCCCTAGCAACTATAGCCAGTGTCATTTCCCGGCGCTTTCCTTCTAAAATAAAAATTTTCACCCTTTTGAAAAATTAAATTTGGCTTTAAAATGAAACTTTTAAAACGCAATAACTTTTTTATTTTTGAGAAGTACGCGGCAAGCGTTCATTTTCGAAAATATTAGACCTTAGTACGTCCGAAACATGTGTTAACTCAAAACCCCCAAAATCGAGAAAAACCATGAATGTTAATCCATGTTTTTTTGGCAAAAAATGAAAAAAATAGAATTGCTTTATATAGCAAGGGGATGTTCCTATGTAGCCGTAGCAATTATAGCCGGTGTCATTTCCCGGCGCTTTCCCTCTTTTTCAAAAAGTAATGAAAACAATAAATTTGCTTCATATTGCAGGGGGATGTTCCTACGTACACCTAGTACCTATAACTGGAGCTATTTCCCCCCTACTATCCCTTTAAAAGCAAAATTTTTCCTGTTTTTGAAAAAGTAATTTGGCTTTAAAATCAAATATTTAAAATGCATTAATTTTTCAATTTTTGGTAATTACTAGGAAATATTTTATTTCCTTTTCCTTAATACGTCCGAAATGGGTCCTAACTGAAAACCCCCAATTGGCCAAAGTCGAGAAAAAACATGGGTGTACTTCTTTGTTTTTTATGAAAAAAATGAAATAATAGGGGGATGTTTCTACATACCCCTAGTAACTATACCCGGAGCAATTTCTGCTGCTATCCCTTTAAAAGCAAAAATTTTCCTGTTTTTGAAAAAGTAAAAAATCAAACACTTAAAATGGGCCTACTCACAAGTTTGGACCTCCAGCAGAATATGTAAATTGGAGGTGGGGGTGTAATCTATTTTTTTTTAAATAATACTAAATACATGAACGTTTCCCAATGCAAAATTATATCTAGAATGCGTCCCCGTATAGTAAATTCGATTATTCCCAAAAATAAAATAGTTAGCACCATTTAAACTTTTGATTTTGAAAAATAATTGACGTCTAAAAACATAGAAAATTTTTACCGTTAAAGGGGTAGCAGAGCAAAATGGCTCTGGCTATAGACACTATGGGCCCATAGGAACCTCCTTTCGAAAAATAAAACAAATCAATTTTTTTCAATTTCGGGATTTCGCAAAAAATTAATAATAAATGAGTTGGTGTAATTTAAAGTTTTGATTTTAAAGAAAAATTGACGCTTTAAAATGTTGAAAATTTTTTAAGTTACGGGGGAAGCAAAGCAAAATAAATCAGGCTATAAAAAAAATTAGGATTGAAAAAGTACTCACGGGCCATCTTTTCTGGATGCCCTCTTCGGCGGGTTTCCACGTCTTCCTTAAACATTAAGCAAGCTCTCCCGTTGTCTAAACCCATGGATTTTTTTGAAGACACACTTTTTTATTAAACCGCCCGAGTATTTTTATTTAAGGGACAATATTAATTACTGGGAGGGCATTAAAACGGTTTTAAACTACGCACTTTTAAATACGAAAACGCGAGCACTCGAAACTGATCCAACGTCTTCTTTTGCAGCTTAAATCAAAACAAGTCTGTATTAAACAAAAGCTGAAACACGAATAAATAAATTACCATGAGTTTCATAAAGATAAGATAACAATAAAATGAATGACCCTCTTATTGCAAATCAAAGACCCCGCATTTCCAACAAAGGACGTTACATAAAGATGTGAGTAACAGTAGATTTCGACTATGTTAATAATAGAGACAAAATATACAAATTAAACATTAAAGTGCTTTAATTGAATTTCCTAAATTTTCATTTTTGAATGCTAAGTAGAATAGTTTAAAACAATCCCGAATATTCTGAATTAAAAATCCTCATTATTATTTGTCAGAAAATAAAACTCTTAGATAAACTTACCTATAAAAACAGTTTCTTTAATAAATTTGTCCGAGGGGATGTTTTGAATAGGTCCTTCATGAATAATCTGTAAAATAACGAAAAAATAATGATTAATAATAAGTATTAGCCAAACGTAGTAGATTTAATAAAGAAGTAATATCAATCGTAATTTACCTGTGATTAAGGGTTGCAAATCCAATTTTAATTGACTTTTATTACACACGTGTGGTTGCTTTAGAATTCTACGTGCAACTGATTAATATTTCGAAACTTAAATGCATTAGAAAGTTACACAAAAACGGATAAACTTCATATCAGTGCCCCCAAAGGTCAGCTCACCTGATATCGCCAAAAGGCCTTGATCATTTTAATTTAATTCATAGCTTATAAAATAACTTACTAGTTATTTATATTTACTAAACGTTCAAATTAACCCTCCGCAAACTAGGTGACTAAATGTCACATGCCATACTAGGTGGGGTTTGCCATACCCCGAAAATAAAATGAAATAAAATCCACAAAATTGTACTTGATGACAGTTAAATGATAAAAAACATATTTTAATAACTAATAATAAATAGGTTTAAGTAAAACACATATTTATTTATGCATTAGAATAGACTTCTATTAATAAAAATACAAAAACTTAACTTTATTAAGAAAACCTAACAAGAATTTTATTCTTGTCTCCTTATTGAAATACAAATTAGTTTCACGGCGATTTCTCAATGGTTCGCAATAATTTAGACTAATAAATTACAAAAAAAATTAATTGAACAATTGTAATCGTTCCCTCTCACTTGCATTGACAAGATTATCCTATCTTCTCGCTCCCTTCCACGCATTGCTATGGTAAATACGTGTTTCGAATATAAAATCGATATTTACTAAATTAAATTAAAATTTTTGATTCGAAGGAGCGTACGGTAAATTATACTAATGTAATAAACACGAGGATGTGCGCATTCGAGCGAAAAGTGGCACATTTCCGAGCGAGGGAAGCAAATGAAGCGCGACGCGGAGCGGCGCGCTTCATTTTCCCGAGATCGGAATGTGCCACTTTGAGCTCGAATGTGCACATTCGGCCTTAAGCACAATTTACAATAATTAATTTAATTTGAAAGAGTTTTTAATAAAAAATTACAAAACCGTTGCTATACCAGAATAATTAAATCTCTGATTTATTAAAATAAATGAATTATTGATTTGAAAGAAAGATGATTAATATAAACAAATTTAATGAATACAAGGATGTGCGCATTCGAGCGAAAAGTGGCACATTTCCGAGCGAGGGAGGCAAATGAAGCGCGACGCGGAGCGGCGCGCTTCATTTTCCCGAGATCGGAATGTGCCACTTTGAGCTCGAATGTGCACACTCGGCCTTAAGCACAATTCACAATAATTAATTTATTTTGAACGAGTTTTTAATAAAAAATTACAAAACCGTTGCTATACCAGAATAATTAAATCTCTGATTTATTAAAATAAATGAATGATTGATTTGAAAGAGGGAAGATGAACATAAACAAATTTAATGAATACAAGGATGTGCGCATTCGAGCGAAAAGTGGCACATTTCCGAGCGAGGGAAGCAAATGAAGCGCGACGCGGAGCGGCGCGCTTCATTTTCCCGAGATCGGAATGTGCCACTTTGAGCTCGAATGTGCACACTCGGTTTTAAGCTGAATTACCAAACGTTCCGTTTAAACAAAAAAAAAATTGTTCACGTTAATTATACCCCGCCTAGTAGACGGAAGGTTAAAAATATAATTACCGAAAAAAAATCCTTCAATCAGTTCCTCTAATTTAGTTTTTTTGAAAAATATTGAAAAGCATTTAAATCAATTATAGTCAAATTTCTAAATCATTGAATAATTAATTAATTAATCTAATAACAGAATTCAATTAATAGTGACTATTTTTGTTTAAACATCATTAAATTTTTAAAAAAGCAGATAAGGGTTGCATTGCCTTTATTACAATCGAAAATAAATCATTTTAAAATTTGCATTTCTAGTAGTAGAGAGATGCTTAAAAATAATATATTGAATGTAAAACTTCAAAAGTTAAATTTCTATAATTTTATGTATTACATTTTGATGTTCAACAGTTGCGATTAAAAATTGAGAGTAGGAAATGTATGCAACTTAATTTGCACGGGCAATACTGTACAGATTGGATTATAATAACGTTAAATCTAAGAGGATTAATACAAATGTATTAAAAAAAAAAGAAAATATACAAATAAAGAATTATTAAAATCACAAATACTAACCAATGCTTTGTTGATGATCATTTAACTTAGAAACTCTTCCAGTAGTTTGACGATGAGAAAAACCGATGTCTAGTGACGAAAAAGTGCTCTGATGTTATCGTCTATAAAAAAATCCGTATAATAAAAAAAAAATTAACTACAATGTAATTATTTCACACCTTTATATAAAATGAAAATGCTTTTAGCCTATGGATCGCTGATGAACCTAAAATGTAAAATCCAATTAAAAAATTTGAAAGAATTTAACTAAATATTATAATTTTGGCAAGTGCGCATCCAGAAATTTGGTTCAGTGGAGCTCGCGTATATATACCTACATATATAAATATATTTATGTGCAGGTTCATTTATTTACTATTTATGAAATACATACGTTCGATGTATTATAATTTGGACTAGTATGGGCGCGCATTTTAAATTTAAAGATGAATTAGGAAGTTTGGGTTTAAAACCCATGATATCACAGAGGTGTACTAAGGATAATCGTAATCCACCTGAAAAATACTGATTACATATCTGGTCTTCCTCTATTTTAAATTGCACCATTTATGCATACCTATTATTTCTCTCCAACTAATTATAATACTCTTACTAGTGAAAAAATAAATCATTTATCTTCAATGTTCATATCAATTTAATTTCCCATAAATCTTTTAGGTGATCTTACTCCTATGGCAACCTAAAAAAAATGAAAAAAAGTGTTATCACAATAATTAATACATCTTAAAAAAACTATTAATTTATTTGATAAAACCCCCCAAAAAAGGGCAGTTTAATATGAAACCTATCGATTTACTACAGATTAATGTAATAATGTACTGAAAATTAATTGGGCATAATTTTTTACAATAACATTTTATGAATAATGCTATTCGTAAAAACATTCTTTACATAATAATCTAATACGATCTGAAAATCGACACCCTATTGCTAATAGGTCGTTCCCAAAAAAAAATCAAAATGTAAGTTTTTGGTGTCTATAGATTTCTTAGATGTTTTTTTACAACTTCTAATATGCAGTCACCAAGTACAGTGAAAGCTCTTTACGGACAGCTCTGATGGCCGGACATATCCTTTGACGGAACAAATTACAAAGAACCAAATTTTTGACTATGGTTTTGCAGTAGTGTTTTGTCAGTTAGAAAAACCTTAAAACATGGTTCTTTGTATTTTAGTTTAGACTGTAATTTTTTTTTTAATGTTTCTTAATATGTATATTTATTACAATACCTTAAATAACAATATTAGAAATTATATTCACTGTGCATGTAAATGTACTCATGTCAAACGCTCGGACATCTCTAATAACCAGACAAAAATGTCCTGAACGTGAGTGTCTGTTTAATAGAACATTTACTGTAGTTCAATTCTGACCGGTGCGATTAAAATTTATATGTGTTATATAATAAGTTAGCAAATAATCATTTTTAAAGCCTGCTGTAAAATTTAATTTTTGTGGTTTGCGTCCTATTAGCATTAAGCTGCCGATACAGAAAACTTAACAAGTATTCAATATGTACAGAATTGAGCTAAACAACTATAAACATATTATGTTCATATATTTCAAAAAAACAATTTAACAATACGACAACCCGTATTTATTGCTATTCATTATTATTGATTTATTAATTTTTTAATTATTATCCTGTAGGCACTATTACGCAAGTAACTATCTTAACATTTCTTTATGCTTCTTAGAAAAATATTATATATTATTTTTAGAGGAATAACAATAGAATCTGAAACATAAGTGTTTTCAGTTGCTTTACATAGTGTGCAATCAAATTTAATTCTTTTATGCTATTATTCCTTTTTATATTTGATTATATGGAAATAAATTCTCAAAAATATAAAAATAAAATAATAGCGAACCTTAATCGTCGTCTTGTAAACGTTAATAAGACTCCAGTAGTTTAACACTAAACCTACCGATACTTCATTTATACTTATTACTACCACAGCGGGTCAAGTGACCCGTCTTTAAAATGTTATATATATTACTATGTATAGCGTAAAAATATATTATTTAGCACAATTTGGTACATGAATAAAACGAATTTTTTGAAATAACAATTTAAAATTGTTTCTTTTGTAATTTAAATAACATAAAAATAATACAAGAAAAAAATTAAATATTCTTCAATTGAATCTTAAATTTAAAAAATAAATAAGTAATATGCTAACTTTATTCAATGCATATTTTGAAAATTATTGGCTTCTCCAAGGCACACACAAACAAATCTTTATATCACATGAATCTTTGCACGGGTCAAATGACCCGTTGCGGTAGTTAGAGCAGATTAAATATATTTCTCGGTAAAAAAATTAAGAAGAGAGATGTAAATATTGAAAAATATATTTGATGTATTTTTTAAGAAAAGTAGTAAAGGCAAATGACGACGTTATAATATTATTTGCAAGAAATTCTGACAAAAACTTTAAAATGGGTCATTTGACACGTCGTGGTAGGTTTAGTGTTAATAAAACCTGTCTATAACAAAAATTAGTCTCATATGAAAGTTAGTAATAGTTTTTGTACGTTTCATTAGCAATAACAATGAGCAAAAGCAAAATAAAATTTCCTATTATTTTTTAAGAGTTCGTTGTTTTTCTGCATGTATCACCACCTGTTCGTCAAGAACAGCCAAACCTTTTCGTCGACGAACTTGATTTATCAATTTTTGTGATCTACTGCATACTTCAGTTTCTTCTTCTTCTTCATCGTCGTCAGCAGTAGTGGCTTCATTTGGAGTTTCAGGATCCACAATCTAATGCAAGAAATAAAAACCAAATTATAATAAGAAAATCAGATCTTAGTAAAAAAACAAATTCATATGTAAAATTAAATTTTCAAAAAATAATGCTAATTAATATCTAAATACAGTGGAAACTCGGTTATCCGGACTATTGTCGCAGCTCATTCGGATAATCGAAAATTCTGTTAATTGAAAATGAAAAAAGTAAAAAATTATGAAACATAAGCGAAGCCCAAAGGAGAAATTTTGAGAACGCAATTATGGTTTTAGAATTATTTAAATTTTTTTAAAGTGAATTGATCATTGTTAATTGTGGCGGAAAGTGGAGTGTGCACATTCGAGCTCAAAGTGGCACATTCCGATCTCGGGAAAATGAAGCGCGCCGCTCCGCGTCGCGCTTCATTTGCTTCCCTCGCTCGGAAATGTGCCACTTTTCGCTCGAATGCGCACATCTTCGTGTTAATTGGATTCGACTATATTAATAACAAATCCTTCAAATCCAGATTTTATATTTGGAAAAAGTTTTCGCTTGAAAGTGCACATACTCCTTCATAATTTAATTTGCCTATCTTATTATTCTTTCTTACAAAAAATATTAATTAAATCAAACTGAACTAAATGTACTACTTTTCGCTTTTCTTTTAATTAAAAATTACAGTAGGGTATTTTTACCAAAAACCACATTTCTAATTTAGTACATTTAAACTAAACTAGATGGGAGACTTCATCGTACATGAAAAAAAAAAGTTTAATTTTTTCCGAATTTTGACTCTTATTTCCCAACCTTTTTTTAAACATACCCCACCCAAGTCATTCTAAAATTTTGATGCACCCCCTATGTAACATATAAATATTTTTTTATATTTAAAAATTGAATTTATCTATAAATGAAGTCTAATTACAACAGTGTATACAAAATGTGCCTCAAAACTAATATGTTTATAATTATTACAAAAATGAAAATTACCCAAAAATATTTGGAGACATTAATTTTGACATATAAACCTTCAACAATCTGTAAAAGATGATATAAAAATCAACTAATTGATTTTTAGTGGCACACTTCAGAAAATTTGATACATATTGATGCCCTGAATTTGGTAAGCGCATAATTCAAATTTTTCAGTTGGAAAATTAAAGAATAAAATATTCAATTTTCCAGCAGACTACGTTGATGTAAGAAAAATTGCAACAAAGAAAGCATATACAGTCGAGTACTTGAATTTCAAAGATTGTAAGTCATTTAATAATAATAAAATATTATTCTTCGATACGCCCGGGAAACAAAACAGGTGATCCAGTTGTTACTAATATAAGAGGACTAAAATATACACCTCATGGTGATATTTACTACAAATTAAATTTTTCGAATGAGTGGACTTTACTACCTCAGAGAAAAAATAAAATAAAATCCTGTTTGACTTTTCAACAACTACCCGGACTGTATCGCGTCAGACTCAAAATAAAGAAAAGAAAATATGAAGATTTACAAGAATTGAAGAAAACATTGCCCATTGACTATCATCAGTTTTATGATAATCTTCCTTATGAAAAATAAAACGGTCAATTGTTTTTTTACGCATTATTAAAATTATAATTAGCTTATTTAATATAAAATTGCAATCATAATACGATGTTGAAGCTAATTCAACCAAAGATTACAAATTTAGTTTGCCAAATATTATACTAAAGATTTAAAATCACGTTTAGACTCCATTTTGTTGAGTATTAAAAAATTAATGTACAATATAGTTTTACTATAGTTAACGTTACTGATATTTATAAACCTACCTATTTATAAAAAGTTAACCTGTTAAAAAATTTTAATTTAATAAATATAAAATATTCCAATTGATTTAATTGATTACTTTAACTCATATCTACTTTTTAATTTCAGAATGCAAATTGTCTAACTCTTCATATAATTTTAGAATTTCAGGATGAAAATTATCTAACTCCAAAAAAGCTTCTTAGCTGATACAATTTTAGTACGAAGACATATTTTTATATATACACTCAATAATAAACATATTTTTAACAATAGTCAAATTTTTTATTAATTATTTTATCATTTTTTTATTAATGAAACGTTTTTTGGCTCTCCTGAAAAATTTACAAAAATGGAGTTAGACAATTTGATAATTAGAGCGTCGATATACAATTTTAATTCTTCAAAAATGCGAATTAGTAAACATTCTAAAGTACACCTAAAATAATTTTTATCAAGCTCGCTACAATTAGGCGGGCGGAAGAGCACCATGGTAACTTATCAAAATAAATAAAATATCTAACCTTTTTCAAACCAAAAATAGATCTAATGTATTCTACTTTTAATTTTCGGAATTGAAGAATGAAATAATAATATAGGCAAATCCGATAAATACGAGGATGTGCGCAATCGAGCGAAAAGTGGCACATTTCCGAGCGAGGGAGGTAAATGAAGCGCGACGCGGAGCGGCGCGCTTCATTTTCCCGAGATCGGAATGTGCCACTTTGAGCTCGAATGTGCACACTCGGTTTTAAGCACAATTACGAAGCGTCCCGTTTTAACAGAAAAAAACTTCATCAAATTGTTGGGTATATGTTTACAAAAAATGCAACAAATATTAATCACTAAATAAAACAGTCGCACATTATCTTAAAATTAACAAAGCAAAAAAACACTGTTTAGTGCGAAATACAAAATAAAATAATAAAATATGTAATAAGAAATACCGAGGTTTAATTTTCGCAACGAGTCCGAACGCGGTTGACAATGCGGATAATCGCGAATCCGTATAACTGAGGTCCGGTTAATTGAGGTCTTACTGTACAGGTTTATAAGCCAATCGAAATATTGTTTACGGTCATAAAAAATAATTATGTAAACAGTATTCATATGGAAATGTTCTAAATCCTATGTATTTACAGAAACTTAGTAGTAGATAAACAGTGTATTAAAATCATTTTTAATAAAGTAGATAATTAATATTTATTATTATCTCCCATATGTTAATACCATTTTTATTTAGTTATTAATTGAATTTTGTCCCTATATAAATCTATCTCAAACGCATTCACTAGTTAGAATTGAAACCTACAGAATTGGGTAAGTATTGAAAGATTTCCAATATTTTTTTGCAAATACAGTCGAACCTCCATAAGTCGAACCTCGATAAGCCGAATTTTTATTAACTCAAACCTGTTTCTCTAGGACTTGCCTATTTCAACGTTAATATATTTATATCGATAACTCGAATTTTTGATAACTCGAATTATTTTTAGTTTCCTTTTGACTTCGACTTATCGAGGTTTGCCTGTACCTAAATAAATGTAATTAAAAGCCTAGTGCTTTATAGTAGTTCTAAATTAAAAAAATTGCTCAATTCGAATTGAAATTAAAAAACTTGAAGTTCAATAATAGTAATGTTTTTGCTACAGGAATTTTCCGAGCACTTCAGTGAAAATGGAGAAGATTGTATTAGTGCTTGCGTTAACGATGGTTATTTTCCAAACGAATGGTTTTGTGGTTAAAAGATGTGCAAATTTATTTGACGAAGGATGTATTAATTCTGGTGTGATCGGAGGAGGAAATGATGAATCGTGGATTACTAATCCGGGAAATACACCGGGAAAAAGATGCGCAAATTTATTTGACGAAGGATGCATTAACTCAGGGATTATAGGAGGAGGTAAAGACGAATCCTGGATTGTTAATCCGGGAAATACGCCGGGTAAAAGATGTGCCAATTTATTTGACGAAGGATGCATCAATAATGGGGTAATAGGTGGAGGAAGTGACGAATCATGGATAACTAATCCGGGGAACACACCGGGCAAAAGAAACCTTAAACGTATTTTTCCATATTCAAGATTATTTAAAGTAAGATGTGCTAATCTCTTTGATGAAAGTTGTATTAATGGAGGAGCTGTTAATGGGGGAAGCGATGAACAATGGATTACCAATCCTGGAAACACACCTGGGAAATAATGCAAGAAAGTAGGGATCTTCAGGAATGTTAATAACACCCAATCAATTTCTGTAAAAATTAATTAATAAAAGTAAGATATCAAAAACAAATATATATAATTAATTCCAAGTGTTTTTAGTGTGTAGAAGAAGAGTTACAGTAAAACCTCTCTAACACGACCAGCGTCGGTTCTTGATCAAATTGGGCTTTTGTAGAACTGGTTGTCTTGGAGAGAAAGACAAAGATAGACAATATAAATGTAATTACAAATACTATATTAGATTAAATGCAGTTATTATTTATCAGAATCATATTGTTATCAAATCAAAGTAATTATAAATAAAGTAGTATTATATTGGAAGTAAGTTAATTATTGTGAATCGCGCTTAAAATCGAGTGTGCACATTCGAGCTCAAAGTGGCACATTCCGATCTCGGGAAAATGAAGCGCGCCGCTCCGCGTCGCGCTTCATTTGCTTCCCTCGTTCGGAAATGTGCCACTTTTCGCTCGAATGCGCACATATTCGTACTTATTAGATTTGTCTAATTTATCCTTAACTCTTTCAAAACGTAAATTTAAATTTAGTTTAATAAATATCGATTTTATGTTCGAAAAACATATTTACCATACCAATGAGAGCAAGGGAGCGAAAAGATACGACAATTATGTCAATGGGAGCGAGAGGGAACGATTAAAATTATTGAACTACTTTTTCATCAAACTTATTGGCCTACACTATTGTGAATCGTGCTTAAAACCGAGTGTGCACATTCGAGCTCAAAGTGGCACATTCCGATCTCGGGAAAATGAAGCGCGCCGCTCCGCGTCGCGCTTCATTTGCTTCCCTCGCTCGGAAATGTGCCACTTTTCGCTCGAATGTGCACATCTTCGTATTTATTGCCAATAAAGGTTTTTATTTTAAATGACTCCTTTTTTGAGATAAAATAAACAGTAATATTTTGTAAATTTTAATTAGTTTGTGGTGACACAGAATAACGTGATAATTTAAAATAAAATGTTTTATTAATAAAAATCAATAACTCTAGTTTTTAAAAAAATGGGATGGTGGTTGTTAATAAATAAAAATAATAAGACTTTGTATAAAAGTGCCAAAACTAATTAAAACTTAAAAAAGGAAGATTCTTTTATTAAAATAAATACAGTAGAATCCGGTTATTATGACTTGAATTAAAACAGCTACATATACGGCCTATTAAAATAAAAAATGAATAACACGGTCTACCTATAATAAGCAATAAGACAGAAATCATTAAAATTTTTAAACGTTTGTTAATATCTCAAAAACTCTTAGGTTTAGATATAGGAAAGTAAACATAAACTCTCCTTATTTTTGGCCGTAGATTTCAGTAAAAGAGAAAATAAATGGTAGTTTGATTTAAAAAAATTAAGATATTAGACTTTTTTGAAGTTGAATTTTCTACACCTTTTTTTACTAACCCTGTATACAATAAAACAATTTTGGACAGGTCCCCAATTAGCTTGATATTCCTACTCATTAATCCGACAAGACTTATTTTATTTGGTATAGGGGATGTTCACATAGAATTTTTAATATAAAGGTCTGAAACTGACAATTATTCATTAAAAAAATTAATATCTCGAAAAGTATACATTTTAGGTATAGGGTATTTTGCATAAAGTAATATTCTAATTTAACGTAGAATCCGAAAAGTTAATAATATATAGGGTGTTCTATTTAAAATAAAGAAGTTGCTGTCAAAATATTTTCCATAAATTCGCCATAACTTGTTATCCCTCTATACCAATTTTTATAAAAATCGTTTCCAATATATAGATAGTGTAAGCTCGTCATGAAACACCCTGTATATAATTTGTAGTTTCTCTCTCTATTAAACAAAAATAAAAACTTGTTTATTTTCTAACACTATGCATAATATGACGTCCGCTTATTATGACGTGTTTGCCACTTCCCTTCGATGTCATTATAACCGGATTCTACTGTAATCCCTCGTTAAGTTTAATTTTTATTTCGTTATGGTAATTTTAACTCAAAAAAACCAATCTTAGAGACATTTTGAAATGAAAGCAATTTTATTTAGTTGAATTAGCTCACTAAAAATTTATCAAATTTTTTCATAATGTTCGTTGCATCAGCTTTTAGACACAAACGTTCTAGAATTTATATTTTAGTTAAAAAATATTTTTAAGATTTGAATAAATAAGTCAGAAATTGATTTAACGATAATTATAATAAATTGATTAACTTACTTGATAATGGCTAAAAAATAAAGTTGGATTCGCACTGCCCGAACTAATTTTTCGAATATTGTTAACAAATCCTGTGCTTTCGACTGCAGGAATCATAGCTTTTACTTGGAAATTCTTTTGTTGTTCGTTCAAGTCTATATGATCGAGTACTTTTCCAAAACATTTGTGTACTTCGGAATAGAGTTTGCCTAAAATAAAAAAATTACATTGTAAATTTGCACAAAAGATAATTACATTTAAATACTTTAAGAGCAAAATACAAAAAAAACAGGACAACGTCCTAAATTAAGAAGAAAAAGAACAATTTTCAGATAAGTAAGGGTTTTTTTAAATTTAATAATAGTAATTTTTATTATACCTAAATAAAGTTTTTTAGAATATTAAATTTTCTAAATTAGTGCTTAAATTCATTTTTTAAACGAAAATTTTGACTAATCATTTTGTCAAAAGTGTTGGTAGAGCTGTAAACGAGTAATTTTGTTTATTTAAATTTTTTTAATACAATTATGTGGTCTCTATTGAATTGTGAAGAAAATCTTCGTATTAACTAGTTTTGTTAAGAATTTTATAGTGTTGGTAGCAAACTTATTTTATTTAAAAAAAAACTAAATTAAAACATCAAAGACTAGTTTTAATAGTTGGAAATCATGTCTGCAGATTAGAAGAATTTCAGTTCTACTATTTTAATTAAACAATTAAGTTCGCAATAATTGAAAGAATTACATTTTACATCATTCGATAAATGACTCACCTCCACCACCCCGAAGGGTTCATAAAAATTGTATTACGTGGATTCCAGATAATAATATGAGCAGTTCCTTTAAATGAATGAATATTTAATTCGTATTACTCCGAAAATAACTAAGTTGAATTACCCAAAAACCACGTAACGATTTATTCAAACCAAATTATACAATAAAAATGGGCCACCCCAAATAATTTCGTGCTTGTTATTTTTCAGAGATATTTTTCAAACATGTCCATTTTTATTCCTAGGAAACATTTTTTAAAATAAAGCTTGTAAGCTACAATTAAAAAAAAATTAAGTGATAGAGAAAATCGACTGACACTTCATTTGAAAAGTCATTTAAATTTGTATAAACAAATAACATTTCCGTGTGTAAAATGATCCGTAGAATCAGTTTTATTAAACACAATTGATATTTTCATATGTAACAAGATAATTGAATAGTTTGATACAGTATCTTAAGTAATAACAAAGATACATCAAATTCACCAGAGTATAACTAACGTGAACAATTTTTTTTTGTTAAAACGGGACCTTTGATAATCGAGCTTAAAACCGAGTGTGCACATTCGAGCTCAAAGTGGCACATTCCGATCTCGGGAAAATGAAGCGCGCCGCTCCGCGTCGCGCTTCATTTGCCTCTCTCGCTCGGAAATGTGCCACTTTTCGCTCGAATGCGCACATCCTCGCATTTATTATATTAGTATAATTTACCGTGCGCTCCTTCAAATCAAAAATTTTAATTTAATTTAGTAAATAACGATTTTATATTCGAAACACGTATTTACCATAGCAATGAGTGGAAGGGAGCGAGAAGATACAATAATCTTGTCAATGCAAGTGAGAGGGAACGATTAAAATTATTCAATTTATTTTTCGTGTAATTTATTGGTCTAAATTATTGCGAATCATTAAGAAATTGCCGTGAAATTAATTTGTATTTTAATAAGGGGGCAAGAATAAAATTCTTGTTGGGTTTTTTTAAATTTTTGGTATCGTAACTGACACGTGTCATTAGTATTTAGTACTCAAGAAAAGACTCAATAGTATATAAGTTGAAAAAAAAAGTAAAGTTTTTGCATTTTTAATAATAAAAGTCTATTCTAATGCATAAATAGATTTGTGTTTTACTTAAACCTATTCATTATTGGTTATTAAAATATATTTCTTATCATTTAACTGTCATAAAGTACAATTTTGTGGATGGGGTATGGCAAACCCCACTTAGTATGGCATGTGACATTTAATCACCTAGTATGCGGAGATTTAAATTATTTTTTATAGGTAGGCTGCAATATCGTATACAGTCTATCAGATGAATAAGTACTGGAACTTAACCCACTTATAAATGTCCCTAAACGACTGAAACTGCTCCGTTTTTAGATCATCTGTTCAGTGGTCCCCAAGCAATTTTTTTTGGAAAAGCTTTTTTAAGTAGCACATTAATTTAGAGCTCGGAACTAAAGTGTTACATTATCAAAAATTGTTCTGCGATATCTACAATTGGCCACAATAATATGTAACAATTACGAAAATTCTTTTCTGTTAACTTGCTTTAGAATACCCTTTACTCTTTATGTGCATTCAAACGAGCTTACAGGATGCACGTGTTTTTCGTATTTCGAGTACTATATGTATTTAATTTCACAAAAAAAATTGTAGTACCACAATGTGCTCCACATTTTACAATACCCTATTTAGGACTGTATGAGTAATGAAAATGTTTCAGTACAATACAGTAGAGTACTGTAATAAAATCCCCCTTTGTACAGGATATATAAAAAACAAAATAAGATCTTATTGGTATAAAAGATATTTTTGGTGTCTAATGTCGATATTTTAGAGGTAAAATGCTCGGTGTATTCGATTAAGACAATATGCTGTTATATGAACTTCCGGAGGGAACAGATGTGGAATGCAACCGCCGTCTTAAACAGGTATCGAATCAACAGATTTTAAGTAAATTTGAGCCTGAAAATCAAAGTATTTTAAGATTTACTTGAGACGTTCTTTGTCTTCGGTTTCCATTTTTAAAACAACTAATAAAACGAAAAAGAAAATTGTATAGTAGTGCCCAATTAAAATGTCTAACTATGGATCTTATATTTTACAATTACAGTCAAACCTCCATAAGTCGAACCTCGATAAACCTCATTTTTGATAACTCGAGTTATTTTTAGTTTCCCTTCAATTTCGACTTATCGAGGTTCGACTGTAATTGAATAATTTTGAAGTTGTGTAACAGTTTGTTTATTAATTTATTAATGTTAAGTTTTATAAGATTAAATTATAATTTTTGTAATTAGCACAACCCGATTGGTATAATTTTCAATCTATTCGCAGACAATCTGCGTGTGAAACGAACATTTCTTGTTGCATTTTAGAAAGAAAAAAAAACGCATTTATTATAATTTTAGGAAGTTACGTAAATTATTTACTCGCCTTTGTACATTATAAATAATCATCTATACGTAATTATTCCACTCGTTTCCTTTTTTTTTCTGTTTTCCTGTATGAACTTTAATGATTTCTTTAAAAAACGACATCCTAAGCGTTGAGACGAAGAAATAAAAGTTTGTTAGAAAAATGTACAAATTCAGCGTCAGATTGTCGCCAATATTCTTCGAGAGCACCTCTTATAAACCTGTAAAGATAAGAAAAGTCGAAAGAGCTTTATCTTTCTTTCTTTCATAAATGTTAGCTTTTAAACTCTAAATTGAAATTTCCTAAATTATATGATGCTTTTAGCAGTGACGTTTTACTATAATGTTATCTGACAGGATGGAACTGTACCTTTTAATGCAAGCAGTGGCGCACCCAGAGAGAAAGCTACCGGGCTGCAGCTCTCCCCCCTTACTTAAATACAAATCGAAGGCAAGCCCAATTTTTTTAATAAAAAAAGTACAAATTTTTTTAGGAAAATAACCGAAGATACAAGGAGAAAGTCGAGGGGGTACATTTTCGATCTCATTGCGCATATACCTTGTAATTTTTTGATTTGTCTACATTAATCTTTAGATTTTAAATTGAAAAAAATTGAGTCGGGTCCAGTTTTTGTTGGAGTTTTTTTTTTAATTTAAAGAAAGGAATTCAATGAGTGTAAAGTATGTGTATATACAAATGAGAAATGGCAAATGGCAAGTGGGAAAGCAAAATTTTTCCGGGAGCTCCAATTGATGGACTTGGCTTTAAGTACAAAACACAATAATTAATTTATTATTTAAAATTTTTTAAGTGTGAATTAAAGTACCGATTTATATCATGGAGTTGCGTACCCCGGGTTCTAGACCCCTAACAGATACCACCATAAATAAATATAAATCAACTGCCAAGTCAATAGATAATAAAAAATAAAATAAAAATCTTGAAAATATAGTGTAACTTTTTACAACAGATGCCAATGAAAATTTTGAGTATACATTGCGTAGAAGTGTATGTTATAAAGCTAGTTCTTTCGCTGTATTTATTTAAAAAAAAGAGTAGGGAATGTTTAATGTAATTTATAACAAAATTCAATGTAAACATCGCAATCCCAAAAATGATACAACAAAATTCAAATTTTTTAATCAATTATTTAGGGACTTTAAGAGAGTTGAGAAATATTTTAACACAAGACAGGAGCAAAATCTAAATGATAAAAAATCTGTTGTTTAACATAATAAAAACATTACTCTCCCCTAAATGAATAAATACATTTTTTAAGTTAAACTTTAGAGTTGAGTGGATTCGAGAAAATGGCAAAGAAAGCACAATGGAAAATAACTTGGTTCGTAAATACAGTAAACCCTCTCATAGATGGACACCAATGATCATGGAATTTTTGTCCGTGTAAGAGCAGTGTCCGTCTAAAAAAAAAAGGGGTAAAATCCATGGAATGCATAGGGCATTCAAAAAATATACGCCGAAAAGGGTGTCTTTTTAAGAAAGGCGTCCGTAAAAAGAGGTTTTACTGTAGGCACATAAAAAACTTTTGTACGCACGTTGGAAGTTATACTTCTTTGGCGTGACTAAATGAAATATAACGACGTGTAAAAATTAATATAAGTAAATTCAATAAATACGAGGATGTACGCATTCGAGCGAAAAGTGGCACATTTCCGAGCGAGGGAAGCACATGAAGCGCGACGCGGAGCGGCGCGCTTCATTTTCCCGAGATCGGAATGTGCCACTTTGAGCTCGAATGTGCGCACTCGGTTTTAAGCACGATTCACAATAATTATTTTACTTTCTAAAAAATTTTAATTAAACATTACAACGCTGTGCCGACTATACAATTAAATTTCGAGAAAATGTGCACATTTGTCGTTTTATTTAATTACATTACTATGTTCTTTTTAAATCGAAAAAGTCATTTAGACAATTTTAAGCTCAATTCACAATAATTAATTTACTTCATTTTCCCGTGATCGGAAAGTGCCACTTTGAGCTCGAATGTGCGCATTCGGTTTTAAGCACGATTCACAATAATCAATTTACTCTCTAAATAATTTTAATTAAAAATTTCATCGCTGTGCTGAGTATACAATTTAATCTCGAAAAAATGTGCGCATATATCGTTTTATGTCAACACATTACCATTTTCCTTTTAAATCGAAAAAAGTAATTTAAATAAATTAAGAAAATACGAGGATGTGCGCATTCGAGCGAAAAGTGGCACATTTCCGAGCGAGGGAAGCAAATTAAGCGCGACGCGGAGCGGCGCGCTTCATTTTCCCGAGATCGGAATGTGCCACTTTGAGCTCGAATGTGCACACTCCGTTTTAAGCACGATTCACAATAATTAATTGACTTTCTGAATAATTTGAATTAAATATTACAACGCTATGCCGAGTATACAATTTAATCTCAAAAAAATGAGCAGATATGTCGTTTTACTTCAATATACAGTCGAACCTCGATAAGCCGAATTTTTGATAACTCGAATAATTTTTAGTTTCCCTTCAACTTCGACTTATAGAGGTTCGACTGTATTACTATTTCCTTTTTACATCGAAAAAGTAATTTAAACAATTTCAATAAATACGAGGATGTGCACACTTGATTCCCAAAAATTAATTTACTTTCTAAGTAGGCCAACTTATCAAGTTAGCTGTGCGCGCGCAACTTCCGTTGCCTACCAAAATTTTAAAAGACACCAACAGAAGTATAACTTCAAAAATTCGAGAAATTTTTTTGGATACTTATAAATAACCGCAGTCTCTTCGCAAAAAAAAAGATTTTGTGCGCGCCACTGATTGTAAGGGAAGTTTAATGTTTCAGCCACTATTGATATAGCTGTAAAGTGGCATAGGGGTTGATTTGAAATACGTAGAAAACTGGTATTACTTGATTTGAACTGATTGTTCGTTTTATAAGATAATCGGTCAGCGAAGAAGAACATATGATGAATGGAAATACTTAACCTGCCAGATACATATCGGAAACACTAAAAAATAATGGCGAGGCGATTAAGATAAACATTTATGGCAAGATTGCGTAGAGTCGTAGGAAGGAAAGGTGTAATAGAAAAAAAAATTAATGAAATATTTTCATTTAGAAGCGGCCGCTCATTAAAATTAAAGATCCCCCACTCTAGGGTACGTGTGTAACACGGGCGACACCTGGTCGTCTAACAGGTGGTGAAGCCCCGAAGGGTGGAGAGGAGGATATCTGGCTCCATTCATGTCTTTAAACCAGCACCGAAGTGTATATAGTAGTACGTTTCGAGAAATGATCAAAGTAGCAGTTTGGAATTTTCGCTACGTTACGTAATTCATTCAGATCATTAGCTGTTTGACCGTTGGCGTTATTTTGATATTTATTTGTTGCACAAATACAGGTTTTTAGAAATTTCAACTGGCAAAAGTATGCATTCATTAGAAGAGTTTTATGGCAGATTATTGAGGCAAAAAAGAGAGAATGTTCGAAATTGATCAGATTTGGCGCATTTTTCGAAACACGTGACACGAATTGTTTTTTTATGAATGTTTTAAACTATCAAGTTGCGCGTATTTGATTAAAGACACATTGATTTGTGAAAATGCATGTTAAGGCATTAACTATACTAATTTTGGTGTATACAAGTTACGGCCTAAAGCTACCTTTGGAAGTGTTTGAACAAAGTTCTACAGAACATCACAATCTCAACCATAATCATTCAGAGGAACACAAAAAGAAAATGTCGGAACTATTCAACTTTAGAATATTTTATCAATTAGGGGTAAGCATTCCATTATCTTCAAATTGCAAAGCGCACTTTTCGAATAATAAAAGTGCGTTTTGAAATTGTCAAAGATTATTTATTTTACCGCCACTCTTTCAATGGGAATTCAAAAATACACCATGCTGTTCTTTTTAAAAGCCAATGTTATGTTAATTAATATAGAATCTGGTTCTATTCAATGTTGTTTAAGAAACTGTAGCAGATAAAAACCTTCAACTGGACCATTTTATTGCGACATTCATTCATAAGCGAATTGGTATGTGAATGCTTCCGTTCAAATAAAATGTCTATGTTCTGAAATACTTTCATCGGAAACCCTAATAAGCCCGTAATAAAACTTAAACGATCTCATCATTGAAATAGTTTTTTTCAACGCTGCGTAACTTTAATTTTGCTTCGATTCGAGTTTTTAGTCCGCAAATTCCTTTTTGGTCACTGCTACGCGAACGCCTTTATAAAAAGACGGATATCTTCGGAATTGCCAAAAAAACCGGACCCTTAATTTTCGTATATATCGTTATCGATTATTTAAATGTTCATTTTTATTATTTCTTTTCAGTTTTTTTTAATGATACTGTAACGGAATTTCTGCATAAAATACGAACGGACGTGGATATCAATTATAAATAAATATGTTGTACCGTTACAAAAACATATATCGAGTTTATTGAAACAAGAGATATATTTAAATAATTGAATTAAAAGAGAAATATTTGAAGAGGGGAGGGCTCCCCACGTTACGAATTCTTCTGCCCAAAGAAAACGTGGGGCCCCTTAGCAATAGTCAAGGCCTGGCGTAGTCATTTACTTACACTATTTTAGTTACGCCACTGGCACTTTAACTACTTACAATTTTTAATTGTACTTATTTATGAGTTACTTTCAGCAATTTACGACGAAGTATAATAAAATAATTAGCATATACTAAACGGAATATTAAATTGGCTTGACAAAAAATACGATGAGTTAACGATACAATAATTAAGGTAAATCGGATGGTTCCCATGATAAATTAATATCATTTTTATTAACGAGTATGAAACGTTAACTTGTTCGATAGCATAAAAATACTTTTTAATTTAAATTGGCGAAAGAAGACTAAATATGTATTTCCGGGCAACTTTACATAAACATTTACACGTTTAATTAAATTGGGATGAAATTAGAACAACTTTGCAGGCGCTTTATTACTGTAAACTAATTTATAGCTTTTCATGTTGTAATGTAACATTATTTCGGATTGTAGAAATTTATTAAAAAATTTCTTAGAACAGGAAGAAAAACTACTAAAAGTAAAATAGTCGGAGGAAATTGCTCAAAAATCAGAATGTTGCAATTATCGTTACTTTTCAACTATTGCTTAAAATGGTATCGAATAATATCGTACCAACCGTTTTATAGAATACGTTAACTTATGTGTAATATAAAAGCGCCCTTTGTTTAAAATAATACCGGTAAGGAACACGTTTAATGAATAGTTCACAGTTTCCGGGTCGGATTAAAAAATTGTTTATACATCGCTCTTATGTCAGTATGTATCTATCAAGAAACGGTAAAAGTTGACTTCACTTTTCTAAGCAAAATGGTCTTCAAAATTATTTTTTTTATAAAATCATTCCAACATTTTGGGTTTTAAAATAAAAGTGGGAATGGGCGATATGAGCCCTGAGATCCTGTCATGTAAATTTAACAACCCATATTTTAAGGGGTTAAAGAAAAGGAAAAGGGAAGCGTTGACCCTTTTTAGGATATGCTTCCATTCTATTGACAAAAATTCGGTCAAGATCATAATCCGCCCGTATTCTTACGTAAAAAGAATGCCCTACTTTAGAATACATACGCAACTAAATTTAAGATTTAGTGATTAATGTTGTACGTAAATTATTAAAAGTGTAACCTACATTTGAGTTCACTAAATTTTTTAATTTCTTTTAGGAAAATATTGAAAATATAGTGTAACATTTTACAACAGATGCCAATGGAAAATTTAAGTACTCATTGTCTAGAAGTGTCTGTTATAAAGCTAGTTCTTTCACTGTATTTATTTTTTAAAAAGTACTAAATGTTTAATGTAATTTATAACTAAATTAAATGTAAACATCGCAATCCCAAAAATGGTACAACGAAATTCAAATTTTTTAATCAATTATTTAGGGACTTTAAGAGAGTTCGGAAATATTTAAAAACAAGACAGGAGCAAAATCTAAATGATAAAAAATCTGTTGTTTAACATGATAAAAACATTACTCTCCCCTAAATTAATAAATACATTTTTTAAGTTAAACTTTAGAGAAATTTAGTAGATTCGAGAAAATGGCAGAGAAAGCTCAATGGAAAATTACTTAGTTCGTAAATACAGTAAACCCTCTCTAGATGAACACCGATGATAATGTAATTTTTGTCCGTGTAAGAGCGGTGTCCGTCTAAAAGAAAAAGGGCTAAAATGCATGGAATGCATGGGGCATTCAAAAAGTATACGCCGAAAAGAGGTGTCTTTTTAAGAAAGGCGTCCGTAAAAAGAGGTTTTACTGTAGGCACATAAAAAAAATTTTGTACGCACGTTGAAAGTTATACTTCTTTGGCGTGACTAAATTAAATATAACGGATACGTAAAATTAAAATAAGTAAATTCGATAAATACGAGGATGTGCGCATTCGAGCGAAAAGTGGCACATTTCCGAGCGAGGGAAGCAAATGAAGCGCGACGCGGAGCGGCGCGCTTCATTTTCCCGAGATCGGAATGTGCCACTTTGAGCTCGAATGTGCACACTCGGTTTTAAGCGTGATTCACAATAATCAATTTACTTTCTAAATAATTTTAATTAAAAATTTCATCGCTGTCCTGAGTATACAATTTAATCTCGAAAAAATGTGCGCATATATCGTTTTATTTCAACATATTACTATTTTCCTTTTAAATCGAAAAAAGTAATTTAAATAAATTAAGAAAATACGATGATGTGCGCATTCGAGCGAAAAGTGGCACATTTCCGAGCGAGGGAAGCAAATGAAGCGCGACGCGGAGCGGCGCGCTTCATTTTCCCGAGATCGGAATGTGCCACTTTGAGCTCGAATGTGCACACTCGGTTTTAAGCGTGATTCACAATAATCAATTTACTTTCTAAATAATTTTAATTAAAAATTTCATCGCTGTGCTGAGTATACAATTTAATCTCGAAAAAATGTGCGCATATATCGTTTTATTTCAACACTTACTATTTTCCTTTTAAATCGAAAAAAGTAATTTAAATAAATTGAGAAAATACGATGATGTGCGCATTCGAGCGAAAAGTGGCACATTTCCGAGCGAGGGAAGCAAATGAAGCGCGACGCGGAGCGGCGCGCTTCATTTTCCCGAGATCGGAATGTGCCACTTTGAGCTCGAATGTGCACACTCCGTTTTAAGCACGATTCACAATAATTAAGTGACTTTCTGAATAATTTTAATTAAATATTACAACGCTATGCCCAGTGTACAATTTAATCTCAAAGAAAATGTGCACATATACCGTTTTACTTCAATACATTACTATTTCCTTTTTAAATCAAAAAAGTAATTTAAACAAATTCAATAAATACGAGGATGTGCACACTCGATTTTAAGCACGATTCACAATTAATTTACATTCTTAGACGGTTAATTTCATACTGTCCAATTTTCGTTACTTGTGCGCGCGCAACTTCCGTTGTCTGCTACAATTTTACCCTCAACGCGCCAAAAGAAGTATAACTTCAAAAATAAACAAAGCAGACAACCCAATTACTTTGGGGATGTCTATATTTGACTGAAAATCGGTAGTTTCGACATATATTAATTTCCCCTGCACAAAAAGGGGTCAGTTTTCCCTTAAATTACAAATTGGGTTTTTTCCACGATTCACAATAATACACACCTACTTTATATTGTAATTAAACGAATAAGACGCAAGTAAAATTGACTGCTTAAAAAAAAGCTATGTGCTACATATAATAAAATAAATAAAATAAATAACAACGAAACATAAAGCGTAACAGTGACAAAGTTAGGAAATACTAAATATGCTCCACGTAAAGTGAAACACGTCGTGTTCTAATTAACTTTTGCTCCGAGTTAAATCTAATTAAAATTAAGGCGGATTGTGTACGGTAATTACCATCATCGACTTTGTTGTGATTTCTGCGAAGGTGCTCGTAACGAATTTCACTAATCAGGACCAATTAAAAACATGAAAAACCTGATCAATGAAGCATTTTTAAAAATCTGCATATGATACGAGAAAGAAGCATTACAATAATTATAAGACTTTTGAGACTAAAATAAAAGAAAAATTATTAAACACTTCTGTGCGTCCTGAATGCAGGATTTATAATGGAAAAGTATGATAATTCAGTTTTGTTCGAAAAATGGGTAGTTCGGACTATTGAAGTTTTACTGTGTATATTTATAGAAAGCGTATTTGGTATTACGCAATACTATGTTAATTTTTGTAGGTTTATAAATATATTTTTATATTTATTTCTATTTATAAATATATCTATATATATATACAGTCGAACCTCGATAAGTCGAAGTTGAAGGGAAACTAAAAATAAATCGAGTTATACATATAAAAATATTAACATTAAAATAGGCAAGTCCTAGGGAAAGAGGTTCGAGTTATCAAAAATTCGGTTTATTGAGGTTCGACTGTATATATTCTAACCACTGCATAGATATTAATAATCTCGTTTGAATTTCAGTACTCGGAATCTCATCTTCCTCTCTGCAAGACATGGGCCGTTTGTAACAGGGTAGATTTATACGAATCGCCTTGGTTGGAACGCAAGTGTCGTTGCCCAAATAACGAAACTTGTCCCTCCAGTATAGTGGCCAACGATGGCTATACGGTGAGAGATAGACATAGACAATATAAATTATGTCAACCGATTAAAAAACTTCCAAAGTGCAGGTAGATAATTACATTTTTTTCCTCCGGCCAATTAAGTAATTAAACCAATTTTAATTTGCAGGTATTTCCAAGATGTAACCTGGACATTCATATCCAGCCCCGACAATTTTACAGAGCAAATTCTTCATTGCAACTGTCCAAAAAATTCAGTCACTTATTTAGTTAAACCACAAGCGTATCACTTGCCGAATGGACGGATTGAATATCGATATTCCTTCGCTTGTTCCCCACAAAGCGTACGTATTAAATTTATTAATTTTTTTGACTACGTTTTGAAAATGAAAAAAAATTAACGCGGATGATTTAAATCTGGGTTATGTAAGTAACAAAAAGATCTTCAGAAAGTCAGAATAGACACGTTCTTTACTGAACAATACAGTAAAACCCGCTTAATAAGATTTTTAGGGACCATACAAAATTAATGTATTAAGGTGGAAGTGTACCCCACGACTCTTAAAAGTTAACCAAATTTGGATGATAGGTTACTATTAATGAAAGAGCTATTTACAATAGAATATGAATGGTGGGGATGCTAAAAACCGAAAGTAATAAGCGGGGAGGTACCGCATATTAAACGAGTCACAATGTATGAAAAATGTACTGAAATTCAAGGGCCAATCTAAAAATCGTATTAAACAGGAAAACGTATTAATTACGCAATCGTATTAAGCGGGTTCTACTGTACGTAAAATCAGGAATTCAGTGGCGTCGATTTAAAGTATTCATTTCAATGGGATTTTTGAACGAAAAATGCTCGGCTCGCCCATTTAACACTGTTCTAATAATTTTATTACCATTGATGTATTTCCAGAGAATTCGATGTCAGAGAAAAGAACCTTGCCGATTGTTTACCGTTCACAAGAGACAAGAACTTCTAGACGAAGTAAACACGAATACTTTGTGCCAATGCCCCCATGCGTTCAGATGCCCTCGCCATCATACGGACTATGGTGTTATTTCCGGTAAAACATACGTAGAAGAAGCTGTTAGAACCTACAGTGGTTTTTGCTTGCCTACCTAATATGTGGTTTTTAGAGGACGAATACAACCATCTTCGAAAATTGGAGGAAAACTATATATTAATGTGTATTATTTATGTGATTTTAAGGCGCCACTAAATGTACGTTTTGTTAGTTTTTTACATGTATTATTCTACGCGTATTATGTAAATTTTTTATACAAGAATTAGATTAAACAAAACTTTTTGTTAATACATAATTTATTTATAAATATACCAAAACAAACGATTTGTGAAAAAATATTGTACTATTATGATTTTTAAATTAAGTTTTGTTTAAAAAAAAGTGATCAAACGTAAGTCTAAAGCTTCAAATTTGTGCGGTAAATTACCTTGCAGCGAGAGATTTTACAAAATAGAAAAACAACTCTAATATTTAATCGTCCGCTCGTAATGGTGCCTTAGATATTTTTTTTGAAAAATAAAACACCAATTCGAATTTTAACTCCGATTTTCTTGAAAATTTCAAATAGCACGCCTATGGGTTTTTGGACGTATTGGAAGCAAAAAGGATTTCAAATCTCTAAAGTTTCGAAAGATATTTTTTCAAATAACAAAGCTAGGAATTTTTAAATGATTTTTTTATATAAAAAACACGTCGGAACTTTTCAATTGAATTTTCTTTAAAATTTCCAGTAAAAATCCAGGTAAATTCTAACAGTATTTTGTGCCATAAAGTCCATAGTTTTTAATTACAAAATTTTTCAAAAGTATTTCAAAGAATAAGAGAGTTGCGCGTGTTTTAAGTGAATTAAACATAAAATGACCAATTCTACAAAAATTTCAAAAGGAGCGCAAAATCATTTCGAAAACTACTGAAGCGATTGAATTATATTTTTGCCATATTATTTACGGCCAAAATATAAGGAGACCTTTTTGATTTTATCTTGATAGCCCCTAAGGCACTTGTGTTTTTCCACATTTAGAAATTTTAATCTCCAAATCGATTGGTACGTAATATTAAGATTTGCATCTTCAAGTCATTTCCAATTGAACTACCAATTAATTTTATAAAATATAAAGAGCCCGTATATAAATAGCTATTTTATTGTGTTTTTCAAATAAATTGAGCAGGTAGAAATGCTCGAAGACACCGTTGTTAGTTATCGCGTTTGCGATTAGACGTCTTTTATTGCCATTAAAAAGTAAAGTCGAATAGCCATTATTTTTGAAAAAAATATGAATCGAATAGAACAAAATAATTAATAACAATTAAAAGTCGCCCCTAAAATTACTGAACGAATCAAAAATCAACTCACATCGAATTGCAACCTCAAAAGTCCTCTTGAAAAATCACACACTTTAATTATTTTTAAACAGTAATAGATTAATTAATTTTGCACTAAATCCACATATATACATATAGTTCATAGGCAAGAATAGCGCAAGGTCTTTCAAGTACGAAAGCTAAACTAAAACTAAAAAGCCTTTGCGATATCTCTAAATTGATAAGAGTTGTCGGCCTCGAAAATTGTTGCATATGTTACTGCTTTAAATATAGCCGTTTAAAATATTGAAAATGCAATTTTTAATTTCTCGGAAAACTAATGACAATTTTTTCGACCTCTCTGGGGGCCCTGGACACATGCCCCTGCCTAGTTACGACCCTGCTGAATCCCATCGCTGAGTATAAGCAAAATATACTAATAATTAATCATATTATACTAATAATTAGATGGGTAGTTAATGTATAATTTGTTCAAAAATGTAATGACCCTAATGACGCAATACTAAGAAATCAAAAAAATCATTTTGTTTGTTTTGCTTGATCACTCTCAAAGGAATTACCTAGATTCCTTAAAAAAATGGGTTTAGAATTTTTATTTTTAGACACAATTTTTTATTAAGTCAGTTATTTGTCAGTGACCTCAAAGTCATACTGGTTTTAACAAATAATCAAGCAAATTACCGATAAACTATCATAACAAGAGTCTCCTACGCACTTCGCGCACGATTAATTCTATGAGTGGGAGCCATAGTAAGCTTGGGCATAAAAAGTAGTTATAAGGTTCCGGTAGAGTGCTAATTCATTCAAGGATAAAAACAACACATTATTTTGAGCGATAGAAATTTATCTTAAAGGTATAGGGCCCTTCGAAAAAAACACATTAAAGGTCTTCTTCCAACTTGTCCAGTCATGCAAATAGTCTTTTAAACATGATCTTGCAATAAAATGGTAAATATCATAATTTTTAAAACATGTTATAAATGTAAAAAGTTCTATCCTGGTTATATTATTAAAAGGATACGAATGGATAATAATATTGTGATATTCCAGCTCAACACAAAAGTATGTATTTAAATTACTTTGATTAAACGAGATAACGAGATATACTTTTAATATAAAAAACTTGAAATATTGAATGTGCGTAAGATTTTTAACGTAAGCAAAATAAAAAATATTTATTTAGTAATAAGGAAACCAATATAGTGGGTGCTTTTTCTTGAATAGCAATTTAACGGCTCAATGCTTTCTACAATAGTAAGAAGATAAAACAATGACATCAAGGATAAACGAAATTGTTAGGCAAACCACAGAAATTCGTTTGAAATAAATGTTTTTTGGGGTAAAAATGGTGACGCGTGTGTAACACAGTTTATCCTTTACAGCTATTACCTTACAAAATTTTATTAAAAAAAAACAGGTAAGATTTTTAAGATTATGTATATTAGGGTGATTCATTTTAAACGAACATTTTTTTTTTTCCTGCAGCAAAATACTTCTGTATATATCTCTGAAAGTTTCAACCCTTAATTTTATTTCAAAGTACAGTACTATTTCTGCATGTTACGACCTCAGAATATTAGGAATTTAACGAGGTTCGAGTTATCGAGGTTTTACTGTATAAGGACAATCATCAATGGAAATGAATTCTTCAACCTAGAAATATTTCTTTGCTGAGAGTATTTTGCCGCTTAGAATTTTAAAAAACATATTTTGTAGTTTAAACTACACGAGGCTTATTTTATAAATTTTTGAAAATAAAATTTAATTTATAATTTATATCTTCGAAGCACTTTATCAACTTTATGCGTTGGACCTTTTTCGTAGGAAATTGCATTTTCCATAAAATTGTCATTGACTTTTTAACTGCAACTTTGACCGTTTTGGCGTTAAATACGAAAAATGCCGTATTTGATAGAAAATATAACTTTTATAAAATATATAGGTTGAAATATACGAGTTACAAGAAAATTACGATAAGCACTCTTAAAGAGCATTAAATTATCTACATATCTCACTTATGGGCACTATAGTACCATAAAATGCCGCCTAAGTTATAGAAAATTAAAAAAAATCCTTTTTCTATGTACTTTAAATGGGAAATCATTGAAATCAAAATTAAAGTACTTAGAAATAAAATTAAGGGCTGAAACTTTCAGGGAATTTTTTTGATATATTTGGCCGCGGGGGCGAAAAAAGAAGTTGGTTCAAAATTAATCACCCTAATGTACATATTTCAATTTAATTGAAGTTTTGAAATTCTATTACATGTTGATTTAAAAATTTCGCAGTCCTATTTGTTTTAATTTTTATAAATATAACGATTTTAGCTTTATACATACTTTTTTTGTGATAATATACCCTTGTATTAAAGTGTATAAATCATAGAACCATTAATAAAAATAAAATAAATAATATGGACAGAGTCGTACTAAGTATAAATGAGATCCTTTTATGAGATTCTTTAGCTTAAATTTAATTTTTAAAAAATTTGTAATAAACTACGTTTAATTAAATAAAAAATATTTAAATAAAACCTAAACAATTTTAAATCTGCTTCGCAAAAAAACTTATGTAATAGTTTAGAATAAAATTTAGTATAAGATGAATCTTATATGTCAGTAAAATTCTTTATGTAATAAAAACCGGCGCGTGAACTTATGTACGCGCAGAAGTTATACTTCTTTGGCGTAACTAAATTAAATATAATAACGTGTAAAAATTATTATAAATAACTTCAATAAATACGAAGATGTGCGCATTCGAGCGAAAAGTGGCACATTTCCGAGCGAGGGAAGCAAATGAAGCGCGACGCGGAGCGGCGCGCTTTATTTTCCCGAGATCGGAATGTGCCACTTTGAGCTCGAATGTGCACACTCGGTTTAAGCACGATTCACAATAATTATTTTACTTTCTGAATAATTTTAATTAAATATTATAACGCTATGCCGAGTGTACAATTTAATCTCAAAAAAAATGTGCACATATGTCGTTTTACTATTTCTTTTTAAAATCAAAAAAGTAATTTAAACAAATTCAATAAATACGATGATGTGCGCATTCGAGCGAAAAGTGGCACATTTCCGAGCGAGGGAAGCAAATGAAGCGCGACGCGGAGCGGCGCGCTTCATTTTCCCGAGATCGGAATGTGCCAATTTGAGCTCGAATGTGTACCCGTTTTAAGCGTGATTCACGATAATTAATTTACTTTCTCAACGGTCGAATTTTCGTAAGCTGTGCGTGCGCAACTTCCGTGCCTACTAATAATTGAATCTCAACGCGCCAAAAGAAGTATAACTTCAAAATAAATTATTGCTTATACTTTTCTTTTCTATGTCTTTTTTATAACACTAGCTGTGCCTTTGTTGTATATGTATTGAAGCGGTATATTTAAACTGAAAAAAATTAGAGAGGTTTTTAACAAAAGTCGAGAATTGCGCAAAAGTCGAAAGCTCAATTTGACATACATATTATATTTTGATTATTTGTTTAAAAAAAATTTGTTAAATAATGAAATTAATCACATAAAAGATAGTTGACTTATTTCGGTAATAGACAAATTCAGCGCCTGCTGTATTTTATATAGGCAACTCTTGTTCCACAACGTTCCACAAGTGTGCATAAGTTAAATGACCACAGATTCAATTTAAAAAATTTACTTATCATTTTTATAACAATATAATATTTAAACAACAATCAATTTTGATTAAAAAAAAATCCCACAAATTATAAACAAATAAATATAAATACACTAAGCAATTAATTTATAAATATAAAATTTTGTGTCATTGACAAAATCATGTCCTTAAATTGAAAGTTTCCCTTATGAAAGACCGGGGTTTAGTTTCTTCACTTTTTAAAAGCCTGAAAACATGTTAAGCTCCCCTTTGCACAAATAATTACGCAGATTATTTACGTTGTCCACTTTTTTAATTGAGACAAATTTTTTAAGATGCACAATTGGCAAATTAGTGCTAATGGATTACTGTATAATCAAAATTAGCTTAGGTATCTTGTTATAATTGTATAACAGTATCATTATTTCTTTTGTTGTTCTACGTCAGTCTATGGCACGATTTCGTTAAATAATAGAGACTTTGAATTATAAATTATACGTTGAAAATTAGAACCAAAGTTAGCCGTAATTATTTCTTATTAGAAATTGTATTTATACTGCAAATCAAAGTGCTGCAGAAAAAGTGTCATCGTTAACAGTAATTCGAAATTAGTTAGCGTCTGTCTACCCGGAAATATTAATTATATCTCGGTTTGTAGTATAAGTTTTATTATTAACCATTTGGTTAACCGTACGTATGGTTAATTTTTCCAATTCTATAGTGATAAGTACATCGGAACCCGTTAAGTAGGTAAAAAGTACGTAATGTGCAATAAAGGCTGACCTATTTCAAACGTATTAATAAGAATTATGCTGCTAAAAATTTTAAACAACGGTTTTTCTTACTAATGTCTATAATTGAGCATCTACTCTCCTCATAATCGTGCGAAAGCCATATATCGAAAAATAATTAATAAAAATTATTTCTTAGTTACATATACAGTAGTGTGAATAAGTTTTTTACAACCGCTTCCTAGAACAATAAAATCAACGAAACAGTACATAAAATGTGTTTACAGTATTAAAATTAATTTATTATATTTTACACGATTTATTTATTTTGATTAAAATATAACTAAAAATGTTTACGTAAATAAAATCTCAAACACAAACACATTGCAAGGGGCTGTGAAAAAGTTTTTGGAAATCACAATAACCATTTAGTTAAAAATGTGCAAGCTACAATAAAAATGCAATATTATTATTTCAAAAATATACTACGGGCTGTTAGGGTAAGGTAGTTTGTTTTTGCAATTAAAGCGACGAGAAATTCTCACTTAGAGAAATAAGGCAAAATCACAGCCACTGGTTTGGTTTCAAAATTCAAACAATTTAGTGGCAAGACAGTAGATTCTTCGTTAATAGAAAAAAAAATAAATTTTAATATTGTTAATCGTCAATATATAATAAGAATATTTTTAAATTATTTTATTATGAGCGTTTTTCTAACTGGATTTTTAATTTCCATTTATTTATTCACACTACTGTAGGTATATTTTTTATCTCAAGATAACTTTCATTTATAACTACGTAATTATTTTTAAAGTTCACTATATTTCTAGTCTAACAGTTTCAAACTCAGGAAATAATAGTTTTTAACAAGCTTACTTAGATTTTATCAATTCTTCATATCTTTTTGGAGTTGTGAGATAACCATAATCAAAAAATTTTAACAAGTTTTGAAAATATTTTAAAACGTTTTATTTGAGTCAGTTAAGTTGGCTTAAATAATGAATATCAAATGCAATTTCGCGCACAAATAAGAAGAGTTACAATGAAACGTATGATGCGGAAAATAAAAAAGGTGTCTCAAAACCAATGTTAATTTTTTTGTAGCTGAAAAGTCGCCTCATCACTTTTTATTACGAGCTGCTACTGTTAAATATCAATCTAAGCATGAAAATCTTCACCCAATTTTGATGCCCCACTAAAACGGATTGTTTTATTTATTTTCTAATAAAAGTAGAAGAAATATTTTAATACCAATTTCCGTTCGATCGATAAGAAGGAAAAAAACGTCAATCTCGTTTAACCCACTAAAAGAAATTCAATAATAAATCTAACGAACTATATTGAAATAATTATTATATGTTTTACTATAAATAATAAGCTCGAATAGTTGATTATGGTTAATTCAGTTTTGATTATACAACCATAAACTGTTACATTTAGACTCGTTTAAGTACAGTTATTTTGAATATAAATAAATTGCTATAAAAGATCGAGTTTTTACACGAAATTGTTTATTATCAATTATGTACCTGTGGGTGTTTTTGAAGTTATACTTCTTTTGGCGCTTTGAGAGTAAAATTTTAGCAGGCAATGGAAAAGTCGGCAGTTGAAGTTAGTCGTCTAAGAAAGTAAATTAATTATTGTGAATCAAGCTTAAAATTGTCTAAATGACTTTTTCGATTTAAAAAGAACATAGTAATGTAATTAAATAAAACGACAAATGTGCACATTTTCTCAGGATTAAATTGTATAATCGGCCCAGCGTTGTAATTTTTAATTCAAATTATTTAGAAAGTAAATTAATTATTGTGAATCGAGCTTAAAACCGAGTGTGCACATTCGAGCTCAAAGTGGCACATTCCGATCTCGGGAAAATGAAGCGCGCCGCTCGCGTCGCGCTCCATTTACTTCCCCGCTCGGAAATGTGCCACTTTTCGCTCGAATGCGCACATCCTCGTATTTATTTAAATTACTTTTTGGATTTAAAAAGAAAATAGTAATGTATTCAAATAAAACACCATATGTGAACATTTTTCTAAAATTCAATTGCACACTTGGCACAGCGTTGTAATTTTAATTAAAATTCTCTAGAAAGTAAATTAATTATTGTGAATCGTGCTTATAACGAGTGTGACATTCGAGCTCAAAGTGGCACATTCCGATCTCGGAAATGAAGCGCGCCGCCCGCGTCGCGCTCCATTTACTTCCCCGCTCGGAAATGTGCCACTTTTCGCTCGAATGCGCACATCCTCGTATTTATTTAAATTACTTTTGGATTTAAAAGCAAATAGTAATGTATTCAAATAAAACGCCATATGTGAACATTTTTCTAAAATTCAATTGCACACTTGGCACAGCGTTGTAATTTTTAATTAAAATTCTCTAGAAAGTAAATTAATTATTGTGAATCGTCCTTATAACCGAGTGTGCACATTCGAGCTCAAAGTGGCACATTCCGATCTCGGAAAATGAAGCGCGCCGCTCCGCGTCGCGCTCCATTTACTTCCCCCGCTCGGAAATGTGCCACTTTTCGCTCGAATGCGCACATCCTCGTATTTATTTAAATTACTTTTTGGATTTAAAAAGCAAATAGTAATGTATTCAAATAAAACGCCATATGTGAACATTTTTCCAAAATTCAATTGTACACTTAGCACAGCGTTGTAATTTTTAATTAAAATTCTCTAGAAAGTAAATTAATTATTGTGAATCGTGCTTATAACCGAGTGTGCACATTCGAGCTCAAAGTGGCACATTCCGATCTCGGGAAAATGAAGCGCGCCGCTCCGCGTCGCGCTCCATTTACTTCCCCCGCTCGGAAATGTGCCACTTTTCGCTCGAATGCGCACATCCTCGTATTTATTTAAATTACTTTTTGGATTTAAAAAGCAAATAGTAATGTATTCAAATAAAACGCCATATGTGAACATTTTTCCAAAATTCAATTGTACACTTAGCACAGCGTTGTAATTTTTAATTAAAATTCTCTAGAAAGTAAATTAATTATTGTGAATCGTGCTTATAACCGAGTGTGCACATTCGAGCTCAAAGTGGCACATTCCGATCTCGGAAAATGAAGCGCGCCGCTCCGCGTCGCGCTTCATTTGCTTCCCTCGCTCGGAAATGTGCCACTTTTCGCTCGAATGCGCACATCATCGTATTTATTTAAATTCCTTTTTGGATTTAAAAAGAAAAAAAATAATGTATTCAAATAAAACACCATATATGCACATTTTTCCTAAACTAAATTGTATACTTGGCACAGCGTTGTAATTTTTAATTAAAATTATTTAGAAAGTAAATTGATTATTGTGAATCGTGCTTATAACCGAGTGTGCACATTCGAGCTCAAAGTGGCACATTCCGATCTCGGGAAAATGAAGCGCGCCGCTCCGCGTCGCGCTTCATTTGCTTCCCTCGCTCGGAAATGTGCCACTTTTCACTCGAATGCGCACATCTTCGTTATTAATGATTTTATTTATATTAATTTTTACACGTGGGCATATATAATGTTGTTAAGCCAAATAAATAGAACGTGCCACTTTGAGCTTGAATGTGAACACTCGGTTTTCAGCATGATTCACAATTATTAATTTATTTTTTCAACTGTCAAATTTTTATTAGCTGTGCGCGCGCAATTCCGTTCCTACTAATAGTTTACTCCCAAACACGTCAAAAGAAGTATCAATTCAAAAACGTACAGCCGGCCCAAGCAGTAATCAACACCCTAGAAACAGCACTTACAGTAATCGTGCTATTCCAAGAGACAAAATAGTTAAGAAAAAATTAAGATTGATCTTTGTAATCTTAGTATCTAGAGTTAAATTTGGAATCTTAAATAGACACGTAAAGGTATTTGTGACAGCTGTCGTTTTTGTTAGAAAAGATTTAGTAAATTGATTATAAGGCTTTTTTTTAACCAAATAATAGAAAAAAATATTTGTTGTGCTTTTTTTAAATTTCTGCTATTTAACCGTATTCCGTAAAAAGAAAAAAATAAGAAAAACTTAGTATTCTCAAATACATTCATCGAATGCTTTCAACAAACTCGCGTTGACAAAAATAAAAGCCGTCATAAATCTCCTTAAATGTTTGTTTACACTTTAAACACCATTTTCTCTTGGAATAGCTCGATTACGGTAAGTACTGTTTTTAAGGTGTCGATTACTTCTTGGGCTGACTGTACAAAACATAACTTTTAGACTCGAAAAAGCGAATTATATAGTATGATTGTTCAACTATGGGTTAATTGATGGTAGCAGTTATAACAATTAAAGGCATTTTCACATACATAAATCGTCACAGTTAGACAGTTGCAGAGGTATTTTAGATTTAAGAAAAATGCTAGCATAAGTGCATGTTCAGATACGCGAACAAAGCGAAGGAAAACCTTTAAAGCTTGAAATAAATCAGAATTATGCGAGGCACAGTAATATAATTTATATCACACGTCCAACGGGCAATTTATGTTGATAGTTAATTTAAATGGTACATCAGTTGCACGGTAAGGTCGTGGACTATCTATACAGAACGTGCAAGTGACTTGCACTGATAACCGAACAATTTCACGACTATGCAATTAGGAAGGGAGAGAATTTTAGTAATTTGTTTCCTTATTATAACACAAAAAAAACGAGTTATGTTAATAACTTCACCAGATAGTGTATGCGGAAACTAACAACAATGTTTACATTGGCGTGGGTTCACAGGCTATTCTAATCCTGGGAGGAAAATTACAATTTTATCCAATTCTAAATCTCTAAAAGATTATAGCTTTTAACTATATTATAAAATAACCTACTTTTAATATTTATTAAATATTAATTTTTATAAAATGGAAAAAAATTGGGTCACCATTAAATCGAACTAACGTTTAGCATACACGCAAAAATAATATTTTAATTTTATTACGAGTAATTTTACCTTTTTTCTATTAAAGGTCTATTAAAAGAAAGCTGTTAATGATTGAAAGCAATTTTCGGTTTCCAAAATATAAATAAATAATAATGTAGGCGTAAGTATCTAACGAAAGTTAATACCAGTTTTTGTGAATACAGTCGAACTTCCATAAGCCGAATTTTTGATAACTCGAATTATTTTTAGTTTCTGTTCAACTTCGACTTATTGAGGTTCGACTGTATAGTAACATTAAATTGGTTTTTGTAGAAAATAAAATACATTTCTAGATTAATCAACCAAAATTTAACTGAAATTTTTATGAGACAAAAATTCCATTTTATTTCTTTAAGTCTTGATAAATTAATAATCAACAATTTGCTTGTAAAAATAATGACCTATCTTTTTGATAAACCTTATTACATCAAAAGGGAAAATAAAAGCTGATGCACTAATAAATTTGTGGAGTATCTGAAAAAAGAAGTAACCCCATTAAAAATATTTTATTAATTATTTATATTTCAATAAAATCCAATTGACTAGATATTTAATAATTAAGCAAGATTGAAAGGTAATAAAATTCAAGATTTAAATAAATTATAAATTTCATCAAATCCGAATAGATTTCTATTCAATAAAAAAAAATATCTCTAATATTAAGTGTCCGATATGTTTATTTTCAGTCTTTTTAAAACATAAGTTAAAGTTATTATAAATATGTGGAATAATTCATTACTTACAGTTGTTTTCAAAATAATAGCAGTACTTAATAATTTCGTTACGTGTATTGTTACTAAAATGCATTAAAATGCGAACTATCATAAATCAAAATATACAACTGAAACAATTTTTGGAAAACCGTTTTTAATTCTTTGGAAAAATATTTCCTCGGCATTGAATCAGATTTATGTAAATCTTATGTTAAAGCATTTTTACGTTATTTTCAAAAATAAAAATTTTATGGTTAAGCGTTACAGCATAGCATTTTTTATTTTACAATTTTACTTGTTGTTCCAAAAAAATTCCCGGGAAAAAATAATTACTGCAAAAATTTAAATTGTTCTCGAACAGCAGTAAAATTTATTTTTGATTTTTATATGTATATGGGCTAATTTAGTTTAATTATTCTATTTTGATTTACTATAAATGGAATTTAGTTGTATTTCAGTAGCAATAAAATATTTTAAAAAATTTAAGCATTGCTATTATTTCAAACACAACTTATCAAAAAACGTGGGAAACGTTGAAAAGAAATTTATTCGTTTTTAATAACGGTAAGAATTTTTGATAAAAAATGTCTCTTGTTCCTTCTAATTAGAGGTATTTCTCTTGATAAAACCACCTTAGCGGTTTAATATTAACCCATCTCATTTCAACCATAATCTGTGAAGATTTAAATTGGAAATTCGTTTTGCTTTATGCAATTTATAATATTGTTTGTGTTGGTTTTCTGATTTTAATATAATTTCTTTCTTTGATTAAAAAAAAACCTCCACAATCAAGGAGGAGTATAAAATTACAAAATACAAAACTAATGATCCAAGACAACCGGAAAAAATTCATTTTCTTCTAGTTCAATACCAGTATACAAGTTTTTTTTTTAATTTTGCATTGCAGTGGTGCTTCATTAAACATGCTGTCCAAGCGAATATAATTTGGGGATAAAAAAAAACGGTTGTTGTACTTATGCGCGCGCGTTAGAAGTTATATTTATTTGGCGTAACAAAATTAAATATGTCCAAGTGTAAAAATTAATATAAATAAAATCAATAAAAACGAAGATGTGCGCATTCGAGCGAAAAGTGGCACATTTCCGAGCGAGGGAGGCAAATGAAGCGCGACGCGGAGCGGCGCGCTTCATTTTCCCGAGATCGGAATGTGCCACTTTGAGCTCGAATGTGCACACTCGGTTTTAAGCATGATTCACAATAATTAATTTACTTTCTAACTAATTTTCATTAAAAATTACAACGCTGTGCCGAGTGTACAATTTAATCTCAGAAACATGTGCACATATGTCGTTTTATTTGAATACATTACTATTTTCCTTTTAAATCCAAAAAGTAATTTAAATAAATACGAGGATGTGCACATTCGAGCGAAAAGTGGCACATTTCCGAGCGAGGGAAGCCAATGAAGCGCGACGCGGTGCGGCGCGCTTCGTTTTCCCGAGATCGGAATGTGCCACTTTGAGCTCGAATGTGCACACTCGGTTTTACGCACGATTCGCAAAATTTTGACTAATAAATTAGCCAAAAAATTAATTAAATAATTTAATCCACCCCTGTCTTAAGTTATTAAAGTCAATTTTTTTAAAAATTATGTACTTTATATTTGTATAAAATTAAGGTGTTCCAAAATAGTTTTTTTTCCAAAGACGCCTCAAAATTTCGATAGAGCATCTCAAACAATATATCTCAGCTAAATATGAGTTATTAATGTTGATATTTAGAAGCGCCTATTTTGTTTTTTCCTTTTTCTGTTTAGATAACGCATAAAACAAATCGGAAATTTTTTAAATTTTTTTCTTGTAAACAGCCTGTCTTATAAACTATCTAAATACAGATTCTTATAGAAAATTATATAAAATTTAAAATTTCAAGACGACTCAATGTTTATAGGCAAAATATCTCTTAATCGGTTAGTTACGAAAATTTTATCTTACAATTTTTTTATAGAACGTAAAATTTCCCATTAAAATCTACATTTAGATACATTAATGTCCGCTTATAACAAACCCACTTATTGCGAACTTCCGTTTATAACAAACCAATTTATAGGGTACGAACCAAAAGATAATTAAACGTGTGTTAGACTTTTCGCGAATAACGAACTTTCGCATATAACAAACCTAAATTTTTAAAAATAAAAAAAAACATGCAAACTACTATTTTAAATAATAAACATGACATCGTCAGAAGATGTATACACTGATAAAAAAAGTATCTTCATTCAAGAAAAATATTCTTGATCCAAGAAAATTATTTTGAAGAGAACTAGTTGTCTTGCTTCAAGAATTTCTTGTATTGAATTCATGTTTCTTGGATGGAGAGGTCGAATCACTCCGATCGATAACATTTTTACTTGGTTCAAGACTATATTATCTTCGATCGATACAAGTGAATTCTTCCTTCCAAAATTATTTATTGTTGATTCAAGAACATTTTTTTTTATTTAGAATGTTATAAGTTTAAGTCAGAAAAAAACTTAGAATTAAAGAAATTTTTGTTTCATTGTATGCCGAAAAATATTTATACCTTATATTTTATTAATACAGTCGGTAACATCTTGAACCAATGTTACCGTCTATCTTAATCCAAGAGAAAGAAATTCTTGGGCAAAGTTGTATATATCTTATTTGAAAACAACCAAGTTCCTCGATTCAAGAAACAATTTCTTAAGTTAAGAGAATTGAACTACTTAAAACAAGAATGACATTTTGAAGAAAACATTTTTCTTGAATCAAGTCATTTTTTTTATCAGTGTAGATGTATAACATTTCTAAATCTACTCTAACAATTACACTTCTGTGTATCCTCTAATTCAGCTATTCTCGACCGCTGGTCCGCGAAAAAATTTACTTATCAAAAAAAAAATAATAATAACTAAATTTTAATTTATAAAATTACGAAATATAAATATCTTAAACTAATTTTAATTCCATGTAATTTGTTAAAAAAATATCACTGGTCCGTGAACTTTTTTTACAAATTTTACTGGTCCGCGAGCCAAAAAAGGTTTAGAAACGCTGCACTAATTCACATTAAAGATGCATATGTATATGCAGGTATGTATTAATAAAAATAATCTATTTCTGATATTCGTTGTTTATTGCAAACGTCGCTTATAGAGAACCGTTTTTATTGATCTCTTGAGGTTCCTTATAAACGGCCGTTACTGTAGTTTATAAGTTAAGTCTTTTACAAGAAAATAAAATTCAAACATTTTTCCGATTTCTTTTACGTAAAGGAAAAATGGAAAAATAAAATAACCACCTCTAAATATTGTTTTTTAGAACACCCTAATGAAAATATTAATTTATTATAAATCAAAAAACAAAAAATAATGAATTAGTACCACCCACGTGTAAAAATTAATATAAATAAAATCAATAAAAACGAAGATGTGCGCTTTCGAGCTCAAAGTGGCACATTTCCGAGCGAGGGAAGCAAATGAAGCGCGACGCGGAGCGGCGCGCTTCATTTTCCCGAGATCGGAATGTGCCACTTTGAGCTCGAATGTGCACACTCGGTTTTAAGCTCGATTCACAATAATTAATTTACTTTCTAAATAATTTTAATTAAAAATTACAACGCTGTGCCAAGTATACAATTTAATTTAGGAAAAATGTGCATTAGGGTGGTCGTTAAAAATTAATTTTCTTCCGACGCCCCAAAAAAATCTTTCTTTTAATGCAAAAACACACAGGGGAATTTTTGTTAAATTCTTTTAAGAAAAATAACACGTACCTCAAGACAATCAAAGTTCATTTTTTGATAAAATAGTAGTTTTTTTGTAAATATCTCTTAAAGTATACGGATTTGAGAAAAAGTTATAGGAATATTTTGTAGAAAATTCAATTCTCTACAAAAAAGGTCTTTTCCATTTTCTTCATGAAATTCATATTTATAGAGATATTCTCAATAATAAATTCATTAAGTTCATATAGTCAACATTTTAAGACCCTCAAACGTCATTCTTTCTTAAACATATATAATTTCGTAAAACTATAATACATTTCTAGTTGTTACGGAATTTTTTGTACTTTCGAAAAAATGACGTTTGTAGGTCCTAAAATGTTGACTATATGGATTTAATGAATTTATTATTGAGAATATCTCCATAAATATGAATTTCATGAAGAAAATGAAAAAGACCTTTTTTATAGAGAATTGAATTTCCTACAAAATTGTTCCTATAACTTTTTCTCAAATCTGTATACTTTAAGAGATACATACTTACAAAAAACTACGATTTTATTAATAAATGAACTTATATTGTCTTGAGCAACATGTTATTTTTATTAATTTTTTTTTTTAATTTCCCCGTATTTTTTTTTAAAAGGAAGGTTTTTTTGGGGCGTCGGAAAAAAATTCATTTTTAACGACCACCCTAATGTGTATATATATGGCGTTTTATTTGAATACATTATTATTTTCTTTTTAAATCCAAAAAATAATTTAAATAAATACGAGGATGTGCGCATTCGAGCTCAAAGTGGCACATTTCCGAGCGAGGGAAGCAAATGAAGCGCGACGCGGAGCGGCGCGCTTCATTTTCCCGAGATCGGAATGTGCCACTTTGAGCTCGAATGTGCACACTCGGTTATAAGCATGATTCACAATAATTAATTTACTTTCTCAGATGGCTAACTTCAATTGTCAAATTTTCGTTAGTTCTGTGCGCGCAACTTCCATTGCCTGCTAAGATTTTACTTTCCAGCGCCAAAAGAAGTATAACTTCAAAAATACGTAATTACCTCCGTCTTATTTGCCCTTAACGAAGAGAGTTAGATTTTCCTTATTGATCTATGAGAAAGTCGCGCTTGTCCCGTTTCTCTTTTCGGAAACAGTTTGACGGATAACGAAGCAAGTAAGAGCAACCTTGAGAAGCATTTTTTGATAATACTAGGACAATAGCATTATCCGTAAAGCGCTAGAATATTACGGCACGATTGGCTAAGAAGTGGGTTGGCTCCGATTCGGTTGCAAGCGACGACTCTTCTTGCCTACACAGCACAAGAAGCTTCTTCCGTAGTGTAGACTATCACCAACCGTCGACTCAGTAAAAGCTCAAGGGCGCGCGCGATCCTCGACGGCGGAAATTTTTCATTTTCTTTTGCCTGCTGTTCGATACGTACGGTTTTTTTGAAACAATTTATTTGACTCAATTTAGTTAAAAATGCGAACGGTTATTATAATTAATTTAATATTTCTCGCACAAGTTAACAGCCAATTTTGGAAATTCCCCCAGGAAATCTTCGACGGTTTTTCATGGATGCGTAGAGGGAAAACTGGCGACGAAAGAATGACAACTTTAATACCCTCCACGACGGGCACGGTAACGGGCATTAAGTTAATGAATAAAATATCGTCTTCGGGTACTCAAATGCCTAAAACGACCAGAATTTTGCCCTCTTCGAAACCGACGGCCATTATACAACCGGTAAAGAAAAACATAAGTGAAACCACCTACAAAATTAAACAAACGACTGCGCCTTTAACGACGTTTTCTCAAGTCATGACAAAAACGACAGATCAAAATTCTGGATGGACGACTATTTTATTGACCACAAAATCGCCAACAGTGCGGAAATCTACAACAATCGGTACCACGACACGAATCCAAAAGGAACCTTCAACTCTATCGGACATCACCACCCAGGATGTGACCGGAACCACCGAGGAACCCAGAGATAACCACCAAGCACACGATTTCTACCTTAGTAAGCGCGAAAAGCCACAGGTCAAGATTGCTTCTAACATCAGCCAGGTGAGTTTCCTTCATCTCCGCATGAATTATTCATTTCGCGTCCGAAAATCGCATATTTCAAATTCGAGCAAAAAAATGTACGATCCATGCGCAAACAAAAGCGCTTTTAAGTCCTTAAAAAATTATAAATGGTACCGTATTATTTATTGATACCTTCAGAAAAACTGTGGTACGGTTTCGGCAAATTCTACTAATCCAAAAAGTGTGACTTATAAATAACTGTGCTTCAACTCAGTTTTTGCCGAAAAAATTTGATGTAAATAATGCAGAAAATCAATTTATCAAAATCCGTAACTTCGGCATACCTAATTAAACAAGCCGTTGAGAAAGTCCAAAAAGTAGAAAAAGGTGCCGGTCGCTTTATGAAAGAACCTTTGTATTTGTTCAAAAGATTAAATACTGTTTAACTTTTATAAGCGTAAAATTTTTTTAAAGTGTAACAAATTCTTTAATTTTTTTTCTTCTCATAAGCTAAAGGTAAAACTATTTTTCTAAAGCATTCCCAAATGAAAACAAGAATTAAGGTTAATTAGTCCACTTTGTACATTAACTAAATTTGTGATAATTGTCAAAACATATTAGAACTTCCATATTTAATATAATTATTTCAGAACTAAGCTTGAAAAATTTTAAAACGAAGTTACTGTAAAACAAAATTTGTAAATCCACTAAAGCTCATTTAATTAGTTAATAACAGTTATTTAAATATTACGTTTTAATTTAAAATGAAACATTAATTTTCAAATAAGATGTAAATCCTTAAAGAACGAAAATATTACTAATGCATAATAATTGGTAACCGATAACGGGTGGCAAAAAAAGAAAATTTGCAAGTCTTATTTTTTGCATACCGCGACTTTAAACGTCTGTATTAATTTTATTAGTGCTAAATTTTGGGTATGGTTTGCAGTTAACTTTATTACGTGTTATGATTAGAAACTTATTTTTCTAATACAATCTTTGTTATTCTAAGGTCGTATAGACCACGTGCCCCGCAATTTTTATTTAAGTCAGTGATTCTCAATCTGTGGGACTCCACATTAAAATAGCTATAAAAATAAAATTTCGTAAAATATGTCTTTTTTTTTAAATAATTGGCAACTTTTGTTTTTATAATTGTGTTCATTTAAAATGAAAAACATGGATTACTTAGAAATGTAAGAAAAAGAAACGTCGATTAATTTTTGTAATACCTGCTGCGAAAATTTGATTTTCGAACGCCGTGGTTGATTTCCCCATGTCAAAATAGCGTATAGTATCGTCGTTCTATTGTGCAAAGAGCATATTTTCGCTCTTCTCGCTTCCACTTTTTTCCTTTCTGTATTCAAAAGCATTATAGTTCGATTTAGTATTTACTGCCAGTTTATCTTTCCAATTACACAATTTTAATAAAAGTAGTCATCAGCGCGTTAGAAAATTTTCTTAGGTAATTGAAATCAAACTTTTGCAGCGGGTTTTGCAAAAAATATTGTTCGATACATAAGCATAAAACGAGGCACCCGGTAGACTTGAATTAACAACACTAGTCTAAGGTACAGATTACACATACTTGCCTATTGGGTCGTATGTGTACTCTGCGTACTCGATCCCGGGGTAAATGCGTCATAATGTTGGTCTCGTGTCGTCAAATCCTAGTGCACTGAAAATATCTATTTTATTACAATCTAAATAAAACAAGAATTTCATTCTGGGCTTCCTTATTGAAATACAAAATAATTTCTCGGCAATTTCTTAATGATTCGCAATAATTTAGACCAATAAATTACACGAAAAATTAGTTGAATAATTTTTATCGTTCCCTCTCACTTGCATTAACAAGATTATCGTATCTTCTCACTCCCTTCCACTCATTGCTATGGTAAATACGTTTTTCGAATATAAAATCGATATTTACTAAATTAAATTAAAATTTTTGATTTGAAGGAGCGCACGGTAAATTATACTAATGTAATAAATAAGAGTATGTGCGGATTCGAGCGAAAAGTGTCACATTTCCGAGCGAGGGAGCAAATGAAGCGCGACGCGGAGCGGCGCGCTTCATTTTCCTGAGATCGGAATGTGCCACTTTGAGCTCGAATGTGCACACTCGGTTTTAAGCTTGATGCACAATATTTTAGGCCAATAAATTAGGCGAAAAATTAATTGAATAATTTTAATCGGTCTTTCTCACTTCCACCGACAAGATTATCGTATCTTCTCGCTCCCTTCCACTCATTGCTATGGTAAATACGTTTTTCGAATATAATATCGATATTTACTAAATTAAATTCAAATTTTTGATTTGAACGAGCGCACGGGAAATTATACTAATATAATAAATACGAGGATGTGCGCATTCGAGCGAAAAGTGGCACATTTCCGAGCGAGGGAGGCAAATGAAGCGCGACGCGAAGCGGCGCGCTTCATTTTCCCGAGATCGGAATGTGCCACTTTGAGCTCGAATGTGCACACTCGGTTTTAAGCTCGATTACCAAACGTCCCGTTTTAACAAAAAAAAATTGTTCACATTTGTTATACCCCACCTAGTACACGGAAGGTTAAAATGTTTAAATAAAATATTTCAAATGTTAATACTAATCGAAATTAATGAGAATTGTAAGAAAAGCAAACTGCGAATAATCTAATTAATAAAGTAATTTGAAAACGTGTTCACAATAAAAGTGGATAATACAAATGATGCGAGCAAAAAGCAGATTTATGCGCTTATAATGCACTTATTAAGATGCGTTTTTCTAAAGAAGTAATAATGCACTTTTTGAGTTAGTGCAACAAAATTATATTTAGATATCGTTTTTAATAAGAAATACCATCGAGTTAGTTAACTTTTGTAAACAACGAGTTTGGTGTAGTCATTTATTACACCATTATTATGCATAATCATTGCACCGAGAATCTTGCTTTTTCTTCTTTGAACGATCTTTCGTCTTAAGATGATGGGCACTCATATGCACCAATGAATACGCTACGTTTTCTCTACTTTCTAAGAAAGATTAGAATACCTCCACATTATATGTATTTATTTGACTCGAGCATCATATCTCTGCAGCTTTAAATAAATTGAAGTTTCATTAACTTAAAAACAATTCTTATGAAGATTGCTTGACTACTCGTAAAGAAAGGGATTACTCATTCAGAGAAGGACTTTTCATTTTACTAATATGGAAGAGTCATATTTTAAAGGCAACTTACGTGGGTATTGAAAATGCATACAGTGGATACTCGGTTATCCGAACTAATTATTGTTGCAGCTCATTCGGATAATCGAAAATTCGGTTAATTGAATGTATAGAAGAAAAAAAAACGAATTTTAGCTATATATAATGTGACCATACTTCCTGTTTTGAATGGGATTGTTCCGTTTTCAGATAATTTGTCCCGTTGTCCCCAAGCAATCATTCGGGACACCAAAATGTCCCGTTTTCAAAAAATTGTCAATTATGATACCGAATATTAAGAAATCCTAACAAGAATTTCATTCTTGTCTCCTTGTTTAAATACAAATTAATTTCACGGCAATTTCGCAATGAAAATAGTTAAAAATTATGAAAAATAAGCGAAGCCCAAAGGAGACTTTTAAGAGCGCAACTGTGGTTTTAAAATTACTTTAATTTTTTCCGAATTTTGTCTCTTATTTCCCAACCTTTTTTTAAACATACTCCACACAAGTCATTCTAAAATTTTGATGCACTCCCCATGTAACATTCAAATATTTTTTTATATTTAAAACTTGTATTAATCCATAAATGAAGTCTAATTACAACAGTGTAAAGTAAAAGACCCTGTTATTAACACGGACCCGGTTTCTGACACTTTCAACTTTACTTTGGATTAATAAAACGAAAATTACCTCGAATTGATAAATTAATTTTTTCAAAATTAAAATAAATTCATCGTGTACCTATTTGATGACGATATCAGTTACAAAAAAAACTCACTTAATATAAAATAATATTTAAGCCCAGAGTGACTGTGAAAGCCATTTTTTGGTTATAGTCTAAGCAATTGACAGAAGAGCGTTCGACTATTGAATTAGTGATTTAATCATCATGTAAGTATAAAAATATTATAAAAAATATATGGTTCGATTAATAATTAACTACTCTTTATTTTTAAATATTAAAACATCATAGTAAATTATATTTTATTATTAAAATAAGAGTGTCAATAACTAGGCTCAATTTTATAGGTATGTTACAGTTATTGACACTCAAATTCTAACCTATGTTATGTTTACGTATTTGTTTTTATAATATTTAATTTTATTATTTTAATAATTTTTGTGTTGAAAAAATTAACATTTTATTTATAATAAATGATACATTATAACAAATTATGTTTGATTATAATAAATTTAAATTTGATAGTGTATAACCTAATAAATGACAAATAATTTTGACATATGGAGTGTCAGAAACTAGGCAGATGTCAGTGTCAGAAACTACAACAATAAAAATTTTAAGTGTCAGAAACTGGGATTCAAACATTATTTTTTAAAACATTAATTTAAATTATTAATCTGCTTCAAATAATTATTTTACGCATATGACCTTTTCTAGAAATCGTGAACTTATATATGAAACTTCAGAAAATTTGACTCGTATACAATTTTAATTATTCAAAAATGCGAATTAGTAAACATTCGAAAGTACACATGAAAATATTTATATCAAGCTCGCTACAATTAGGCGTGCGGAAGAGCACCATGATAACTTATCAAAAGGAATAGAATATCTAACCGTTTTCAAACAAAAAATAGATCTAATTTATTCGACTTTTCATTTTTTGAATTGAAGAATAAAATAATAATATAGGCAAATCCGATAAATACGAGGATGTGCGCATTCGAGCGAAAAGTGGCACATTTCAGAGCGAGGGAGGCAGATGAAGCGCGACGCGGAGCGGCGCGCTTCATTTTCCCGAGATCGAAATGTGCCACTTTGAGCTCGAATGTGCACACTCGGTTTTAAGCACGATTACGAAGCGTCCCGTTTTAACAGGAAAAAACTTAGTCAAATTGTTAGGTAAAAAATATTAATCACTAAACAACACAGTCGCACATTATCTTAAAATCAACAACACTGTTTAGTGAAAATACAAAATAAAATATTTAGTAAGAAATACCGAGGTTTAATTTTTTCAATCCGGATAATCGCGAATCCGTATAACTGAGGTCTGGATAATTGAGGATTTACTGTATTCTATTTATATGGAATGCAGTTACGTTCAAGATTTTAATTCAGTTAATAAAATCTCCGTATAATTATAAACTAAAAGCTGCAAGTACCACTTTCAGATACGGATGAATTGTTTTTATACCTCGAGTATTTATTAAGGATGATTCCTAATAGTTGGAAAGCATTTGCCATAAATAACATGGCCATAAAGTACCTGTGCATGCCATAAGCCAATAAAAAAAGGTTGTGCGGTAATTTCCCATTTATTCCCAATCACTTTTTCTTCCAGCCAATTATTAAATTAGCGAGATGGAATTTATGTAATAGAAACTAATAATTCTTTAGGAACTTCGTGTAAAATGGAGTTGATTAACAAATGTGAGACAATGAATTAAAGACAGGTTTACGAAGATAAAGTGATATTCTAAAGTTCATTCGACCATGAGGAGACTACAAATAGCTCATGCATTATTTTCCAGTCAGTGTAAATTGATCTTATCGGAATGCACGTTGCTGTACTAAGATTTTTTTCAATTGCGACAGCTTAAGAGCTTTTTAATTTTAATACGAACCGATTCTAATATGACCATAATGGCAGTATTATTATTTATTGAAAAAACTAAATCTAACAATACAGGGCGTCTGAAGAGAAAAACTGAATATGTATTGTTCCAAAGCAACTTTCCATTTTAAACGGTTTATTTTTATTTAATTTTAAAATAATACGGTTTTCGTCATATAGGGGTATTCTTGTTTTGATTTTTGATTAGTGCAGCTTTTTTGTCTAAGGTATGTCCAAAAATCTCTCAACGCCTTAAAGCCCATTTTGTAGAACAATTTAAAAAAAATAATAATTTTCCTATTAGATTTAATATATTAAAAATTTGGGAGCTCAACGTCTCCCTTAATCTAAGAAATTTTTGAACAGGGTTTTGATTTTGGTTAGTTTAGGTTTTTATGTCTAAGGTATGTCCAAAAATCTCTCTAAGAGATTTTTGAGATTTTTGGACAACTCAGGCTTTTCTGATTTAAGGTACATCCAAACATATCAAAAAGCTTGAGGTAAACTTCTGTAGAATAATTTAAAAAAAATTATTAATTTTCCTAGTAAGATTTGAAATAGTAAAAATTTGGGAGCTCGATACCTTCCTTCAGCTAAGAAATTTTTGAGCGGGGTTTTGATTTCTGGACAACTCGGGCTTTTCTGATCAAGGTACGTCCAAAATTATAAAAAGCTTAAGCCTAAATTTTCGAGAATTATTTGTAAAAGAAAAACTATTAATTTTCCTATTAAGTTTTAAGATATTAAAAATTTGGGAGCTCGATACCTCTCTTAATTGAAGAGATTTTTGAATGGAGTTTTGATTTTTCGTTTTTTATCTAAGGTTCGTTCAAAAATCTCAAACGTCATAAGGCACAATTTTGAAGAGTATTTTTAAAAAAAATTAATAATTTTCTTATTAAGATGTAAAATATTAAGAATTTGGGAGCTCCATGTTTCCCTTAATCTAAGAGATTTTTGAACGGGGTTTTCATTTTCGGATAATTCAGACTTTTTTGATTTAAGTACGTCCAAAAATCTCGAACACCTTATTGCTCAATTTTGTAGAATAACTTTGAAAAGATAAATTAATAGTTTTTCTATTATAATTAAAAATATAAAAAAGCTTGATAAGTTATGTACAGTTTTCTTTGATATCAAGAACCAATCTTATAATTTTCTATATGCACTGTGTATATTTTGACATAGCCTCTTCCGGCTATTACCTGTGTAAAAAGTAGTTCGACTGTATTTGCTATTTACAATATGTTCAAATGCAAATTGATTAGTTTTAATAAATAGCACACACAAAAGAAAAATAATTTCTTTTATTAACTAAATCTATTGTTTTTTTTTCTATCTTGAGCTTTCGTAGATGGATAGAGCTTTGCTATTCCTAATGGTTTCGATTTTAATTTAAATGCTATTGTACAAATAGTTAAAATGGATTGGGAATGTGCAAATAAAAAGAGAATGCTATTTTGACTTGCTCGAGTGTAAGTTCAAGAATAAAGCATGACATCCAATAACCCCACGTACTATGAAAGATAACCTTTGAGACTCCTTTAAAAGGCAATAATGCTGTAAAGGTACATTACGTTCATTTGACATACTCCACCATTTGAATAATAAATTATTGCACGTGTTGAATAGCAAGAATCCGCTAAAACACATCTACTGCTAGATATGTTAACAAATCATAATTTAGGATAAATATATACACAGTCAAACCTCGATAAGCCGAATTTTTGATAAGTCGAATTATTTTTAGTTTCCCTTCAACTTCGACTTATCGAGGTTCGACTGTATATGTATTGGTACCGACATTTATTTATAATTGGCTGTATTAGAATAAATCAGCGACATAAAAACTTTTTTTATTAATTTGAAATGTCTCTACTAATATGTTTGTATGGTTTAGTTTATAATGACTTAGTACTTCATAATTTTCATTTCAAAGTATAAAAAATTGTATGAAAATGCAATTTGAATAATGAACATCTCAAACAATCAAAATAACATAGGCCACTCAATGACAATAAGGGTACGGACTCATTTGTCCCTATCATTGTAAATTATAGTGTAAATTAATTTTTAAGACTGCCCTTTTTAACAATAGAAGCTCCTCTTAAAGGTAAATGTAACGCTTTTGATCAAAAAAAGTAACTTATTAAATAACCAAATTATATAATTTATTTAAACACTTGCATATATAAACAAATTCAAAAAATACGGGGATGTGCGCATTCGAGCGAAAAGTGGCACATTTCCGAGCGAGGGAAGCAAATGAAGCGCGACGCGGAGCGGCGCGCTTCATTTTCCCGAGATCGGAATGTGCCACTTTGAGCTCGAATGTGCACACTCGGTTTTAAGCGTGATTCACAATAATCAATTTACTTTCAAAATAATTTTAATTAAAAATTACAATGCTTTGCTGAGTGTACTATTTAATCTCAAAAAAATGTACACATATGTCGTTTTATTTCAACACATTACTATTTTCCTTTTAAATCAAAAAAGTAATTTAAACAAATTCAATAAATACGAGGATGTGCGCATTCGAGCGAAAAGTGGCACATTTCCGAGCGAGGGAAGCAAATGAAGCGCGACGCGGAGCGGCGCGCTTCATTTTCCCGAGATCGGAATGTGCCACTTTGAGCTCGAATGTGCACACTCTGTTTTAAGGGTGATTCACAATGATTAATTTACTTTCTAAATAATTTTAATTAAAAATTACAACGCTGAGCCGAGTATACAATATCATCCCGTGAAAATGTGCACATATGTCGTTTTATTTGAATACATTAATATTTTTTTTTAATCGAAAAAGTAATTTAAAATAATTCAGAAAATACCAGGATGTGCACACTCGATTTTAAGCATGATTCACAATAATTAATTTACTTTCCCAGACTATCGAATATTGATTAGCCGTGCGCGCACAACTTTTAATTCTCAACGCACCAAAAGAAGTACAACTTCAAAAAAACTTAATCACAGTCGAGTCCTTCTCGTTTTTTATTATGCTCAACAGTAATTTTATCCATATTAATTAATTTATTTATATAAACAAAGATTTTTTCATTCTTTGTTTTTGCTTCGTTTTCCCCCTTGAACATTTCACAACCCTTCCAGATTCAAAACAAGAAAGAAAAGTTATTTCTGACTTGTTTTTCTAAGACATTCCAATCATTGCAAATATCTATTTAAGTACTGACGTACTCGATATTTTAAAGAACTGTTTGTTAATTTTTTTTTTAAAGATTATGGATCGATTTGTTATTCTTCTTTCAAATTTAAATTCCATCGATCAAATCGTAGATCAGAGCAAAGAAGAGTGATTTAGAACATCGCAAGAAATATTAAATAACTTAATGTGTTGGAATTTAATTAGAAATTATCGTTTTCCCTTCGTGAAAAAAAATTACTAACGGTTGTTTAACAAATTAACTTCTCTTCGTCTTTAATTGGAATATTAAATTGATTTTTACAATTTAAACGAAGCAAAACGTTTGCGATAATTTAATTTATACGAAATTTCTAAAAATCATCGGCGATATGCAAATCGTAAAGAAATCGATTTGAATATTTTGCGCATAACTTGTCGGAAACATAAATTTTAAAAATAAAGCAAAAGTTTAATAACAATATTATTATGTGCATGGAAACTGGGTTGAAATAAAGAACATATAAAAAGAGTCTTATACACTCATTTTTACGATTATTGCGTACACCCAAAGTTATTTAAATTAGACAACTCTATGGTTCGTACCCACATACTTATCTCTTTAACTGTGACAACTATCTTTGAGAAACTTTCACAAATACGTGCAGAAAGATTTTTAAAAAAATGTGCGTGTACTTATGTAGGCGCATTAGAAGTAATACTTCTTTGGCGTACTAAATTAAATAAAACCACGCGTAAAAATTATTATAAATAACTTCAATAATCACGAGGATGTGCGCATTCGAGCGATAAGTGACACATTACGGAGCGAGGGAAGCAAATGAAGCGCGACGCGGAGCGGCGCGCTTCATTTTCCCGAGATCGGAATGTGCCACTTTGAGCTCGAATGTGCACACTCGGTTCTAAGCACGGTTCACAATAATTTAGGCCCATAAATTAGACGAAAAACGAGTAGAATAATTTTTATCGTTCCCTCTCACTCGCATTGACAAGATAATCGTATTTTTTTGCTCCTTTCCACTCATTGCTATATTAAATACGTTTTTTCGAATATAAAGCGATATTTACTAAACTAAATTTAAATATGTATAGTTACAACGCTGTGCCAAGTGTACAATTCAATCTCGAAAAAATGTGCACTTACAGTCGAACCTCGATAAGTCGAATTTTTGATAACTCAAACTCGAACCTGTTTCTCTAGAACTTGCCTATCTCAACGTTAATATTTTTATATCGATAACTCGAATTTTTCGATAAGTCGAAGCGTTTTACAATTCCCTAAATTCAAGTTTCCATTAGTAAATATTTCAACAACTCGAAGTTAAATTTTAGAACTTTTCATAAAAGTACAATACCTGGTAGGATTAAAGAACGGGTTTGCTCGGTGATATTGCTGGTCAAAATGGCTATTGTAAAATAAGATGAAAAGGTTGAAACCTACTACAAGACTTTGATGTTTTGACGTCGGCACTTCAATTGGATTTAAATACTAATTTATGTTTAAATGCTTTCTCAACAGTTATTAAATTTAAGATGGCAATACCGTTTCTTTTACAAGAAAAGGGTCTATTTTTGCATTTTTGTTTTTGTTCTGGTCGTTATTCGTCGAGCAGGAGTACGATCAAATGTATTTTTTGTTGTTTATAATAACAGTGTGTAACAGAAAATCTAAAAAAAATAAATACTTTTTCTAAAATTATTTACCGATCAACAAGAAGTGTAAACGAAAATTAAAAAAAGGCTAAAGGAGTGTCCTTTTCCAACTTAGAGAAAGCTATGTTTGAATGGTTTTGTTATACACGTAATAAAAATATTCTGGTTTCGGAAAATCATTGGAAACATTTGTAGAAACCCAACATTTTGGATCAATGAAGCAAAAGACAATTTTAGATTACTTTTAAACCAACAATAAATAAGATGTAAATAACCATACTACCTAAATACTTAATAACAATAAATAATGTTAATAATTGTTTACAAATTTTGGTAATTTTGTATAAAGGATGGTAAATATAGATATGATACATCCACAGAGAGTGTTTAATTCGACTTTTTTTGATTACTCGAATTATTTTTAGTTTCTCTTCGACTTCGACTTACTGAGGTTCGACTGTATATCTTTTTATTTCAACACATTACTATTTTCCTTTTAAATCGAAAAAGTAATTTAAACAAATTCAATAAATACGAGGATGTGCGCATTCGAGCGAAAAGTGGCACATTTCCGAGCGAGGGAGGCAAATGAAGCGCGACGCGGAGCGGTGCGCTTCATTTTCCCGAGATCGGAATGTGCCACTTTGAGCTCGAATGTGCACACTCGGTTATATGCTATATTCACAATAATTATTTTACTTTCTAAATAATTTTAATTAAAAATTACAACGCTGTGCCAAGTGTACAATTTAATTTTGGAAAAATGTGCATATATGGCGTTTTATTTGAATATAAGTAATTTAAACAAATTCAATAAATACGGGGATGTGTACATTCGGCTTTAAGCATGATTCTTAGATAGCTAACGCCATACTGTCCAATTTTGGTTACATTGCGCGCGCAGCTTCCGTCGCCTGTTAAAATTGTACTCTCAAAGCGCCAAAAGAAGTATAACTTCAAAAACTAAGAAAAATGCCCGAGTTACTCCGTTACGCCGGGGCCCAGCGAATTTTTGAAATTCTACCGAGAACCAAATATGCCTTAAGTAGGTGATATCGAACAATTAATTTTTGTAGAGCGTATTACAATTGTGGGCTACAACAACACAAAGTGATTGAGAAGTGGTCAAGGCATGATACAGCAATAAATTGCAAGAAAAAGTTGGACATTAAGTGTTTCTCTTATTTTAAAACCTGACAATTGGATTATTTATTTTAAGTACGAAAAAAAGTTTCTTGGAGGTAACAAAAGAATGGTACTCTTTAAAAATCTGACATAAATAAATATCTGGGTCAGGAGTCCCGTTTTTAATTTCTGATAAAATTGGCACTGCCGACAGTCGAGAAAAGAAAATCGTATTTTAAGATTTGGATCGAATAATTAAATAGTGGAAGCAATTAGAAATCGCAGAGGAGCGAATTTGTCGTTTGTAAGTACATGGGAAATTAGCCATTTGTAGCGTATTTAAAACCGATAATAACAAACGTTATTCTAACGGGTTTGGCATATCCGCAGCTCCAACATCCGTCCTCCTGTACCAACCTATCCTTCTGCTTTTATTGTAATTTATTTCATAATAACAACTATGTATATGAATATTTGCACTACCTTTTATTAGTAATTCAATGTAACCGTAATAAGTACGCCGTTTCCGTTATTTAAGCGAACTTAAGTTAGAGGTAAGCCGGCATTAAATAACACTTCGCCGCATTAAATTAATAAGTCAAATAACTTTGCGATAATTTATTTCATACACGACCTTTCCTACGTTTGCTCAATAACAAAAATAAATACAGTCAAACCTCCATTACTCGAATTATTTTTAGTTTCCCTTCAACTTCGACTTATCGAGGTTCGACTGTAATATAATCGGAAGTTGTACAAAACGACGTTCTGAATTCACTAAATTTTTTTCTTTAATAAGAAAATGGCTTCAAAAAACAATAATTGACTTAAGATTACACTTTTTAATTATTAGAAAGTTAGATTTAAAAAGTAAATAAAATCGTTTCTTACGCATTTATAAAATAAGTCATCTTAAACTGGTTAAAATCTTGAACATTCGTGACAAACTACAATTAAATCTGAATTAAAAATCAACAAAGTGTCAATTTATTAAACAACGCATTAAGAGCACTGTTGAAAGCAATTATATAATTTTGATTTTAATAGTTTCTACATTGTTTTCTACTTCCGGTTTTTTATTCTAAGCATCTTAAGATCTGCGTTTGCTTGCTTCTTATTGTTCATTAAGGCAAATAGATTGTGTAAATATACAGTGAAACTTCTTAAAGTAGAACATTGTGGGATTGAGAATTTTATTCGTTTGGTACTAAGTTACTGCCTTATAAAATATAAGTCACTACCGTCAACTGTTAAACGGGAAAAAAAATTGTACATTGAGCGAAGCGATTCAAAAAACTGTAATGCCACCGATTTGTGAAAACCGAAATTACTTTCTTGCCAGCCCAATATTTGAGAATCAATTTAATTTTCAATTAATTAATTTTTTAATGTGCCACTTTCATTAATTTATAGCTGTTATTTTTTTATAGCCATTATTTGTCAATTTTTGTATATTTTAAGATTTGAAAACTATAAACGAATACAGTAAAACCTCAATTATCCAGACCTCAGTTGTACGGATTCGCGATTATTCGCATTGTCAACCGCGTTCGGACTCGTTGCGAAAATTAAACCTCGGTATTTCTTACTAAATATTTTATTTTGTATTTCCGCACTAAACAGTGTTTTTTTGCTTTGTTGATTTTAAGATAATGTGCTACTGTTTTATTTAGTGATTAATATTTGTTGCGTTTTTTGTAAACATATAGCTACCTAACAATTTGACCAAGTTTTTTCCTGTTAAAACGGGACGCTTCGTAATCGTGCTTAAAATCGAGTGCGCACATTCGAGCTCAAAGTGGCACATTCCGATCTCGGGAAAATGAAGCGCACCGCTCCGCGTCGCGCTTCATTTGCCTCCCTCGCTCGGAAATGTGCCACTTTTCGCTCGAATGCGCACATCCTCGTATTTATTGGATTTGCCTATATCATTATTTTATTCTTCATTTCAAAAAATTTAAAGTCGAATAAATTAGATCTATTTTAGGTTTGAAAAAGGTTAGATATTTTATTCCTTTTGATAAGTTATCATGCTGCTCTTCCGGATGCCTAATTGTAGTGAGCTTGATAAAAATATTTTCAGGTGTACTTTCGAATGTTTACTAATTCGCATTTTTGATTAATTAAAATTGTTTATGAGTCAAATTTTCTGAAGTGGGCTACTAAAAATCAACTAATTGATTTTTATATCATCTTTTGCAGATTGTTGAAGGTTTATATTTCAAAATTAATGTCTCCACATATTTTTGGGTAATTTTCATTTTTCTGAAAATTATAAACAAATTAGTTTTAAGGCACATTTTGTATACACTGTTGTAATTAGACTTCATTTATGGATTAATTCAATTTTTAAATATAAAAAAATATTTGTATGTTACATAGGTTAGAATTTGAGTGTCAATAACTGCAACATACCTATAAAATTGAGCCTAGTTATTGACACTATTTTAATAATAAAATATAATTTACTATGATCTTTTAATATTTAAAATTAAAAAGTAGTTAATTATTAATCGAACCATATATTTTTTATAATATTTTTATACTTACATTATGATTAAATCACTAATTCAATAGTCGAACGCTCTTCTGTCAATTGCTTAGACTATAACCAAAAAATGGCCTTCACAGTCACTCTGGGCTTAAATATTATTTTATATTAAGTGAGTTTTTTTTGTAACGAATATCGTCATCAAATAGGTACACGATAAATTTATTTTAATTTTGATAAAATTAATTTATCAATTTGAGGTAATTTTCTTTTATTAAATTCAAAGTAAAGTTGAAAGTGTCAGAAACCGGGTCAGTGTTAATAACAGGGTCTTTTACCTTACACTGTTGTAATTAGACTTTATTTATGAATTAATTCAATTTTTAAATATAAAAAAATATTTGTATGTTACATAGGGGGTGCATCAAAATTTTAGAATGACTTGTGTGGCGTATGTTTAAAAAAAGGTTGGGAAATAAGAGTCAAAATTCGGAAAAATTTAAAGTATTTTTTTTCATGTACAATGAAGTCTCCCATCTAGTCTAGTTTAAAAGCACTAAATTAGAAATGTGGTTTTTGGTAAAAATACCCTACTGTAATTTTTAATTAAAAGAAAAGCGAGAAGTGGTACATTTAGTTCAGTTTGATTTATTTCATATTATTTGTAAGCGAGAAGAATAAGATAGGCAAATTCAATTATTAAGGAGTGTGTGCACTTCCAAGCGAAAACTTTTTCAAATAGAAAATATGGATTTGAAGGATTTGTTATTAATATAGTCGAATCCAATTAACACGAAGATGTGCGCATTCTAGCGAAAAGTGGCACATTTCCGAACGAGGAAGCAAATGAAGCGCGACGCGGGCGGCGCGCTTCATTTTCCCGAGATCGGAATGTGCCACTTGCTCGAATGTGCACACTCGGTTTTAAGCATGATTCACAATTATCAATGTACTTTAAAAAAATTCAAATAATTTTAAAACCATAGTTGGGCTCTCAAAATGCCTTCTTTGGACTTCGTCCATTTTTCAAAATTTTTAACTAACAATTTTCGATTTTCCGAATGAGCTGCAACAATAATTAGTCCGGATAACCAAGTTTCCACTGTAGTATAAAATGAATCAACAGATAAAGCGCAATTTGTCCGTTGATTCATTCAAGAACGATGAAAAACAAATCATAAATAAGTAATATTCTATGATTATAATAATTTGAAAGATAGTGGAATGAGTCTCTTCATTTCGATTAAGGTTTTCTTAGCTTAATTTCTAGTCAAATTATTTTTTTTTTATATTAAAGAAATACCGAATGGAGCACCTCCAATTTTTTTTTTGCAAATTAATTTAGTCTTCCACGAATTGGCTTTTGTACGTGTTAAAAATGAGACATTTCAAATTTAATGTTAAAGGATATACCAAGGTAGGTCGATGACTTAACATGTTAAACCAGAAAAATGTATAAACTTACTTCATATTCTTGTAATAGTGCTTGTAAATTGCAAAACAAAACGGTTGGATGTTAGTTAAAAAAAAAGTTAAACATATTAAAGTTAATCGTTGAATAATATTTCCTTCAAAACTGCTATTAAGAGAAATTGATGTAAATGAAACGCGCTCTAATAAAGTTACTTAATTGTTTATGTTGCCATTGTAAAAATGTTTATAAAAATAAATGCATACATTATGTCGTATAAAAGTCAAAATACACATGAGCGCCGGATATTCTACAAAGGTGAGAAAACTGCAACGTATAAAGCTTTACAAATGAAAGCTGCCAAATTATAAATGATTACGTAGCATTTTTACTAAAGCGCGATGGGTCTCACCTAAAGTAATCAGACGACGTGTTGCATTTGCCTGCATAGCACTTTCCAACGTCACAACCTTTTATTTAATTTGTAAGCCTTTTGGCATAATTATCTTATAACGACTATGTGCACTTTGGATTGAAAACTTACGTTTCACAACGACCCGACAAAATTACTTCGGAATCGCCAAGGTTACAAACCTGAACCGCAGTGGGTCCCAATGAGGCATGCCCAATAAGGAAATCCCTATTAGGGTCCAATAAACCCAATTGGAAAATCCTAATCAAAAATTAAAAAAATATTGTCACTCCATGGGATTTCCCATTGGGGCATAACTGAGATTGCCTAATTAGGCCCGGCCTGGGCTATGTGACATCCCCATTTGGGGTCTCTATAGGGCAGCCTTATGATGACCCAATAGGTCTTACTTTAAAATTTCTAGTCGCGACATTGATTGCAAAAACTATCTTAGATAAAATAATTAATCATTTCAGCTAATCAACAACTTATATGGTAAATATAATATGTAAATATACATATACTCTATTTCAAGTTTGGCTGCTTTAAACTTGAGAAATTTTTAATATTTGAATTAAATCATAAAATAATATATGGGTACGGGAATGCCTTAGTGGGATCTCCTTGAGATTTTCCCATTGGGGATAACTGGGATTGCTTAATTAGGGCCCCACAGAGCTCTCCGTGACATCCCCATTTGCGGTCCCTATAGGGCAGCCCTAAGAGGACCCAATAGGTCTTATTTAAAATTTCTAGTTGGGAAATTGATTGCAAAAAGTATCTTAGATAAAATAATTCATAATTTAAAGTAATCATTTGAGCTTTTAAGCATTTTAAGCTTGATTCACAATAATTAATTTACTTTCTAAATAATTTTGAATTTTGGAAAAATGTGCACATATGTATGTTGTTATATTTGAATACATTACTATTTTCTTTTTAAATACAAAAAGTAATTTAAATAAATTTAATAAGTACGAAGATGTGCGCATTCGAGCGAAAAGTGGCACATTTCCGAGCGAGGGAAGCAAATGAAGCGCGACGCGGAGCGGCGCGCTTCATTTTCCCGAGATCGGAATGTGCCACTTTGAGCTCGAATGTGCACACTCGGTTTTAAGCACGATTCACAATAATATAGGCCCATAAATTAGACGAAAAATTAGTAGAATAATTTTTATCGTTCCCTCTCACTCGCATTGACGCGATAATAGTATTTTTTGCCCCTTCACTCATTGCTATGGTAAATAGGTTTATTTGAATATAAAGCGATATTTACTAAACTAAATTTAAATATATAACTTGAAAAAGTGAAGGATAAAGTAGATAAATTTAATAAATACGAAGATGTGCGCATTCGAGCGAAAAGTGGCACATTTTCGAGCGAGGGAGGCAAATGAAGCGCGACGCGGAGCGGCGCGCTTCATTTTCCCGAGATCGGAATGTGCCACTTTGAGCTCGAATGTGCACACTCGGTTTTAAGCACGATTCACAATAATTTAGGCCCATAAATTAAACGAAAAATAAGTAGAATAATTTTAATCGTTCCTTCTCACTCGTATTGACGCGACTATAGTATTTTTTTGCCCCCTTCCACTCATTGCTATGGTAAATAGGTTTTTCGAATATAAAGCGATATTTACTAACTAAATTTAAATATATAACTTGAAAAAGTGAGGATAAAGTAGATAAATTTAATAAATACGAAGATGTGCGCATTCGAGCGAAAAGTGGCACATTTTCGAGCGAGGGAGGCAAATGAAGCGCGACGCGGAGCGGCGCGCTTCATTTTCCCGAGATCGGAATGTGCCACTTTGAGCTCGAATGTGCACACTCGGTTTTTAGCTCGATTCACAATAAGTAATTTACTGTTTAAAAATATTTAATCAAAATTTAATCCATGAAAAACGCAGTCTTTGTGAATGCATTTAAATTAATTTCATTTTTTAATTTATTGGACTAAATTTAATAAAAAACCGATCAACGCGCCTAAAGAAGTACAACTTCAATAAAAAAATATTAATGAATTTTGCAAAATCATGGTATTCGTTCATTCATATTCAAATCGAGTAAATATGTATTCGTATTAGTTGTATTCGATCGAGTTATTCATTTGTAAATTTGACCCGTTACACTTGTTAAGAAGATTAATATCTCGTAATTATGTTTTAGTACCATTTGTCACCTAATCATAATTAGCAGATTTAATGAATTTATCATAGATGAACAGTTAATTAAATGTTGCATCTTAATTTAAAACTTATTTAATTGAATCCTTAAGTTGTTTACTAGGGAACGTTATTATTAATAGAATTGTAAATGTGCTTTTCGTGCGAATATTACACATTTATTATATTAATAAATGTTATTTAATGTAGTGTTAAATGTTCTACTGTATTTTTATACACGTTCCTATAAATTTTATAAATTACAATTAAATTCCCTATCAAATAGACAAAAAATTTATGTTTATGAGTATTAAAAAATAAAATTGTTCAAATAGTGAATGCGAGCGATAGTTTGTCCTTTTACACAGAATTTTTGATCTAAATTTCAAGAGTGGAAATAAATAACCTTTCGAAGTGTAAAATTTCAAAAATTAAGATGTTGGATGTGGAGTTCATTAAACACCGTGCCCCAATTTCTAATAAAATGATAAAATATGATTGGTTTCCGTCAAAGCTCTATAATGACAGATGAATATTTATAAACGTCAAGGAAGTAATTTAAAAAAAAAACCTTGTATTTGTAAAAACAACTTCTTTTATACAGCGTGCAATATGTCGCAAAATGGACTGCTTTCCTTGTTTTTACGATAAATGCCCTCCTTGATAAAATGTTATAAATTTTTAAATTAGTGTTTTATTATGAATATTGATTATAGAAAAATATGTATATACATAGAACATAAAAAGTAAGTAAAAAAATAATGAAAATAAAAATATTGTCATTCACTGAAAAATTAAAATGCATTATTCTGGAAATTCTTTAGATTTAGGACATAGGTATTGTATATCCGAGTGAAGTTTCAGCACGTATTCGTCCGACGCCGTGTATAAATCTAAATATGCTATAATAACAATAAAATCATTAAGAAGTCTTTAACCGTGACTTATTATTTTGCGTAAAACGCCAAAAGAACCAAATTTTCATGATAAAGAAATAACGTTATAAAGCACTGCAATATTGAATATCAAACATCAATTTTATTACATTGAACAATTTATTTAACACCAATTCTACGCATATAACCAATAAGTAAGAAACTTTGTAATATTCAAACAATGTTGTTTCGTGTAAAAAACGCAAGTTACAAGTCACTTAATTTGTTACAATCTGTAACCATAAACCATTTCAAATAACCCAGAAATTCCATAGTGTCTAGGACTGTTTTATTTCCGTTTCTTACGAACCAATTTCATAAGAAATAAAAATAACTGTAAGAAAAATTATTTAACAATTGTATATGTCTAATTTAATTTTGTTTTTGTGCACAAGTCAAAAGTAAGACCAACAGTTAACCATTTTATTCTATTTACGTTTACTTATTTAGTTCAAATATTTATTTGAATTTTTGTTTTCGGTTTGTAACAAAGTAGAACGCGGAATACAATAAAATTAATTTCGATTAATGAAATTGTTTATAGTTTTTCTATTACGAAGCATTTTAAGTAGAACAAAAATTACATTTTAGTACAAGGCAAAATTATTGAAATCATTCTAGTAATCGTTTTTTATTATAAATAATTTTTAATCGAAACCATGGCGAGTCTTTCATTAATTTGAAAATTAAATAATCTCGCATTACATGCCGACAAAACTTTCACTGTTTATTCCCGATATTATAATATGTCGTCGTTTAAGTTCTAACACCCCGTAAGTCATTTTTTGGCGGTTTAGAAAATGCCATCTATGTCAAAAAATTCGGGCTCATTACAAATTTTTGCTAAAAACTAATAGTTCTATATTTAATAAATCTATTATAAAGTGTACACGAATTATAAAATGGTATTGTAATGGTGTCTATGCAAAATTATGCATTTTTTCATTCTCCTGAAAAGTTCCTATTTTTGACATACGTGGTGTTAGTACTTCAACGACAATATATTAATTATTTAATATTGGCAAAGCATATAATTTAGATTATGTGGAAAACTTGATTTAATAAAATTTGCTTTGTTATTTTAAATGAGCATTTAAATAATCAAAGTTTCTACCGTTAAGCAATTTAATAATTCTGCATCGACAAAATATTCCCTATTTTTTCACCAACACATTTGGATGGTCTAAAAACTTCATTAAATAACATAAAGCAGAGTTAATAATGAAATTCTTAGATATGTCGAATCGAAAAAACTTCAAAGGAGTTAACAAAAGTGGCCTTGCAATATAATAGAACTAATTTATTTACTGTTCAACAGAGAGGAACAATATTTAAAATTCCAATAATGATAGTGCTACTGTTAATCTATATTTATAAATGAAAATATTTGCAATATCGAAACCGTTATTAAACACTGAATAATCAAAAGGATTCCCGCGATGCTGAATTTTCAATGAACCGCAGAACACCAGAATGTAGTTTTTAGATTACAATGCAAAGATCCGTAGAATTCAATCAATTTTCTTTTAGTAGTTGAACAGTTTTTGTTCTTTCAGAAACATAGTTAATTTGGTTATTGAACTTTACTGTAATTTATAATGATATTATAATTCATAACTGTTTTCAACCAAAGAATAATAACTAAGAGCGAATCGAGAGTTTCCCACTGGTACACTTAATAAACGCTTCGTATATTTCGAATTTCCCATTTCTCATTCTCAAACAAAAACAATGTACAATATTCCTAATTAAATAAAGTGGTCAATCTTATTACTATTTTTAAGGAAAAATGTTTATTTCCCGTTGAAAATTTGCTTATTTTTCGCTGAAAATTGGTTACTGAGTGCCACAAGTTGCGTTACTTTTTCATATTAGGGTTGCTGAATCGTTAATTCCCGAGACAAATTTCCCGGAAATTATCGCTCTAGAACCTGCAATTTCTAAATTGTAACTGAAAATGAACAATATTCATACTACTACAAGACGAGTCTTTAAATACAATCACTTACAGTCGAACCACAATAAGTCGAAACTAAAAATAATTCGGCTTATCGAGGTTCGACTGCATTTGAAAACCTATTTTTTAAATAAAAATTAACAATGTCAATTCCTCAAATGGTCTTTTGTAGAAGTGGTAGTTTTAGAGAGAAAAACAAAGATAGATAAAATAAATGTAATTACATATACTATATTAGATTAAATGCAGTTATTATTTGTCAGAAACATATTGTTATTAAATCACAAATTTTATAAATAAAGTAGTATTATTTACGAAATAATTTAATTATTGTGAATTATGCTTAAAACCGAGTGCGCACATTCGAGCTCAAAGTGGCACATTCCGATCTCGGGAAAATGAAGCGCGCCGCTCCGCGTCGCGCTTCATTTGCCTCCCTCGCTCGGAAATGTGCCACTTTTCGCTCGAATGCGCACATCCTCGTATTTATATAAAATACTTTTTTGATTTAAAAAGAAAAAAAAATAATGTATTCAAATAAAACACCATATATGCACATTTTTCCTAAATTAAATTGTACACTTGGCACAGCGTTGTAATTTTTAACTAAAATTATTTCGAAAGTAAATTCATTATTGTGAATCGAGCTTAAAACCGAGTGTGCACATTCGAGCTCAAAGTGACACATTCCGATCTCGGGAAAATGAAGCGCGCGCTCCGCGTCGCGCTTCATTTGCTTCCCTCGCTCGGAAATGTGCCACTTTTCGCTGAATGTGCACATATTCGTACTTCTTAGATTTGCCTACTTTTTCCTTAACTCTTTCAAATAAAAAAATTCAATTTAGTTTGGTACATATCGATTTTATGTTGAAAAATATATTTACCATAGCAATGAGTGCAAGGGAGCGAAAAGATACGACAATCATGTCAATGGGAGTGAGAGGGAACGATTAAAATTATTCAACTAATTTTTTGTGTAATTTATTGGCCTATATTATTGTGAATCGTGCTTAAAACCGAGTGTGCACATTCGAGCTCAAAGTGGCACATTCCGATCTCGGGAAAATAAAGCGCGCCGCTCCGCGTCGCGCTTCATTTGCTTCCCTCGCTCGGAAATGTGCCACTTTTCGCTCGAATGCGCACATCCTCGTATTTATTTATATTACTTTTTGGATCTAAAAAGAAAATAGTAATGTATTCAAATAAAACGCCATATGTGAACATTTTGATATAATCTAATTCAATTCTTCTTATGGCGACCTTTAAATGGGCGAATGTCTGCTTTACAACATTATTTAAATTCAAAAATTTCTTTATTAAGTATGTACAGTCAGCCCAAGAAGTAATCAACACTCTAAAAACAGTACTTACCGTAATCGAGCTTTTCCAAGAGACAGATTTTAGTTAAAAATGGTGTTTAAAGGGTAAACAAACATTTAAGGAGATTTATGACGGCTTTTCTTTTTATCAAACGGGAGTTTGTTTAGAGCACCAGGTAATTTTTGATTCATAGATTTGTTGAAGTTGAAAGCATTCGATGAATGTATTTGAGAATACTAAGTTTTCTTATTTTTACATTCGTAAGAATTGTTTTGTTTCTTTTTACGGAATACGGAAAAGCTTTATAATCAATTTACTAAATGTTTTTTAACAAAAACGACAGCTGTCACAAATACCTATATGTGTATATTTAAGATTTCAAATTTACCTCTTCTTCTTCTTCTTTATCTTCGCCTTTAATGCAATTGTTCCAACTGCTCCCTTATCGGGGTACTAAAATTACAAAGATCAGTCTTATTTTTTTTTAACTATGCAGCGTCAGATTTTGTTTCTTGGAATAGCACGATTACTGTTAGTGCTGTTTCTAGGGTGTTGATTATTCTTAAGCCGCCTGTACACTCAAACAATGCACCATGGCTTTTTTACGATTTGACTATTCCAGAATTTTTTGAGGGTTAATAGTTGTTCTATTATTCTAGGGCTTTCCTATAAGTAATCAATTTGCAAAGAGCCTGACAGTATGTAAAATTACAAATTTCCAAAAACGTAAAATATAATAAAGAATAAATAAATTGAATTTAAAATAATGTATTTTGTTTTTATCAATTGTTTACACGACTTTTTCAAACTTCTTGAATGCCGAGATTTCCCGAAAATACCTTCAACAGTTATCTTGGGTCTCGGGAATCAAAAAAATTTCGAGGCTGAGCAACCCTTCCCACAATTAATATTTTTTTTGCTCTTTGTTAATATATTTTTGTTAAACATAATTGTGTTTAAGTCTAATTACTTTAATTTATAAAAATATAAATAGCACTATTTTTAAGCGATTCTAAAAGTCTATTCTGTTTACCATCAATCGTGTCAAAACGAACACAACTGTCGGCGTTATTAAACAAAGTACAGCACGCGCAACGTATGAAGGCGAGCTTCGGCGCATTCCGATTCCATACTGAAGTAGCCGGTTTGCTGAAACGTACTTTTCAGTGGCGTGGGTAAAATAAATAAACCAAAAATGTTAAAATTCCTTACAAATTGACTAATTCTAATAAACATATATGTTTTTAATCTTATTGGTTGTTTCGTTTCCAATTAAACCTTTAAATCTACTTAGAATTTTTTTATTACCCGTTAGTAAAGCAATTACTTTCCGTCTGTAAAGCGCACCGACAACTCTTTTTTAATATTCTTAAATAAAACGTCACTGATATTTTCAAGAGGACAAAATGTGAGCTAAAAATAGGACAACTGCGCGCGCACTCGCTCGTCTTCATACGTGGCGCGTGCAGTACATGAAATCGAAATTATTCCGCTGGGTAAAAGAAAATTAATACTAAACGTGTTGTCGAATCATTTCTAATACAGGATTGATGTTTATTACGACGTTTCCTTATTGGATTAAAAATTGAAAAAAACACGTTATACATCGAACAACACTAAAGAAAATTAATGAACGTTCAAATTTAAAATAATTTTGTATACCTGTAATGTTATTAAGTTGGCAACTAATGAAACATGCCTCGCCATTTAAACGTATCTTATAGTATTTAATCGAGTAAACTGTTTCTTATTCTTTAATTTAAAAATAATTTAGTACGTCAAAAAAGAAAGCTACGTGTTATTAAAATGAAAATTATATATGACAAATGGCCATTCTATAAAAGGTACAACGAATTTGTAGACTTCATGGGCAGTCTAATCACCTACTTTTAAATTTTTAGATCTTAAAAGCAATCCATTCTTTAAAGATTATAAAATATTGGACAAAAAATTTAATACGCTAAGTAATTTCCTGTTCATTAGTAAAAATAAGTTCTATTCTTAATAAAAAAAAGTGTAACACTCTCTAATATCGCCGTGAAGAAAATATCACGTTTTGAAACTCACCAAGTTTAATTATTTGAAATGTAATTTAATGTATGTTTGTGTATGTATACAGATAACTCGATTAGTATTGAAGTACAACTGGATACAACACAATACGAACATTACGAATAATACCTTACATTAAAGTGAATTTAAATCAAAGTAATTATAGTCGAGTCCAGCTCTTACAGCTTTCAGTCCAGTAAATAACACATTCGCTATAAAGGTTAAACGATACTATACTTTGTTCTGCACCAGAGACAAAGCAATTATTTTTGTTAAACTTATGCATTTCTAGATCTCTTAGCGTATAGAATTTTATACATATGTACAACGGTGGTATAAAAAGAGCAAAAGAAATAAATCAAAAAATGGCCAAATCGAACTACAGTAAAACCTCTCTCCAACGGACAGTCGGGAGCCAAACGATATTGTTCGTTATAGAGGGGTGTCCGCTGAGAAGGAAAATCTAAATACAGTCAAATCAGCGTCCGTTCTTGCTCAAATTGATCGAATACTATATTAGGTTAGTTAAATGCAGTTATTATTTATCAAAATCATATTGTTATTAAAATAAAGTTATTATAAATAAAGTAGTATTATTTAGGAAGTAAATTAATTTTTGTGAATCACGCTTAAAACCGAGTGTGCACATTCGAGCTCAAAGTGGCACATTCCGATCTCGGGAAAATGAAGCGCGCCGCTCCGCGTCGCGCTTCATTTGCTTCCCTCGCTCGGAAATGTGCCACTTTTCGCTCGAATGCGCACATCCTCGTATTCATCGGATTTCTCTTTTTATTAAATTTAGTCCAATGAATTAAAAATTGAAATTAACTTAAATAAATTCAAACAGACTGTTTTTTTCATAGAAGTACGGTACTGTAAAGTTTGATTCAATATTTTTAAACAGTAAATTATTTATTGTGAATCGAGCTTAAAACCGAGTGTGCACATTCGAACTCAAAGTGGCACATTCCGATCTCGGGAAAATGAAGCGCGCCGCTCCGCGTCGCGCTTCATTTGCTTCCCTCGCTCGGAAATGTGCCACTTTTCGTTCGAATGCGCACATCCTTGTATTCATTAAACTTATTCATATTGATTTTTACATGTGGTCATATTTAATTAATTTACGCCAAAGAAGTATGACTTCTAACGCACGTACATAAGTACACGCATCGGTTTTTGTTGTAGCATATTTAACTTTTTTATTTTATTACTTTACAATATCTAAATTATGTATAGAGATACAGTAAACCCTCATTATACACTATATTGCAGGAACCTATCCCCCGCGGATAATGAGGGATTACTGTATCAGGATACAAGATACAGTAACTCAAAAAAGTATTTGCACTGCTGGAGAACTGGCGATTGCACAAAATAAAGAGAAAATTGAATGTTTAATATGACTTAAAATTAATTAGAAACTGAAATATTTAGTATTACAAAACAAGGCGATAAACCCTTATTTTTCATCAACAAAAAGTCGTTTTGTTTTAGGCAGTTTAGAACAATTTCTAAATCTAAAAACTTTGATACACAACTATCTATAATACGTTTTATTTCATTTTGGCTTATATTTTTTACTTTTCAAGCACTTGCATAGAATTATCTTTATTTACAATTTTGTTTAAGCTGAGTAACAATTAAATTTTTTTGTTTGCACAAATAAAGTTTCATTTTATACATTGTTCAAAATTTAATTGATCTAAGATTTATGCAATACTAGTGACCTATATAATTATTTGTTTACCTTAGTATGTATTGTTTTTTACAGTTTTTTTTTAAAGTACTATATATTATCGAAGTATAGCATGTAATTTAAATGTACTGCATTTCGTCTAATTTACTTGTTAAGTAAAACAAAAAGTTTTTAGTAAATGCAGTGTTAGTCGGTACAAAGCTACTATTAAACTGTTAAAGCTCGTTAAGAATAGATTTAAGAGAATAGCCAGCAATTATCTTCAAATTAGAATTCGATAAGCACTCAGGTAAATATTTGTTACAAACAATTTAACTTTAATAATAGTTTCTATTAAATACCAAAGCTTATTACCGAATTAATTTTTCTAATCAGTTAAACGCCAATTAATTAATTGTACATATACTTTTTTTAATAGATTTTATTCAAAAATTTAATTTTTCTTCAAAATTAATGATTTTTCAATAAGAAGTTTTATTTTTTTTACAGCTTTTCATATTTCTGGGGTGCGCTAACTTCAATAACGACCCTGTTGTTATTTATTGAAGAAAAAATATTCAGATATACAGTTCGTGTATTTAATTAAGGAGGCAAAAATGAAATTCTATATAAGAATTTATAATTTTTTGAAAACGGGACATTTTGGCGTCCCGAATTATTGCTTGGAAACAACGAGAAAGATGATCTAGAAACGGAACAGTCCCATTCAAAACGGGACGTATGGTCACATTACCCATGCCCATGTTATAAAACACTGCAAAAAATATACAAATATTGGGAAGTGGGCCAAATGGGATTTTTTTTCGCAATCTGCTTTTGGTACAACATTGATCTGAAACAGGTCGAAAAACAGACAAGTGCAAAACGATATTTTCCAAGAAAATATCGTGAAGGCATTGGGATACGTAAAAATCCAAACAATTCCAATAAAGACCGAGGTTTCCAAATTAATCCTATTTGACGCATTACCCTCCCCAAATTTGTTTGCGGTTATGGTTGAATAACTCTGAGTACATTGTTCTTCCATGACATGAGCATGGGTATATCAGGACCCCCCTGATTCGTGAATGATTCAGTATCAGAGCACCCAGCCCTGAAGATGCAAACTGAAATGTTTGCAAAACGTCGGAATTTTGCTATAAGATCCATCCGGAAGTCTTAACTAGTGGCGGTAATTGTGTTAATGTTAGTGACAGTGCTAGTACCAGCTCCTGGTCAGTGTTTTAATTTTATTATTAATAACCGTGAAAGCCTTAAGTTCAAATAATTAACACCTTTATCAAAAAACGCAAATCATTTCTTTGAATTTTTGTAGTGCTACCACTTTCTTGAATTTTGATATTTGTTTCTAAATCTTTTTAAATTACTGTTGTGCTTAGAAACTTAATTTGCATTTTCTGCTATTATTTTGTTTCGAGCAGGCAAAAGAAAATGTTTTTTATAACTGCTTCTGTAATTTGAAGTTACGATGTGATTGTATTTGTTAATTAATTTTCCGTGTCGGCTAATCGTTGCGCACAATAAGAAAATCGGCCATTATTAAAACAAAATAATTCCACGTTTATGTGTTATTGTTAATAATCAAAAGTAAACGTAATTAAAATAAGTACAGTTAGATAAATAGTTTTTCTCAACAATAGAACAATAACTTAGATTTAAAAGATAAAGAGACATTACTGACAGCTGTACCCGAAGTAAGTAGTTATTGCTGAAGTCGACGTTGGAACGAAATCATTTTCCCGATACTAAAATTGACTTGATAATGAACCCAAATCAAAAATACCGTTCTCAGCGATATCAGATAGAAAACGAGAGAGGAGCTTTCAATGATCATACCAATACTCTAAGTTTAATGCCCATTATTAGAAATTTACTGTTGTAATTTCATTTTAATGCGTTAATGTATCCCGCTTATTTGCTTTGAAACGAACAATATTGTGTTGCCGCACCATTAAGCGTCATATTAAGTTTATTACTGTATAACATTCGCGATACTAAACATTAAAATAAAAATATTTTTAATTACCAAAGAAAACCACAAATATCTATCATTAGAATTAATAGGAAAACCCATTAAACTTGTGCCACTATGCAATTAATTATTGTTCTAAGAGTGCCGTAAATAGCGCATTTGCATCTATTCATAATTTTATAAAATTGAAAACTTTTAATCAAAACTGTTAAATACAATTAAAAGTAGAAACTTATGTAATTCATAATAATGTTAACGTCCAATATCTTTTGATGTTAATTAAAGTTAATAGAAATTGGACACTGTCAATAAAAATCAAATCTTGTTAAAAATGCCACGTTTCGTTTCATAATTGAAACTTTATCAAGCAACTGAAAATTAATGATTTTGTATAACAATAACAACAAATTCAAGTATTTTATAAATAAACTTATAAAATGTCTTAACATGTCCAAAAATATGTCAAACATCAAAATTGTCCAATATACAGTGGAACCTCGCATAACGAGTGTTTCGCATAACGAGCAATATAAATTGTAAAAAATGACTCGCTTAACGAGTGAGGTTTCGCATAACAACAAAGCAAAAATCGTCTGGCAAAATGCTGAAATCATGGTAAACTGTAGCTTCGTGCATTGAGAAGCATCACCCTAATAAGGCAGTAACTATGCGCGTTAGAAATTTATTAAATGATAATGCGCTGTCGCATTTTTACCAAATTTTGAAGCGTAGGCAAAAGAAATGTCTCGACAGATTCCTTGTAAAAAGGAAATATGTATGTTACTAAGAAAAGATGAATATGAATCAGGCTTCTTAACAATTTATATGTATTTTTCTTTGAACAAATGCCACATATAACGTTTTTTGGAGTATTTTATTTGAAAATTTCAATTTTGAGTATTTTTTTCGGCACGGAACGCATTATTGTATTTTACATCAATTTATATAGTAAAAATTGTTTCGCTTAACGAGTGTTTCGCATTACGAGTAAGACTCCGGAACGCATTATGCTCGTTTTGCGAGGTTCCACTGTTTTTTAATATTATTTAAATTTAACAGAAATTGGACAACAATAAAACAACTCTTGTTAAATATGCAACGTTTCGTTTCTTTATTGAAACTTTTTCAAGCAACTGAACATTAACAAATATGTATAACAATAACAATTAATAAATACAAGTCATTTATAAAGAAAATTATAAAATACCTTAACAGGCGAAACAGCAAAATTGTACATGTGTCAAATATGAAAGATTGTAACTATTTTTCTAGATCAAAAATTATATGTAGTTATATAATTTTAATTTTTTGATTTAATTTGATTTTATTTAAGATGTCATAATGTGTTAAACTTTGTTTGGTTTAACATAATTTATATTTTTACAATCATTCGTAAGTTGTTTTAATCGTTCTTCGAGTTTTTGATTCGTTTGACCAATGTAACTACTTCCAAAACTACATGGGATTTTATAAATCAAACCAGATTGTTGAAGAAAAGGAATTAAATCTTTTAATTTACTATAAACTAGATTAATTGTTTTTAGATTATAAAATGCAAATTTTCCACCTCTGGGTCTAACAAAACGATCAAGTTTCAATAAGGACACGAAACGTTGCATATTTAACAAGAGTATTTTATTGACAGTCCAATTACTGTTAACTTTCAATAATATTTCAGATATTGAACGTTAACATTATGATCAATGTAAAGAAATTCAATAAATACGAGGATGTGCGCATTCGAGCGAAAAGTGGCACATTTCCGAGCGAGGGAAGCAAATGAAGCGCGACGCGGAGCGGCGCGCTTCATTTTCCCGAGATCGGAATGTGCCACTTTGAGCTCGAATGTGCACACTCGGTTTTAAGCTCGCTTCACAATAATTAATTTACTTTCTAAATAATTTTAATTAAAAATTACAACGCTGTGCCAAGAGTACAATTTAATTTTGGAAAAATGTGCACATATGGCGTTTTATTTAAATACATTACTATTTTCTTTTTAAATCCAAAAAGTAATTTAAATAAATACGAGGATGTGCGCATTCGAGCGAAAAGTGGCACATTTCCGAGCGAGGGAAGCAAATGAAGCGCGACGCGGAGCGGCGCGCTTCATTTTCCCGAGATCGGAATGTGCCACTTTGAGCTCGAATGTGCACACTCGGTTTTAAGCATGATTCACAATAATTAAATGACTTTCTAAATAATTTGAATTAAAAATTACAACGCTGTGCCAAGTGTACAACTTAATGTCAAAAATATGTGCACATATGTCGTTTTATTTTATTTTTAAATCCAAAAAGTAATTTAAATAAATTTTATAAATGCGCACACTCGACTTTAAAGCACGATACACAATTATTAATTTATTTTCTAAAAATGCTCAATTAAAAATTCAATGGCCGTATTTCTACTTCGAACTAAAGTGCTTTTACACTTTATTAAAAAAAAAAAAACGCTATAAGTCAATTTTTGAAGTTTCAATAAAAAAACGAAACGTGGCATTTTGAACAAAATTTGTATTTGTGTAATTCGTTTGATGTCCCACAAGATTTTAAAAATATTCCGACTCGGAAACGAATTAATAAAGACATAAAAATGTATTAAAATTTAACAATGCGAAGTACAATAGTTGTATTCAAAAAAGCGAGACTGAATAAAAAACCGGAACCGAAAGACGAGTACGGAACACCAAAATTAACAAATAAAAAAGCTTCGTCAATAAAAATGACTTGTTCCACGACGTTAATCAAAGAATTAACAATGAATCTTTATATTACAAGAGCATGATTCTCAATATTACTAGTAATAACAATTAAAATGTTTTAAATTATGATATCTGTATGACTATAACACCTTTACAGCTTTCCTTGAAAAGGAAACGACATTGATTTAGTCCAGTGGTTCTTAACCGGTGTTCTGCGGAACGCTGGTGCTTCGTCACCTTAGAGAAAGTGTTCCGCCAAAATTTGAAAATCACTGAAAACTAGATTGTTTTATTTTACTATTGTGGTTCAGAAAAACCCAAAATTCTGAGTGTTCCATGATTTTGAAAAGGTTAGGAACCACTGGATCACTCAGACCAAAATTTAAAACACAAGCGTATAAGGGTATTTTTTTTCTGTATCATAGAAAGCTACTTTCTTTTTCTTTATGACATATCATTACCAACGTTTTTTGGAAATTGCTGTCAAGATGCTGCAAAGTCCATTATTTCAAATTTTGGAGTTTAACGCATTTAACTGTGCCTAGAATTTGAATTAGAGCAAAAGAACAATTTAAAATAACTGCTCCATAAGCTAATATTTTATAAAAAATACAGTCGAACCTCGATAAGTCGAAGTTGAAAGGAAAATAAAAATAATTCGAGTTATCGAAAATTCGGCTTATCGAAGTTCAACTGTATAGTTAAAATGTTATTATCAAAAATTTTTATAAAAAATCTGCTTGTGGCCACCGTAATGTGGGACAAGAAAATAATATGGAACGCAAAGAGTACAAATTAACTGCGAACGCAATACCTTTTTGAAAAAAAAAAAATTGGAAATATGAAAAATAGCCCCGCTACTGTCTTCGGATAGTTCCAAAATATTTGACTTTTTTTTTAAATCATTGCGAATCTTAATCTAATTTGATAATTGAGCGTGTTAAAATAAATTGTCACTTAAAATAGGGTTAATCTGTCCAATAGCAAATATCAACCGCATTTCATTTTTTTTAAGATAGATTGGCTGCAATTTTGCGAATAAATGAATATTAACACAATACACCCGCCACCGTTGCATTGTGTAATTGTTATTGTCCGAAATGAAGCAATTATTGATGAAAAATAAGGGTTTATCGCCTTGTTTTGTAATACTAATATTTTAGTCTGTAATTAATTTTGAGCCATATTAAACGTACAATTTTTCTCTTTATTTTGTGCAATCACCAGTTCTCAAGCAGTGCAAATACTTTCTTGAGTTACTGTATCTTGTATCCTGATACAGTAATCCCTCATTATCCGCGGGGGATAGGTTCCTGCAATATAGTGCGGCCACAAAGTCCGTGGATAATGAGGGTTTGCTGTATCTATACATAATTTAGATAATGTAAAGCAATAAAATTAAAAAATTAAATATGCTACAAAAAAACCGATGTGTGTACTTAGGTACGTGCGTTAGAAATCATACGTCTTTGGCGTCAATTAATTAAATATGACCACATGTAAAAATCAATATGAATAAATTTTATAAATACAAGGATGTGCGCATGCGAGCGAAAAGTGGCACATTTCCGAGCGAGGGAAGCAAATGAAGCGCGAAGCGGAGCGGCGCGCTTCATTTTCCCGAGATCGGAATGTGCCACATTGAGCTCGAATGTGCGCACTCGGTTTTAAGCTCAATTCACAATCAATAATTTACTTTCTTAGACGACTAACGTTCAAGTTAGATGAGCGCGCGTAACTTTCATTGCCGACTAACATTTCACTCTCAACCGTCGCCAAAAGAAGTATAACTTCAAAACCCAAAATTTTAATAATACAATTAAAATAATCATTAAAAACTTGTAAACAATTTTTAATTTGTTATGAAGATGAAGTTATTAAACTACTATTTAAAAATATGCAACAATGTTGCTCTTAATTAATAAATTGAAGTTATGTAACTATTAGCAACATACATGAATGAAGGTAATCGACTATAAATTTTTAACTCTTAAGCAGCGCGATGATTTTGTATTCAACGTAATTGAATTATATATAATAATACATGACTGTTCGTAAATCCGTATAAATGATTACAGGTTATTCGTAATTACGTTAACTAGCTCTGCACTTGAAATGATTGATTATTATCCTCAAATAATTTGGCAGGTTTAAAAATATTCAATTATATTTCATTTACCACTTTTTTTGCACTTACATTTATTAAAAAGCGATCAATTATAATTAAAATAACACGAAGGAAAATTAAATTAAAATTACTATTCCTAACTGTAAACTAAAGAGTTGTAATGAGTATTCTTTCCTAAGCTTTCATTATTAAAATGAATTTTCATTTTTTAACATTTCGACGCACACTTGTCTCAGTAATAACTTAAGACAATAGTCGTTCAAATAAAAAAGCATTGAGATTTGTTGGCTTTACACATTAATTGTTATCAGTAATAATTTTATAAAATTGTTAAAATTATAGATTCCTTAAGAATTATCCATACAAAAAAACGTAAATAGAAATACAAACAAACCTACCGCCTATTGCCCATTGGGGACTTAATTCAATTGAAAGTTATTATTGTGGGACGTTTATTTTGAACTAAATAAAGCAAAACTTAAAAAACATTAGAATAAATCAAACTCACATTAGATGACTTCATCCAAAGCACTCCTCTTTAAAAAAAACACTAATTATTTAATTACAAATAATCGTTTATGATTTAAATAATTTAAAAATGAACACTTAATAAATATTTAACTCGCTGCAATAAAACACGTATTTAAACAACCGACGTTTAAAAGCAACTAAAAGTATAAAAATGACTGGTTTTCTTATCTCTAACTTCGAAACTTATCAGCCGTACGTGGCCGAAACGATCATAAAAACTTGGAAATAAAAATCGATAAAATGTGAGTGTACAAAACAACATACTAGAAAATTCCAAATTATCGAAATACTGTCCAAAATGGTTTGCAAAACCGTTGACAACAAATTTGTAAAGCTATTTTCAAAAAGTACAAAGATTTAAAATTTTCTCTTTCTAGCGTTTGATAAAGCAAAAAATACTAGAGTACATTAATAAAATTTAAAAGAAATCACAAACAATTCTAATGTATGTTTGTTCTAACATAATTTAGTTTTTAAAAATCTTAGTTGGCTAATTTTTTGCAATATCTTCACGAGTCAATAGTGTAGATAACCCATTTTTCATCACCAGTGACGCTTCGCTTCAAAAAAGAATCGATTTCGTTGTATTTGAGTTGCACAACGTTGTTCTCAGTAGAAAACCCCAACTCCACATTTTTGAAAAAAATTAATTTGTGTTCCAAAGAAATACCGAACATTTTTTATATACCATACATTTTCAATAATTAATTAGTGTAATAATTTAATTTGTCATGTAATTCTGATTTTAATAGTTTTTTTCAGGGCTGTGTAAAAATAATTGGTCTTCTTTACTATTTATTCTAATTAATAAAACAAAAGTATCTAAACTTTTAAAAATGCTTTTTACAGTAGGGTTATTAGTACATAGAAATCTTTTTTAATTGTTAAACCTTACTTTTGTCATACCTTTAAGAACATAAATGTAAAACGTTGCTCAATAATCAAAAAGACGTGCACATTTCACAAAAAAGTAGAACATTTTAGACCGAAGAAAGTTATTCCCAATTCGTCAGTTACGGTCCTGGTAGTACTTACTATTAACTGTGTATTGGTAGGTTTTAATTAGGTTCGTTATTTTATATTAACCATAAATTCTTATTACTGTTATAAATTAAAGAAAGAAACATGAAGCTTATTATTAAATTAATATTATAGACCCGTTAGAAAAAATTAGGTATATTTTTCTTATAACAATATACCAAACGTTTTTGGAGATTTTAATCTTTGGGATATTTGCAGTTTCTCATAAAACCATATTAGGCATCGATTTTTGGGAATGTCTTTAAGTAAATAGATTTTTCTAATAATTTAAATCATTGTAATGTGTGGTTTAATTCCTTTTGGTGTATAACAATGCTAGTTTATCAAGTGGCCTAGATATATACGACCGCCTGCATCTATAATTATCCCGTTGAACATATAATTTTGCCTATTCTCAAAAAAATTAGTGACATATTTTATGTAACGTACGTAAACTCAAGTGACATACATTATGGCTGCAATAAACTCAAAGGAACTTATGTAGCTGTTGTTAATGCATAGTAGTTAATAAAATAGTAGTTAGGTACATGCAACAAATTCCTTTCTATAGATTGCTCTTAATTTCTGTAATGACAACGCTTGATTTATTTTTAAATAACCTCTTAGGCGATTTATCATTAATAAAATAAAACACGCACTAATAACATTATTTAGATCTTATCCAGTTTGTACATTTAACATATTAACCTACCAAAAATTATTTATGCTTTTCATTTGCGAGAATATAAATACTCATTTAAAAACCGCTTTTTCTCATATAGAAAGTAAATTTGATGCTGTTCAGTAAGTTCTCCATTTAATAACACTTGTCATTGTTAATGCGAACTTTTGTTGTATTAACAACTTTACTTTCTAGTATATGGATGTTTAAACACGTGTTTTATGTTTATATTATTCATTTATAATAAAGTATTCAAACACTTTCGATGTACTCCATACAATTCTGTTATTTATAGAATTACTAAACTATGTTTATATTTATCTGATTCAAAGTAAAACAAGCACGAAAAACGACAAAAAGCCATACATCATTAAAATAAAAACCAAATATTTCAAAGACTAAAATTTATGTCATTTTATTGTCAAAAATCCGATATTATTCTAATATTTTTTATTAAAACATACAAATTATGATTCAATTTTTTGATAAATTAAATGTTTAAATTAAAACTCATATTTATTACAATTAATACAAATTAATTTATTAATACCCACAATATTAATAAAAAATGTTATTAACGAAATAATATAAAGTATTGGCGTTATCATTTATAAGTTTTATAATTTGATGTTAACAATATCATCTAGTGCCATCTATTTTTGAGTATCTAATACCAATGCATGAATCTTGCCGCCTACTGGTACCTCAATGAGATCACATTAGAAACTTTTTTTCTTGTGTGAAAATGAATTTTTAAGCAATGACACTTGTAAATTAAAACATTATCTAAATACAAAATTTCGTCCGAACCTTTACAACTGTTTCCAAAAAACAAATATATATATACAAGAATTGCTCGCTTATAGTATAACAGTCTCCAACCCCACGCTCGCGGGCACCATCGCGCCCACAGGTCGTTTTACGTGTGCCCACCGTTGTGCAGCCATGATAAAAAAATACTTAAATTTTGACCAAACGCTTCTTTTGACAGAAAAGACAGAAAACGTTTACATTTTTAACTCAAAGCAGTTATGATTTAATGATTAACATTTTACAATCGGTAGTTTTTAATATTTCACTGATCTCAAAAAGAGAAAAAAATTTAAGAATATTCTTATTTAATACTGTGATTTTTAGTAATATTTCTAATAATTAATTTGTATAATAAAGGTTCAAATATTTATTTTATCAAAAGAGTCAATCAAAGCTCGTATATGTTAATAAAATTTCAAACAACATTGCAAATTAACATTAAATGACATAACTTTTAATCATATCGCACATTATTTTAAAAAAACTAATCCATGTAGTTATGTACGTAGGTTAGAAGTTATACTTCTTTGGCGAAACTCAATTAAATATAACGACGTGTGATATCGCGTACTTTGCGTTTGTGTATAGCTAGCCCAGCGCTGGCAAATTATATGTTACTGTGCCTCCCTAAAAAAAAACTAATTTTGCCGCCTATTTCCCGAATTATTCGGCAAATAGGTTCCGGAGAAAACCGGGTAAATCAAAATCATAATTTTTTGTATGGGAAACCATAAAAATCGAAAACAAAGCCAAATATGCATAAATTGGTTAGTTATTTTTAGAAATCAATTAATTTTTTTATATAAAATAGGTTTTTTTAATGAATCCGTTATTATAAATTTTGGTTAAAAACCGACTGCAAATCGGCCACCGGAATATCTGCACCTTTCGTTTTAATGTGCACATACGTCGTTTAATTTGGGAACATTGCCCTTTTCTTTTTAAATCAACAATTAATGGAAACAAATTTAATAAATACAAAGATGTGCGCATTCGAGCGAAAAGTGGCACATTTCCGAGCGAGGGAAGCAAATGAAGCGCGACGCGGAGCGGCGCGCTTCATTTTCCCGAGATCGGAATGTGCCACTTTGAGCTCGAATGTGCACACTCGGTTTTAAACGTGATTCACAATAATTAAATGACTTTCTAAATAATTTGAATTAAAAATTACAACGCTGTGCCAAGTGTACAATTGAATTTTGGAAAAATGTGCACATATGGCGTTTTATTTGAATATATTATTATTTTCTTTTTAAATCCAAAAAGTAATTTAAATAAATACGAGGATGTGCACATTCGAGCGAAAAGTGGCACATTTCCGAGCGAGGGAAGCGAATGAAGCGCGACGCGGAGCGGCGCGCTTCATTTTCCCGAGATCGGAATGTGCCACTTTGAGCTCGAATGTGCACACTCGGTTTCAAACGTGATTCACAATAATTAAATGACTTTCTAAATAATTTGAATTAAAAATTACAACGCTGTGCCAAGTGTACAATTGAATTTTGGAAAAATGTGCACATATGGCGTTTTATTTGAATATATTATTATTTTCTTTTTAAATCCAAAAAGTAATTTAAATAAATACGAGGATGTGCACATTCGAGCGAAAAGTGGCACATTTCCGAGCGAGGGAAGCAAATGAAGCGCGACGCGGAGCGGCGCGCTTCATTTTCCCGAGATCGGAATGTGCCACTTTGAGCTCGAATGTGCACACTCCGCTTTAAGCGTGATTCTTAGATAGCTAACCCCATAGTGTCAAATTTTGGTTACCTATGGGCGCGCAGCCTCCTTTGCCTGCTAAAATTGTACTCTCAACGCGCCAAAGAAGTATAACTTCAATAAATACAATTTTTCAAAAAAAAATACAATTTCCTATGCGATGTATGGCAAATTTCGCTCTGAATTGTTTATAACAAACGTAATTTATAATTTAAAAAAATACAAACGATAAATAAGTCGATTAAAATTATATTCATACTGTGCAAATTTCTATTAAGCTTTTAATTAAATTATTGAAACACGCAAAATTAAATTGTGTTAAAATAAAAAAATGGTTATTATAAAAATAACAGTATAACTTTTTGATATGGTTATTTTTCAGGTTTTTGCCCATCGTAATATTATGGCTATTAATTTGACACCTTGAATACGGAAGCTGTATCAAAGTTTTTCACGTATTCTGGTTGATGGACTGTATAATATTTTATTAAGTTGTTTCGTTTTATTTCAGACATTTTTTTGGTTGAAATATTGCCTAAGATTATTTAACCACCGCGAAATATTATACAGCACTTTTAAGTGGAAGTGCAGTTTTTTTTATAATTAAAAACAATTTGTCACTTTGCACGGTAGATTGATGTATCATCCTTAATTATTGTAGAAAAAACGGTATTCTTTAATATATATATTTTTTTAAATATACCACATAAAGATGATTTAATGTTTTTGTTACTAAATACGGTATGACTCAAGGCACGTACGTGAGCTACAAAACCTGTAAAATTATTTTACAACTTAAGGAACATATTGCATACGTGTTTAAACATAAAACCATAAGACAGTTATAATAATAACCGACAAAAGACTTTACCTATTTATTTTATGGAAAAGCAAATTTCTGTTATGTGGTGATCAATTGCTATTGTCAATTTCTAAATATTTGTTTATTTATTTTGATATAATAAAAGTTTTATGTATTTTTGGAAGCTGTTGGGTGACATATGGCTAAACAACAATTTTCAATAATCAGTTGCACACTGTAAACTATGATTAATATTTATTACAGAATTTTCAAAATAATGATTTTCCATTTTTATAAAACGTATTTATACGTCAAGATATAAAAAGTTTATCTTTAAAAAAAGCGACAAAAGTATTAACAAGTAACATAATAATTATTCTTTAAAAAAAAGTGTGTTAAATTTGTAGAATGTAATTTTTTTCAAAAATTTTATTAAAACCATAATTATTGAAGCTTTGGAAAATTATTAAATTTTTTTATTACGCTTTGTATATAACTTCAGAATGGATTTTTAAATTTTGTATAAAATTTCAAAAAATTTTACTTCATTTGTATTTGAACACATCTATCATCTATAATAACAATAATCGAAAAAGATCATTGTTCAAGCGTGATAAATCACTGCAACCCACATCAAAAACTGAATTGCAATTAAAAAAAATCATGCTTTCAGTTTTGTAAGATTTTAAACGTGTTCTGTAATTTTGAGCTACTTCCAAGCAAACCAACGATCAATTCATGTTTATTATCAACAACTAATGAAATTGGAAGAAGCAATTGAAGATAAACGGCCAGAATTGGCTGATCGTAAAGGCATTATGTGCACCATGACAACGCTCGACCTCACATACCATTAGTAGCTCGTCAAAAATTATAAAGACCTGAAGTTCTAGGAACGTGAAATGATAAAGTGACTATAAAGATGGAAAAAGATCATTAAACAAATTAGTTGATTAAAATCCATTATTTGCAGAAAAAAATTGAGTTTTATTTCAAATTAATCTTCCGTGTACGAGTTGGGGTATAACTAACCTGGCCAATTTTTTTCTTGTTAAAACGGGACGCTTGGTAATCGTGCTTAAAACCGAGTGTGCACATTCGAGCTCAAAGTGGCACATTCCGATCTCGGGAAAATGAAGCGCGCCGCTCCGCGTCGCGCTTCATTTGCCTCCCTCGCTCGGATATGTGCCACTTTTCGCTCGAATGCGCACATCCTAGTATTTATTGAATTTCTCTACTTATTCTTCGCTCTTTTAAATCATAAATCTAAATTTCGTTTAGTCATATCAATTCTATGTTCGAAAAACGTATTTACTATAGCAATGAGTGGAAGGGAGCGAAAAGATACGACAATTGTGTCAATGGGAGTGAGAGGGAACGATTAAAATTATTCAACTGATTTTTGGCCTAATTCATTGGCCTAAATTATTGTGAATCATGCTTAAAACCGAGTGTACACATTCGAGCTCAAAGTGGCACATTCCGATCTCGGAAAAATAAAGCGCGCCGCTCCGCGTCGCGCTTCATTAGTTTCCCTCGCTCGGAAATGTGCCACTTTTCGCTCGAATGCGCACATCTTAGTATTTATTACATTAATATAATATACCATAAGCTCTTTCAAATCAAAAACTTTAATTTAATTTAGTAATTATCGATTTTATGTTCGAAAAACGTATTTACCATAGCAACGAGCGGAAGGGAGCGAGAAGATACAATGTGTTTCACTTAAACCTATTCATTATTAATTATTAAAATATATTGCTTTTTATTGAACTGTCCTAAAGTACAATTTTGTGGATTTTATTTCATTTTATTTTCGGGGTATGGCTAACCCCACCTAGTACGGCATGTGGCATTTGGACACCTAGTATGCGGAAAGTTAAAAAACCAAAATTACTTTCTTACCAACCCGATAAGTTGAATTCTACGAGTTCTTAGATATAAATTATTTTGTGGTTTGCTACTAATTATTATCGTTTTTTTAAGTAAAAAATATTTAGTAGGATTTAGTTAATAACCAAAGAGCCAGCGCCTCTTAGATCAATTTTTGGCCTGCCGAACGGAAAAATTACTGACCAGGCTCAAATTGTAGAGGGCAAAAAACTGATTAATCGTGTATAATTTTTTTTTCTTAAAAGTGCCTGGAACATGGAGTTTTACCGACTTGAAAAATGAGCTGCGCTTGAACGGTTGAATTAGTTTTTATCGCAATTTTAACGAGTTTTTTTCATTGTCGCCCATTATTTAAGCTAGATATTGATGAAAAAGGTTCTAAATAAACCGAAAAATTTTTATAAAAATTTTTTTTTTGATTTGAGCCTTCAGAAACTAATTCTGATAGGTCGATTTTCCTTTGAGTTTTTCTCAATGTTCCCAAACTTTTTTTAAACATTTTTTTCCACAAAAAAATTTATTTTTCATGCTCTTTCTAATGATGCTAGTCAGTAATTTTTCCATCCACTCATTCCCATTTAGGCAAACTTGTGATCAAAGAGACGCTGGCTCTTTACGAAAATTAAAATACTGGTATTTTTAAGTAATTTCAAAACAAAATAAGATTAATTGTATATTTCCATGATTGAGTACAAATATTTCAATCTTACCAAATTGTTTATAAATGTAGTCGCCCCCTTTCGAATAAAATAACAAAAATAAATAATATAATATAGTATCAAATAATTAGAATAAAAATATTTTGATTATAGTCGTTTGGTAAGAACCCAAAATTAAGTGAAATTATCGTACCTTTTCATAATAAATATCTGTTGAACATTTATTCACGGTTGTATAGGTGTTTAAATTATTCTAATTACACAATATAAGTTTAATAAATTAAGAATGAGAATGAAACGTATATTATTAATATCAATATAACGACTATCCGTAAATCATCTGGCACATTTAATCTTTTATGGACCTCCATTAGACTATATGGACATGTTCGCCTTTTTCGCTAAAGCGTTTCTTTAATGGGATAATGTTTAATTTACCGTAATACTTTATATCTCGATTTTGGACTATTTTAAAATTTTGCAACGCGATTATTTGAAAAGATCGTATCATCGAACAACAAAGAACGATAGCAAAGTAATAAATCATACAATCAAATTTGCGCTTATGTACTTAACCCAGATATCTTTAGTGTTTCTTACAATTGTTTTTACAGTTTGAATTTATAGTCATTATAGTTGAAAACCCATTCCTTAATTACGTTAAGGTCATGTCCATTCACGTAGACACCTAATTGTTTACTGCTTTTCTTAATAAAAGTGTGACTTTTCCCACAAATCTACTTTTTTTTTAGATCCAAATTGTTTAGGAATTCAGAATAATCAGCAAACTTCTCAACATTTTAATCCCAAACTTTTACCACTTTTTTTTCGAAAGACTATCCAACGAAGCATTTAACACTGGTTCTTTAGTTCATTCTTTACATTACAAGTTAATTGTTTTTTAAATAATTGCAACTTCCGTTGTTCCGAGTCATTGTAACAATTAAAAATTTTAAACCTTTTTTTAGGGTAGATGACTTCACTTTTACTTTGTCATAGTCAAAAGAGAGCAAATTTTGATTACGACCCCAAATAGTTTAATAACTGATTTCTTTTATAAACATTGGTGAAAAAATTAAAATACAGCTACCCATACAACGAATTTCTATATTTAAAGTGAATTTCTATATACCGGGTGTCAGACAAATAAATAATAAAACTTAACCCACTTATAAATGACCCTAAACTGTACAAGCCATGTAGTCTTATGTGTAATAAATACCTTATTATCTAGAATATTTCGAAAATTTTTGTTCAAGTCTGTTATAGCGATGCTATTAAAGTCACAAGGATTTTTTTTTAAATCAAATAAAAATCGCATATCAAATATGTCTATTAGTAATGAAGTTCATACTAAATGACCTCACTCTCTTTTAAAAGCATATGGAAAATTAAAATGCATTTTTCTCTAAACTGTTTAGATTTAGGACATATTACATACAAACTTTTATTGTTTAGATTGGTGTTAGATATCACCCCGTTAAGTTTCAGTATCCATTCGTCTGACACCCTATATAACAAATTCTTAAGCTATACATTACTACTATGTATTATTTATATATAATGTAATTTTCCTATAACAAAGATTATCAGAATTTACCCACTTCTTTATATAGAAGTTTCAGTGTATTTTATTTTTTAATTTTGTCAGACAAAAAAAAAACAAATCAATCCTTGAATACTTAAAGCTAAGTCAAAAAATAACGTATCATCGGTTTGCGAAAATAACGAAAATATAAATCAGTTCCACCACAGATCCCAAATTTAGACTGATTTATTTAAGTAAAAATAATATTAAAAAATCCCAAATAATATTATAAAGAAATGGCAAATTTTTTTGAATATTTATGAAAGATTTGCTTGCCTGTTTCAAATTTTGGCTTTGCCTACACCCTACAGACTGAACCACGATAACCAAAGATAATTCCACCTAGAAATATAAAATTATTTTTCTGGCATTGGATGCAATCTTACTACCGTTATAATTAACGCAGGAGTTATTAAAATTAAATAAAATTGAAAAAAAATAGAGACAATTATTGTGATCTAAATACTTTAGGAGTCGATTAATTATAGTACAGTTCGTTAGTCCTGGTTGATTTTTTTCTAATTTTGGTTTAATAATCATAATAAATTAATTTATAAAATATGAAAGTATCCTATTTTAGAATAAATTAAAAAATAAATGCTTTGTTACAGTAAATTATTTTGCAAATGTGTTGTACTAAATGTTATTAAAAAAAATATTAAAATCTAACTGTAACAGAAATTTCTTCGTTACAGCAACCTACTACTTATATGCAAAGCATCTTAACCGATATCTAGAAACTGTTTATGAAGCAACAATTTTGCAATAAGCGTGATAGTAATGGCGATAACCATTTTACAACGTTCTAATTATCAACAAATCCTTTATTTACAAACTCACATAATTTATATTGAACTATCAATTTGCTTCGAATACGTATCTTAAGCTTAAAGCGCAATCGATGATTTACAATCGTGAGTGTAATTAAGAAATAGTTCAAATTACTTTTGAAAGCTTCATCGAGGATCAATTTTCAAATGCATCGCAAAATGCAACGACTTCCGTTATTTCAATTGCAGCGATTGTATAAATAAGTGTTATTAGTATTAAGCCTTAAGACACTATGAAAATCCTGCAAGAAGAAACCTAACACTATTTTATATTTATGATACCGCAAGAATATCGGGTTGGCAAGAAAGTAATTTCGCTTTATTACTTTGAAATGGATTTCAATTTTTTTATTCGAAGAATGGATTTTAATCAACTATAAATATACCATTTTGTTGAACGACCTTTTGCCACCTTTCTGGTAATTCCAAGATTCCATGCTATATGGTGGATGTGACATCAGTTCCCACCCAAGCTCTAATAATTTTTGACGAATTACCAAAGATGTGTGTGGTCGAGCGTTGTCATGATGGAACATAATATTTTTACGATTAGCTAATTCTGGCGGTTTATCTTTGTTTGCTTCCCCCAATTTCATCAGTTGCTGACAGTAAATATTTGATTGTTTGGTTTCTTAGAAGCAACTTAACATAAGGTTTGTTCCTGCAGCAGTCACAAACGGTTGCCAACTGTCCGCAGCTTGTGCACTCGCCGAATGAATTTTAAGTAAATTATTTATGTAGAAATGGTTGCTATAAGTCACCTCGTGGTTATATTTTTACATCATCAGTAGACAAATGCAATAAATACAAGAATGTGCACATTCGAGCGAAAAGTGGCACATTACCGAGCGAGGGAAGCAAATGAAGCGCGACGCGGAGCGGCGCGCTTCATTTTCCCGAGATCGGAATGTGCCACTTTGAGCTCGAATGTGCACACTCGGTTTTAAGCATGATTCACAATAATTTAGGCGAATAAATAATGACGATTAATTTCAATCTTCCTTCTCACTCGTACTAATAAGATTATGGTATCTTTTCGCAAGTGTGGAAGAGCCGCATCCGAGGAGTTAAAGAGCCACATTTGGCTCGCGAGCCGCAGGTTGCCGACCCCTGCATTAGACGAAAAAGCAGTTAAATAATTTTAATTATTCTCTCTCACTTGCAATGAGGAGATTGTTTATCTTATCGCTCCCTTCCACTCATTGCTATGGTAAAATGGTTTTTGAACATAAAATGGATATTTACTCAATTGAATTGAAAAAGCGTAGGATAAAGTAGACCAATGCAATAAATACAAGGATGTGCACATTCGAGCGAAAAGTGGCACATTGCCGAGCGAGGGAAGCAAATGAAGCGCGACGCGGAGCGGCGCGCTTCATTTTCCCGAGATCGGAATGTGCCACTTTGAGCTCGAATGTACACACTCGGTTTTAAGCATGATTCACAATAATTTAGGCGAATAAATAATGACGATTAATTTCAATCTTCCTTCTCACTCGTACTAATAAGATTATCGTATCTTTTCGCAAGTGTGGAAAAGCCGCATCCGAGGAGTTAAAGAGCCACATTTGGCTCGCGAGCCGCAGGTTGCCGACCCCTGCATTAGACGAAAAAGCAGTTAAATAATTTTAATTATTCTCTCACTTGCAATGAGGAGATTGTTTATCTTATCGCTCCCTTCCACTCATTGCTATGGTAATATGGTTTTTGAACATAAAATGGATATTTACTCAATTGAATTGAAAAAGCGTAGGATAAAGTAGACCAATGCAATAAATACAAGGATGTGCACATTCGAGCGAAAAGTGGCACATTGCCGAGCGAGGAAGCAAATGAAGCGCGACGCGGAGCGGCGCGCTTCATTTTCCGAGATCGGAATGTGCCACTTTGAGCTCGAATGTCACACTCGGTTTTAAGCATGATTCACAATAATTTAGGCAATAAATAATGACGATTAATTTTCAATCTTCCTTCTCACTCGTACTAATAAGATTATCGTATCTTTTCGCAAGTGTGGAAAAGCCGCATCCGAGGAGTTAAAGAGCCACATTTGGCTCGCGAGCCGCAGGTTGCCGACCCCTGCATTAGACGAAAAAGCAGTTAAATAATTTTAATTATTCTCTCTCACTTGCAATGAGGAGATTGTTTATCTTATCGCTCCCTTCCACTCATTGCTATGGTAATATGGTTTTTGAACATAAAATGGATATTTACTCAATTGAATTGAAAAAGCGTAGGATAAAGTAGACCAATGCAATAAATACAAGGATGTGCACATTCGAGCGAAAAGTGGCACATTGCCGAGCGAGGGAAGCAAATGAAGCGCGACGCGGAGCGGCGCGCTTCATTTTCCCGAGATCGGAATGTGCCACTTTGAGCTCGAATGTGCACACTCGGTTTTAAGCATGATTCACAATAATTTAGGCGAATAAATAATGACGATTCATTTTAATCGTTCCTTCTCACTCGTACTAATAAGATTATCGTATCTTTTCGCAAGTGTGGAAGAGCCGCATCCGAGGAGTTAAAGAGCCACATTTGGCTCGCGAGCCGCAGGTTGCCGACCCCTGCATTAGACGAAAAAGCAGTTAAATAATTTTAATTATTCTCTCTCACTTGCAATGAGGAGATTGTTTATCTTATCGCTCCCTTCCACTCATTGCTATGGTAATATGGTTTTTGAACATAAAATGGATATTTACTCAATTGAATTGAAAAAGCGTAGGATAAAGTAGACCAATGCAATAAATACAAGGATGTGAACATTCGAGCGAAAAGTGGCACATTACCGAGCGAGGGAAGCAAATGAAGCGCGACGCGGAGCGGCGCGCTTCATTTTTCCGAGATCGGAATGTGCCACTTTGAGCTCGAATGTGCACACTCGGTTTTAAGCATGATTCACAATAATTTAGGTGAATAAATAATGACGATTAATTTTAATCGTTCCTTCTCACTCGTACTAATAAGATTATCGTATCTTTTCGCAAGTGTGGAAGAGCCGCATCCGAGGAGTTAAAGAGCCGCATGTGGCTCGCGAGCCGCAAGTTGCCGACCCCTGTTCTAGCTGAAAACAAATTTGTGACCAACTTTTAGTTTGATGCTAGTTTGCGTAAAAGTTTTCAAACTGTTTGCACTTGCTGAGGAACAAACCTATACACACCTTCATACTCCCACCAAACTGAAAGCATGATCTCTTTTTGATGCAATTCAGCTTTTGATGTGGCTTGTGCTGGTTCATCACGTTTGGACCATGATCGTTTTCGACTCATGTTGTTCTTAACATTTGAAATGATTTTCAATTGTTGTGTGTGATATATTTAAGCTATCAGCCATCTCTTTCAGTTATATGATAGTCTTCTTCAAATATGACATTGATTTGATCATTATTAACTATGGTTGGTGGACCAAAACGTTAGTGATCTTTAAGTGAAATTTTCATCACCATAAATTTCACATGAGTCTTTGTGGGCCTCAGAAGCTTTCTTGGCTTTACGAAAATCAAAAAAATATAAGACAAAAATGTTCGTTTTTACGCTCTATGTTAAATTTGGCACTAAACTAAGAAATATAAACCAAATACCAAGTAATTTGTTTCTAAAGTAGTTTAAAAGTGATTCAAAAGAATTATACCGCAATCAATTTGTGAAAACCGAAATTACTTTTTTGCCAACCCAATACTTACTGCATTTCGCATATGTAACATATGTAAATCGATGTATCAAATACAAAAAATAACAACATTCTTCAATAATAAGAAAAACAACTTAATTAATTGATTATCCAGAAGTGTTATTTCGATAATCATACTATTCGAGATCTAACATAATGATTTCAACACGAATACTTGTATGCCAAATTGTGGGATTAAAATAACCAATAAGGTTGCTGTACTTCAAAACCCAAATTATACATAAAGCCAAACCGCATAAATAAAATCATTATAGGCATCGAAATTCTTTCTCGTAGACTTTTCTCAAGATATACAAAAGTCAATACTTTGAAAATTATTATAATAATAACTCTCGCCAAATAGATCTCTATTTTTGATACTTCTGGTTCTGAATATCGGCTGAGGATATTTAAATTTTCAAATAATGTTGCAGTGTCATCAGCAATCGCATCCCATTTGCACAGAAGAACCGTTCTTTATAATACAAGACCGTGACTACGCAATGTCACGGAACAGATTCAGTTGGAACTTACAGAATTATCAGAACTATTAGAATGAAAAAAAAGCTTCGGAATTTATATTGGAAAATAATGAAACACCAATCGAAAATAACTTTTGCTTCAAAATGATATCAATTTAGAATTAGGAACTGTTAGATTCAACTTTAGGCAATCGTATAAGCATTATAATAAATCGGAGCTTCTTTGAATGCAATGTAATAAACAATATTTTCAACAAAGATTTTTGTACTGCAGTTGCTCGCCCAGAAAAAAAATTAAAATAGTAATCACCACAAATTACGCGTTAAATAACAATCCTGGATTCCTGTATGTGTGAAAGTGGCGAAAACAAAAAACTTTGTGTACCCTCAAATATTATTTCGCGCACTTTTGACCCAAATAACATAGAATAATGTGGTAAATGACGAATACAAGAAATATGTTCCAGTTTTAATACAGTCAAATCTCACTGATACGAATTATTCAGTTAAACGCAGAATTTTACATTGACCGGCAAAACTTCCTATAAGTCAGGGGTTCCCAATTTTTTATCTGCAACTCCCTGTACAGGTTGTAATTTTTTTGCGACGCTTTTCTAAAAGAATATATTTATTAATTGCTCTAGCAGATATTAACCCTTTGCACTAGGTAGGCGCCGCTATGGCGCCATTAGTTATGACTACGCTATTTTATTTGCACATCAAGAAAATATTAATCTCACTGAAAATTTACATCATATTATTCTTAAAATATTTTTATTTACTTTTTCTTTTTTGTATAACAAAATACGACAAACACTCATAACTAATGGCGCAATAGCGGCGGCTACGGAGTGCAAAGGGTTAATATTAATATTAATTAATTTATGTCATTTAAATAAATGTTTTAAAGACTGGTATAATTTCAATTTTCTAATTTTTCTTTGAAGCACATATCTTACATTCAAAGCACGTTTTATTGAAGCTGCCTATAAGTTAAGGCAAATGTGCGTTAAGTAAAGGGGCGGAGTTTAAGTATCGATTTTGCACGAAGCCTACAAGAGTATTGATTTTTCACGAAGTCTTCAAAGTATTGATTTTTAGATTTTCGAAACTGGTAGTACCATGTTCAAAACATTTACAGTGGTTGTGTTATAAGCGGAATTTTTTGTTTTGAAAAATGTATTTTTTGTTATATTTTCATAGAGGAAAGTTTGATAAGCTTTAATTATGTTCTGGAAAAAGTAATACATATTAGTTTAAATTAATTTATAAGAGTTGAAATAAAAAATACAATTAAACAAATACAGTGGAACCTCGATAAGTTGAAGTTGAAAGGAAACTAAAAATCATTCGAGTTATCGATATAAAAATATTAACGTTGAAATAGGCAAGTCCTAGGCAAACAGGTTCGAGTTATCAAAAATTCGGTTTATCGAGGTTCGACTTATGGAGGTTCGACCGTATATTGAAGTAAAACGACATATATGCACATTTTTTTTGAGATTAAATTGTACGCTGGGCATAGCGTTGTAATATTTAATTAAAATTATTCAGGAAGTAAATTAATTATTGTGAATCGTGCTTAAAACCGAGTGTGCACATTCGAGCTCAAAGTGGCACATTCCGATCTCGGGAAAATAAAGCGCGCCGCTCCGCGTCGCGCTTCATTTGCCTCCCTCGCTCGGCAATGTGCCACTTTTCGCTCGAATGCGCACATCATTGTATTTATTAAATTTGTTTAAATTATGGAGGTTCGACTGTATTTGCAATTTCAATTTTTAAATTCATTTAAAAAAAATGTTTTAAAGACTGATATAATTTAAATTTCCTAATTTTTCTTTGAAGCACATATGTTACATTAAAAAAACGTTGTATTAAAGCTGCCTATAAGTTAAGGCAAACTGGCGTTAAGTAAAGGGGCGGAGTTTATGTATTGATTTTCACGAAGCCTTCGAAGTATTGATTTTTAGATTTACCAAACAGGAGTTACATGTTCAAAAAATTTCCAGTGGTTGCGTTATAAGCGGAGGGTGCACCCACGCCACTTACAATGAAAGACTTTTTCCTTATAAACCAGAGGTTCCCAATTATGTTATTTAAATAAACAAGAACATTTTTGTTTAATAATATATAAGCAGACAAATAGGCAGCTATTCATTTAAACGAAGTATGCACTTATACGACGAATTTTATGTTCCCCTTCACCTTCTTATAAGTGAGGTTTCACTGAATACAATTGCAAAATAATAAAGAAAGTTTGAATTATTGACATATTAATTAAAAAAAAATTATTTAATAAATAATCAATGAATATATTACAGATAAATCACTATTTCTATATCTGACATCGTTTCTCCAAAGAACTTTTCTTTCGCAAATAATTTATTACAGGGTGACCAGAAAATTAAACGTTTTATTAAACACATTTTAAAATTTCGTATGTTTAATTGATGATTTTATGTTTTGATCAGTCTCCAACTGTGTTACATGACATTAATCCCTTGTTATACATTCAAAGCAGTTAAAAAACCGATCAGATTAATTAATTAAATTTCAATATTAAATATTTTGACAAATCATCAAGTGAAGATAACATAAAACATTATGAGAAAATTGTAGAATATTTTTTTCTATGTCTATGTGAGAACTTTGCATGCACTTATATTAAAATTACCGACTTAACAGTTTGACATACGAAATGAAGTTGTTACAATGTAATTTTATGTTTTATTAATTTGACCTTTCACCTGCCAAGTAAATTGTATAATAAATGCAAGTAAATATTCTTGCGTTGCAGCTTTCGTTAACTTTTTAAATGTACAAAGATGAATATTATTAGCAAAAATTTACTACTTCCCATATGACTAGTTGTCTTATTTATAAATTATGTTACGTACATGTAATACCACTATTTAGCGGATTTTCTATGAATGAGATCGTAACGTGAATTTAATTAAATGCATTTAATTCCAATTGCAAATTACTGTTATGGATTTACTAGCCGTCCACCATATTTAGCAGTAAATAAAATACTAGTATTTTATTGGAAGATAAAATAATTACACCATTGAGAACATTGTTTATCAATCATCAGATGTGTGATTTTAAAACTTAATTACTGCTTTAAAATAAAACGGACTTTGTAGGCAACGAACAGATGCAAATGCATTTTAAATTTTAACACTATTTAAAAAGCTTTACATCAGTAACTGACATAAATTAGCAGATGCTCGTCGGTTAAATATACAAATTTACCGTACTAATTGTGCAAAAAATGTAAAAATTCCCGCATAGAACATTGCATGCAAATAATTTAGAAAATACTTTATTTTTATAGCTATAAAAATGAATTATTAATCATTTACGACGTAAATCATAATCTAAATAATATTTAATAAATAATAATAATTAATTAGATTTTAATTTTGGTTAAATTTCAGAATTTATTGCCATTGCCAGCTGGAGCAAGTGCAGCATTAGTAAAACCAACTAAGTACCATTACTACCCCCATAATCAGCACATTTATTTATTGCCCGAATGTGCTATACAACAGGTAATTTTCTCGAAGCTCTATTAACTAAAATTAATTCATAAGTTCACAGGTTTGTAATGCTGTCTATGTTCGTCTTAATTGGACGCAACCCCTATGTGCTTGTCCTTCGAGGTACAGAGATCCTTGTTCGGCCAGTTTAAACTCGGATGATTTACATACAACAGAATTATACACTGATCCAAAAAAGAGGGTATGTATACAAATAAATTTTAAATAAATAAATATATGTTGGGCCATTCAACAGAAAAAAAAAGCAACAGTATTGAAATGAAATACAGGTATCCCCTATTAGTGCGATTAATAGGTTGCATGAAAATGCCGCGCTAACTTAACTTAATACGCAATATAAAATACATAGCTTATTGCATATTTAAAAATTATTTTAAATTCATTTATTTGAAAATTTAACATACTCAAATAAAAATAAAGCGCTAATCGGGGATGCCTGTATATTGGTTCTAGACTGTTTTGAATTGTATAATCCGTGTTACATTAAAATGTACTTCTTCCTGTTAGTAGTAAACATTTTCCAGATATTTAACTCTAAATGCTTGGTTGCGCTTGTGTAAATTTAGAGTTCTCCATGATCCATTATCATTGTTTTTTTTTTTTTTAGATTGCTTTATATTCTAAATGACACAAAAGAATTTTAAACTGTCTGCAGTTTTATTAAAATTGAGGTTTTTGTATGTTATGGCATATGATAAAAATTAGTAAAAAAATTTTGAAAAATAAATTATCTTTGTATTTCTATGGGGCATATCTATGGACCCCTAGTGCCTATAGGCAAAACCATTTTCCTTGCTGCCTTTTCAGGCCCAAAAGTTTTGAATAAAATGAAAAAATTTAAAGAATTTACAGTTTAACGCAGAGATCAAGTCGTCCTTTTTATTTTTAGTCAAATCGTTCAAAACGACAGAGATTTAGAATCTTGGGACTTTTTTCCATAAGATACATATGTACAAAATTAGCATAAAGTGTATTGTTAATTTTTTAAGTAATTAATAGTAAAAATTATCAGTTTATTTTCGCGACACAAAATTGGGTAGGTACTAAAAAATCGTAACTTGGTTATTTGTGAACGATACCGTGTGTCGCTTAAAAATTAAATAAATGGCATATAAAAGCCACATCATTTATTATTATCTTTGACATATTTAGTTTCGTGAACTCGAAAACGTGAGCACTACTTGCAGTAATTAGTTCATGTTAGCCAGACTTTACTGTATTACAAACTGACCGATGGCATTGAAAGCGGTATATTCAATAGATACAATATATTATAATCAAAATACTTTAGATAATAATAGATATGCAACTTATAATTATCTTATATAAACATTTCAGAAGAAACCAACAAAAATGATTTGTTTCCTGTAGGTATTTTACATTGTTCTTTGCAGAAACTTTCTATAATCTTGATTTAATTATTTGTACACTCTCAACTTTGACATTGATGAATTTGTTATAACGAGGACATGAGAAATTTCATTTTTATATTGACACATAAACATATATTTGATATTTACACCAGCAAAATTGAAAAAACTTGCTGTGACGTATAATTTCAATGTGGCTTTTAAAAACCAAAAAACAATTTAAGCATACTCATGAAAGGGAAGCTTCAAATTTGGTATGTAAATTATAGTCGATAACAAATTAGCCAAGAGAATTGCACGACGAGATGTAATTCCCACGTTGCTTTTCCGCTTGTTTTAAATTAAGAATTCGTCGATTCATTTCTTTAATTTTCCAGTCCTACGATTAAGCATTAGTGTTTGAATACAAATAGTGTGAAATATATAATTGAAAGTGCGTGATGAATATGTCTTGTTTGTTTCAACAGAATTGTTTTGAAGTTTATTTAATTTTTTCGTTGATTATATCTTAAAACGCCTACTATAGAGTAGAGTACAAATTATCTAATTTTTAAGCAAACCAGTGCTACATTAAGTATAATAAGAAACTTAAGTTAACACATTTTAAAGGCCTAGAATCAGTGTCACACGAAAATGAAGAATTTATATTTAATAATATAAGTATTCATTAAAAAAAGTAAGGCAAACTTGCTGAATTCGATTTGGCACGAAAACCAAATTTATTAAACACAGGTATCCCCCAATAAGCGCGATTGATTGCATTAGTCGAAATCGCGCTAATTCTTACTTTTAATAAACAATATAAAATACATAAAGGTGTCAGACGAATAGGTACTGAAACTTAACCGAGTGATACCTGACGTCTGTCCTCCTTATAATAAACTCATCAATGCCAAAGTTGAGAGTGTACAAATCCTAAAATCAAGATTATAGAAACTTTCTGCAAAGAATAGTGTTAAATACCTACAGGAAACAAATTTCAAAATCAATCTATTTTAATTTTAAAGTAATTTTCGAATATATTCCAAAACATATGTCTTAGAATATAACCTATTGTAATTTTCGTTATAATTGGTGGAAATAACCCAAAAATATATCACAAAGAAATAAAAATAAATTAGATTATATTTTAGAATAAATATAATTTTTTTCGTAGAGAACGTTCAATCCAATTTCGTGTTAATCGGGAAATGCCTGTATTTTTTACATAAACAATCATATTTTGAAAAATTAATAATTGGAATAAATAATTACTTAAGTTGCCATTTATTTCTTATAAAATTTTGAAGTAAATTTTTATTCTAAATCAGTGTAAAGTTCCTTTGCATTTTTCTCAAAATTGTTTTAATAATAATTAAAAGTATTTTAAAACAAATTTGGTTAAATATTGACAATCGTGGAGAAATTCCAAAAGAAAGTAACACAGCTCCAAAAGCACACAATCGCAAAATTCGCTAATTATAGTGTAAATTGAATTTTCTCATTATTTACAATTTTTGGGTAGAATGTTTTTCACACATTACTTAAGTAAACTGTTAAAGTTATTCTTTGTTGTTTAACAAACAATGGAATTGAAATGCAATTATTTAAATCAAAAATATAGAAAGCACTTGATCTCACACAATATTACCTAAATGCAGTTTTAATGCAAATAACGCTCAATAATGTAACACAAAATGAATCAATTAATGCAATAAATTTAAGTTTCTCGCCATAGAAAAATTATACCTTATTAAATACTGCTAGTCAATATTTTAGGCCTATTATCAGTTTAAATTTAAAGTTGCATATCTTTTCATATGTTACCCAATAAACTACTTTTATATTATTTATTACAACTAGCATTACTAAAATCGCCAACCATCAATTAATTAAATACACATAAATTTTGATTAAGCTACACATTACAATCTTAATTATATATTATTAAGTTTTTATTTAAAACCCACTTTAAAATTTTGATAGTTCTATTAATAAAATAGTATCGGTAATCTGCCACCACGTCGTAATTCTAAACAATTTCAATTTCCGGAGCATTAATTAAGAAATGATTTGAATATTGAAAAATGTTATTGCAAAACATAATTTCTTATATGTAGAGATTAATCGGTCATTCAATGTTCTGTACCCGGTCATTTTTTAAGCGAAAATGGTCATTCACAGGACTTTTCATTAATTCATAAACAATAATTTCAACTGTAACGGTTATTTTAGGTTTGTTAATCTATTTACTATTTTTTTATACCACAATAGCTCTGAATGCAACAAATCGGTCATTTACTGGCCGTTTTAAACTCTTTCAAACTCTTTGTTAATCCAAGATCTTCATTCAAGTTGCGGATGAAAAAAAAAACACGGAAAACCGAGAAACCTAATAAATTATTTCAATTCTGCATAATTAATCAGTATTTGTTTTCACTGCAAAGAAAATAAATTGCATTTGCATAAAATTAATTAAACATACAGTTGCAAACTGTATACACATAAGGTAGAATCTTTGCTATTCAATGTAATATTTTAAATGTAGAATGATGATAAAAAAATGAACAGCAGGTGCTTGAAATAGTAGTTTTATTTTTATCCTACAAAATTGATAGCTAGTTTTATTCGCTTTGTTAATTATTTATTTTATTTTTAGGCACTAACTTTGGTAAAGACATGCGAACCAACAGCTGAAATGCGCGTATGTCGTACCCCCAGGGATTGGTCTTTATTAGCTTTACAAAATATTAGAACAGGAAAATCGCATTATCTTGTGATTTGTAGATGTCCCGATTCCAACATTTTAGGTAAAAACTGATAAATTGCTATAAACCTCAATAATTAAAATAAAACTTCCAGAAGGGCCCATGTCCCATGACCAACCAGCCTATGCCAGTGTACCCGGAATTCGAGTATATGGAATGATGTGCGTACAAGGAGGACCAAAACGTCGTGGTAGATTTCTATCAATACATAAATATATAGAAACTCCAGCATTTCCGTGGGAAAAAGTAATTGAACTTTCAAAAACGCCTCTATGGGAATAAGCCACTAACGGCAACATTCCTAATACGTCCGATTTAATTTAATTTATTAACGTTAAACGTATTTCGCGTTAAATCTTTTAAACAAAGTGATTGTATGCAACTATCACATTGTAACAGTTAAAGATCAGTCTTAACAGAATTTTTGTATGTGATAAATAACGTACTAATTACATACAAGTTTGTTACTCGAATTTCAAGTAACTTTTATAGCGAATAATTAATTTAAGAAATAATGATATAATTTAATCATATATTTATGTGGTGCCTAATATTTTTTAAAATAAGTAGTAAATTAATAATAGCATCAAGTTAGATAAACTTGGTTTAGTACTTAATACATATGATATGTGCATGCTATTCTTTTTACAAATTAGTATAAAGTATGCGATTTTTAAAAATTTAGAATAAGACCCTTACATTCTCAAATAATTTAAAACTACAATAAATTAGGATACTGATATATAATTTATATATTTATATTTTGTATACGACATAGTGTAAATTTTGTTAAACAAAATGAATATTATATCGATTCTGATGCAAATAAATGTGTGATCAAGATTTTGAATATGATATGGGCACACTCGGTTTTAAGCAGGATTCACAATTATTAATTTACTTTCTTAGACGGCTAACTTCATACTGTCGAATTTTTGTTCTCCGTTGCCGGCTAATTTTTTACTCTCAACGCTCCAAAAGAAGTATAACTTCAAAAACCCCACCACAAAGGATTTTATTCACAAAAATCAATTTTTCAACCTCTATGACTTAAAAATTATTGAGTTTTGGACCACGATGCAATGTTAACTTTTAATCATTAATTAATCAACCACAAAAATTTGTTGGTGAAATGAAATTTCACCGAACCCAAAATCTCATGTAAATGGTCCATCTATGCTATTTTTAATTCAATACTTGATACAGCCATTCTGTCAAGAGTGAACAACTACGAAGAAGACTTGATATATATCACAAATATTAATAAAGTTCAATTCAAGTAAATAGAAAAAAGTTTTATATATATAGAAGGCAAAGTTTTCCCAATTAGGCACTTGTTCATTTAACATAACTGGCCTTCATTTGATAAGAGACACATATTTTTTATACCGGCCCTGGTAACTACTTATAGACGCATACACAAATACATATAAAATCTAAGAAACAAAAGTAAAAAAATATATATTCACTCACCCATGCGGGAAACATCAGTTTGAATGTAAGTTGCTAACATTGGTTCCATAAGTACCACGTTTTGTTTCAATAAAGCATCCCGGAAGCATCCTCGAAACTGTTGAGTCAATGTATGGGCTTGTTGGGCATCCAATCCTATTAGCTTGTTGCAGTCGCCAGTTAATGTTAAAGTCTTTACAATGAAGGCACAGTTCATTAGTGGTTCGCCACACAAAGGACCTGAGTTACAGCTCATATTGAAGGCATTAACAATGTAATTATCAATAAAAATACGACTATCATACTCATTGGGAGTCGTAAACAAGTTGCAGGTATAGTCAGAAACACAGTTAATTAACAAATTAAGGCAATCTTTAGAATTACTAATTCTCCACAGATTATTTGCTTTTACATCTGACCACATATCATTTTTTCTAAAAGAATCCATCAAACGTAAATTTAAGCGTGCGATGATATTACGACTAAATTCGCTTTGAAAATTTTTCTCTGTAGGGTTACGTAGATCTTTGCTTTCATGACGTACACGAACATCAACAGCACTGGGCATTTGCTGTCCTTCAATAATCTTTAACAGAGAATACTGCGATTTTATTAATTCTACTACTTCTTCTGGCAAAGGACGAGCTTCAATTTCAATACAAATATTGCATTCGTCTGATGCGCAAGAAATATTTTTAATAATCTTTTCTTCTGTATAGTGCTCGATTGTTTCTCTTAGAGGATAAATTGGAGGCGAAACAGAAAATTCTATACTTGAAAATTTGTTCTTTAAATCCTCTAAACATTTTTGCAAATGAACATCTCCAGCTGTAACCAATAGGTATTCTCCAGATTCATTCAATATCACTTTTACGCAGGAATCACTTAGTTGGACCAATCGTAAAGCATCTCGAAGTTGGTTTAATTCGTTGGGATAAACCGGGCTAATGACATTATAAACAATTGGTTCCATAGCACATTGCTCAATGATTGGAGGGGTAAACAAAAAACTACATAAAGTAGCCGTTCGTAAATTATTATCTTTTATTCCAGATACACCACAGATATAACCAGCGCTCATACTATTTACAGAATGATAATCACGTCCCAATAATACAAAAATTTTTTCAATAGTTACTTTCTTAACCGATTCGTTATTTTCTAAGTATGAGTCTCCCACTAACAAAGCTTGACTTGGATCATATGTGGAATTTAACAAATATAATTCTTGGCCAATAGTGATTGTACCACTAAATATACGAACAACAGCTATTACATCAACATCCGATTCCAAATCATTGTCTATTAATTGGGAGATGTCCTCTTCTACTTTTGATTCGTATTGTGGTTTCACAGTAGATCTAGCTTTTGGATATATAATAGCAGTCCCACTATCTAAGCCCAAATTCTTTTTAATTACCAACATCTTAGAAATATAAGCTATAAGAGCTCCTTGTTTTGAACAAGCTTTAAAAGCATCAATTGTGTTATTTACATATTCCCTTAATTCCAAGCAAGCAAAATACTTTTCATAATTAATTAGATAATGAATTCTTTTATCAGTCATAGCACATGGAGAAGGCAATATTGCAACACATTGCTCCATAATAGTTTTATTTAAAGGTTGCCACTGTTCGCAAATAATTTTTAATTTTAATCGAGGATCTCTGTATAATTCATAAGCTGGTACTTTTTTAAGTTTAAGCTTAGAAATGATTTCTGGAATATTATCTGTTCGTTGACGTACGACAATACTTGAATATATGTATTCAATAAGATTCGTGACCATTTGTATAAATAAATTTGGTTTTCCCTTTTGAATAGCCCCATATTTAAGTTCTTTATCTTTTGCTGACACAAAGCAGTCAAAATTCCATAAATGTTTTGTTAAACTTTCTTCCGTTTCATTTTTGATTAAGCTAGAATATAAGTTGGCAATTTGGCAAATTGTAAATCCCCATCCATCAATTGCACTTGCAAAAATTACATTCCCTACTTCAGGTGAAAAGAGTATGTCTGGTTTTTCACAATATTCTTCATCATTTTCTTGTACAGATATATCAAGATGATATAGAGATGATAAATATACATTACAGTCTTCCACAACTCGTAATATGGAATGAAACATAGCTGTACTATCTTGTTTAAGATCGATTACAAGACGATCAATCTTATTAATTATAAGTATCATTTTAAGCTTTTCATCATATGCTTGTTTGATGGCTACTTTTGTTTGAGCACATACTCCTTCAACTACATCTACTACAATTAAGGCACCATCACAAATTCTAACGGCAGCAGTAACTTCAGTTGAAAAGTCGATGTGACCTGGTGTGTCCACTAAATTTAAAACAACTGGAATGGATTTGTTGTTCTCTTGAATTGTATCAACTAAAGAAACAACGCTACTTTTCATAGTAATATGTCTCTCCTGTTCATCTGGTCTGTCATCAAGGTATCTTATAGAGCCCACACTGCGTTTACTGACTACACCATTAAGTGATAATAAGTTATCTGCAACTGAAGTCTTTCCATGATCAACGTGTGCCAAAATACATATATTTCTGATATTATTTGCTGTAAATTTAGTCACATCGATAACATTTGAGCGTTCCATCGAATCTTTATTGAAATAGTAAATATGTGACTTGTAGGTTAACTTTTTTAAATCTGCAATAACGCTTAATAAATTAATTGACATTCCATTATTAATAAACTATATGTTATTATGTAAAAAAATAAATACCTGTTCTTACACTAAACAATAGGAAAATTGATTAATAAGTATTTCAAAGCATAATTTCTTAAACTTGTGTAACTCATTAAACAGTGAGAATAGGCAAGTGTACAATCGCTTAAAAGTTTCTATTGTTATAAGATAGATGGCTGCTTTCTTTTTTCCCATATGTGGTAATATTTTTGATGGAAAATTCAATAAAAATGAAAAAGGGTAAAATATACGGTTTTTCATCAGTAGAGAATTAAGAATTTGATATCCACGTTAACATCGGCATCTCTATCGTACAAATGGAAACCCCCAATGTGTCTCTTTGTTTTTCAAGTCAACAAGTTTTCTAATAAGTAAACCAAATAAGACAGCAGAAATAACGAGCTGCATGTAAGTAAAGAATTATAGCACTTTTTAGCTGGTTTTAGTAAATGCATTCCATCGGCCAAAAAAGAATATTTGTACATTTGGGAAATCTGCTTCAAGAACATAACTAATTGTGAGTCCCATTAAAATGTAGTAAAGAACTAAAAAAAATTATGAATGCTTTCAGATAGCTTTGGAATGTTTAAGTTCATCAAACAAAGATATTCTAGCAACAGTAATAGAAAAATGGAAAAACAGAGCTACAATTTTATTTGAAGTTCTTTCAAAATTAAGAAAAATTATCTGTTGGACCATTCATCTACTTTACGATTCAAGAAGTTAGTTTATATAAGAATTAAGCAATTACAAACTAAATTCATGCATTTTTTAGAATTGTCTTGTTGATGTATGTTGCCTCTTCAACCCATTCTTTCATTATCGGCCCAATTTTGTTACAAAGGCTAGAAATAGAAAAACTGTCTTATTGAATCCACCAAAAACATCCAGAGAACTTGTTTAGTTCTTACATTCCACCATTACATGAGAATTTTATCAAAAAGTAAGTTTATTTTTTTCATAATCGTTTCAGTATTGATCCGTTTTTTGTAGTTGTTTAGATAAAAGTATTAATTTTTTCTAATAACGTTTCTTGATCTTTTCTTTAATTTGGTAGTGATTTGTCGTTTATATTGTGAACCACTTTCATATTTTATTTAATACAATAAATATAAACTCTGAAAAAGACCTAAAAAAAATGATTAGTGTATTGTATTGTATTTCAAGAAGTAATAAAAAAAGTCTGAAAAGGAATGGATTAGTTACACAATAAAATCATTGGGCACAAGACGCAAAAATGAACGCAAGATAAACAACCTAACACCCCCTATGGTGTTAGAAAACGCAATTAAAAAAAAACCTATCAACTAGGCGTCTAATCCCTAAAACGCAACATTTTGTTCCAGAAACCTTTTCACTCCTGGTCTTAAACTTAAATAAACCTGAAAATTGGGGATAATTGCTAAGCCACCCTCTTCTGCAACCTCAAACTCGAATACTAAGTTTAATGTGCGATAACAAAGAAACAGAAACTCTCGTTTAAGATTGCAGCATTAAAAACGCGGATAAAGAAAGGTGCCCCAATGCCCAGCCAGTGTGGCATGGGGCGGTACACAGATATACAAAAAATACACAAATATCACATTTGTGCAACAACAGAGGGATGACCAGTCTCAAGATTAAATTTAAAAGCCCTTAATTATTGAAATTAACGAACAATTTAATGGAAAAAAAGAAACTGGCCTGTCCAACTGCGTTGCACGCAAAATTAATTGAACTCAATAAATGGATTTGTTGCTCTCCTCTCGAGTTTTCAGAGTTACAAAAAATACAATAAAAAATGGCGAGGGGGCAAGGTGTCCTTACGAAAGATAACATCACCAAAAACTCGAAACTTGAGCAACTTCCATTTGCAAAAACTTAAGCGATTAACGCTGTTTTTGCAGCTTATTGAGACAATCAAAGAAAAATGAAAAAAAGCATCATGAAAATGCAGCTCGGGAAATTTCCTTTGCACACACATCCACTTTGCTCATTTCCAAAAGTAAAAAAATTGCAGTGGTGTTTCTGGTTTACGTAAAATAAATTGAGGTTCCTATAATGTTTTTTGATTATGGTTTTGAATGGAAATAAACTTTAATAAGACTTATTTCGTTAGCAGAATTAATTGTAAAAATTTGAATATTAATTCAGTAAAATTGCATATAACAATATAAAATAAATAACGTCAATAATAACGAATTATTATTACATTATAAGTAACTTTCCTAGCATAGTGTTTTTGTACATTGGTAATTAAGCTGCAAAATTCAATTGTATTTAATTTTAATACTGTTCTTCCATCTGATAATTCATTTAAGTTTCTTCATTACTTTTCAAAATTAAATTTGATATAATAAATTAATGAAAATATTACTTAATCTCACATCGTTCTTTCATTTTTACAAATAACAAATCAAAATATTTACCTCCAATATCTGCTATGTTTTATTTATTGTAGTAATAATGCAATTTCCCAACTTACAATTGGATTCTGCGTTGTAATGTAATTTTAGCCCAATTATTTATAATGAACTTGTGCCAATTTACAGTTTTTGAAAACTAAAGTTAAAATTGAACAACTTTTTGAAACATTCACATAAAAGATATAAAACTAAATTTAAATTAAATTCAAAATAAGTTAAGTTAATAAAAAAGAATCAGATTTTTCAAAAACCATTCTAAATTTTGTTGAGCTGGGCGCCGTTAACTCAACAAAAATAAAAGGAAAAGAAGAATCTAAACTGATTTTTAGCAACAATGCAAAACTGAAAATAAGACTAGAAAAACTTTAAAATAAATGAAAATTTTATTTAAATTTTCAAATAAATTTAATTTATAAAAATTATCAAACAAATCGCAAAAAGCACAAACCAAAGAATCAATATTATTGATTTAAAAAATTTACAATAAATTGATTAACTTTAAAAATGAATAAAACAATTTGGAATATTGTTTAATTACCATTCAAAATTAAAAGTTTAAACATTATAGAATCTGAAGGAGAACAAATTAGAAATATGACAAACCGTCAGGAGTCTCAAAACTGCAACCCTAATTGTATTTCAAGTTTTAACGGTTGACCAAATGGCATTTACAAAAACTAAATTATATTAAACAATTCTAGAATCAAAGATTTAAATAAACATTTAAAAATGCCATTTGCCACAACCAAATTCCACAAAGTATTTTAAGTGTATTTTTTTTAAATTGATTCAAGTCGTTTTTTGCAAGACGCTTTTAAAAATATTAATACCAAAAACGTATTTTAATTGTTTTGTGTAAGTTCGGAAAATGATTTTCTTTTTCAGTTGAATCTAAACAATTGATCTTCCAAAAAGGCGCAATTAGGATGATTTAAAGCTATCGGCGTCCACATTTCACTCCCGATTTTCCGGAAGCCCGTTCAATTTTTGGAAGGTAAACAAATCCCGAGCTAAAAGTTTTAGAGACTCCTGAATACCAGAAACACCATCTGCAATGGTAAAGAAAAATCACTTACCGCAAAGCGTCTTCCTCCTCTTCCAATGTCCCAACGCTGGACGGACCTACCTTTATCCGTTAAAAATGTCTTGTCAAAGGGGGGTTGACGTTGTCCTCAATGCGATCCTCCACATCTTCCTCAACCATCAGGCACTCCCGATTGGACCCGCACTTTCAGCAACTCCAGCAACAACTTCATCTCCAACCAAGAAGTCTTTTTTAAAAAACAACGCACGATAATCTGAATTAAAGGGACCACTACTTTTACTGGGAGGGTAATCACTCGGTTAAAAGACTACGAAACAAATTCGGTTCGCGCACTCACTGCGACGAAGCTTTTAGACAGTCCAGCTTTTCGCGACGATTTCCACGAGAAACGTAAGAGCACCGTGCCCTATCGTGCTGAAAAAAAGGCCCAATTATTTGGAAGAAGTGGCCAACTTCTTCCAGAAATAACATTTTGACTGGATGCCCAACAAGTAATTTTGTTAGCATACAATCAATCCACCTCAACCTGAAAAAATTATTTATTTTTCAGTTAATCGCATTCTGAACGTAAATCCTTGATCAGCAACTGTAGCTAGAATATATAAAAAAATAGTAAATAAGTATGATATAGAATCTTCGATGAATAATGCTAAAAAAAAGATATAAATTATAAAATATGTAATTAAAACTCGATTCATCCGCATTGTGGTACCCAATTATGTAGATCAGTTTCCAGGAATCCTACAGGTTCTGAAATAAAATATAATACATGAACACATTTATAGAAGTAAGAATAAAATCAAACATATTTTGCAACCCATTGCATATACATGTCTATGCTCATGAGCATTATAAGCTTATCAAGTTATAAAATATGTTGGTTATCTTTCCACAATCCTGATTACTTTAGCCCTAGAACGGCAAACTATTTCCAGCTTCTTTTAGATATACATAAATAAAGGACTTCAATCATTCAGTAATCAAATCAAATTGTAATATTTAGAAGGGACAACCTTCATCCCAAATTAAATTTAGATTGTCTAAATTCGCCGCTTTGAAAACAATATTCAATTCCTTTAATATCCATTAAATTTAGTTTTTAAAATTGGAAACTTCTCTCAAAAATGTCACCATTGGTAACATAACTTGAAAATAACCTGTAAAACAGTATAAAATTAGATTTTTAGGATATTTCACAGGAACACGAAGGATATTTTTCTTTAATTATTGTTAATAAATTGCAACATTAATTTTTAATAATAAAAGAACTTTATTATTAAAAATTAAGAATGAATAATCAAAATTGATGAAAATCTATTGAGACTATTACGTTGCATGTGATTTTCTGCAACGGTTTGTTGGTTGTTGTTTGTTGAATACTAAAAACATAAACAACAAAACTAAAATTTATAAAAGCAGTCTGAAGAAGTTGTAATTAAGTACGGCTAAATAAAATTTTAATAATACCTAAGACTGCTTGTTTAAACTGTTGTGGTTAATTCCACTGCTGTAAATCCAGATCCCAAGTTTGTAAAATTAAATCTGGCAGCAAAACTAAGAATCAAGATGAACTTCTAGCAATAAAAGAATAATTCGAGCTTCACGTATATAAGTAGTTCAAATAAGTATTGCGATACACCTAAAATTCAATATTTTAAATGTAAGTTCCAAATCTGATCGTTTGTAAATTACCTCATAATATATAACATTCATAATAACGTTATTTTATTAATAAAGGCGACAGATGTCAAATCAATTCATAATGTATTCCTTAAATTAGAATCCAAAGTGTCAATCACATCGATGGAAAAGTCCAAGTGTAAATCCTAAAATATACAAATATTTATTTGATATAATGGAATTAAAAAGCAAATAAAGCTTGCAATCTAAACAATAAACATTATTGTGCAATTTAAACACCATAACCCAACTCTATATTAGTTCAAAAAGTTTAAAAAACTAATTTTTAAATAGCAGCTACAAAGAAAAGACAGTGTAAATTACAACCGTACGCAAAATAAACCAATTCATAGTTCTATCACATTAACGAATACTTACAATAACCAAAAATAAATTTTTTTTAAGCAAAATAATAGTGACTTACTCAGTTGGTTACTTTCAAATTTCAATCGTTCCATTTAAGTATTGCCAATCCATGAAAAACAATTGAAGCCGGAGCGAACGTCACTAGGAGGTCATTCTCAAGGACGGGCAAAATTGTTCATTCTTCGAAGTCGATTTTCTCCCATTGACCATGATTTCACAAAAAACCAATTAGCTCCATCGTTTGCCCCGTATTTTAAAATATAAATGCACATATTTTAAGAGTGATATCTTTACACTAATTTTGCGAAGCTGAGAAGCGTGGTTTCAACAACGAGCACACAAACACTAAAAAATGCGTTCGGCAACGAACACCTTATATACTACACATCGTTCGGAATAATTCGATGACCCTTCGGGTTTCATTTAGCGCGCTTTATGAAAATATTTAGACTTTAATAATAAAAAATATCCTAATTTAACATTAAATATGTTATTATTTACATGTTTATAGTATTTAATAGACTTAGATTAAATAATTAAACTACGTTTTTACTTATAAAACTACAAAATGAATGAAATCTTTATAAACATTTGTATATATAATCTGAAAACTATATATTAAGCCATTCCAATCATTATAACAATTAATTTAGTAAAATATGAGCTCCTAATTCTTAATACCAATAAGTTAATAAAAATTCTAATCAAGACAATACTAAAATAACTGAATTTTGACTCAAGTCCATTTCAATTCATTTCAAATAAAGTATTGTAATTTAATAATTGTAATTTGTTTATAACTGTAAATTGTGACTATTAGCAATAAGTGCTACCGTTGTAGAATACGTAACAATAGGTTTATATTAGTAAATAACGATTTACTTCTAAAAAGCAATAATTCTAACATAACCTCAACTTATTCGATCACAGTACTATTTTGTTGTTGATTTAGTATTTAGAATATATTATAATCAGCATTAAGTAAGAAATTTATTGTTTAAAATTACACATTACAAATAATATAACTTAAAGCAGAAACTCATTTTGTAATTTGTCAGGAAGTTTTGCACCTCTTGAAGATTCTAGAAGCGAATGAATATGGATTAATTTCAAGATATTAGATCATTCTTGTTTTTCATTTACATTCTTTAATTTTAGATAAGATTGGTCTAAAGTTGAATATACTAGAAACTCAAAATCTATAACTATACTTTAGAAGGTCTCTGATGTAATCCAAAAGGATACTCTGCACTTTAACATCAAATTGTGAAGTGGCTGACAAAGGTGTCTGTTGATTCAGATTTCTTTTTTAATAAGTCACTTCCCATTTCTGCAAACATAATGGTTGGAGGATTATTGTTACCTATAACAATAACAGGCACGATGTAAGTATGCATAACTCTTAATTTTCTAACACTGCACTTCCAAATTTGCATTAACTACAACTGTTTTATTATTTTCCAGTCTCATTATGCCAAACCAACAGGACGATTCATACTACTCCTATATGAAGTAAGCACCCAACTTCAAAAATCATCTGTATCAAATTTCTGATGTACGTAAGCTGGTAATTGGTTGTTGACTAAACGTATATTCAATTTTTTAAAATTTTTTTGTTTAATAGGCCCATGCTTTGTCATCACATCGATTTTTTCTATGGAGTGTTAGGATAGACCAAGGCTGCCCCATGTACAGGGTCCGAGTCGTTTAACATCACAACTCCTCGACTCACTGGCTTCAAAGAATTGGTCTGACTGTTATGCCATCGTAATAAGTCAACGGAAAATAACAGAATTTTAAAATTGCATAGATTTGTACTGACGGAATATCGGATTGAGTTAACTCCTGATAGTGTGAATAAGTTTGTGAAAAAGTTCTAAAAGTACACCTCCAGACATAAGAGTATTTACATGGGAATTTTAACATGGGAAGTTAAAGCTGTGAAAGTTATATTAGAACGTCATGACAAGAGATCAATTTAGAGTTGGTTACCGATGAAAACCCGCTTGTTTGACTTTGAGATGATGGACTGCGGTTCGAATTCCAATAAAGTTCGCTTGTTTTAAATTTTTTTTGGATTATACTTTTGTGATAAAATTAAAATATAACAGTATTCGATTAAATATACAATGGGCTCTTGAAAAACAGTTAGTATAACGACAATATAAGAGAAGACATTATAACTTTAAAATTATAATACACTATTTTATTGGGATAAATTGATCGTCAATATTATAGACCAATTAGTTCTTAAACAAAAAATATCATAACTTACTTAGAAGTTGTAAGACAAGCTCTATAAAGTAATAGTTAATATAGATTTAAAAAATTAGGAAAAGAATTTGATTGCGTCAGGTGTAAAATCAGTTAAATTACTAAGGCGAAATAATTCTTGGGTGAAAAGAATATCCTATAACAAGGATCGAAAAGTATACTCAACAATTTTCAATTGTTATATTAAATTAAATCATTTTAAAGTTATAATGTCATCTCTTTATTGTCGTTATACTAACTGTTTTTCAAGAGCCCATTTTATATTTAATCAAATACTGTTGTATTTCAATTTTATCACAAAATTATAATAAAAAAAAATTTTTTAAACAAGTTGGCTTTATTGGGATTCGAACCGCTATCCATCATCTTAAAGTCAAACAAGCGGGTTTTCATCGGTTAGCAACTCCAAATGCAGCTCTTGTAGAACAAGTCTAATACCTTTCATAGCTTTAACTTCTCATGTCAAATTCCCATGTAAATACTCTTATGTGCGGAGGTCTACCACTTGCAATTTCCCAGTATAAATCGATGTGTCTAAAAATCCGACAATTTTCTTATGAATGCTTAAGTTTTTAATTCTTAACAATCTTTGTACATTAATAACTTCGATTTATTTGTAAATATATTTGTTAAATCTGAAATATTTAAATTAACAATTATACAAATCTACTATTATGTTTGAAATGTTGTACGCTAACGCTCTCTATACGAAAGTCATTAAAATAGTGAATCCAAGTATAAACGTGAATAAACTGAATAGTTAATTATGATTATATCGTATCTTTAATACAAGCCAACTAATTTAAAATATAACTTTAATCCACCACTTTTTTCAAAATTACAGCTGATTTGAAAGCGCACTTAAGGTACCCATTCACTTACAGTTCGCCTGCAGTCCAGAACTGCAGATCAGTGAAGGGCAATTATATATACAGGTCATCGATAGATTACAGCGTTCAGTTTAAGTGAATCTTACAATAGATTCATGTGTCGATTGCCTGTATATGTAATTGACTTTATCTAATCTGCAGTCCAGAACTACAGATCAGTCAAGCTTAATAACATATACAGGCTATCGAAAGATCCGAAACTTCATTTGAATGAATCTTACAATAGACTAATGTGTGGACAGCTTGTATATGGGTCATTCCATATGAAATCAACAAATGGGGTGTGCCGCATGATTTTTAATTTTAATAAAAAAAATTGTAGATGATCTTTGTGGTGCCAGAAATGTTAAACCACCACCATTTATTTTTTTTATTGTATAACTTCTGATCAGTACTCATCCGAAGTCAAAAATTGGGTCAATTTCATACTTGTACATAATGGGCTCTAGCTGTTTATTTAGAACAGGTATTGAAATGGTTGTTACTTTATTTGAAAGGGTCATAAATGTGCATTTTATATAATACAATAAACTTAAACTAAAACAATTAGGAACAAGATAGTGTCCATCCGAAATTTTTTTTTTACAATAAAGCACTAACTTTTGTGATGTCGTGACATAATTATCATTGTCCTAGAATAAACTCTTCTATGAAAAAAAAATTTTGAAAATTGATAATTTTGAAAAAAGGTCAACTTTGACCCCAAAAAAATCCATGTGGAGGAAAAAATAAAAATCTGAAGTTTTCAGAAAATGTAGTCCATATCTTCGTTAATGAAGGTCAATTAGTGCCATTCTGTTATTTTCACCTCTTTAGGAAATATGTTTTTTTTAATAGTGCTATTTTTACCAATAAATATGAAAATAATCTGGGAGTTTGACAATTTATAGAAGTTTTATAACTTATTTAAACTATTAGAATGATGTCAATTTATAATAAAAATAATCAAATATAAGTCAAAATTTTCAAATTCTGGCATTTATCAAAAAAATATATATATATGTAGAAATTATTTATTTTTTATTACAAACTTTTACTATCTTGAGATCTTCTGAGCTAGAATATCATTCCACTTTTAATTTATTATTTGAGATGGGGACAAAACGATGATAGGATCGTGTGTTTTTTATTGTTATTATATTATTTTAATAAATAACAGAATTTGAAAATTTTGATTTTGATTTGATTGTTTTTATCATAAATTGACATAATTCTAATAGTTTAAATAAGTTATAAAACTTCTATAAATTGTCAAACTCCCAGATTATTTTCATATTTATTGGTAAAAGTAGCACTTTAAAAAATCATATTTCCTAAAGAGGTGAAAATAACAGAATGGCACTAATTGGATTTCATTAACGAAGATGTGGTCTACATTTTCTGAAAATTTCAGATTTTTATTTTTTTTTCTACATGGGTTTTTTTGGGGTCAAAGTTGAGCTTTTATCAAAATTATCAATTTTCACAATTTTTTTTTTCGTAGAAGATTTTATTCTAGGACAATGATAATTATGTCACAACATCACAAGAGTTAGTACTTTATTGTAAAAAAAAAATCAACCCTTACTATGCAACAGGGTCCAATCAAATATCGTAAAAATGAGAAAAAATTGTGAAAATGTCGGATGGTCACCATCTTCTTCCTAATTGTTTTAGTTTAATTTTATTGTATTATATAAAATGCACATTTATGACCCTTTCAAATAAAGGAACAACCATTTCAATACCTGTTCTAAATAAAAAGCTAGAGCCCATTATGTACATGTATGAAATTTACCCAATGTTTGACTTCGGATAGGTACTGATCAGAAGTTATACAATAAAAAAAATAAATGGTGGTGGTTTAGCACTTCTGGCACCACAAAGATCATCTACAATTTTTTTTATTAAAATTAAAAATCATGCGGCACACTTTAATTCAAATTTGTTGATTTCATATGGAATGACCCATATGCATTTGGCCTTGCCTGATCTGCAGTTCTGGACTGCAGGCGAACTGTAAGTGAATGAGTACCTCAAGTGAATGGGTATCTTAACATATATGAACCTAAATATGTAACTCTCATGACTCTTTTTCGTTCTAAAATAGCAAAATAAAAACACTTGTATTTTTTCCCCTGGTTAATTTTCACTGTTAATATTATGAAAATTTAAAATATATCAGTACGAAACTAACAAAATAAATACTTTTTAACGGTAGCCGTCGTTAGTTAGAGATACTAATATGATTCGTACGAACCTCTTAATAAAAAAAACCGGTGCGTTAGAAGCTATATTTCTTTGGCGTAACAAAATTAAATATAATCACGTGCAAAAATTAATAAAAATATATTCAATAAATACGAAGATGTGCGCATTCGAGCGAAAAGTGGCACATTTCCGAGCGAGGGAAGCAAATGAAGCGCGACGCGGAGCGGCGTGCTTCATTTTCCCGAGATCGGAATGTGCCACTTTGAGCTCGAATGTGCACACTCGGTTTTAAGCTCGATTCACAATAATGAATTTACTTTCTAAATAATTTTAGTTAAAAATTACAACGCTGTGCCAAGTGTACAATTTAATTTTGGAAAAATGTGCACATATGGCGTTTTATTTGAATCCATTACTATTTTCTTTTTAAATCCAAAAAGTAATTTAAATAAATACGAGGATGTGCGCATTCGAGCAAAAAGTGGCACATTTCCGAGCGAGGGAAGCAAATGAAGCGCGACGCGGGCGCGCCATTCGAGATCGGAATGTGCCACTGAGCTCGAATGTGCGCACTCGATTTTAAGCTTGATTCACAATAATGAATTTACTTTCTAAATAATTTTAGTTAAAAATTACAACGCTGTGCCAAGTGTAAAATTTTAAATTTTTGGGAAAAAATGTGCACATATGGCGTTTTATTTGAATCCATTACTATTTTCTTTTAAATCCAAAAAGTAATTTAAATAAATACGAGGATGTGCGCATTCGAGCAAAAAGTGGCACATTTCCGAGCGAGGGAAGCAAATGAAGCGCGACGCGGAGCGGCGCGCTTCATTTTCCCGAGATCGGAATGTGCCACTTTGAGCTCGAATGTGCGCACTCGATTTTAAGCGTGATTTACAATAATTAATTTACTTTCTCAGACGACTATCTTTCACTGTTGAATTTTCATTAGTTGTGCGGGCGCAACTTCCGTTGCAGGCTAAAATTTTACTCTTAAACGCCAAAAGAAGTACAACTTCAAAAAGCGCTCGACCGACTCTCTATTTATCCTTTCGTAATTTTTACGTTATCCGCCAACTTCCTAGGATAGCTTCGTAGACCACAAACCCTGCACTAAAGCACCCAGCATCTCAAATACTGGAGGAGGGACGCGTCAACGTCTGATTTTTGCACTGGCCCGGAAAAATCGTAGAGCTAGGATTGATAGTTTTAAATGAAAACTTGAGAATTTTGAATCGCAAAATAAGAAATTATAATAATCGTTTATTACTCAAAAAAAGAATCACATTTCTTAATTGCAATGCAACTACATTCTACATGCAGTGAAGGATTTAGGCTTGCTGCCGCCCTAGGCCCCGTTCGATGTGCCCCCCTTTTAAAAGATGAATTTCATTAATTTTGATCCAATATTTTTATTCGCCTCTAAAATTTTGGCATTTCAAAAATTTTGCCGCTCTTCAAATTATGCCGCCCTAGGCCCGGGCCTCACGGGCCTAGACCTAAATCCATCACTGTCTACATGCCTACTACATTCTACAATCGTTAACAAATACTTTGAACGAACATTATTATTGAATTATTGCTAGCCATTACGTATATTTCTTAAATTTTCAGTTCATGAATGTTTTCCATGTATAATGTAAAATACTGATCTTTTGCTTTGTTACAACGGTCTTTGCATAGCACAGGATAACAAATTACAGTGTAGTATATTCCAGTACCAAACATTATTACTCCCACAATAACTGCAACCAAACCTCATGCAGAAAGAGAAAATCCTTTTCTTGCTGTAAAATATGTTTTTTATATTAATATCAATAATATGTTAGATTTCTATTAATATTAGTAATTAATAAAAATAAACTTACGCATTGAAAGAGACTTCCGCGTGACGGTTTGACTTATATTGAAGTTTTCATCGCATTCGTTAAGTGATCCCATAATAAGAACTGCAACAAAATTATTTAAATATTTTCATTAAAACCCCTCTTTTAACATTTTATTACCTGTTAAAATTAAAACCATCATATAGAGTTTAAACATTTTAATATTTTTAAGAAATAATACTTATGAGGTACTATAGCGCGTGCAATATTCCCTTCAATAAGGCGTTTAATAACTAATAAACTATGCTGTACCTGTTTTATCAAAGTGACTCATAGAAATTTGAGCAAGTTACAAGCGATGGTTCTTATCTTTTGCATAACCAATAGAAGAATTGTTTAGGGTGTACAATGTATTTGCGCAATTGCATACTGATAATTGACGATTTATTCAATTGCGTAATAGCCAAGATATATTTGTAATATATAAAATATATGTACTATAAAAGAAATTTGGAAAAGATTTTTTAAAGCTTAGGACTCTGCCAATATTCCGAAAAAAAAAGCAGTAATAACCGAAAAAAGTTTATTGTTTAGGGTCTCAAGGATTCATTGGTGTATTATTAGCAGGACTTCGGATTGAAACTGAATTGAAAACCGTTATTTTGAGCAAAACAAAAACCGGAACTGAACCGAAAAAATATTCCCGTTTATTTCCATATTATCGTACACATCTAAGTATTACAACTACACTTAATTAATTATTATTATTTTAAATAAAGTTTTATTTATATTGTATTACTTCCCCATCCATAAAGTATTTATGAAGTACAGTCCAACCTTGATGAGTTGAATTTTTGATAACTCGAACTCGAACCTGTTTCCCTAGGACTTGCCTATCGCAACGTTAATATTTTTATATCGATAACTCGAATTTTTCGATAAGTCAAAGCGTTTTACAATTCCCTAAATTCAAGTTTCCATTAGTAAATATTTCGATAACTCGAAGTTAAATTTTAGAACTTTTCATAAAAGTACTGTACCTGGTAGGATTAAAGAACGGGTTTGTTCGGTGTTATTGCTGGTCAAAATGGCTATTGTAAAATAGGATGAAAAAGTTGAAATCTACTACAAGACTTTGATGTTTTGACGTCGGCACTTCAATTGGATTTAAATACTAATTTACGTTTAAATGCACTCTCAACAGTTATGAAATTTAAGATGGTTTTACCGTTTCTTTTACAAGAAAAGGGTCTATTATTGCCTTTCTGTTTTCGTTCTGCTCGTTATTCATCGAGCAGGAGTTCAATCAAATGTATTTTTTGTTGTTTATAGTTTATAACAGTGTGTAACAAAAAATCTAAAAAAATTAAATACTCTTTCTAAAATTATTTACCGATCAACAAGGGGTGTAAACAAAAATTAAAAAAAGGCTAAAGGAGTGCTCTTTTTCCAACTTGAAGAAAGCTATGATTGAATGGTTATGGATACACGTATTAAAAATATTTTGGTTTCTGGAGATCATTGAAAAAATTTGTAGAAACCCAACATTTTGGATCAATGAAGCAAAAGACAATTTTAGATTACTTTCAAACCAACAATAAATAAGATGTAAATAACCATATTACCTAAATACTTAATAACAATACATAATGTTAATAATTGTTTATAAATTTTGGTTATTTTGTATAAAGGATGGTAAATATAGATATGATATATACACAGAAAAGTATTTAACTCAACTTTTTTTGATAACTCGAATTATTTTGGTTGACCTTCGACTTCGACTTATTGAAGTTCGACTGTATTACAAAAGAAAGAATAAAATATTCTAAATTATTCACTTGGAACTGAACCAAAAACCGGTATATTTGGCACAACGAAAACCAGAACCAAACCGATATATTTTTTTTAAATTTTTTAATTTGCCAAAATTCTGCTAATTTGTTTATTTCTTTCTTTGAGGCGTTGTCATTTTTATTTATTATCAAGAATTTTATAAACAAAATTCTATGAAAATGTGTTTTCTTGCCTAACTTGAAAACGAAATATTTAAATCGAGAAATTACAATATGCCCGTTTTTAGGTTGGGCGACAAGAGGGGACTACGGGTACAACTGTACCGGATCCAGGACTATAAAGGGTCCCATATAATATTACATGCTAAAATAATATTGTACCTACCAGTCGCTAAACTAAGGACTAGAAGAGCCCACATGGAAATTAGAGTAACGCTCCTCAAAATTTCTGTAGCCGGGCCTGCTCATTTTGAGAAGAAGATAGAGTGGCCTTTTGTGGAATACATATAAAACTAAAGTAATTTAAATTATTGTAAACACTTTTGTATAGAATTACCTGTTTATAATTTTTTTATCAATTAAAAGACATGAAATAATAATATTTATATATGAGTCATATATAAACTATTCAGTGTGATAAGACATGTCCTAGGTGGGGATGCGCTACTCGAAGACGTTCATTTGCAACTGCAATTTAAAAATGCGCCGTCTTATTTTGATATTTGCAGGTATGTAAGAAATACAAATAAATTTGAATGAGAATATTAATCAAAAACTTGTAGTACTGGCAGTAGTACAAGTGACTGCTCAATCTAAATCGAATAAAACTGAAATTCGTACTCCTAAAATGGGTAAGTTTAACAACTTATAATAATATTTATGTTGTAAATACATCTATTATATTTTTTTTTAGGCAAAATAGTAGTCTCAATTATTGCATGCATTTTTTTTGCTATAATATCATTAATTCTTTTTAGTTATTTCTTATATTGTTGTGTAATATGCCGTGTAGTATGTAAAAAAAAAGAGACTCAAAGAGAAGAGTTTGAACTTGAAACCAGGACTGTAATACTGGAAGCGGATTAGGAGACGTATAACTAGAAAAACTCTATCGAGTCCAACTTAAGTTTTTGATTTAAAAATATTTCATAAATTACCGTATTTTTCAGATAAGAAAACGTATTTTATATAAAAAAAATCGACATAAAATTGGAGTGTCTTTTGGTAGTTTGCAAATAATAATTTTTCTCATTTGTAAGTCGGAGCTCGACTTAAATTGTAAACATTTTTATACAATAAAATGTATTTTATTTCTAAAAAAACGTATTCTAAATTTGGGCGTCTTATTATCCGAAAAATACGGTAAATAATTTCAAAAGTATTTATTAATTATGCCTAATTTAGAATTATTTATAATTAGTCAAGACCATTTATATATATTTACGTAATCAAAAAAATAATCAAAATAAGCCATTTTGACCAAAGCATTAAAATATTAGAAAAACAGTATCCATTCTGTCAGCCGAAAAACATACTACAGTTAAAAAACATATATTAACGTAATCTAATAGAAATGCTTATAGTTAAGTAAGAACAACTGAAATGTGATTATTAAGATCAATAATGGTCATCACACTAAGAGAGACACGAACAACCATAACAGTAAGAACAATGCATGAGTGATGAGAGACTAGCAAAAATATGTAAAAACATCATACCAATGAGAAGGAAACCACCTGGACGTCCACTCAAAGGATGGAACCAGAGTTGGTTCTTGTCATCAACCAAATAAGAAGGCTAGACAAACAGTACATGGTCCTAGTTGATAGAAAAAGTAGGAGTTTATATTTTTGATTAATGGTACTTCGTAGTGATAAAACTAAAACATAGTTTAATATTAATTTACAAAAATTTTTATCGATTTTTAGTGTTATAGAATAAAAATGGTATAATATATATTTTTGAAACTTTTGAAACCCAATCCTGTTTTCTATATTAGTTCTTTGTCTCGTATAACACAGATTCGCATAGCAATAATTTTTAGATACCCACCAACTGGGTTATATAAGGATTGATACAGTAGAACTTCGATAAGTCGAAAACCTCTACAACTCGAAGGAAACCCTTGTTCCCTTCCCTTCAAGTTCCAATACCACCAAATCTCGAAATCTAAGCCCTCGATAAGTCGAAATATTCACTATTTTCGTGGAAGGTATTTCAGTACATATTTTCTCTCTATAACTCGAAAATATATATTTGACTTCTGTATCTCAAACATACCAATGTTTGATTCTACTACCTCCACAACTCAAATAATTTTTTGAAGAAAGAATTACCAATTTTCACGACTAACGTTAACACGTGTTTACAAGATGTCCCTTTGTTTTATTTTGGGGTATTTATTGTTATTGTCGTGGCTTGTGTTTGAGCTCTACTAAAGGAAGTCTTAAATTATAAGTCGAAACCTCTATAACTCCAATTTGTTCGCTTCTCTCTTGAGGTTCGACTTATCGAGATTCTACTGTAGTATATTATTCTGTATGATAACGTAGTTAAATTACAGTAACAATAATACATGTCTTTATAATGCACTTTACTATTTCATCTGGAAGCTATATAGAAAAGCAAAGCCAAAAAAGATTTTCAGCGCCCGTATATACAATTGTAATTAGTAACCCTTTCAGAAAAAAAAGATACCCCAAAAAGATTTATAAATTTACCAGCAAAATTTTTCGAGGTATGTAATAGTATGTTCCGCTTTCAAAGTAGTTTTCCAATTGGAATGGTCCATCCAGATAAAACCAAATTGATGGAATGGCTTGATTGTGTATTAGTAAAAAGATATTGGGATATAATAAGTATTTGCAAAAAGGAAATAGATCAAAAAGAATCAGCATATAAAGTAGAGAAAATAATGAAATAATTTAAAGAAAAAGATGCTAGAGATCATGTTGCCCAAAACTTCACGAATCTACTGAATCATAGAGGAACCAATTTCAAGTTGGGCCAAAACCACTTTGCAATAGTTATCACATACGAAAAACATCACACATTGGTATAAATTTTAAAAAAGTTTCATAATTGGAGGGCAATAAAAGAAATAATATCTAACAAAATTTGGTTTTTCAATATAGGAGTTTCTTGTAGACCAATTTTTTAAGGCAGATGTCTTCGGCATAATTCACATGGAAAACTTATTTAATATTACTCAATGTTTTCTATAGATATTCATTTGATACCTTCGTATTGCAATCGATTCAAAGAATACAAATGACAAATAATGTTTATAATTTGTTCATATTCTACGTAATGAACTTTGATAAGCCAGGTATGATAGTGGTAAGCTAGTGGAAGAAACGTAGTTGTAGGTGAAGACGATCCGTATCAATACGCTATACCAAGACCAGAGTCATTTGTTTCAAGTTCTGAAAAATGTGGAAAATCGTCTTGAAAAGTGCAGGTATGTGAAACATAGAAGCCTATTATTAATAATAATGTTCATTAAATGAAGTTGCAGTGCAAGCTAGGGCTCAATTGGGAAAAGATGAACCTAAGTTAAAGGTACACACTAATGAGGATCCTGAACAGGGTAAATTTTACTAACAATAATAGTATTGTTATTAAAAGTTTGTTTATATCATTTTTTAGAGGATACTTCAAACATTGTAGCTATATCCATAGGTGGAGTTCTTGCAGTAGCATCAGGAATTGCCATTCTAGTAGCCTTTTATATGCTATATAGAAGCCAAGCATCTCTAAGAAAACTACAACGGGAATTTTTTGTCCAATTTTGTAGTGAAAATGGAACAGATAAGAATGGCGCTCCCCTGGAATTGCCGAAATAAGTTTCCAGTAATAATAATACTGTTAAGCTTATATTTATACCTGGTGGGTTTATAAATTTATACAAGGTGTTATATAAGTTCTTAATATGCAGTTAAAATAAAACTTTGATGTCTAACTAAAAAATTTATTTAGTTTTGAATAGGTAGTAAATTAAAAAAAAATTATAAACAATATTCAGTTATTTAAATTCACAAAACATTCATATCATACATTCAAAACATCAAAATTTACCAATTAAAACGTACTGGATTCGAACCTTCTTACAGTTCATCCTTTTCATCCAAATCTACATCTGATAAGTCAATGTCTTCTTCAGCTGGTAATTCACCATCCTTGCCATCCCATGCTTCACTTTTTACAATTTTAGGTAGTTTAGCATTTCTGAATGGAGCAGTATGTCCACGTCCATAAGATAAATCCCTACAGTTGCAAATAATTCAAAATAATTTAATTTTGCAAATCTTCTATCTATATCAGGAGCGTTTCCAGCCAACTGGCTTGGGGACGAAGAGGGGGTCATTTTAAAAAAAGAAAAAACTTACCTTAACTTGTTTGTTTGAAATATTGGTAATTTTTAAGAATAAAAATAAATAAACGAAAAATTCTTAAGAGGGGTAATTACCCAATTACCCCCCTCTGAAACCGCCACTGATCTATATATAAATCAATTGCCATATATGTGACGGAGCATCACTTGAGAACGGCTCGGCCGATTTGGCTGATTTTTATTTGACCTGTTCACAATTGTTAAGACAAGGTTTGTATGAAAGAAAATTTGTATACAATCCATGGAAAAAGTCGGAAATTTTGATGGTATTTATCAGTGTTTGACATTTTGATATTGAATTTCATTGAACCTAAATATTTTCCTAAACCCTAAAACCAGGTTTTCTCAAAGGGTATGATCTTTCTCAGAAACTAAATAATTTTACTATTCCCGGTGTTTTATAAATTAACAATAGACGCAAACGTAGTTGCAACGTGAAAGACGGGGGAGCAAGGGCGGCCCCACAAAGTACTCTAAATTATATGGCGGGTGAGACCGCGAGGCACAGCTAGTTACATATAAAAAAATTCTTACCGTAAAAATTCATTGATTCCATCCTTAGAGAATGATCCTCGGAATAAGGAATATTTCATTTTTTTAATATTAATGACAGCCATTGCTGGATATCCAAATCCTCCTATATCTAAAGCATTTTCTAATGTTGGTTGAGCTCCAGCTTCAGTCCAACCCCATCTAAAGTGATATATTACAATGTATAATCTAATTTATAATGCTATATGTCATACCCCCACAACTTCTTCTTATATTTTTCACCCATTATTTTAAGTACATTCAAATACTGATTACGGCAATCTGTTTGACAGTCTAATATATGGGGTAAAACGGAAACGACACAAAGTGGTTTGTATTCACAGGCTTCTTTAAATGAATCTTCATCTAAAATCTTCAGTAACCATTGTTAGATAAAGTAACAATATAAATTAGTAAAGTAATGAAATAGGATAGTTAACTTACCTGAATAACTTCCGGTGAAGGAATATTTTCGGCCAACATATCAAGAGCCCAATTTATAACGTTATTTGATGTACGCCCACCATTGTAGTCCAAGATTTGATCAGGGTCTTTTTTGCCAACAGGAAAGTATTTTATAGAAGGATAGCCTTCAATGCCATATTGGGCTGCTTTTAATGTATGCACAGTGGCATCTAAAGCTCCTACTTTCACTTTTCCCTTTAACTCTGTAGCAGCTTCTTCCCATTGGGGTGCTAATTTTTTGCAATGACCACACCAAGGAGCATAGAATTCTATTATCCACATATCTTCTGATTTCAAGACTAATCGGTCAAAATTTTCATCAGTCAGTTCAATCACATCTGAGTTAGAAGACTGGAATACATTTGTTTTAATATTAATTTTTGAAAATTGCCATAATGTGCACTTGTACCTTGGTATTTGAGTTCTTGCCAAGCCTTTCTTTGACTTGAAGTCTTACAGCACCTAATGCTGAATCCACTATGTTGTGAGCTGTACGTGCCCCTTGAAAATCTTCTGGTTTAGTTGCACCAAATATTTTTATGGTTGGATAACCTTTAACGGCAAAACGACTTCCTAAACTATTGTGTTCATCAGCATTAACAGCTCCAACTTTTACAATGCCCTACACCCATATATCAATAAGTATATTAAGCTTACCGATATTTAAACAGGCTTTACCTTCAAAGCATTTGCTGCTTTTTGATATTCTGGAACCAGTTGCTGACAATGACCACACCATGGTGCAAAAAATTCAACGACCCATACTTCATCGCCGTTAGTTACTAACTTATCAAAATTTGAAGGTGTAAGCTCAATTACATTGGAATTTGGTGGATATAAAGCCCAACAGTTACTTAATAAAGCCGACAATACTGAAAAAAGGTTGGTAAAATCCCGCATATTTTTCTCAAGTAGTACTCATAAAATGAAACAAATATCATGAATAAAGACTTACTGAATAAGTTAATCATGTTCACAACAATTTTTATGTTATAACTATCAGATACACTTAATAAATATAATATAAAAATAAATTTTGCCTTATACAAAATAGATAGTATCCGTGGTTGATTTTCATTGGACTGTCAGATTAAAACATATGTATATCAAACAATGTAGTCTACGCAAAAGCACCGAAATGGAACCAGTAGTGCCATCTACTATTCGATTATCCAACTATTGATTCTGTACTTATTTTCAAATACCTATAATATTTAATCTTTTTAATTTTTGCATTCTGATACCAATAGTTAGCTGAAATTGTACTTTTTTTGTTATAAATAATATTTTAGTTCTATGTAAGTTAAGGATAATTATAAAATAGTTTTTTTTTAAATATTTTAATTTAATTACTTCATCTACATCTTTTCAGATTACAATAATTTTAACTGTTATGTTTTGCATAACAATATACTGATAAGTGTTTAAGCACTTAAAATTATATTATCTGTCCGATAAGTATTGAAACAATGTCGTTTAGTTGTTTGAAATACTTTAATAATCACTATAAAGTACGCACTTAAAGTAATTTTAAAAACTACAAAATTATTTACTTAGTATCAATCGATTTATTTATTATTGTAATTAAAGCAATTTCTTATTTATAAAATTCTATTGGCAATGAACTTAAAATTAATCTATGAACGAAGACATTTTTGCACGTACGTAACATTTAATATGCATGAATAAATTAAACAAAAAAAACTTATTAAAAATGCATTAATTATATTCTGATTAAAATTATTTTTTTATAATAAAATTGGTTTACCCCGTTATATAAGATAGATATGAAAGTTCGCAGTTCACAATTTAAAGAATGATTAGTGTTGTTTAATTATACGTTGTTTTAAAGTGTTTAATTATACGTTGTTTTAATAAAAAATTATATGTCCGTTATTTGTGATTATACAAAACGATAAATAAAATATTTCAATTTTCCATAATCGTAATTTTCTAATAATACCTTTCTAGAAGGGTTTGTGTAAACTATAATGAATTTATTAACATTTAAGTTAAACAAAACGTTTCTATAATGCAAATTTGGTACGTACTAATAGTAGAGCCCAAAGTGCTACAATAGAATGAAATAATTCCTAAATTTTATTCATTACCATATCGAGATAACATTTCAGAAACTTTTCTTATCAGCTCCATGTATTTCCTTGCTTTCACTTTCTAGAAAATAATTTCATAATATTGTGTTGATAAAGACACGTTTATTATACGATTAGAATTTCTTTTAATTACCAATTTGGGACGAAATAAATTAAAAAGGATTCATATGCAAGAGTGTGTGTTAGTACAAAGGTACGAGTGGTTGCGTCGATTATTTCAGTGTGACGAAGTGGTATGACGTATGAATAATTTCTGAGAACATTTTTCTAGAATTTCTATTATGTTGAAAATTTTATACTGCACTAAATTTATGCAAATGATAAGAAATAAAAAATTACATCAAATAAGTGTATTGGTTGTTTATAAATCTTATAGTTAATTTTTGGTAAGAATAAAATTAGATAACCTAACATTTTAAATCAATTTCATTCTCAATTTTATTCATTTCTTTGTTGTATTATGATTTATACGAATAACTTGTTGTGTGCACTAAACGTGTTTATAGATATATTTTGTTTTTCAGATTATTTTAATTACCATGAAGAAAGATTTTAGGATACAGCAGTATACGTATTCTGTTCATAAGTTATAGCAAATCAAATTTATCGATCTTTGGTATTTAATAGATTATGAATTAAAAATGAAGAGTCGTTCCCATTCTTCAGTACCTAAGCCAACAACTGGACTGCTAAGTCACATTAAATATGAGCATCTTTTGGCTGGAATATCAGGGGGTGCCATATCAACATTGATTCTTCATCCGCTTGATTTGATGAAAATTAGATTTGCTGGTATACATCTTGCCTATATTTTATACTTAATGAGTTAATTTTGATTCGTTTTTTTTTAATATAGTGAGCGATGGAAGTGCCAAGATTCCACAATACAGTAATTTAACTAATGCATTTTGTACTGTTTTTAAACAAGAAGGTATAAGAGGTTTATACAAAGGAGTGGCTCCAAATGTATGGGGATCAGGGAGTGGATGGGGCTGTTATTTTTTTTTGTAAGTTATTAAAATATATTCCATTCGTGAAGATGCCACTTTAGAATAATCTAGCCTTGGATTTATGCGACACCTTTGATAGTAGGTCACTTGGGCGCTGGGTGAAGGATGCAAGGAGGTGCACTTGTATCTCCCTGCCGTGAAAGAAAATACAGAGAAAATAATTAAGAAATAAAAATTTTTAATATTAAAGTCACTGTTGAGTAAAAACTTAAAGCGTCTATGTTGTCCAAATTTGTTCAACATATTTTCAATAAATTCGTTGTACCTATCTATAATTATAAGGATGCCCTGTTTTCAAATATATTTTGTTAGTTAATAGTACAATGTAGATGCGGATGCACTTTCCTGCAAGTAATTTTGCTGGCACCCATGCATTTAGGCATAGATTTTTTTATCACAAAATGAGTTATTAAAAACCACAACTACAAATATCTAAATTAATAAATCAAATAAAGTTAGACGTAATGGGGATACTGACTTTGAACCAATCAACAAAAGGATTTTGAATTACAGCAGATTTTCTGAATCTGAAAAAAAATCATTTAGGTTTTTTTATAATGCTCTTGTTTTTTTGTTAATTTGTACGAAATAAATGATTTTATTAGCGCTTCGAACGGTTATTTTCATGATTTCAATTTTTATTCCGGTTCAATTAAAAAAAATATTTATGTCGGTTTAGTTTCCGTATTTGTGCCAGCAAATATACCGGTTTTCTCGATTCTTGGTTCAATTCTGAGTGATTAATTTGGAATATTTTATTCTTTCTTTCGTAATACTTCATAGAAATTTTATGAATTGGCAAAACAAAACATAAATAAACGTTTATTTAAAATAATAATATTTAGGTGTAGGCGAAGTAATTAGATGTATACGATCATATGAAAATAAACCGAAATATTTTTTCGTTTTAGTTGCGGTTTTCGTTCCAGCAAAAATAATGGTTTTTTCGGTTTACGGTTCGAATCCCTGCTTTTTATAACTTATATCGGTGTTTCTTATATTTTTTTCCATATTTTACCTAATTTTACTTAACATGTTAATAAAGTTCACATGGAAAGAATAATCCGTGTAAATCAAGGGATGGGTGTACTTGTATTATGTCATTCTAAACATTTTATTAGATCTTTACGTACATTTCACATTTTTCAGTTATAATACTATTAAAACATGGATTCAAGCAGGAGATGCACAATTACAATTGGGACCTAGCTTACACATGCTGGTGGCTTCAGAGGCTGGTGTACTGACATTGTTAGTAACAAATCCAATATGGGTTGTTAAAACGCGTCTATGTCTTCAGTACGAAACCAATGCAAACAACAACTGTTACAAAGGGATGGCAGACGCTTTAGGACAAATTTATAAGGCTGAAGGTGTTCGCGGACTATATAGGGTCAGTGCTTCATAGCAGTGACTGTGGATTGTAAATTACTAGGGTAGATGGATTTGTTTATAAAATAATTACAGGGATTTGTGCCTGGCATGTTTGGTGTAACCCATGGGGCCTTGCAGTTCATGACGTACGAGGAAATGAAGGCGTTTTATAATAGATATCGCGGAGCTCCACATGATAGCAAATTGGTAAATTAATATAACGCCCAATAACATTTCTACATTCATTTTATATCGTAGAATACCAAAGAATATCTGGTGTTCGCCGCTGTTTCTAAATTGATTGCCGCAGCTGCTACTTATCCTTATCAAGTTATTCGAGCACGACTTCAAGACCAGCATCATAATTATGACGGAACGCGGGACTGCATTAAACGTATTTGGAAATATGAAGGGATGAGAGGCTTCTATAAGGGATTGGCACCCTACTTATTACATGTTACTCCAAATATATGTCTAGTCATGCTTATTTATGAAAAATTTACTAATTAATAATTATTTTTTCGTCGTTAGTTAATTTTATTTTACCACATTTATAAGGACTATTCTAATTTTAATTTGAAATATAGGTTTTTCATAACTGACATAGTTGAGGAGTTACATTTTTATTGTTTTTATGTTTCTTTTTGATGCTCTATATTTATATAATTTTTGTAAAATGTTTTATATACGATATATTCCAACAATTTGTATATTCCACATTGCTCTTTACTATATGTAAATAGAAAAATTCAACTCTACAAAGATCTGCTGTTTGAAATTAAGTAGATAGAACTCTAATTGTTAAAATAATTAATGTAAAATCTCAATTTTTAGTTCGGCGGTATTTAAAATTATCAATATTTTGTATAGCAATAAAATAGTGAATAAATATTTCAAAGAATATGTAATACATATTGATATTATCAATGATACTTTTTGTTCGATAAATTTGATTAAAAGATATTTTTCTATACCATTTAGTTTCGTTATTTCGCACCAGTGATAAACAAGTAAGCGTCGTGGAACGAAGGGAAATGAAAAGGGAAAAGCTTAGGGGGTTGGAAAAGTTTGGGAGTCTGTGCAGTACGTGCAATTGCGCGTTTTGCGGTGATCGAGTAGTTATATCGGAGACTTGTCCGAAAATATTAGTGCCAAAACACGAGGCGTGTTTTTACCTTCGTGGAGGGACTTCCAATTCAATCTATTAAAATTTTTTAAATTATGTTAACTACTACGTGCTCGAGTTTAAATTCTAAATAACATTTTGCATGTTTATCTACAAAAATAAACGATGCAAATAAATATTTCCCTTAAAACTATTAAATCAGTATTAAAAATTAAAAGTGCTTCCATTTGAAAATGTATTATTTCGAATTATTAAGTAATATTCCCAAGTCTTAAAATATACGTGATGTTTAGATTATTAGTATCAAATAATAATCCTGAATTGTTGGTAAGTGAAAATACTTGTATCAAATTGTTATGACGAACTAACTAAAACTAATAACACAATAAAAGTACGCACGCAATTTCATAATGAATTTGTTTATATTTTCAAAGGTACTTCAGTTCGTAATTATTTTTTTTCAAAAAGTTTGTAAAGTTATAAACGATCCCCTAAAATTAAAAAAAAGGTTCTAAAAATTTATATAGTGTGTAAAGTTAAACTTTGTCAGACTGGCGCCAAGATTTACACAAATATCCCAATTTATTGCTTCTTTTATTGTTTACTTATTTTCTAATTCTTCGCATAACTTCAGCCTTAATTTAAAAAGTTAAGTAGTTAATCTTTTTATAGTATTGTTAAAAAGTTTAATCAACAATTTAAGTAAATTTTAATATACTATATAAAGCTTGAATAGGGGAAGCAATATTCAATTAACTGTAAGTCATTGAATATTGTTTTTAGAATATTCAATTCAAATTTAGTTTTCACTTGAAAATTTGTCAGATTAGGTAGATCTACATTTAATTTATTACCACGCTTAGAAATTCAAGTCATATCTTACGTAGGATTTGAATTTTATCAAAATGATTTAAATCAAATAGCTTTTAATCAAATATTTATAAGTGCTAGGTATTCATGCATTAATAGTTATTAATTATAATAACTTAAATTAACTTTTTACATTGATTGAGATTAATACATCATAACTACATTATCAAACACTTAATATTCGTATTTATTTATCTATATATATATTGATATCCAAAGATCAGGTCATTTAAAAATAAATCGATATTTAATGCACTTTTAAATGCGATTCAAAATATAAAGAAAAATAATAAAATTGAATTTTTCAGCGGCAGATTGAAGTATTTTACTTTTGATAAATAGCTGTACATACATCGAGGATTAAACGATTCACTGAAAGCTATTGAAAAGGCACTTCTAACTTGATAATAAATTTGTTTACATGTTGTGTACAATTTAAAACAGTTGTGCATGATACTCGACATAGAAAATAGCTCATAAATTGGAAAAATCTACGTATTTTCAAGAATCTTGAAAGTATCAAATCAATAACATATAGCAGTTCCGTTTTCATCTAAAAATGTAGCAGTATCTGGAATCTGTGGCAAACTCAGTTTCCTTACAAAAGATTTCATTCAAACAATATTATTAGCACAAAATTCTTCTAATTTGGAGAGAAACATTATTATATAAATTTTGTACACAAAGAAAGTATTGTTTATATGCATTTGATCTAGTGCTTAGAAAGCTCTTGGATATTTTCCAAGAAGACTTCTGTGTACTAGCTTAGACCCTTTTATAAAGATTGTTTGAAACGGAAAGTTTCAATATGTCAACAAGAAAAGCAGATAGCTTTCATATTTTGATTCGATATTCCTGTTGACAACTACTTAATTTTATATTCAGTTTTGTATTGCAAAAATCCTAAACAGAAATTTCTATTTAGATTTGATCTCGAAAATAATCCTATACCGAAATAAGTTATAAATATTTTCGTTCTAAATTACTAAATAAAGCTTCGCCCGATATTTTATCGAGAGATAAACTTTACTATTTTATGCTTGCGTATTTCCTTAAGATTACTTTCTTTTTTCAATTATTACTTATACCCTTTTAAATTCAATTCTAAGTATCGCTTCAAAAATATTAAATATTTATTTAATTTTCTACCGTTTCGGTTTAGAATTGAGTCACACGCTTATGCAATAATGCATTTTGTGCAATTAATTTTAATCATTCCTTCTCACTCGCATTGACGTGATTGTCGTATCTTTTCGCTCCCTTCCACTTATTGCTATGGTAAATACGATTTTCGAACATAAAATCGATATTAACTAATTTAAATTGAGATTTATGATTTGAAAAAGCAAAGAATAGAGTAAAGAAATCTCATGAATGCGGGGTATGTGCGCATTCGAGCGAAAAGTAGCACATTTCCGAGCGAGGGAGACAAATAAAGCGCGCCGCGCGTCGCGCTTTATTTTCCCGAGATCGGAATGTGCCACTTTGAGCTCGAATGTGCACACTCGGTTTTAAGCGCGATTCACAATAATTTAGGCCAATAAATTAGACAAAAAAGCAGTTGAATCATTTTAATCGTTTCCTCTCACTCGCACTGATGAGATTGTCGTATCTTTTTGCTCCCTTCCACGCATTGCTATAGTAAATATTTTTTTCGATCATAAAATCGATATTTACCAAACTAAATTTAGATTTATGATTTGAAAGAGCGAAGAATAGGTAGGAAAATCCAATAAATGCGAAGATGTGCGCATTCGAGCGAAAAGTGGCACATTTCCGAGCGAGGGAGGCAAATGAAGCGCGACGCGAAGCGGCGCGCTTCATTTTCCCGAGATCGGAATGTGCCACTTTGAGCTCGAATGTGCACACTCGGTTTTAAGCACGATTCACAATAATTTAAACCAATAAATTAGACGTAAAATCAGTTGAATAGTCTTAATCGTTCCCTCTCACTTCCATTGACATGATTGTTGTATCTTTTCGCTCTCTTGCACTCATTGGTATGGTAAAATTATCATGTACTAAACTAAATTTAGATTTATGATTTGAAAGAGCGAAGAATAAGTAGGCAAAACCAATAAATACGAAAGATGTGCGCATTCGAGCTCAAAATGGCACATTCCGATCTCGGGAAAATGAAGCGCGCTGCTCCGCGTCGCGCTTCATTTGCTTCCCTCGCTCGGAAATGTGCCACTTTTCGCTCGAATGTGCACACTCGGTTTTAAGCGTGCTTCACAATAATTAATTCACTTCCTAATTAATACTACTTTATTTATAATTAAGATTACTTCCTTTTTCAATTATTACCTACACTTTTTTAAATTCAATTCTAAGTATCGCTTCAAAAATATTAAAGATTTAATTAATTTTCTACCTTTTGAATTGCATTTTGTGCACTTCTGTCTAGTTGATTCTGGATTAAATTATAAGAGCTTTCTTTGTACTTTACGTTGATAATTAAAAAAAATTGATGACCGCATAAAGTAATTTAAGAAATATGAATAATGAAAGCAATTCTAAACTGGTTCGAGTATGACGTTTTCGTCCATAAGAAAATAATTAAGGGTTGATATTTATAAACCTTCCTTTCTTTTACACGTATTTAAGAAAGTTATTTTATTGAAATAAAGGCAAAAGGGTTAAGTATTAGTCGAACTAAACTTTTGTGTGAAATTCAAAAGAAAGAGATTTATTAGAAAGACTTGTAGACATTTTATATTTACTGTAAGCTCCAGAGATCGAGTGTAGTATAATAAAAAGTAGTTAATGGGGATTTATAGATTTTGTTTTCAAAAATAAAAAAAAAGCGCGTCGTAAACACAATTACAGAATTTTAGTTTCAGTATTCTCCCTTTCAAGTCCATCGTAAATATCAAAACTTGGTCATAATTATTTTAGCTTTGAACATTTTTGAATGGAATGCTAATACGCTTCAGAATGGGATTTAAAAAGGGAAGAAATATTCAGCCCCTTGTAAATACGGGAGAAATCATTTCATGTCTTTATGGACCTTGGTGTCCCTTAGAAAGTTTTAATGAAAAGAAAATTACCAACTCTCGAAAATTGTTAGAATACTAAAAGCAAATATGTATACTACCCTTAAATTTTGTTATACTAATACACCTGATTTTCGTTTTCCACGGGGCAAGAAAGTAATTTCGGTTTTTTAGTTTGAAATGAAAATAAAAATATTTCTATTACATATTGGGGAACTAAATAAAATTATTAAAAATAACTTTTTATGCACGTTGTTTAAATGAATTATATGCAGTCGAACCTCGATAAGTCGAAGTTGAAGAGAAACTAAAAATAATTCGAGTTATCAAAAATTTGAGTTATCGATATAAAAATATTAACGTTGAAATAGGCAAGTCCTAGAGAAACAAGTTCAAGTTATTAAAAATTCGGCTTATCGAGGTTCGACTGTAATTTGAGTATTTAATAAGTTGCTTTCCTTTATCATAAACGTTGATTTTATCTTTAATTTTGAAAATAGGCAGTTCTTAAAATTAATTTACACGATAGGGACATTGATAGGGACAAGTCCAAAGCATTAAATTGTTACTGCAACAAGAGCAAAAAAGACCGATTTTTATATTTTCGCCACTTGCCCGTAATGGTGCTTTAAATATTGCTTTCAAAGTCGAAATTCCAAAAAAAAAACACCCATAGCAATTTCATTTCCACCAAAACTGTTATTTAGTTTTTTCTTAATTAAATAACTGCAGATTTACATGTTAAATGAATGTGAATTTTTTTAAATAAACTAAGGACCACTTAGAATTAAAATTATGGGGTAAAAATTTGGTGAGATTTTTTTTTTATTTAATGAAAAAAAAACTTTATACCTTTAATTGGTGTAGGGGGAATTTTTTTTCCATGTATATAACTATATTTTGTCAGTAAAGTGCGAAATAAAAAAACCATGAATTCTAATATACAGTAAAACCTTTCTAACACGACCAGCGTCGGTTCTTGCTCAAATTGTTCTTTTGAAGAGGTGGGCCGTTTTAGAGAGAAAGACAAAGATAGACAATGTAAAGGTAATAACGAATATAATATTAGATTAAATAAAATGCACATATTATTTATCAGAATCATATTGTTATTAAATCAAAGTTATTATAAATAAAGTAGTAGGGGTCGCTCGGAAATGTGACACTTTTTGCTGGAATGCGCACATCCTCGTATTTATTGAATTTTGAAATTTAAACTATCTTTTCAATCAACAAATTTAATTTCGTTCAATAAATATCGATTATATGTCATTTATTTGTATTTTTACCATAGCAATGAGTAGGAGCGAGCAAACAGATACGACAAACTCATAAGTACGAGGGAGAGGGAATGGTAAAAATTATTTACCAACTTTTCGTTGCCAAAATTAATGCAAATCACGCTTAAAACCGAGTGTGCACATTCGAGCTCAAAGTGGCACATTCCGATCTCGGGAAAATGAAGCGCGCCGCTCCGCGTCGCGCTTCATTTGCTTCCCTCGCTCGGAAATGTGCCACTTTTCGCTCGAATGCGCACATCTTTGTATTTATTGAATTTTGAAATGTAAACTTTCTTTTCAGTCAACAAATTTAATTTCGGTCAATAAATATCGATTATATGTATTTTTACCATAGCAATGAGTGGGAGCGAACAAACAGATACGACAAACTCATAAGTACGAGCGAGAGGGAATGATAAAATTTATTTACCAACTTTTCGTTGCCAAAATTAATGCAAATCATGCTTAAAACCGAGGGTGCACATTCGAGCTCAAAGTGGCACATTCCGATCTCGGGAAAATAAAGCGCGCCGCTCCGCGTCGCGCTTTATTTGCTTCCCTCGCTCGGAAATGTGCCACTTTTCGCTCGAATGCGCACATCCTTGTATTTACTGAATTTCTTTTCAGTCAACAAATTTAATTTCGTTCAATAAATATCGATTATATGTATTTTTACCATAGCAATTAGTGGGAGCGAGCAAACAGATATGACAAACTCATAAGTACGAGTGAGATAGAATGATAAAAATTATTTACTAACTTTTCGTTGCCAAAATTAATGCAAATCATGCTTAAAACCGAGTGTGCACATTCGAGCTCAAAGTGGCACATTCCAATCTCGGGAAAATGAAGCGCGCCGCTCCGCGTCGCGCTTCATTTGCTTCCCTCGCTCGGAAATGTGCCACTTTTTGCTCGAATGCGCACATCCCCGTATTCATTGGATTTGCCTACATTCATCTTATTTGTTTGAAATCAAATAATTAAATTTAGTCCCAATAAGGTTAGATTTTATGTTTAGAAAAGTTATAGCGGGTATTTTCATTCATCTTCTGCCTTTCAAATAAAAAAAAGTAAATTTCGTGCAATTTTATATCCGGATAAGTTATAGCGTTATTCTTCAATAAGTGGGAGCGAGTGAAATGATCAAAGAATCGCATAAGTGCCAGTGAGAGGAATTGTTCAAAATTGTCTCAATATGTATTTTTAACTATTAATGAATTATATAAACATATACGATTGTTTTTAAAGTTGATTATTGTAAATTGTGCTTAAAGACGAGTGTGCACATTTGAGCTCCCAAAAACGCCTGCAGATTTTTTTACTTTACAGACAATGAATAATTAAAATGTCAGTCAGACTTAGAATCATAAATAATGCAAGTAATGCATTTTGTTTAACGTAGGCTCGCTTTTACAACTATTATCGATACAAAATGTTCCAAATTTAAGTAGTTTTAAAAAGTAGCGGTCGCACAATTAACGATTGCGGTCGGGTTAGAGACTGGTCGCCTTATAAAAAGAATTAAATTACGATATATCTGTTCTGAAGCACACTGCCCGCTTTTAGAAGTGGTCTCCTTATAGATGCGGTCGCCACGAGAGGTTTTACTGTAATATGGTAGAAATCCCCAGTAGGATAGCGATAATTAGCATTCTCTTCTCTACACAGGCGTTTGCATAAAGGGTCGCGCCGGCCCTGCACTGTCCTATCTAAAGATTTCCCTGTCCTATTCAAATTTCAATCATTGCTTCATCGCCTATTAAAGGTCTATCGTTGCGAATAATTCGAATATATTGCGATTAATTTAAACAAGTAAATAGACTGATGAGCTACAAAGATACAATTTCGCATCAGCGAACAGGCATCAATAAAATAGAATCAAATCAAGCAATTTAGGAAAAGAACTAAACCGGACGGTTTAACCAGGGTATCCTTAGCAATTCCAATGAAAATTAAACCTTTACGGAAAAGCATTATAACAGCCCAGCAATGTGCTACGTCTGACATTCAACTGAATCAACATGGATCATTAAATCAACGCATTCAATTAAGACGAAAATCCTTATTCACATGTTCTGCTAAAAACATAAAAGTGCACTTTTAATTAAAAAGATGTCGGTAATAAAATAATACTCATTTTTAGTAATTATTAAAACAGCCAACACCCTACATTTTGGTTGTAAACAAAATGAAAAAGGTCTAATTCCAGTTATTTTATAAGAGTAATATTGATGGATTATTTAGTCACGAATCATCGAAAATAAAGGGGGAAAAGCCGATGAAAAATAAATGACTTTGTTTCTATTGAAACAAGAGCGAATGCTTTTTTTTATTTGCCTCTTCCTGTTTTTAATAATACCAATCAGGATGTGCTGTTTTAATAATCGAAAGTGTATACAATCACATGTCAAACTTGAACAGGATAATTAGATAAAAGGAAATCCGTTTAAAGGCAGTGCTCATTTGATGACCGATAATCAATACATAAGGACAAATTCTGTTCTTTTAATTTACTAGCAGTCGAATAGATCCTTTAATCTTCTAATTAAAAATCTTCGAGGACTTGAAACAATCCGAGTTTTTGTACGAAGTTTATGTTTGTCTTAAATTAATTAAAAATTTGTGAAACGCAGAAAGTCGAAAGTTTCTTAAAGTATTTTTTATTAAAAATTCTCCTATTTTAATTTAGCCATGAACGATACAAAAGTTTTTTTGAAAATAAATAAATAAAACAAATAGCTTCATAAATTTAGACCAAACTGATGGGGTGGAGGGCTGGCATAAAGTTACTCACCCCTAAACTTTAGATGTCTATAATTCACTCGTTTTTGTAGTAGTGGGTTTGGGTTTGGTTCTTACATTTAGTCTTAAATTTTGATTAAAGCGCCCCTGTAATGCAAAATATTTTCGCTCGATGCTCCATAAATGCATGTAATCGATTATTTGTTATTAAATATTTGTACAAGATATAAGCACACATTTTTCAATGCCAAACTTTGAAATTTGAAACTTTATAAACACACCACTGACGTTTTCTATAAAAAATGCACGAACGTCGTGAAAGGATTTTGTTAATATAAAAAAGTACATTACCTTTCAAAATACTTTTTTTCGTACTAAAATAGGTTTTCTTTTTGCTTTTGTTGTATACCTAAGAAGTAAGACATTAAGAAATATTATGTTAGTGACATGTTTGTTATGTTAAAAAAGAAAATCTTTAGAAAGTAAAAATTTTCTATTTACAAAATTTAATTTTTCAAAATAAATGATTAATTTTTGAAAGAACTGGAAGTAAATATAAAATGTTAGTATACGATGTAAAAATCGGAAAAATATTGAAGAAATAAGAAGTAGATGCATTGTTTATCTTTTATAATAGTTAATACACCCCATTTTCTCCTTGCAAGTGTTTTTTTTACTGTAACAAAATATAAATCTTAAAAAAATAATGGTTTAGACATGCAGTTTATATGAGTAGAAAAAAAAGGCGAAATATAACTTCCTTAAGCAATACAAAGATAGCAAGAAATAGTAATAATTAGTTTTCTGAGAATTTGTACACTAATTCAAAGAAATTTAGTTATTGCTGTTTTTTGTTTTATTTAATATATTTATATTTTGCTTTCTTTTTACTATATTCTGATTAAAACTCATCTACAATTTTTTTTATATGTTTACTATATTTTTTTTTCTCAGTTTCTTTTGCATTGGAACTACAGTAAAACCTCTCTAACACGACCAGCGTCGGTTCTTGCTCAAATTGGTCTTTTGTAGAAGGGAAGTCCTCTTAGAGTAAAAGGCAAATACTATCTAAAATCTATCAAATCAAAGTTATTATAAATAAAGTAGTATTATTTAGGAAGTACATTAATTATTGTGAATTACGCTTAAAACGGAGTGTGCCCATTCGAGCTCAAAGTGGCACAATCCGATCTCGGGAAAATAAAGCGCGCCGCTCCGCGTCGCGCTTCATTTGCTTCCCTCGCTCGGAAATGTGCCACTTTTCGCTCGAATGCGCACATCTTCGTATTCATTAGATTTGTTTGTTGTTTTTTTTATTAAAATTAGTCCAATAAATTAAAATTCGAAATTAACTCCTAAATAGAGTTTCGTAATTTTTACTTAAAGTTCTTTAAACAGTAAATTAATTGTTGTGAATGACGCCAAAAACCGAGTGTGCACATTCGAGCTCAAAGTGGCACATTCCGATCTCGGGAAAATGAAGCGCGCCGCTCCGCATCGCGCTTCATTTGCTTCCCTCGCTCGGAAATGTGCCACTTTTCGCTCGACTGTGCACATCTTCGAATTTATTGAATTTGACTACATTCATCTTCTTTGTTTGACATCTAATAATTAAATTTGGTCCAAATACGGTTTGATTTTATGTTTAGAAAAGTTATAGAGGGTATGTTCATTCATCTGTCTTTCAAATAAAAGAAAATTTAATTTAATACAATTTTATATCTGGATAAGTTATAGAGTTATTCTTCATTAAGTGGGATCGAGTGAAAATCGCTTAAGTGCAAGTGATAGGGATTGTTCAAAATTGTTTCAATAAGTATTTTTAACTTCTAATGAATTATATAAACATATACATTTTTACAGTTGGTTTTTGTAAATTGTGCTTAAAGCCGAGTGTGCACATTTGAGCTCCCAAAAATAGTGATGAGCAAAGCAAGACTAAGACCAAGACTGTAATAGTCTTGGTATCGGTCTTGGTCTTGCTGATTCGGTCTTGGTCTTGCATGTTCAGTCTTGGTCTCAACCAGAAGTAATAATTTATGGTTTAGTCTTGCGTATTTGGTCTTGGACTTGCATATTTGGTCTTGGTCTTGAAAAATGCAAGACCAAGACCAAGACTACAAGATCAAGACCAATTTTGCTCATCATTACCCAAAAACGCCTGCAGATTTTTTTACTTTACAGACAATGAAAAATTAAAATGTCAGTCTGGCTTAGAATCATAAATAATACAGGTAAATGTATTTTGTTTAACGTAGGCTCGCTTTTCCAACTATTATCTATACAAAATGTTCCAAATTTAAGTAGTTTTTTCATTAAGGAATTGACTTTTTTGAAGCGGGGATTTTCTGGCGTCCCAAATCATTGCTTGGGGACAACGGGATAGTTCCATTCAAAACGGTACATATGGTCACATTATGTATAACTGCTACAACTTTAGAATTTATTTTATTTAAATTGTACATCAATTATCATTATATTTGATCAATCTGACGAATTCAAAATTAACTGAAGTGCCTCTAATATCCTTCCAAAGTGTTTGATTGATTGCTCCCTAATTTTTGGGACAATTTTTCTTATCAAAAGCAATAGTTATAAAGTGAAGACCTAATAAAATCGTGGTTATCTTTATTTATTTGCAGATTAAGGAATGTGCGTTGAGAGTAAGTCGATAATGTTGACATTGGAATCGTTATCCTCAAACTCGACGAGTTTACAACGTAATGTTAAGAAAACCGTCGAGTTCCAGGCAATATCTACTAAAAATGGAAACGAAGAACTTGGCATCAAAGTTATTGGCGATACCGATAGGTAAATTTAGTAATTTGGTAGTGTGAGAAAGCTTGCAGCAAAATAAAACATTAACATATGCTCATTGCTTAGCAATCGCTAATTTTAAAAATCACTTGTTCCCATCATAGCTGGATCACTTTCATTTCTGAAAAAATACACAATTTCAGCAATAAAAGCGTTTCGAAATTTCAATGTCATAAAAATTTTAGGCAGCGGTGCACCTCGAAGAAGGACTCATCTAAAACCACTCATACGTGTCTCTACATATTTTAAAAGGAATAAATTTTATCGAAGAACGCTTTCAAATAAAAAGTCTAATTCTCGGGGGCTTCATAAAGAAAATATAATAGTTTAACAGAAATGATTTTTACTTTGAAACTAATTTAAACTTTTCCAAGTCGAGCATTTCTGATATCAATTTCGAAGAGCTAGTTAGTTGGGCCCAATAAAAAAGAAAGTCAATTAATACATTAAACGAAGAATTGGTTTTGCTATTAGAATTTCCTTTTGGGTAATATCGTTGAACTCGTGTTACAGTTACAAATTGTAGTTAACGAATGCTTTATTTCATTGAAATAGATTTAAAGCTCTTTAGCGAAGGATTTCACTTTACACGAAGCCGCTAAGTTCTAAATAATCAATACGTTTATAACACGCTTTAGAGCGAGTTAACTTTATTACAAATTCCACCACGATCTGTAACAAAAGTGTTCAAATTCTATATTTTTGTCACACTCTACGACTTGCTAATATTTAAATTCTTTTATGCATTCGCCTCCTTTGCAAACTATTACAGTAAAGAAAAAAACCCGGGCGTGTACTTCTGAACGCGCGTTAGAAGTTATACTTCAATGGTATAGCTAAATTAAATATAACCAGCTCTAAAACTTAATATAAATTAATTCAAGAAATACGAGGATGTGCGCATTCGAGCAAAAGTGGCACATTTCCGAGCGAGGGAAGCAAATGAAGCACGACGCGGAGCGGCGCGCTTCATTTTCCCGAGATCGAAATGTGCCACTTTGAGCTCGAATGTGCACACTCAGTTTTAAGCATGGTGCACAATAGTTTAGGCTAATAAATTATACAAAAAATCAGTTGAATAATTTTAATCGTGCCCCCTCACTCTCATTGACATGATTGTCGTATCTTTTCACTCCCTTGCACTCATTGGTATGGTAAATACGTTTTTCGAACATAAAATTAATATGTACTAAACTAAGGTCAGAGGAAGATAAGCATAGTAAAAATGCGTTTTGTAAATATCTTAATGGTATTTATGGATATGTAGACACTATAGAAATATAAAGATCCTGAAAATTTTAGACTTTAATCCATATTGGTCCCTTTAAAAAGTCAAAATAAGTAAAAATTATAATTTAATTTTTTTCTTTGGATTGAATGAATCGATTCTTTTGAAAATTTAGTATATTATGCAGGCGATAGAAAGCTTTTACGGACACTATGAACTAATTTTTATCTTAATAAATTGATGATAAAAAAAAATTATTTTTTCTTACGTTTTCAATTTTTATTATGATACTGTTTGAGCAAAATTATGATTCTATCATTTTTATATTTCTTAAAAAAACCTATAATCACTCAAAATTTTTTCAAAATTTTTTTAATGGTACGCCATAGTTAAAAAAGATAAAAACTATTTTTATTACTAAACAAATCGAATTTTTCAACAAATTCTACTTAAATAATTACAAATTATACTATTAATATTACATAAATAATATATAACGCCTATTAGAATTTAATAAAAATATAATTTAAAATAATTTTTAACTCAACTTTTCTAAAATTATATTTTAGCGTGTTATGTATGTATTAATAATAATATAATTTGTAAATATTTAGGTAAAATTTGTTTGAAAATTCGGTTTTTTGGTAATACAAATAGTTTTTATTTTTTTTAACTATGGCGTACCATTAAAAAATTAAAAAATTCTGAGTGTTTATAGGTCTTATAAGAAATTTAGAAATAATAGAATCATAATTTTGCTCTAAAAGTATCATAATAAAAATTGAAAAAGTAAGAAAAAATAATTTTTTTTATTATGAATTTATTAAGCTAAAAATTAGTTCATGATGTCCATAAAAGCTTTCTATTGCCTGCATAATATACTAAATTTCCAAAATAGTTCATTCACTTAATCCAAAGAAAAAAATTATTTTCCAATTTTTACTTATTTAGACTTTTTGAAGAAACCGATATAGATTAAGGTCTAAAATTTTCGGCATCTTTATATTTCTATAGTGTCTACATATCCATAGAATATCATTAAAATATTTACAAAAAGCATTTTTACCATGATTATCCCTCTATGGCCTTTAGATTTATGTTTTGAAAGAGCGAAGAATAAGTAGACAAATTCAATAAATACGAGGATGTGCGCATTCGAGCGAAAAGTGGCACATTTCCGAGCGAGGGAAGCAAATGAAGCGCGACGCGGAGCGGCGCGCTTCATTTTCCCGAGATCGGAATGTGCCACTTTGAGCTCGAATGTGCACACTCGGCTTTAAGCACAATTCACAATAATTAATTTACTTTCTAAATAATTTTAAGTACTAATTACAAGACTGTATTTAGGAGTTAATTTCAATTTTCAATTTATACCACTAAATTTAATAAAAAAACAAAAATAAACAAATTCAATGAATGCGGGATATGTGCAAATTCGAAAAAATCAGTTAAATAATTTTAATTGTTTTCTCTCACTTACATTTATAAGATTATCGTATCTTTTCACTCTCTCCCACTCATTGCTATAGTAAAAATACGTTTTTAAACATAAAATTGATATTTACTAAACTACATTTAAATTTTTCATTGAAAATAGTAAAATATAAACTACACAAATCTAATAAATGCATAGATGTGCACATTCGACGAAAAGTGACACATTTTCTCGAGATCGAGATGTCACGTTAAGCTCGAACTCTGTTTTAAGCTCGAATCACAACAATTAATTTACTTTCGTAGACACCTAACTTCATACTGTACAATTATCGTTAGCTGTGCACGTGCAACTTCGGTTGCTTACTAAAATTTTACCCTCAACGCGCCAAAAGAAGTATAACTTCAAAAAATTTAAAAAAAATGTCTAATCGTAACTTAATTTTTTACCAACTTCTATCCGTTCTTGCATTTATATATTACCTTTTATATTCGTATGAAGGCGGTAGATAAAGGAAAAAAGAAAAATGCGCTAAAATTTTAATGTCATCATAACATAAAAGTCAGTCGACGCCCTGCTCCCCTTTAATTTGTTATGACATTTATTCAATGCGACGCTTTTATTTACACAACGACCACTTTCTAAGCAAAATAAAAGAACATAATAGCCCACGAAACGAATAGCAAACACCCATTTAAAAGCTTTGACACGATTGTAAAAATATTTCATCTTGCATTTAAGAAAAACGTCTCCGTGTTAATTATTAATCAACATCAACTCGTGTCCCAATTCCAGCTGAAGCAAGTTTTGGTTGTTTTAGAAAATGGCTAAAGTCACTGCAATTTTGAAGGAATTCCTATTTTCTAGCACGATTAGAGTGACCAGCCACCAATTTAGCAACCGACTGGATAGTTTGTAAACTATTTATTAAAACTGAATGTATTAAAGAATTCGTGCTACAGTACCCGGGAATTATTTTTGCATACAGTAAAACCTATGTACATTGACCACTTGGGTTCTTAAAAATTGTGGTCAATGTGTGCAGGTTGTCAAATTAAAAAAATTGGTCATCGTCACAGGTTTTACTGTAATTATAGAAAATTATATACATATGGCTATATAAAAAAATATATAACTATATATATATTCAAACCAAAGCTTTATATCAATTTTGTGTTTAAATATAAAATATATAATTACAGTCAAACCTCGATAAGTCGTAGTTGAAGGAAATTAAAAATAATTTGAGTTAGCAAAAATTTGAGTTATCGAGGTTCGACTTATGGAGGTTTAACTGTATATACAATTGTATATCATATAATAAAACTATGAATAAAATTAGATATATAACTTTATATATTTATATATAAAATCATATAGTATATATTTTCGTTGCTTGCCGAAATTTTACACTCAAGCGCCAAAAGAAGTATAACTCCAAAAATTTTTCTCGGGTGTTTATGTTAAATAATGATAAAACGCTAATCCTGTCAAGTTGGTAGAACATATTTATTTTCGTCTTCAGTTTTCGTGTTTATGACCCTAAATTTGTTAAACTTGCTGGTATCTCGCAATATAAAAATTGTTTGTGGCATTGCTTCCGCTGATTCATCATTGTCCATCTGAAGTTGTGCTACAGCCTCGCAGGCAATTACATAAAAGCATTGCTGAAAAGAAGTAGTATTTTTTATCTTTTCTGAGATTTCATGCTTGAATTTTCATTTAAACCTTGATGATTTTTGAATAATGTACAGGTACCCAATATGACCCATCTGTCAGTTTTTAACTGAAATCTGACAAACTTGAAAAAAGATAGTTCTAATATTTCTAATATGTATGTTCACAAAATGTTGATTAAAAATTCCGTTTTGCTGTCAGACAGTTGACCACAACATAGATTTTATATCTGGTTTGAATTTTTAAAAGTGTATTATAAATTACATGTCGAGTTCAAGTAGAAAATGACACATTGGCGAGCACATCCGCGAGCAAACACTTTTAACAATTGAAAATGTATTACTTCCGTCTCAAAAGTGCACTTCCCATGATAGAAAAGCTGTCTAAATGATAATTAAATGTTGTAAAAAAATTATGACAGCTGTGAAATTTTGTTATCGAAAGTCAAAATAAAAATGGACATTAAACGAAAATCAATTGACAAGCACTACATTTTCTGAGAAGATATGTTCTTCAAAATTATCTTTATTGAAGTTATACTTGTTTTGGCGTTTAAGAGTAAAATCGTGGCAGACAACGAGAGTTGCGCATTCACAGCTAACGAAAATTCTTCTGAGAAACTAAATTAATTATTGTGAATCGTGCTTAAAACCGAGTGTGCACATTCGAGCTCAAAGTGGCACATTCCGATCTCGGGAAAATGAAGCGCGCCGCTCCGCGTCGCGCTTCATTTGCTTCCCTCGCACGGAAATGTGCCACTTTTCGCTCGAATGCGCACATCTATGCATTTATTAGATTTGTGTAGTTTATATTTTGCTACTTTTAATGAAAAATTTAGTAAATATCAATTTTATGTTAAAAACGTATTTTTACTATAGCAATGAGTGGGAGAGAGCGAAAAGATACAATAATATTATAAGTGTGAGTGAGCGAGAACGATTAAAATTATTCAACTAATTTTTTCGAATGCCCACATATCCCGCATTGATTGGATTTGTCTATTTTTGTTTTTTATTCATTTTAGTGCATTATATTAAAAATTGAAATTAACTCCTAAATACAGTCCTGTAATTTGTACTTAAAATTATTTAGAAAGTACAATAATTGTTGTGAATCGTGTTTAAAACCGAGTGTGCACATTCGAGCTCAAAGTGGCACATTCCGATCTCGGAAAAATGAAGCGCGCCGCTCCGCGTCGCGCTTCATTTGCTTCCCTCGCTCGGAAATGTGCCACTTTTCGCTCGAATGCGCACATCTATGCATTCATTAGAATTGTGTAGTTTATATTTCGCCACTTGTAATAAAAAATTTAAATGTAATTTAGTAAATATCAATTTTGTTAAAAGCGTATTTTTACTATAGTAACGAGTGGGAGAGAGCGAAAAGATACAATAATCTCATAAGTGTGAGTGAGAGAAAACGATTAAAATTATTCAACAAATTTTTTCGAATGCCCACATATCCCACATTGATTGGATTTGTCTATTTTTGTTTTTTTATTCATTTTCGTGCAATAATTTAAAAATTGACATTAACTCCTAACTACAGTCCTGTAATTTGTACTTAAAATTATTTAGAAAGTCAATGAATTATTGTGAATCGTGCTTAACGCCGAGTGTGCACATTCGTGCTCAAAGTGGCACATTCCGATCTCAGGAAAATAAAGCGCGCCGCTGCGCCTCGCGCTTCATTTGCTTCCCTCGCTCGGAAATGTGCCACTTTTCGCTCGAATGTGCGCATCTATGCATTTATTAGAATTGTGTAGTTTATATTTCGTTACTTTCAATGAAAAATTTAAATATAATTTAGTAAATATTTTATGTTTAGAAACGTATTTTTCCTATAGCAATGAGTGGGAGAGAGCGAAAAGATACAATAATCTCATAAGTGTGAGTGAGAGAGAACGATTAAAATTATTCAACAAATTTTTTCGAATGCCCACATATCCCGCATTGGTTGGATTTGTGTTTTTTTTTGTTTTTTTATTCATTTTGGTGCAATAAATTCAAAATTGACATTAACTCCTAATTACAGTCCTGTAATTTGTACTTATTATTTAGAAAGTAAATTAATTATTGTGAATTGTGCTTAAAGCCGAGTGTGCACATTCGAGCTCAAAGTGGCACATTCCGACCTCGGGAAAATGAAGCGCGCCGCTCCGCGTCGCGCTTCATTTGCTTCCCTCGCTCGGAAATGTGCCACTTTTCGCTCGAATGCGCACATCCTCGCATTTATATTCATTTGAACACGTCGTGTCAAAGAAGTACAACTTCTATTGCGCGTACAAAAGTACACGCCCTGGTTTTTTTTCCAGTTTAAAGATTTGAGAATTACGGGAATATTATGTGTGTATCAGGTACTTTACTGAGGTGTATAATTTCTCTTTCAATTGCACTCGTTAAGACTATGTAGCTGTACGTAACTTCCCAACGCCTCCCTTTATATTTCGGCGCATTATGTTCCACAAGAACATTCATTAATCCTCATTTTATTTTCATTTGCCGAGTTTACCAATAGTATTAGCTGAATAGCAACTGAAAGTTGAATAATGGATGGGGGCAGAGAACGCTTTAAATATAATTTATTTCTTGTTATGATTTTCATTTAGTTAATTTGGGTTTAAGTAAATCTGTTCAGATTAGGTATTTTATGCATCTATGAACTAAATAGAGTTTAATCTCATAAATTCAACATTCTGTTCTCTATCCCCAAGCCAGCTAGTTTTCCTTTAGAATTGGCGTGCCTTAAGGATAACAGGCTGGTATAAACCCAAGTAGAAAATTAAATTAGACCATGTCGATTCTGTCTCTTATAATTTACTCTAACCCAAGCACCATTCGAGTTTCTATTTTTATTCTATAATGAAATTTTTTTAAATTGAAATCACAATTAGCGATTTTCTTGATGTACAATTAGCTGTATAAAAGTGGATTTATTTTGATATCGATTTCATTTGCAACTCTCGTTTAAGTTACGTACATTTCAATTTTCCAACGGAAACAGCTTAGAAAGATCAGATGACCAGACTGGCAGCTTTGGGATTGAGATAAAGTGCGGCAATTCAAAATTTGCTAGTATATTGCGTTTAAAAGGAAAGAGATTTATAAAACCATATAAAAATTTCAGAATTTCTAAAATGCGATTGCAAGAGAAAACGTAATTTAAGAGAAACGAAATTCCAAGTTTTTTTTCTCGACTTTATTAATGTACTGGAACGTTGTTATTAATATCTTACCCTGTGTATCAGTTTCCAACTTTTTTTTATTATTTGTAATTTGTTCAAGAAGTTATACGAAATTTTATTTCCGGAATCGTTGTTTTTGTTGATGATTGATATTCTGTCTATAATAACTTTTCCTTCTGGAATTATTAAGTGATTTTCGTTAAATGTTTTTAATGACGCAAAAAAAGTACGACGTATGAAATTTAATATAAAAACTTTTTTTTACAGTGGTCTAATAGCAAGACTGAAGCGTAACAGACTAGTGCAGCCCCGAATGAGTCTGTTGGGGAGGCCACTTAACTACCGGGCGTCCCGACGCGACGCTCGGTATCGCCGGTTTCAAAGTCGTGTTTACAACTTCCTGGAGCGTCCAAGAGGATTTCAAGCCGTACTTTATCATATGCTCTTGTAAGTTTACATTTTTTTTTTACTTTTCTTCAAAATGATTTGTTTACAACGGAGTAGTTCGGCTAACTGCTCGCAAGTTACATCGATCCACTTATGGAATTTTGTGACTTAGTTCTACTTGGACATATTTTTATTTAAAACAAAAAAAAATCAATAGCTCCACCAAATTTCAATTTCTAACGTATCTTAGCAATAATTTGCTAACGCACCACTATGGGCCAGGATCGACCAAAACAATCTTTATTCTAAAACATAGTTATTTCTATGTATTTGGCCACGAGAAAACCGATTTTGAAAGAATTTTTAAAATCGGTGAGTTAGTTTTTAATATCATTCCAAAAAACCGAAAAACCCAAAATTTCGGATATAACAAGATTTTAAAAAATCTGGGTCCTACGATGTTTAGGATCGATTTAGTGATTTTAGAATGTTTTTATTTGTCAAAATCGGTTAAGTGGTTCTTTAGTTATTGCAAAAAAACCGAAAAAAAATTGTCAAAAACGTGTATTTTTGAAAAATCATAATTTCGAAATGGTATTGATTTTACCTCAAGAGTATTTTTTATAATTTAAAGAAACACTTCAACTTTCAAACAAAAAAATAAAATTGAGTTTTTAACTCGGAATTTTTAAAATACAAATTTTTGAATTATTTATCGAAAATATGAAAAATATGGGAAAAGAATCCAAACTTAAATTGAAGTTTATGCATTAATTAAGTTAATTTTTATTAAGACGCAAAACAATGTTCTAAATGAAATATGAAACTCCAATTTAAGTTTTTATTTTCCCCCCATATTTTTCATATTTTCTATAAATAATTCAAAAATTCGTATTTTAAAAATTCCGAGTTAAAAACTCTATTTTATTTTTTTGTTTGAAAGTTGAAGTGTTTTTTTAAATTATAAAAAATAACTTTGAGGAAAAATCAATACCGTTTTGGAGATATGATTTTTCAAAAATACACGTTTTTGTCAATTTTTTTCGGTTTTTTGTGCAACAACTAAAAAACCACTTAACCGATTTTGACAAATAAATACATTCTAAAATCAGTTAAACGATCCTAAACATCGTAAGAAATTTCGGGTTTTTGGAATTATATTAAAAACTAACTCACCGATTTCTAAAATTCTTTCCAAATCGGTTTCCTCGTGGTCAAATACATAGAAATAACTATGTTTTAGAATAAAGATTGTTTTGGTCAATCCTGACCCATAGTGCGCACACATAAATAAGTTGTTAATCTGAACAGAAAGTGTATACAGTGAAAGCTCTGTTAAGTGGACACACACGGTCGGGATATTTTTGTCCGGTTATTAGATAGTAAATATATTTAAATGCACAAAATATAGAATTTAAAATAGTTTTATTTTAAGTATTAGAAATTTTGAATATTGAAATATTGAAAAATTTTCTAATATGTAAAATATGAAGTAAAAAAACAAGAACAATGTTTTAGTGTTTTTCTAATTGAACAAAATCCATTATATTGGATTGATGTAATAGTACATTTCTTTGTCGTAAAAGTTGATTTTGAAAGTAATTTTCTAAATTTTTTATAGACTGAAATGCAGTAAAATCATCTCTTACAAATATTTTAAATTTATAAACTAATTTCCATGCTTCATTGAATAAATCTATTTTATTGCAATGTTCAGTATCCGACACTTCTTCATTAGAGTTTACTTGATTTTCCACTTCCGTATCATTGGGAGTTGAGACGTATACTTGAATATCAAAGTAATTATTTTCTGTGGCACTATTTTGTTCTATAACTACAAAATCTTCTACAATATTACTATCTGCTTGTTTTAATACTTTGCAATTTCTTAACAAAATCGCAAGTGTTGGTAGTGGCAAATCGTCTTCGGGATCAAAGTTAGAAATGTTAATTTCTTTAATAATAATGAAGAAATTCTGTGTCCGGAATCGGTTACGGGAGCGTCCGGTTATTAGATCGTAATTTACATGTAGAACCATAATCAAAAATTTGGTTCTATAAATTTTGTCCGGTCAATGAAGATGTCCGGTTATTAGAGCTGTCCGCAAAGAGAGCTCTCACGGTATCATACATTTACAAAACATATACAATTGTGTTTATGATAAATCCGAAACCAATATGCTATACAAATTCCATACATGTTAATGTATTTGCCACCGACATATCTGCAGTGTAAACGTACATTTAAAGAATTTCGTCACCGCTATTTTACAACATTGCATCGCAAATAGTGGGTATTTGAACATATGGATATAAGCCAAAATCAGAGAAATAAATAACGTGGAAACTTAGGTACTAACCCAACCATGAAGCACAATTTTGCTCGATTCTCGAATGCAAAAAGAATTACCTATTAAAGAAAAGCATTCTTTGTTACGTACAGACATATGCATTCCAAAACGATTTATTTTTCCCAATTTCGTATAGGATTTGCATTTGTTTTTTTTATACGACAAAAACTGATTTGTTAAAATAATTGTTCAAAAAGAAAAACCTCGTTTTAGAAATACAAAACGTAACTACGAAATCATAATTTCATTAGCTACGCATTAGATCATAATCGTTAAAGTTAAGAAAATTATCAAGTATTAACTTGTTACATTATAATGCCATAGGGCTCATATATTGCAATCCCCAATCTGAATCAAAATTATCAATTTTATTTTACTTTTAGATTCAGCTAATAAAATATAGTCGATTTACATTAGTGTTTATTTAAAATTAATCATCAAAAATAAATATTTATAATTAAAACACATATGTATTCAAAAATTAACAACGTTAAGAAAAGGCATTTGGACCTACCCCAAATAAGGGTGACAGAAAAAACGGTAATTTCAGCTTAAAAATAGATATATTGGCTCCGTAAAATTAAATAATTTTGTATTAAAAAACTGTTCTTAACCGTACTGAACAAATCTGTTTGCATAGACAGCCAGAGTTGCCGTTGGAGTGGTGATTTTCAACTAGGCCGTGTGTACATATAAATAAATTGCTTTGATCTTTTTGTTTACTGTATATTGACAAATATATTTAATTAAAAATAATCAAGATTTCATAATTAACCCTTTACTACCAACATCTTTTTTTATTTCACTGGTCTCAAATAACAAAAAAAAGTTATTTAACCTTCCCTGTACTAGGTGGGGTATAACTAACGTAAACAATTTTTTTTTGTTAAAATGGGACGTTTGGTAATCGAGCTTAAAACCAAGTGTGAGCATTCGAGCTCAAAGTGGCACATTCCGATCTCGGGAAAATGAAGCGCGCCGCTCCGCGTCGCGTTTCTTTTGCTTCCCTCGCTCAGAAATATGCCACTTTTAGCTCGAATGCGCACATCCTCGTGTTTATTATATTAGTATAATTTACCGTGCGCTCCTTCAAATCATCAATTTTAATTTAATTTAATAAATTTCGATTTTATATTTGAAAAACGTATTTACCATAGCAATGAGTGGAAAGGAGCAAAAAGATACAAAAATCTTGTCAGTGCGAGTGAAAGGAAATTATTAAAATTATTCAATTGTATTTTCGTCTAATTTATTGGCCTAAATTATTGCGAATCGTGCTTAAAACCGAGTGTGTACATTCGAGCTCAAAGTGGCACATTCCGATCTCGGGAAAATGAAGCGCGCCGCTCCGCGTCGCGCTTCATTTGCTTCCCTCGCTCGGAAATGTGCCACTTTTCACTCGAATGCGCACATCCTCATGTTTATTATATTAGTATAATTTACCGTGCGCTCCTTCAGATCAAAAATTTTAATTTAATTTAGAAAATATCGATTTTATATTCGAAAAACGTATTTACCATAGTAATGAGTGGAAGGGAGCGAGAAGATATGATATTCTTGTCAGTGCAAGTGAGAGGGAACGATTAAAATTATTAAATTTTTTTTTTTGTAATTTTTTGGTCTAAATTATTGCGAATCATTAAGAAATTGGCGTAAAATTAATTTGTATTTTAATAAGGAGGCAAAAATAAAATTCTTGTTAGGTTTTTTTTTAATATTCGATATCGTAATTGATATGTGTCATTGGAATTTAGTTCTCAAGAAATAAAGAATCAATAGTTTATATGTTGATAAAAAAGTTAATTTTTTGTATTTTGATTAATAAAAGTCTATTGTAATGCATAAATAAAATTTTATTTTTGGGGTTTGCCATATCTTGAAAATAAAACGATATGAAATTCACAAAATTGTACTTTATGACAGTTAAATGATAAGAAATATATTTTAATAACCAATAATGAATACGTTTAAGAAAAAATTATGCATTATGCATTAGAATAGACTTTTATTAATAGAAATACAAAAACTTAACTTTGTTTTCAATTTATAAACTATTGAGTCTTTTTTTGAGTATTAAATTCCAAAGGCACGTTTCAATTACGATACCGAATATTAAGAATCTTAGGATTTCTTGTTAGCAAGAATTTCATTCTTGTCTCTTTATTGCAATACAAATTAATTTCACGGCGGTTTCTTAATGATTCGCAATAATTTAAATTAATAAATTACACGAAAAATTAATTGAATAATTTTAATCGTTCCCTCTCACTTGCATTGACAAGATTATCGTATCTTCTCGCTCCCTCTCACTCATTGCTATAGTAAATACCTTTTTCCAATATAAATTCGATATTTACTGAATTAAATTAAAATTTTTGATTTGAAGGACCACACGAGAAATTATACTAATGTAATAAAAACGAGAATGTGCGCATTCGAGCGAAAAGTGGCACATTTCCGAGCGAGGGAGGCAAATGAAGCGCGACGCGGAGCGGCGCGCTTCATTTTCCCGAGATCGGAATGTGCCACTTTGAGCTCGAATGCGCACACTCGGTTTTAAGCTCCATTACCAAACGTTCCATTTTAATAAAAAAAATTGGTCATGTTAGTTATACCCCACCTCGTATACGGAAGGTTAATACCGTAATTTTTAATAATTCATAATTTGTATTAAATATAATTTTAAAAAACGTTTTAATTCAAATATGTTTGAAATCATTGATTTAACAAAAGATTCGATCAAAAATTGCATCTTTTAATAAAACATATTTGAAATAATATCACAAATGTGACATTAAAATGACATACCCTTCAGTCAAGACACAACTTTAGAATCGAATTGCGTAGCTTCCTCAAAAGATTGACAAACACAGTTTGATATTAACGTTTGGCATGGTTGAAATTATAAAGGAAATGAGTTAGATTGCGTCGGACTCAAAACTTTGGCGTTAAGAATTTAAGTAACACTAGTAGAACCCCTTTAAAATATGAAATTCTTAATTCTGGAAATCGCTTAGCTAAGTTTATTGTTATTTTCCAGTTAGACAAATTGTCAAGAATCATTTGATACATTTTAAACTGTAAATCACGTATCAGAATTTGTAGACGACCAAAACTTTGTCAATCAGAAGTTTGTTTGAAATTAAATTGCTTTAATTTATGTATGATCCGTATGTATATTCATACACAAGTAACTTTAATTTCAACTTTGTTAATTTTGAAATTTATTTTAAAAATTTTGATTGTGCTGTTGATTTTATTAAGTCTGATCTGCAATTAAAAATAAAATCCTAATGGAGTATTTGAAAATCGCCGGAGATATGTAATATAGCAGGATCGTCTCTCGGCATCTCAGGCATTGCTTATGCACAGAAAACGACCAAGACGAAGCAAAGATCATTAAGTCTGCATTTAACAAAAAAACTATAAATTCTATGAGCAAAATATTTGAGATTCACTTCATTCAAAGATTAAGAGCTATTTATAATTTAATTATTTATTACATTTTGAATTTTAAGGAGTGCTTTAATATCATTTTTCTAGGGCTAAAAAGCGATTTAAAAAACTATATTGTATTTTATTAAAATGGAGCATAGCTATCGCGATCAATTTTTTTCCTGTTGAAATGGGACGCTTGGTAATCGTGTTTAAAACCGAGTGTGCACATTCGAGCTCAAAGTCGCACATTCCGCTTGAATGTACCCATCTCGGTATTTATTGGATTTACTTACATCAATCTTTTTTTTTCAAATCATCATAAACTAATTCATTCCAATAAATTTAAAACTTATATTGTCAAAAGGTGTTTTCTAATAGTTTGGCATAAAATGGCTAGAAACTCAAAATTTATAACTCCAATTGTTCGATTACATAAATTGGAAATACCAATTTTAATTTTTATATTTTATATCAATTACTTGATTTTTATTTACAATTTGAAGAAATTTTATAATTCCTTAGGTACATTAGTATAGTGGTCTGCTATAGGTTCAAATATTGGATAAATTTAAAACTTCAAAAATAGCAACCACAAGAAAAAAAATATGTCAGTCACAAAGATAATGGCGATTCAGTCCTTTTCTTCCTCGCTGGACGGATCTACCTTAAAACCCCTTAAAGATGACTTCACAATGGGGGGTTTGGGCCAGACCCCATTGCCTCCGTCCTCCTCCACCTCCTCACCTCTGCATCAGCTCCGGATACTTATTTTTTAAAAACGCCCGATTTAGTTATTTAAGGGACTCAAAAATATTTATAACTGGGTGGATAATCACTCGATTAAAAAACTACGATTTGAAAATTCGAAATTCGCGACACTCGAAGGGTGGTTAGGGTATAACCGCATTACAGCCCTGTAAGAAAAGCTTCATAAATAATCAACATCGATTCGTTTTAAATAAATAAAATAATTAGAAAAATATTAATTATACAATTGTAACATACGCCCATGCAAACCTCTTTACTTATAGGATTGTTGCATAGTTATGAAAATTAGTATCATTCATAATTGTTGTAATTAAAATCATTCAAGACTGCGCTTTGGTACAAACAATTGACAAGAAATTAGCAACATTTTGTGTAAGAACAGCAACACGTATGCAAATTTAAATTGCAACACATAATTAAGAAAGTAAAAAGCGTAACTTACTTGACAGAAGCACAGGTCGACTTAAACAAATGCTAGGTTACCAGCGACATTAGCGTTGGTTTCATCGCAGCCTTCTATGTTTCTCTGTAACAGAAAATTGTTTTAATTTCCAGGACCGCCAATTTCAAATTATTTAAAACGTTTTTCGCGTGCTGGCGTTTAATAAACAAATATTAATTATTGGTTTAATAATTCCTTTCTTTGTACTACTTATTATTATTATTATTATTTACCTACGATGCAGTTTGTAACTTTAATTTGGCATTCGGCATTCCGCATTCGGCTGTGAACAATTCGCAGAGTTAGGTTTTTTAAAAGTGATAATTATATTCGATTAGAATTTTTATCAATGCGTGCATACATTCTCGAATTTGCTTTTGTGAATCATTTAAGTGATTACCCTCGAACAAAGCAGATGTGCTGTAATGAAAGCCTTTTTAGTATATGAATTAAAGTTACAAACCGAATCGTAGGCAAATAATAATAATAATAAGTAGTGCTAAGAAAGGAATTATTAAACAAATAATTAATATTTGCTTATTAAATGCTAGTATGCGAAAAACGTTTTAAATAATTTGAAACTGGCGGTCTTCGTAATTAAAACAATTTTCTGTTATAGAGAAACGTAGAAGGCTGCGATGAAACGAATGCTAACGTCGCCGGTAAACTAGCTAACCGTTTGTTTAAGTCGGTTTGTGCTTCTGTCACGTAAGTTACGCTTTTTATTTTCTTAATTATTTGTTGCAATTAAAATTTGCGTACGTGTTGCTGTTCTGACTCAAAATGTTGCTAATTTTTTGTCGATTGTTTGTAACAAAATGCAACCTTGTACGATTTGAATTGCAACAATTATGAATGATACTAATTTTCGTATGCCACAATGCTATAAGTAAAGAGGTTGGATTGGCGTATGCTACAATTGTATGATTAATACTTTTCTAATTATTTTATTTATTTAAAACGAATTGATGTTGATTATTTATGAAGCTTTTCTTGCAGGGCTGTAATGCGGTTATATACTAATTGGTATTTATTTTCGAGTGTCGCGAATTTCGGATTTGCAAATCGTAGTTTTTTAATCGAGTGATTATCCACCCAGTTATAAATATTTTTGAGTCCCTTAAATAAGTAAATCGGGCGTTTTAAAAAAATATGTATCCAAAAGATGTCCAGGAATACTTGGCCGGAGCTGATGGAGCGTAGAGAAGGTGGAGGAGGACGGAGGCAATGGGGTCTGCCCCATACCCCCCATTGTGAAGTCATCTTTAAAGGTTTTTAAGGTAGGCTTGTCCAGCGTGGCAGAAAAAGGCTTAAATGCTATTATTTTTGTAAGTGATTAAATTTTTTTCTTGTGCCTGTTATTTTAGAAGTCTTAAATTTATCCAATATTTGAACCGATAGCAGACCACTTTACTAATGTACCTAAGGAATTATAAAATTTCTTCAAATAATAAAAAAAAATCAAGTTATTGACATAAAATATAAACATTAAAATTGGTATTTGGGGAAATAGCTTCCAATTTATGTAATCGAATAATTGGAGTTGTGGATTTTGAATTTGTACCCATTTTTTTTGCCAGACTATTAGCAAACACCTTTTGACAGCTTAACACACATAACCTTAATTGATTGGCTTTATTGTTCGATAATGTTTGAATCGTTAATGATTTGAAAACAGAACCGTCCCATTCAAAACAGGACATATGGTCACATTAAGCATATCTAATATCTGTCCACTTGATAAGTACAAAAATAAAATGCGATTTTCGGTACAGAAATCTTGCACCTTTTGGTTGAGTTGGATATAGAAATATACCATAGGGAAATCATAAAAATTTTATATATTTCTCTCTCTTAGTTTTAGTAGAAGTAAAATTAATGAAACGTCTTTGTGATGTGGAAAGAAGTCATAATCATTCACCAATTTTTATCTAAAATTCCTAATAAAAATTAGTTTCAGTCTGAAGATAATTTATTTAGTTCCAGCAATAAAAAAATAACTTTTTTTAAAAATACAAAAATAACATTTGTCAGATGATCAATCAGAATTTTAAAGCAATGCTATTTAGAAATAAAAATTCTACATTTCTGGAAATTAATTGTGTCCATAATTAGAGAAAAAGTGCGCTTTTTACTCAATTAAACTTGGTTAGGGTAGCAGATAATATTCATGACCATTTTGTATTCACGTTTATTGTTTTTAGCAAAAAAGTTAAGCAGCTTTAGAACTATGGGAAATTTTAATTGTTTAAATTATACCTACTGTTTTATTCAAAATAATTTTGACCTCATAGATATGCTCCTACAGTTATTATAATTAGAATTCTCTGCGATCGAGAAATTCCATTTTGAACTGAAATTGGATTAACATAATTGTTGTAGTTTATTGAAGTGTTAATTAGTAAATACTTTGTTATTGCAGGTCAGAGCAATTAATCGAATGCTTGTTAATAATTTTTAAATAACTTATAAACTTTTAATTAATCGGGAGCAGAAAATTATAATATGTAGGGTCCTTTTTGGATATTTAATTAGAATCTTTATTGTTCAATTTAAAATAGGAGTGCGGAAAGTTTAAATGGCCTAATTAGATTTTGTACCATTTAAAAACTAACTAATATTTTTCTCGTCAATGTCTAAAGTTGGTTGAATATTTATTGGCCTAAATTATTGTGAAACATGCTTAAAACCGAGTGTGCACATTCGAGCTCAAAGTGGCACATTCCGATCTCGGGAAAATGAAGCGCGCCGCTCCGCGTCGCGCTTCATTTGCTTCCCTCGCTCGGAAATGTGCCACTTTTTGCTCAAATGTGCACATCCTCGTATTTATTGGATTTGCTTATAATAATCTACTATTCTTTAATTAAAAAAATAAAAAGTCAAATAAATGTGACATTTAGTCACCTAGAATACGGAGGGTTAAGAAAACATAAATCTGTCTCTTTGACAGCGAGAGCGGCGTAAATTGCACAACATTTATTTAAAATTGTGTCATCGAATTGTATTTGTTAATATACAGTTTACAGTCGAACCTCAATAAGTCGAATTTTGATAACTCGAATTTTTCGATAAGTCGAAGCGTTTTACAATTCTCTAAATTCAAGTTTCCATTAGTAAATATTTCGATAACTCAAAGATAAATTTAAGAACTTTTCATAAGAGTACAATATCTGGTAGGATTAAAGAACTGGTTTGTTCGGTGTTATTGCTGGTCAAAATGGCTATTGTAAAATAGGATAAAAAGGTTGAAACTTTCTACAAGACTTTGATGTTTTGACGTCGGCACTTCAATTTGATTTAAATACAAATTTATGTTTAAATGCTTTCTCAACAGTTATGAAATTTAAGATGGTTTTACCGTTTCTTTTATAAGAAACGGGACTATTTTTACCTTTTTGTTTTTGTTCTGGTCGTTATTCGTAGAGCACGAGTACGATCAAATGTATTTTTTGTTATTTATAGTTTATAATAGTGTATAACAGAAAATCTAAAAGAATTAAATACTTTTACTAAAATTATTTACCGATCAACAAGGAGTGTAAACGAAAATTAAAAAAAGGCTAAAGGAGTGTCCTTTTTCTAACTTGGAGAAAGCTATGATTGAATGGTTTTTTTGATAACTCGAATTATTTTTAGTTTCTCTTCGACTTCGACTTATCGAGGTTCGACTGTATTTTCAAAAATTAATAATAACTCAAATTTAAATAAAGCAGATACGATAACTGAATTATCTTATCTCAAATTGCATACATAAGTTGTTCGACACACACCTCAGTTGTATATTGTACGTTAAAGTGTTAATAACAATTCTTGAAACGTAGATTTTAAATAGTGTTGGTGTTTGTATGTAACCCCCAGAAGCATCCCTTAATATGAAACTCGGAATTGTAAGTTTTTTAACAAAATTTATTGTATTAATAGTACTCGATTTTTCTTCAGTACACTGATAAAAAAAATGACTTGATTCAAGAAAAATGTTTTCTTCAAAATGTCATTCTTGTTTAAAGTAGTTCAATTCTCTTAACTTAAGAAATTGATTCTTGAATCAAGGAACTTGGTTGTTTTCAAATAAGATATATACAACTTCGCCCAAGAATTTCTTTCTCTTGGATTAAGATAGACGGTAACATTGGTTCAAGATGTTACCGACTGTATTAATAAAATATAAGGTATAAATATTTTTCGGCATACAATGAAACCAAAATTTCTTTAATTCTAAGTTTTTTTCTGACTTAAACTTATAATATTCTAAATAAAAAAATTTGTTTTTAAATCAACAATAAATAATTTTTGAAGGAAGAATTCACTTGTATCGATCGAAGATAATATAGTCTTGAACCAAGTAAAAATGTTATCGATCGGAGTGATTCGACCTCTCCATCCAAGAAACATAAATTCAAGACAAGAAATTCTTAAAGCAAGACAACTAGTTCTCTTCAAAATAATTTTCTTGGATCAAGAATATTTTTCTTGAATGAAGATACTTTTTTTATCAGTGTACAAATGCCTTAGAAATTTTTGTTCTACTGTACTCGGGAAAAATAGGATTTTATTGAACATATTGCAAAATGTTAATTACAAAGGCCAAAATTAATTCCCTTTGTTCTAATTTGGAATACGTCACAAAAATGACTAAGCACTTCGGGCTCTTTCCGAATGCAGTTTACGATACTTTTTTCTTGGCGTTTCTGATATCATATATTTGGCCTTTTAGATAGTGGAATGTTTATTTATTCGCAATAGTAATTTGTTAATTAGAATTATAAAGCATTAAAACGATCGTTTTGGCGATTTTTGATTGTCTTATGGTTTACTCTTTCTAGTGCAGCAAATATAATATGAAAAAAATACTTGTCTTTTTAATAGCCATTTAGCAATTCATTTATTTTTTTTGTGTATAGTAAGTTATTGTGTGTAATTATAAAACATTAGAACGGCCGTTTAAAAGATTTTTGAATATTTCCGAGTTACTGTTCTAGTTGAGCAAATTCTATATGAAAAAAATTCTTGTTCCTTTGATCGCTATTCAAAATTTTTAAATTATTTTTTTGGTATATAGTAATCTATTATAAAGATTGGTAAAGCATTAAAACAATCGTTTTGATAATTTTCGAAAACCTCATATTGTATTATTTCCAGTCGAGCAAATCTAATATAAAAAAAAATATTTCTTCTTTGATAATTATGTAAAAAAATTTTAACTATTTTTTTAGTGTATAACAATATTTTATAAATAATTATAAAGCATTAGAACAGCCGTTTTGGTGATTTTCTGAAATGTCATAATTTATTAATTGAAATCTGGGAAAGCTCATCTAAAAAAAGTACAGTAATACAGTAGACGCCGCTTAATGTGATTACTTTGGGACCTAGATAAAGTGATTACATTAACCGACTGAAAACAATTAGCGCAAGACACCAGCAAAAAACGTAAAACTTACATTTTGAAAGTTTCAAATGCGTTTTTCTCCCAAACTTAACATTGGGACTATTTAATTTTTTTAGCTAATTTTACGATCCGATAAACAGTCTTTCAGAATATAACAAATTTTTAAAGATCGGCTCACAAATAACCGAGGTACGATTTTTCAAAGTGGAAATTTAGAAAAAATTAATTACAAGTCGGACTTTTCTAACGCGTTTTCTCGAAAATTTTAAATAGCACGCCTATGATTTTGTGGGCCTATCTGAAGCTAAAAAGTCTGGGAAATCCGATTTTGTATAGTTTTTAAAGATCCGTCCACAAATAACGATGCTATAATTTTTTTAACGTAAACATTTGTGTTACAAAAATTGTCCTTAAGAAATACACAAATCTTATGATACTGGCGTAGAAGGCAAGAACTGTGAATTTTTTTGATTTAGTTTTAAGTGTTGAAGCGTTATTTATTTGTTGAGTGTCTTACAAAATTGAAAAGATAAAATAAGATTTCCAACAGTCAATAAAACGACGAAAAGGCAACCGACTTTTACTGTATTGTAATAAACTATATCACATCATTACTTATACGTATTACTTAAATACCTTTTTTTCATATTAAAAAAAAATAGTATATTACCCTTCAGTCAAAATAAAATTATAGGATTTTACAGAGAAATTCTAAAAAAGACTTCCTAGATTTTATGGGTCTACTCTCGACTACGACTCTGTTCTGACCTATTTATACAACAAACAACATAATTCTAAGACATTTGTGATAAAATTTTGACTCTTCGCAAACTTCGTTGTTTACCTTGAGCCTTCTTATGTATTTCCTAAAATTTCAAAGAAAGGAATGACAACATTTAAAAGCGCATCCAAGTATTTTTCTTCGCAGTAAATTTGATTAGGCACAGTCCCTCGCCTTGGTGGCACAGCTAAACGGTTCAAATGTTATTTGAAAAAACCAAACGAATTCGAATTTTCGAAGTTTCCTTCGGTAGTCGAGGGAATGCTTTCGTTAATCGAGTTTCCGAAACGCTTATTCTAATGGCCGTTTCGGAAGATCTTCGAGCTTAGTTGGTGATTCTATCGACTTAATATCTTACTACCGAATATTGCAGACATTTTACCTAAGCTAACACTTTTCCAGCTGTAACGATCCAATCTTTTTTAAACGAACCCTTTAAGCGACTAATAGGTTTGACTTAAACGATTAGCGACATTTAAGTAAAAGCCATAAGGAACGAATTTTTCGCAATTTTCAGTTAGAAAGTGGTGGATGATCACCTGAACTTCCCAAGAACTTGATTCTTGAACATCGGTAATAAATATCGAAAGTTATCATGCGCACCGAATCAATCCCCATCCAAATCTCTTAAAAATCGTTTTAATAATTTTTTATCGGGGAAACAAACTAATTTAAACTCTATTCAAATCTTTGTTTTATCCTCTAATGAACTTCAATTATGTAAAGCCAAAGAAATTAATGGCAGCCATTTTCTAAGTTTTTTCCGTCTGAATTGAACTTAATTGCTTAATAATCCTGGACATTTCTTATCAAGAGTAAACTGAAATAGGTTGCACAATCAAAAACAAACCGACCACAAGTAATTAGAAAGTCAGTTTGTGTTTATCCCCGAACATCATTTTCGAAATAAGATAAAACCCCGGGAGAGCAGAATATAAGGTTTCAGAAGAATCATAAATAATTGTTGGATAGCCTTAAATAAATTACGAATAAAATTTTAGATGAGTAGTGGTCCTTTCTACCAAATATTTTAATTTCAATTCGATTAGAAGAAAAGTGCCAGAAATGTGGTTAGCATGAAGAAGTCGTTTTGAAACTACTTTAGAATTTGAATTACCTACGGTAAATGTTACTTTGAAACACTTTTCTTGGAGCTTTCAATACGGTGAAGTATAAAGTTGGTTTGTTTTTAGGGTATCGGGTTGGCAAGAAAGTAATTTCAGTTTTTAGTTTAAAATAAAACTTAATTCTTTAAAGTTATACTTTTTTTGACTCGTTGAAAGGCAACGAAAGTTGCGCGTGCGGAACGATGTTTTTTGAGCAAAAACTCAAAAAAATTGAATTGCTTTATATTGCAAGGGCGGGTTCCTACGTACCCTTAGTAACTATAGCTGGTGTCATTTTCCCGTGTTTTCCCTCTAAAACAAAAATTTTCGTCTTTTTGAAAAATTAAATTTGACTTTAAAATGAAATTTTAAAACGCAACAACTTTTTTATTTTTTAGAATTACGTGGAATGCGTTCCTTTTCGAACGTATTAGGCCTTAATACGTCCGAAACAGGTATTAACTTAAAATCCCCAAAATCGGCCAAAATCGGGAAATGTTCGAAATGAAGAAAAAAATGTAGGCAATGAATTTGCTTTAAATTTTTACTGCAGGTTCTTCTGGACCCTAAACCGACATAGCCGGAGGCATTCTTCCATGCTTCCCCTTCAACCTTCAATATTTTCAAGAAAACTAATTAAATCGAAAGAAATACCCTTCGACTCACAAAAACGATTGTAGCGCCCTCATTTTTGATCCAATCATTACATGCAAGACGAATTCGGAATTCAGAGACTTTTCTACATAAGATGGGTACCTACATGTAAAATAAATATAGGGCGGAATGTTAATTTTTCGAGGAATTAAAAATTGCAATTTTGGTTCACTTTTTGCACAAAATTTTACGTTTAAAAAATTCTAGCGCCGTTATTTGTGGCCGGATCTTTAATAATTGTACAGATTTGGATTCCCCGACTTTTTGGCTTTCAATAGGTTTCAAAAATTATAGCCGTATTATTTGAAGTTCTCGAGAAAGAAAACGAGTTCGAAGAGTCCGACTTGTAATTAATTTTTTCAAAATTTCTACTTTGAAAAAGCGTAACTCTGTTATTTGTAAACAGATCTTTAAAATCTTTTCAGATTCTAAAAGACCGTTTATCGGATCGTAAGGTCAGTTAAAAAAATCAACAGGACCCAATATTAAGTCTTAGAGAAAAACACGTTCGCAGTTTTCAAAACGTATGTTTTACCCTCTTCGCTGGTGTCTTGCGCGTATTGTTATCAGTCGGTTAATGTAATAATTCTATCTAGGTCCCAAAGTGATCACATTAAGCGGCGTCTACTGTATAATGAAAATGTTCGTTTTTGCGCTCCATGTTAAATTTGATATTAAACTACCAAATTTAAACCAAATACCAAGTAATTTGTTTTTAAAGTACGTTAAAAGAAACTACTCTTAATTGTCAAACCGAAAAAGAAATTGTAACCACATCCATCTGTGAAAGCTGGAATTACTTTTCTTTCAACCCAATAGTTTTTAAATGTAAAGCTTTAAGAACGCTCTAAGAAGAATATAAAGATTTTGTAAAAGATGAAAGGATAAAATATTAATATTTATTAATGCGAAAGATGCTGTATGGCACCTATCGATTGTATGGTTTGTTCTCGTTCAATTTAACTGTTTTATTAGAAGCGTGGAGATTGTGAATATCTCTACGTTTCATAGAGCCGACAATACAATTATTCTTCCACTAGTAATGTAAATTAAATTTTAAAAATTTATAAAACACTACACCCCGTTATATCAGTATATCTTTTTCAGGTTTTGCATGGTGTTTATGTGTCTCAGCCTGAGTGTTTTCTCGACCATCGAAGCCTATGAAGAATTTGCTGGAAATATATTATTTTATATGGAAATTGTTGTCGTCGTATGGTTTACAATTGAATTCGGATTAAGGTAATTATGCTTTATATTATCTTGCAATGTACACAATCAAAGATTTCTTTATGCTCGGAGATCAAAGTCGTTTTTTGTTCGGCCATAAACAAATTGGCCATAAAAAATTTATATTATTTCGTTTAATTTCGGAAGTCACATTTCATCAAAATTACAAAGATATAATAATAACACAAAACAAACTAATGTTATTTATTTCAAACATTCAAAATTTGTTTCTTTAAGGGTTAAAATAACAATTTTTTATCAATATACAAAATGTCCGATTTAACTTATTTATCACAGGACTTTTGTAAAGGATAAAAGTTACAATACAAAGTTGATTAAACGAGACGAATGGTAGCTACCGTCAAAGAATATTTTATGAAAAAGAAAATAAATTCCCCAACAATTACGAGCCAAGGGGTTGCTAGCAAAAAACTAAATTTTCTAATTTGACACATCGAGACTCGTTCAATAAACAATTCAATGTCGAAGTATAAAAGATCGTATAGGAATTAACACTTTTCTCTAATTTTTCATTGAAGCATCTTTCTTTCTAAACCAGATGTGCCTGGACCAATTAATCTCTTTCGTTATTCTTATAAATTTGAACTTTTTTTGGTGAAAATGTATTTGTCTTTAATTATTTATTTTATTTACTTATAAAACATGACATTTTGTGCTTTTCTTTTGTTATTCTTCGACCGTACAATTTTTCTTAAATAACAATTATTGAAGTTATACTTCTTTTGGCGGGTTGAGAGTAAAATTTTAGCAGGCAACGGAAGTTGCACGCGCACTGCTAACGACAATTCGGCAGTATGAAGAAAGACAATTAATTATTGTGAATCTTGCTTAAAATCAGTGTGCACATTCGAGCTCAAAGTGGCACATTCCGATCTCGGGAAAATGAAGCGCGCCGCTCCGCGTCGCGCTTCATTTGCTTCCTCGCTCGGAAATGTGCCACTTTTCGCTCGAATGCGCACATCTATGCATTTATTAAATTTGTGTAGTTTATATTTCGTTACTTTCACTGAAAAATTTTAATGTAGTTTAGTAAATATTAATTTTATGTTTAAAAACGTATTTTTACTATAACAATGAGTGGGAGAGAGCAAAAAGATACAATAATCTCATAAGTATGAGTGAGGGAGAACGATTAAAATTATTCAACTATTTTTTTCGAATGGCCACATATCCCGCATTGATTGGATTTGTCTATTTTTGTTTTTTATTCATTTTAGTGCAATATATTAAAAATTGAAAATAACTCCTAAATACAGTCCTGTAATTTGTACTTAAAATTATTTAGAAAGTACAATAATTGTTGTGAATTGTGTTTAAAACTGAGTGTGTACATTCGAGCTCAAAGTGGCACATTCCGATCACGGGAAAATGAAGCGCGCCGCTCCGCGTCGCACTTCATTTGCTTCCCTCGCTCGGAAATGTGCCACTTTTCGCTCGAATGCGCACATCTATGCATTTATTAGACTTGTGTAGTTTATATTTCGCTACTTTCAATGAAAAATTTTAATGTAGTATAGTAAATGTTAATTTTATGTTTAAAAACGTATTTTTACTATAACCATGAGTGGGAGAGAGCGAAAAGATACAATAATCTCATAAGTGTGAGTGAGAGAGAACGATTAAAATTATTCAACAAATTTTTTCGAATGCCCACATATCCCGCATTGATTGGATTTGTCTATTTTTATTTTTTATTCATCTTAATGCAATAAATTAAAAATTGAAATTAACTCCTAAATACAGTCCTGTAATTTGTACTTAAAATTATTTAGAAAGTACATTAATTCTTGTGAATCGTGTTTAAAACCGAGTGTGCACATTCGAGCTCAAAGTGGCACATTCCGATCTCGGGAAAATGAAGCGCGCCGCTCCGCGTCGCGCTTCATTTGCTTCCCTCGCTCGGCAATGTGCCACTTTTCGCTCGAATGCGCACATCTTCGTATTTATCAGATTTTCCCACTTATTCTTCGCTTTTTCAAATCAGAAATCTAAATTTAGTTTAGTACATGTTAATTTTATAGTCGCAAAACGTATTTACCATACCAATGAGTGCAAGAGAACGAAAAGATACGACAATCATGTCAATGGGAGAGAGAGAATGATTAAATCTATTCAACTTATTTTACGTGTAATATTGGTTTAAATTATTGTGAATCAAGTTTAAAACCGAGTGTACACATTCGAGCTCATTTGCCTCCCTCGCTCAGAAATGTGCCACTTTTCGCTCGAATGTGCACATCCTCGTATTTCTTAAATTTAACTAAAAATATACAAGGAAAAGTGTTATTGCTACATAGTACACATTTTAATAACTATTTCTTAGAATTAAAATAATTCCATATAATTTAATATTGATGCGGAATTGCATTTTTTTGCCACATCTTATGGTAAAGGTGCATGTGAACCTCACCCCCATAAGTTCAGGGAAGAATTGAAACTTGTTGGATAATTTGTGCTGGTCTAACTGATTATGCAGGGTGATTCAGAACTATGAGATCAAACTTCTAGGGGCTATTTAGTGAAATAATAATTTCAAACCAGCGTACAGCGCTCGTCAAAAGAGAATGGACATGCGAATTTAACATGGGGAGTTAACGCTCTGAAAGTTATAGAACCAATCTTACATTCTGATTTTAGTGATATATTTAAGGTTGAAACGATTTGGTCTACATAGAATCTATTTTTTTTCGAACCTTCTTTGATTATAAATTTTGTGAAGAAGTAATTGTACAATATTATTTTATTAAACACACAATCAATTCTTAAAAAACGGTTCGTATAACGACAATATAAAGAATATAATATTATAACTTTCAAATTCTAATAAAATATTTTATTTCCATAAATTCGGCATTCAATTTAATATAAGATTAGTTTAACTTTCAGAGTTCTAACTTCCCAAGTTAAATTCGCATGTTCATTCGCTTTTGACGAGCACTTTACATAAGTACACGCAGTTTTTCTATACAAGTCGTTATTTTATAAAAGTAAACAAAAAATTGTTTAAACTCACCAATTCTTTACTATCTCACTCATTAATTTCAAAGAAGAAATAAACGAGAGAGAAAAAATCGTTCAAATTCACCAGAGTAATTATTTCGAATGTCACCGAGATAAAATTTTAATCGATTTCTTTAAAACTCATTTCTTAATTGTTTTTTTATTGAATTACATGTTAAAGAATAATTGGAAATGCATTTAAAGATGCTGAGAGCAGAATCGAAAGCTAATCATTTATTATTTACCATGTTATATCGTTCTTGCTTACTAAAATATTGAAAAGAACATTAACTCCTTCTCTGTTACCAATTTTCCCAATTACGATTCGGATGTACGACATAGAAATTCAATTTTAGAGTTAGAATTATAAAACATAAAAGAGAAGCATTTCACAGTAATTCAATAGACTAATTGCATTTAACAAACAAGAAGTTTTAATATTTTATGTCACTTTTGATTTAATTAGTGGGACTCGTTTGCTTTTTTCTACTAAAAAATAAGACATGTAACCGGTACAAAGGAGTATTTTTTAAAATTTCAATAGAACGAGGATAATATATTCAGTCTATACGACCAGAGAATATCTTTCTGCTTTTGTATCTTTACATTATTCGTAGTGTAATTTAAATAAATAAACTTCTATAAAATATAGTTGAAAATTTTTGGGAAAACTTCCACGCTATAAAGTATAATAAATATTGAATCTTTTGACAAACAGGAAATCTACAAATCTCATTTGTTGATATTATAAAATAAGATTTTAAACGGTTAGGGTAAAAGGTCCAGTGAATGACCGATTTCTTACATCGAGAGCTATTTTGATATACAAAAATAGCAAAAAAAATAATAAACCCAAAACAACCGTTACAGTTGAAATGAGATACTTTTTTGTTTATAAATTAATGAAAACATTATCGCAATTTGTAATTTTGTAAAATTAACTATAAAGGGTATAAAATGTCTTAATAATGACCGGGGTATAACCCAGTAAATGACTGGTTAATTGATTAGCCTATTAAAAACGAGTAATTCATAAAATTTTGTAAAATTTTTTTAAACGCTATGCTTAGATGTACCTTCATGTAGTTTTTTTTAATGTTCCTTTTGGTATTGGAAAAATTATAAATTTTGTTGGCGCTTAGAAGATTACGCCCATCTTTTTTAATTACACCCTTCAAATCTTCAACATTATATTTAAATCTTGCAAACTGCAATATAAAATTAATTATTTTAGCAATACACTTCTTTATTACTTTTATTTCTTGCACTTACCTGAAAAAGGAGACATACAAAATTGCATAAATAAATATATCATAAATATAAATTTATTTATTTAATTGTTATAAATATTATTTATTCTAACGGTCATTCATTGGTATGGGGTCACAGATTCGACGGTTTACACTACCAGTTTTATAAAAATCGTTACAGAAAATTTGATTTAACGCGACACATGTTTATCAGAGTTGGAGTTTCTAATCTTCTATAAAACGACCTGTAAAATAAATTTTACGAGGCAAAATATGAAACTGTCAATACTTCCGTTACCACAATAGTATTAATAAAATAAGTTACGACTTGTAAGGATGGAAAATTTCATACAACTTGTAGACTAAAGTACAGCACACTTTTTCTTCAAAAATCACTAAAAAGTTATTAGAACATTAAATATTAATAACTTATCATTTTTAAGTAACATCATTTAGGAGAAAAAATACTGCGAGTTGTAAATTATTGTCTAAACGTAAATTTTATTTCAAAAATAATTAAAATAAATTGTGTTTCTTGCCATTATTTTGAAATTAGCTTAAATACTTAGTCCGGCACTGTTTAACGTTTTAAATGGAAGTATAAATTAGTTACTTAATATAATTATAATTATAATCTCTCTCTATGAAAAAGTCTTCAAATATGGAAGAAAAGAATAAATTACAAAATTCCTTTTAATAATTAACAAAAATTATTTAAACAAGAAATTTTGGCCTAAAGTAACATTACTTGCATAATTTTTTAATATTTGATTAACTTTAAAGGGGGGCACTTGACAGTTTCGAGAACAATTTATATTTATTATTAGTTTATAAAATTAGTGGTACCTACACCTCAAGTTATTTAAATTTTTTTGTTGTAAATAATTATTTTTTATAAGCTACAGGTTGTACCCTCAAGCTAGGCAAAAACTATCTTTTTGACCCACCCTAATATATAAGCACAATTGCATTGCTTTATAGTTAATGAAGAACGCTTAAATTACACCTACCTTAAAAAGTTTTCAACCAAATACAAAATAAAATAATTCCAAAATTAAGCTATCATTTGCTATAATAATGTTGCCAATAGGAGTAAAAAAATAAAAGATCTTCTATTTTATTTTAAACGGTTGGTTTTAAGACATTGAGGTATTCCATATTTCGTCACTTTCCTCTATTGTTAAATTTCAATTAAATGCATGTTTCGTTAAAAAATTATAAAAAAATGTTGATTTTTTTAAAATAATTTAATTAGAACGAGTTTTACGACCAACAAGCACTAAAATCGACATTAATTCTGTTGGAGTCGTAAAACAAACTGACTCCACTGTATATTAATTAAAAAATTAATAAAAAACAGCAAAGAACTTCGACTTGGAATTGAATAATATAAATATGTAAATAGAAATTTGGTAGCTCAACGTGTCTCTCTTGTTTGGGTCAGTAATTTGCTTAATCATTCCCGAAGATTTCCTCTTCAAATTTGATTATTTCAATTAGACTCTCCAACTTTGATTTAACTGGAATCTAATGACTGCCCTATCTGATTAAGGGAGTCAATAAACGCAACAGAGCGTGAAGTTAACCACTCACCTTTTCCTATACTTATTAGAACGTTCTATTCCATCTAGGGTTGCCACCTGTTTTTTGAGGTAAAATAGTATTTTTTTCAAAACATTGTAAAAAATATATTACTTTTGGGAAATTCAGGAAAAAAATACAGTAAAACCTCTAGTGGCGACCATCTTCCTAAGGAGACCACCTCTAAAAGCGGGCACTATGTTTCAGAGCAGATATACCGCAATTTAATTCGTCTTATAAACTTCTCTCTAAGGCGACCACTCTCTAACCCGACCGCGACCGTTAATTGCGAGACCGCTACTTTTTAGAATCACTTAAACTTGAAAACTTCATATATATAATAGCTGTAAAAGCGAGCATTTACTTGCATTATTGATTATTCTAAGCCTGATTGACATTTTAATTTTTTATAGTCTGTAAAGTAAAAAAATCTGCAGGTGTTTTTGGAACATTTGTAATTTTACACACTGTCAGGTTCTTTGCAAATTAATTCCTTATAAGAGAACACTAGGATAATAGAACACACTCGGTTTAAAGCACGATTCACAATAATTTAGGTCAATAAATTACACGAAAAAGCAGTTGAATAAATTTAATGGTTTCTTCTCGCTCCCATTGACATGATTGTGGTATCTTTTCGCTCCCTTTCACTCATTGCTATAGTAAATACGTTTTTTGAACATAAAATCGATATTAAGTAAACTAAATTTAAATTTACGATTTGAAAGAGCGAGGGATAAAGGAAAAAAAATTTGTGAATACAGGGCATGTGCGCATTCGAGCGAAAAGTGGCAAATTTCCGAGAGAGGGAAACAAATAAAGCGCGACGCGGAGCGGCGCGCTTTATTTTTCCGAGATCGGATTGTGCCACTTTAAGCTCGAATATGCACACTCGGTTTTAAGCATAATTTGCAATAATTTTGGCAACAAAAAGTTAGTAAATAATTTTTATCCCTCCCTCTCACTCGTACTTATGAGTTTGTCTTATCCGTTTGTTCGCTTCCACTCATTGCTATAGTAAAAATATATAGAAATGACATACAATCGATATTTATTGAACGAAATTAAATTTGTTGATCGAAAAAAAAGTTTAAATTACAAAATTCAATAAATAAATAAATAAATAAAGCGCGCCGCGCTTCATTTTCCCGAGATCGGAATGTGCCACTTTGAGCTCGAATGCGCACACTCGGTTTAAAGCACGATTCACAACAATTAACTTACTTCCGATATAATACTACATTATTTATAATAACTTCAATTTGATAACAGTATGATTCTAATAAATAATAACTGCATTTAATCTAATATAGTATTTGTAATTATATTTGTATTGTCTATCTTTGTCTTTTTCTCTAAGACGGCCACCTCTACAAAAGACCAATTTGAGCAAGAACCGACATTGGTTGTGTTAGAAAGATTTTATTGTAGTACATATTTACTTTTAATCATTATTTATTTTTTCATACGTATTTGTTATTAGTCTTAGCTTTGACCATCAAGGTTTTATTATTTCATTTTTAAATTCAGAAATTGGTATTGGTTAAGCCAATTAGATGGGTTATAAATCAAACCATTTATTTAAATATATTAAACTTTTCTCAATAAATAACAACAGCTTCATATTAATCCTACATGAAAGATTTTTCTTCTATTTTACTAATTTTTCTGTATCAAAAAAGCGCGACAATTGAATTAGCGTTGAAAATATAAGGTAACTGATCCAAATAAGGCCCGGTGCCAAATAAGACCCGGTGCCCAATAAGGCCCAGTTTTTAAATTTCTCGTTTTCTGATTCCGAATCATTGTCAAAGCTCGTATATGTTACAAGAGAAAGATTGTTAGTTTTATTTTGAAGTTCAATATAAATAAACAAATTTGATTACGAAGTATTGATGCATTTTTTTCAAAAACCTATTAATTATGCCTTTATAAAATTAAGGCGGGCCTTATTTGGGTCCGTTACTTTAGTATTTTTTGTACTATATTATTTTTCTACCACATATAGTACAATTGACTACAATATAGTACGGTGGCAAGCCTAATTCCATCCCTCAAAATAAACTTACTAGTTTTCCGATCGCTCCCCTAATTAATTAAATCAAAATATTAGATCTTCCCTTTGGCACAATCTATAACTCTAAATTGCATGTACATAAACTTTCAATTTTTATATTTATCCACTGAAATACGCAACATTGACGATACATAAAAAAAAACACACAACCCCAATAAATAACGCGATTTATAAAGAGAATCTAAACAAAAATAAATGTCTTTTCGTTGCCAATATATTTTTGAACGGTGAAAACGTCTTGTCCGTAAAAAATAAAAAAATTCTAGTTAATTTCCAAACTAATTTGTTCAGTAAAACGGTTTTACTAAACGTGTTTACTAACATCTTAGAACACGTAATAGAATTGTTAGTTCATTATTGTCCTTCCGGGCATTATATCAATTTTGTTTATAATTTGATTACTACCTATCTCGCTTTTAATCAGTTTCAAATTAGTTTGAAAACCGTAGATTTTAAAAAATCTGTGAAAAAGAAAATTTGCACTCTTTGAAGTAGAGATATTTAATTAACAAAAAAAAACGCCCCAACTGTAGTTGATGCTCCACATTTTCACTTTGGCGTTTCAGTACTATAATTAAATTAAAAAATTTAATAAACATTCTGAAAGGAGGAATTCTAAAAAGCGCACGTTCGAGTGCATTTGGTAATTGGGCTTTTGTTAGGGAAGAATTCGTGATGCAATTCGAAAATCTTGTGCAATTGAAAAACGTGATTACACGTCAGATTAAATAATTAGGAACCGTAATACGAGAGCAAGATCTAATTTTAATGTAATTGTGGAGTTGTTCGGTTTACTTTTTGACGTTTTATGCAGAAACTTTACTAACAGACAGTAAAACGAACTTTTTAATTAAAATAGTTCTTTTTTTTGCTTTGTTAATTCCTATCTATTCTCTCAATTTTCGAACATGTTAATTAAAAAGGAAGATTGTTTTCTACTATTTGTCGCTTGAAAATCAATTCTTAAGCTTTAGGAAGTTCGAAGGAAAGTTCGATATTAAACTTGCGCTCCCCTTTAAGTTGGCAGAAGTACTTTATAATAACTTTATAAGATCTACGTATAACAAGTTTATTACATTTAGAAACTGGAAGATTGGTCAACCAAGTTCCTTAATCTTCTAAGGATATCTTAAAGTTGCAGCCTATGTTAGAGGCAAGTAACCACAATGGATAATTTGTAGTAGGAAATTAGGAAAACTCGGGGGGTGTTAAATTAACATTCCGACAACTTCGTACCAAAATTTTCTCTACCTTATTAAGATTCTCTTTGTGTACACCAAACGACAAATTTAAATTTATTTAAACGCTTTCCTTCCTATTGATGTTTAATATCTTATTTGCTCTTTTGTGTCTACGTTGAGGAATTATTAGCAGATGCGACACTGTCTATCAGAGCATATAACATATTCAAATTGTAATAACCGAATTACTCAAAATCAGGTATGCAAACGCAAAACTTAGCTTAATTGTATCTATGCTTTTGCCCACATTGTAAATTTGCCTACAAAAATTCGAACACCGTGAAATCCATTTATACCGGAAATTTGAATACAGCAAAACCTCTCTAAACAGACAAGCGTGGATTCTATTTTAAATTGTTTTTTTGTAGAGGTGGTCATCTTTGGAGAAAAAGATAAAGATAGATAAAATAAATGTAATAACGAATACCATATTGGATTAAATGCTGTTATTATTTATTAGAATCATATTGTTGTTAAATCAAAGTTATTATAAATAAAGTAGTATTATTTAAGAAGTAAATTAATTATTGTGAATCGGGCTTTAAACCGAGTGTGCACATTCGAGCTCAAAGTGGCAAATTTCGATCTTGGGAAAATGAAGCTCGTCGCTCCGTGACGCTCTTCATTTGCTTCCCTCGCTCGGAAATGTGCCACTTTTCGCTCAAATACGCACACCGTCGTACTTATTAGATTTGTCTACTTTATCCTTAACTCTCTCAACTCAAAAAATTCAATTTAGTTTGGTAAATATCGATTTTATGATCGAAAAATATATTTAGGGTAGAGGGGGGCAGCTTTGAACAGGGGCAGCTTTGAACACCGTTAATTAAAAATTAAATAAAACATTTTTCCAACCGCGAAATTTAAATTTAAGGTGGCAGCACGGCTACCAACTAGTATCCATTAACAGTTGTTTTATTTGTTATGTTAAACCTAACTTACAATTAATAATCGAATTTACGCTACAATTCTAAAATATTTATTTTTTGGATGTAAGCATCTTACAGGTAAAATAACAAAAAATTTATTAATACATGAAGGGTCATCTAATCTTTATATCTTTCACCATCTAATTACAATAAAAAATTTCATTGTTATTGACTATTAATTAGATTAATCATAATGTTCACGTCCAATATCTTATAATATGTTAATGTTCACTGGAATTGGACACAATAAAACACAAATTGTTAACTTGCAACGTTTCGTTTCTTTATTGAAACTTTATCAAGCAACTGAAAATTAACAAATTATAACAACAATAACTACAAGTATTTTATAAAATAATATAAATTATAAAATACCTTAACAACACAAAAAGGAAGTTAACCATTAAAACTCAATAATTCTACATGTGTCAAAATGAAAGATTTTTAAATATGAAAGATTGTAACTATGATTCTAAATAATTACATGAAAGGCTGTAACTATGATTCTAAAAAGAAAATTATTTGTAGTTGTATAATTTTGATTTAAATTTTATGATTAATTTTAGTTTTATGTTTTAATTTTATTTAAGATGTCATTATATATTAAACTAAGGCCTTGAGTATCCGAACGCAAATTTACAGTTTTATTAATTTTGATATAAACCATTTCACTTAAATTTCTTTTATGTATATTTTGTTCACGATGTAAAATGGAAACGTTTTCAAATTGGAATTGATGTCCAACATCAAAATGGTGCATAGCTAATGCTGTTTTGTTTGGTTTAACATAATTTATATTTTTACAATCATTTTTATGTTGTTTTAATCTTTCTTCAAGTCTTTGATTTGTTTGACCAATGTAACTACTTCCACAGCTACATGGGATTTTATAAATCAAACCAGATTGTTGAAGAAGAGGAATTGGATCTTTTAATTTGCTATACACTGTCGCGCTTCATTTGCTTCCCTCGCTCGGAAATGTGCCACTTTTCGCTCGAATGCGCACATCTTCGTATTTATTGAATTTTGTAATTTAAACTTTCTTTTCGATCAACAAATTTAATTTCGTTCAATAAATATCGATTATATGTCATTTATATGTATTTTTAACATAGCAATGAGTGAAAGCGAGCAAACTCATAATTAAGAGTGAGAAGCAATGATAAAAATTATTTACTAAATTATTGTTGCCAAAATTATTGCAAATCATGCTTAAAACCGAGTGTGCACATTCGAGCTCAAAGTGGCACATTCCGATCTCGGGAAAATGAAGCGCGCCGCTCGGCGTCGCGCTTCGTTTGCTTCCCTTGCTCGGAAATGAGCCACTTTTCGCTCAAATGCGCACACCGTCGTACTTATTAGATTTGTCTACTTTATCCTTAACTCTCTCAAATCAAAAAATTCAATTTAGTTTGGTAAATATCGATTTTATGATCAAAAAATATATTTACCATAGCAATGAGTGGAAGGGAGCAAAAAGATACGACAATCTCATCAGTGCGAGTGAGAGGAAACGATTAAAATTATTTAACTGCTTTTTCGTCTAACTTATTGGCCTAAGTAATTGTGAATCGTGCTTTAAACCGAGTGTGCACATCTATGCATTCATTAGATTTGTGTAGTTTATATTTTGCTCTTTGAGGCGGTCTCCTTCTAGATATGGTCGCCACGAGAGATTTTACTGTATAATGTATAAATTGCCCGTTTTAAACGCGTGTAAAAAATTCCGGTTAAAATGGACTCTTTTATAATAAATTCGCGCTTATAACGAACTAAAATTCTTTATTTGGTCCATTACAAGCGGAGTTACTCGGTTCTTCCTCGAAATAAAGATTATGTTACAATCAGCGTTGCCAATTTGCGCGGAATTCCCCAAACTGCGAAGAATCTCAATTCGATTGGGGATTTTGTAGACTATGCGGCAAAAATGCGGGGATTTCAACATCTTACCATTTATTAATTTATCGATAACTATTACAGTAATAGTTTGATGGTTAGTGATTCAAACATCGATTATAATGAATGAAATCAAGATTTTTTTGAAACATCTCACATCTCTGTATAACAAAACTACATCAACTTTAAGTAATAGTTCTGGAAATCTCTTTTTGAATGGAAAACATAATCAATGACAGATTAATAAGCTCATTGTGTTGTCATTAGACCATGCATCCGTAGAAAAAATAATTCAGTGATATTAAAAATATAAAACCTGAAAACCTGAAAACCTGAATCGCCTACATACATTGCAGTATCTTTAATTGCTATCAGAGAAGGAGTTAAAAAACAAGAAACTACTTTAAAATTCAATCTATCAAAGAAAAAGAAAATATTTTTTGGAATTAATTAGATTCGAAAAAGTAATTTAATTCTTTACGAATAATTCACTGCGTTATATGTCAATTATAAAAAATACTGACAATGTTTGTAAAATATATGTTGAACCGCCTAAAGATTTGCGTTTCCACCCTAAATTTCAAACCTGGCTACGGCTCTGATGCAAAATCAATTCACTGACATGCAAAATTAAATAGCGTAAAAATCCTACCTTTTCGTAGTCCTCCCATTTTCCGCCTCTTTTTCATCTTCTTTTATTCTCCAAAAACTGCATTACACACTTAACGCTGATTAATGGAACACCATCTGCAAAAACCAAAAAATTTATTACCTATTAAAAGAAAAGGCAAATCTTATAGCTAAACATTGGACCTTATGGTAGGGTTCAGCTGGTTCGTATCTAAAATTTTGGTTAGTTTTTCCAACCGTTTACTAAAATGCTACATGATTTTTTCATTTAGCTTTAAACGTTTAAGGGTTTTTGTATTTTTTGGGTCTTGCTAAATCTAATGACAACTTATTAAAATTTTACAATGGCCTTTTTGATTTTACTCTATTTGTCATGTTCCAATTCAAACAATTAACAGTGCTAAATTCCACTATATTATATTGGATTAACTTAAATCGGATGATTTTGAATACAGGTAGCCTCCTATCACACTGCATTCTACTACACGGTTTTGCTCTAACACTAAAGGATAACTTACGGAAATCCTTGCATAGCACTAAATCGTATAACACTGATTCGCTATAACATGATAAGAAAATTGCGAAAATCTTTGCACAAACTGTACTTTTAGTTAAAAAAAAAACCAGTGCGTTAAAAGTTATACTTTTTTGGCGTAACTAAATTAAATATAACCACGTGCAAAAATTAATATAAATAAATTTAATAAATACGAGGTCGTGCGCATTCGAGCGAAAAGTGGCACATTTCCGAGCGAGGGAAGCAAATGAAGCGCGACGCGTAGCGGCGCGCTTTATTTTCCCGAGATCGGAATGTGCCACTTTGAGCTCGAATGTGCACACTCGGTTTTAAGCATGATTTGCAATAAATTTGGCAATAAAAAGTTAGTAAATAATTTTTATCATTTCCTCTCACTCGTACTTATGAGTTTGTCGTATCTGTTTGCTCGCTCCCACTTAGTGCTATGGTAAAAATACATATAAATGACATATAATCGATATTTATTGAACGAAATTAAATTTGTTAATCGAAAAAAAAGTTTAAATTACAAAATTCAATAAATACGAGGATGTGCGCATTCGAGCAAAAAGTGGCACATTTCCGAGCGAGGGAAGCAAATGAAGCGCAACACGGAGCGGCGCGCTTTATTTTCCCGAGATCGGAATGTGCCACTTTGAGCTCAAATGTGCACACTCGGTTTTAAGCGGGATTCACAATAAATTAGATAAAAAATCAGTTGAATAATTTGAATCGTTCCCTCTCACTTTCACTTATGTGATTCTCCCATCTTTTCACTCATTGCTATAGTAAATACGTTTTTCGAACATAAAATCGATATTAACTAATTTAAATTTAAGTATATTATATGTTTTGAAAAACAAAAACAAAAAGCCGATAATTAAATTTTTAAAGTTTACCACTGGTTAACAAATTATGTTAGTAATTCAACGCGCGAAGATAATAAAAATAATATATATATTTATGTTGATTAACACAAAAAAAACTATTTACTGTTAAATAATTGACAACAAAAAATTATTTTAATTGAAATTTTTAGAAATACATTATAAATCACTCATGGCTAAATTCAAGTTGAAAATGACACATTTGCAATCACGAGGAAACCATTTTCATAATTGGAAATGATTCACTTTTTTCATAAAAGTGTATATTCTCGTACTAAAAATGTTACCTGTATGTTAACCAAAACTTTAAAAGTAACTATGACAACTAGCTATAAAACTTCATTATTAAAAAGCAAAATTCAAATTGACGCTAAAAGAAAGTGACATACAAAAGTAGATCGTACAACATTACATTTTGTAACAAAAGATCGGAGTAAAATATCTTAAGAAATTTTTTTGAAGTTTTCTTCAGACTATAATTTTATAATAAAAGCTATTTCTTGTTTGAAAATTGATTTAAAAAGGTTTGAACTGTGCCCACATCAACTTTATTATAAATCGTTAAAAAAAAAGTCTAATGTGATGCGATTTTTATACATTTAACGTAAAAGTGTACCCCTAGTTATTACATTTCGCGGACAGTAGCTGGCGCTACTTATTTTCAAATTACAGACTGAAAGTAATATTTCTATTTTTCGTAAACAATATTCGATACACAGATATTTATAAATATCACACTTGTAAGTATTGGTAACGTCTTGTATACGTTAGCAACATGTAAATAAACATTAGAAGAGTTTGCAACAAAGAATTTAATACTGTTTGTCCTCACCAGGGGCACCATATTCGATGCAAATATTATTAACGCATTTTAAGTACTTTATACATGCATTTCTAAGTTTTGAATAGTTTATATTTAATTGTAGTTTATTCAAAAAATTCACAAAATTACACAAATAAGTATTATGTAAATTAATTTTTTTTTAAACGAATAGAAACGTTCAAAATTTTTGATTTTTGAATATTTCTTGAACCAGAGCTCAGCTACGATTTTTTTTAAATATCAGTTTTTTTTACAAAATACTTGAACTACGATTTTTTTGAAATTTTGCTAAAGTAAACCATTAATCAATAGTAACCGATCATCCAAATTTAGTTAACTTTGAACTTGTAGTTTAAAAGTTGAGAAGGTACACTCCACGTTAATGGAATGGATAAACACTTCTGTAATTTTCACTAAATCTACAACACGCATACTTTAATTCCCAGTTAATTAAGTCTATCATTTTCAGTTACTAAAGTTACTCATTCGTTAATTTGGTATTGCATGTTCGTGATTTACAAAGGAAACCTAATAACGTTTCCAGTTCTTATAAAAAAATAATTATTTCAACTGAAGTAAGCAATTTATTCGCTCGACTACTTTTTCTAATTTTAAGTGTTTTAGATCTGTACGAGTTTAAAGCGAATTAATTTTTTTCTAAATACAACGTTCAGTGTAGCAGTTTAATTTTTGAAATCCGAATAAATTATGATTTCTGTAGACTGTGGTCCTCGGGATGTCGCTCCCGTTATCAAGGACCAATGGGTCGTTTAAAATTCCTTCGAAGACCGTTTTGTATCGTGGGTATGTATCGATTAGATTAATTACTATGCAAAGGCACGAATGGGTGTAATCTATTTTAGATGTAGTGACCATAGCTGCTTCTTTCGTTGTACTTGCTATGGGCTCCAGTGGACAAGTCTTCGCCGCAAGTGCTTTAAGGGGACTACGCTTCTTTCAAATTTTACGTATGGTACGAATGGATAGACGAGGAGGGACATGGAAACTCTTGGGATCGGTTGTTTATGCTCATAGACAAGTAAACGATATCAATAATTTATAAAGCGGCCTTCTCCAAGGAGTATTTTTTAGGAACTCATAACGACGTTATACATCGGATTTTTAGGGTTAATTTTCGCATCGTTTTTAGTGTATTTGGCCGAAAAGGATGTGAATAGGAAATTTTCCAACTTTGCTCAAGCATTGTGGTGGGGTGTGGTTAGTTATTAAAATTAATAACGCTCCTTAAAAATGCCTCAAATAACTATCATTTTCAGATAACTTTGTGTACTGTGGGATATGGGGACATGGTTCCGGAGACGTGGCAAGGGAAAATTATAGCATCATTCTGCGCCCTTCTTGGCATTTCATTTTTTGCATTGCCTGCAGTAAGTGAATTTAATTTTACAAAATGCAAGCTTGCACAGGGTACCCCAGTGACTAGCATTTTAATTAGCAATGGTTTTTATATACAGCCTATCAGACGAATAAGAACTGGAACTTAACCCGCTTATAAATGATAGTTTCTTTTTAATTTTCTGCTATCATTTTTTTAAATATACATTGATGTTTGATCCAGTTGCTTAAATTTGAAAATAATATATACAGTGAAAGCTCTGTTAAGCGGACACTCACGGTTGGAATATTTTTGTCCGGTTATTAGATAGTGAGTATATTTACATGCACAGAAAATAAGAATTTATAATATTTTTATTTAAAATATTGGAAATATTGAATATTGAAATAAATAAAAATTTTCTAATATATAAAATATGAAGTAAAAGAAAACAAGAACAATGTTTTAATTTTTTCTAATTGAACAAAATCTATTATATTGGATTGATGTAATAGTACATTTCTTTGTCGTAAAAGTTGATTTTGAAAGTAACTCTCTAAATTTTTTATAGACTGAAATGCAGTAAAATCATCTCTTACAAATATTTTAAATTTATAAACTAATTTCCATGCTTCATTGAATAAATCTATTTTATTGCAATGTTTAGTATCCGACACTTCTTCATTAGAGTCTATTTAATTTCCACTTCCGTATCATTGGGAGTTGAGACATATGTCTCAACTCCCAATGATACGGAAGTGGAAAATCAAATAGACTCTTTTGTTTGAATATAAAATTATGATTTTCTGTAGCAATATTTTGTTCTATAACTACAAAATCTTCTACAATATTACTATCTGCTTGTTTTAATACTTTGAAATTTCTTAACAAACTCGCAAATGTTGATAGTGACAAATCGTCTTTGGATCAAAGTTAGAAATGTTAATTTCTTTAATAATAATTTATTAAAGTTATTAAGTGTTATATGTCCGGCTGTGAAAAATTTACAGAATACAAAATAAAGAAATTTTGTGTCCGGAATCGGTTACGAGAGCGTCCGCTTATTATATCGTAATTTACATGTAGAATCATAATCAAAAATTTGGTTCTATAAATTTTGTCCGGTCAAAGGAGATGTCCGCAAAGAGCGCTTTCATTGTATCTTACCAAAACGAAATAAAATAAGATGTTTTGTGCGTCATTATTTAGAGTTAGTTTTATACAGTAAAACCTGTCATAGACAGGCACCAGTGATCATCAAATCTTTGTCCGTGTAAGGAAGGTGTCCGTCTAAAAAAAAAAGGTCTACAATGCATATAAAGCATAGGGACTTTATTTCAGAATTTTATATAGATTATTTGTTTTTTTGTTAATATCATTGTAATTATTATAGGGAATCCTAGGATCAGGATTCGCTCTCAAGGTACAACAGCAACAACGCCAAAAACACATGATCCGAAGAAGGCAACCGGCAGCAATGTTAATTCAATCTCTTTGGAGGTGTTATGCAGCAGATGAACATTCTATTTCGATCGCTACATGGAAGATTCATCAAATACCATTACCAAGTCCTACATCGTAAGTAACATTTGTCATTACTTAATACTTAGATTTTCTGATCTTTTTCTTTGGTTTTCTTTTCCACTATAATACTCAGCCTGTCTAAATTTAATATAAGCAGCAAATCATCACAGAATTGAGGCGATTAATGTTAGTTCACTCACCGCACATAGGTATAACATTAACCTTCATAGTTGCCGAGAAAGAAGGAGTTCTATAATTCTCATAAATGTCTCTTAGAATAGACTTCCTTTCTTTAGAGTTCATTTAAAATTATACATTCATTATGTATGTCATTTAGTTAAATGCGTAACACGTACACAGAGCAAGCCACTTTACGAGGAGGAAATATGCTCATTAATCTTCAGCGAGCTTCTGATTATGTACATATAAATCCGGTCTAAGTATTTTTAACAACATTTAAGATATGTATTAACCTCTTGACATACAATGACGTCTGGGAGACGTCAATCATTTAGGGTGTCATTGTAGATTTTGACGTCTCTAAGACGTCAAGAATTATCTTCAATAAATAGGAAAAAAAAAAGGCCAGGAAGAAAATGTTTTAAAATGTTTAAAAAATGCCTAGTTACTCTATATCAGTGTTTCCCAACGCGCCACATGGGGCAATTTAAAGGTTTGGGGAGACAATATAATTATTTAAAGGAACAACTTGAAAATGCACTTGATTTGTAGTTCATGTTTTGAAAATTTACTTATTGTTTTTTTTTTAATAATTTCCTAGTGATTTCTTGCAAAAACCTAAATCTTGTGTCTTGAATAAGTTGTAATTAGGTTTCATTTATGGAATAATTCAATTTTTAAATATAAAAAAATATTTATATGTTACATAGGAGGGCATCAAAATTTAAAATGACTTAGGTGGGGAATGTTAAAAAAGATTGGGAAACACTGCTCTACATATTTCAAAATGTTTTAAAACTATTAATTATTTATTTTATGTTACTTGTGTATTAGGGTGGCGCAAAAAAACCGACTATTTTTGTTTTTGAGTCTCGAGTAAAAAAATGTTAGTTTTTGATGTTTTCAGGATTTCCTCCAAAGGACAGCTTAAAAAAAATTTTTAAGAGGTCGCTCAAAATTTTTTAAAATTTCAAAATTCGTCTTAGTCGAATTTTTTTTTTAATTGTTTTCTCGTTACAGTATAATTCTATAGACAAACAAAAAATAAGTTTCTGAAAGTTTCAATTTAAAATTTGAGTTTTAAAAGGTCGCTCAGAATTTTTTTTTATTTATTCATCATTTTATGCATCACTTTAAATTTTTTCGAGCGACATTTTAATATTTAAATTAAAATTTTATTTTTTTTTCTATTATTTAGTAAAATAATCAACAAAAATTCACCACGAGATGAACTAAAAATGAAACAAATGACAAAAAAACATAATTTTATTAAACATTTTAACAATATTTAAATAAACTTTGTTGTTAATACTCATAACAAATCTTAAATTTTGAAGGTTTTAACTTTATTTAGACTAATATCATTTATTGTTTTGTTAAATTGCGTATTAAATTTTAATTTGAATGTTAAAATGTCACTCGAAAAAGTCCAAAGTGATGTACTAATAAATAAAAGAAAATTCTGAGCGACCTTTTAAAACTCAAATTTTAAATTGAAACTTTCAGAAACTTATTTTTTGTTTGTTTATAAAATTATATTGTAACGAGAAAATAAATTTTTTAAAAAAATCGATTTTTGACGGTTTTTGAAATTTTAAAAAATTTTGAGCGACCTGTTAAAAAATTTTTTTTGAGCTATCCTTTGGAGGTAGCTCTTAAAACATCAAAAACTAACATTTTTTCACTCGAGACTCAAAAAAAAAATAGTAGTTTTTTTCCGCCACCCTATTGTTTATGCTCAAAACAGTAAAGTTGGGCCAAACTTATAGTTTTTTTCGGACTCATCAAATTTTGTATGTCAAGGGGTTAATAAAAAACTGGTGCGTGTACTTATGTATGCGCGTTTGAAGTTATACTTTTTTGGTGAAACTAAATAATCACGTGTTATGTTGCGTTAATATAAAAAAAATCAATAAATGCAAAGATGTGCGCATTCGAGCGAAAAGTGGCACATTTCCGAGCGAGGGAGGCAAATGAAGTGCGACGCGGAGCGCTCGCTTCATTTTCCCGAGATCGGAATGTGCCACACTCGAATGTCACTCAATTTAAGCATGATTTGTAATAATTTTGGCAACGAAAAGTTAGTAATTAATTTTTATCATTCTCTCTCACTCGCACTTATGAGTTTGTCGTATCTCTTTGCTCGCTCCCACTCATTGCTATGGTAAAAATATATATAAATGTTATATAATCGATATTTATTGAACAAAATTAAATTTGTTGATCGAAAAGAAAGTTTAAATTACAAAATTCAATAAATACGAGGATGTGCGCATTCGAGCGAAAAGTGGCACATTTCCGAGCGAGGAAGCAAATGAAGCGCGACGCGTGCGGCGCGCTATTCCGAGATCGGAATGTGCCACTTTGAGCTCGAATGTCACACTCGGTTTTAAGCATGATTTGCAATAAATTTGGCAATAAAAAGTTAGTAAATAATTTTTATCATTTCCTCTCACTCGTACTTATGAGTTTGTCGTATCTTTTTGCTCGCTCCCACTTAGTGCTATGGTAAAAATACATATAAATGACATATAATCGATATTTATTGCACGAAATTAAATTTGTTGATCGAAAAAAAAGTTTAAATTACAAAATTCAATAAATACGAGGATGTGCGCATTCGAGCGAAAAGTGGCACATTTCCGAGCGAGGGAAGCAAATGAAGCGCGACGCGGAGCGGCGCGCCATTCCCAGATCGGAATGTGCCACTTTGAGCTCGAATGTGCACACTCGGTTTAAAGCACGATTCACAATAATTTAGGCCAATGAGTTAGACGAAAAGGCTGTTAAATAATTTTAATCGTATCTTTTTGCTCTCTTCCACTCATTGCTATGGTAAATATATTTTTCGATCATAAAATCAATATTTACCAAACTAAATTGAATTTTTTGAGTTGAAAGAGTTAAGGATACAGTAGACAAATCTAATAAGTACGATAGTGTGCCCATGCGAGCGAAAAATGGCATTTTCCCGAAATTGGAATGTGCCACTTTGAGCTCGAATGTGCACACACGGCTTTAAGCGTGATTCACAATAATTAATTCCTTTGCCTGCTAAAATTTTACTCTCAGCACCAAAAGAAGTATAACTTCAAAAAAAAATGTTCATTAAGATTTTTAATAAAATAAATCACATTGCGTCTTTCACAAGCACAACAAAGCAAATAAACAAAGCTTTATTCAAAACTCCCTTTTGCATCTTCTTCATAGTAAATTAAATTCTAAAAGAAGAGCTTAAATGAACCTTTAATTCGCCGCAGGAACGTAACAAACGTAATAACGTAAGTAGTCGTCAAAGAAGAACCTTAAAAAAGGGCTCTTTCTTTTATTGAAAACGTATCCATCAAACAGTGCGTCGGATTATTATAATAGCTTTGAAAATACCTTTAAACGGCCAATAATTTCCTATTTTCCAAGGCACTCTAACTGATCAACTACATTCTTTAACTTTTTTTCATATTAAAATTTAATCGTAAAATTCTTCGAGAAATCTCTTCTCGCAAAATCTGTTATTAGTTCAGCGCTCAAATTTTCTACCTTATTTCAAATTTATTGTGGAAAACGATTCCTATCAAAAGAGATTGGGTCCAGAATCTAAATGAGGGGATCAATAAAACTATTGCAAGCACAAGGTAATTAGAGTGGTAATCTACAGCCATCAAAACTTACAACCGACCGGAATACAAAATACGGATTTTAAAGAAATCCACATTGCTGAAATAAATATTTCAAGGAAAACGATAGAATGAAATATAAAATGCAAATATATTCTTGCCCGCTGGTGGATGATAGATATTGTAAAAAAGGAAGCAAAAGCTCTTCAACTGCTTTAAAATGTTGCCATTTTTTATATGTTTTTATCTGAACTCACACTTTTTCACTTATTACTTTAAAAATAAATTTTTATGATCAGTTTTCATATTTTATACAATGCAGTTTAAAAAAAATTATATTGGGTTGGCAACTAAGTAATTGCCCATTTTTTCATCTAAATAAAACATTTTTTTTCAATACAACGAATGAACTATAATCAATGATATATTTTCCATTTTGTTCGATGACTTTTTGCCATCTTTATGGAAACTTCATAATTCCACGTTCGTAGAACTTCTGATCTTTATCAGCAAAAAACTGAACGGGGTGCGATATCACATCGTCATCATCATTAAAAGTTTTACCATCCAAGGAGTTTTACAAAGATCGAAATAAATGTTAATCTGATGGAGCAAGGTCAGAGCTATATGGTGGAAGTCCAACCAAGCTCAAATAATTTTTAGCGCGTGACCAAAGATGTATGTGATCTAGCGTTGTCTTGGTGAAAAATTACACCATCTTGATAGACCAATTCTGGCCGTTTTTCTTTCATCGCTGTATTTAATTTGTCTAGTTGTTGACAGTACATATCCGATTTGATCGCTTGGTTCCTTGAAAGCAGCTCAAAATACACCACACCTTACGAATCCGACCAAATTGAGAACAAAATCTTCTTTTGGTGGATATCAGTTTTCAAAGTTGATGGTGCTGGCTCATCAAGCCTGGACCATGATCGTTTTCGATTAACGTTATTGTAAACAATCCATTTTTCATCGCCAGTGATGATTTGTTTCAAAAAAGTTCGGAATCAAGTCGCAAGTTTTGATGCGCTTCGTTAAACGAATTTTTTTCAATTCTTGTGGAATCCAATCATCAAGCTTTTTAACAAGTTTCATACGTTTTAAATGTTTCTCAATCGTTGTATGTAACACATTTAACTTCTCTGCTATGTGTCGTACAGTTACATGACGATCCCATTCGATTATGGCTTTAATTTAATCATCATCAAGCTCATCTGGTCGACCTGGTCGTTGGTCATTTTTGAGTGAAAATTCTCCGGAACGAAATTTGTCAAACCAATTCCGGCACTGTCTTTCTTTTCATGCATAGTTTTGCACTCCATATTAAAACTGAACAAAAATATGTACTTCCTTTGATTGTAAAGCAAAGGAAGTAAAGCTAACAAATATCAAAAGGAGCATAATGTATCATTGACAGAAGCCATTAAAAAATACGACTAAAGAAATCTATGTGTGAAGTCGGCAATTACTTAGTGGCAAACCCAATAATTTTTATTACGTAATTACAGTAGAACCTCAATTATCCGGACCTCAGTTATACGGATTCGCGATTATCCGGATTGTCAACCGCGTTCGGACTCGTTGCGAAAATTAAACCTCGGTATTTCTTACTAAATATTTTTTTTTGTATTTCGCACTAAACAGTGTTTGTTTGCTTTGATCATTTTAAGATAATGTGCGACTGTTTTATTTAGTGATTAATATTTGTTGCGTTTTTTGTAAACATATAGCTACCTAACAATTTGACCAAGTTTTTTCCTGTTAAAACGGGACGCTTCGTAATTGTGCTTAAAACCGAGTGTGCACATTCGAGCTCAAAGTGGCACATTCCGATCTCGGGAAAATGAAGCGAGCCGCTCCGCGTCGCGCTTCATTTGCCTCCCTCGCTCGGAAATGTGCCACTTTTCGCTCGAATGCGCACATCCTCGTATTTATCGGATTTGCCTATATTATTATTTTATTCTTTAATTCAAAAAATTAAACGTCGATTAAATTAGATCTATTTTTTTTTTTTAAAAAAGGTTAGTTATTTTATTCTTTTTGATAAGTTATTATGGTGCTCTTGCGCACGCCTAATTGTAGCGAGCTTGATAAAAATATTTTCAGGTGTACTTTCGAATGTTTACTAATTCGCGTTTTTGATTAATTAAAATTGTATATTTTCTGAAGTGGGCCACTAAAAATCAACTAGTTGATTTTTATATCATCTTTTGCAGATTGTTGAAGGGTTATATGTCAAAATTAATGTCTCCAAATATTTTTGGGTAATTTTCATTTTTCTGAAAATTATAAACAAATTAGTTTTAAGGCACATTTTGTATACACTGTTGTTTTTAGGCTTCATTTATGGATTAATTCAATGTTTAAATATAAAAAAAATATTTATATGTTACATAGGGGGTGCATCAAAATTTTATAATGACTTGGGTGGGGTATGTTAAAAAAAAGGTTAGGAAATAAGAGTCGAAGTTCGGAAAAAGTTAAAGTATTTTATTTCATGTCTAGTTTAAAAGTAGGGGAAGTTAACCGGTTGTGGGCACAGTTAGCTATTTAGGTCATATCTTTTGACCAACTCAATATTTATGCAGAATGTGCATATTATCGGGAAGCAAGAGCCCTTAGGTAACTACTGGCAAAGGATTTAATTTTATATCAATTTAAAAAACATTTTTAACTTTATAAAGTAGTCAATTTTCTTCATGCAATTTTTTTTAACCGGTTGTGGACACATCAGAAAATCCTCTCAAAATAGGAAAATATGGAGTAAAACGCCACTATATAGAGAAAAAACACAATTTATTCATATTCAAAGCCTTCAGTTATGAAAATAAAATTTAAAATAGGCGTTCGCAGTGGACTTCACGGGATCATCGTCAAATGGCTCCAATGTACGCATCAAAATTGATTTTTGAAATCGACATGGCTAAAAATGCACTAAAAAATCCGCAAAAATTTCGTAAATATATTATTTACAATTTTCAAGTCATATGAATTGGTCTGTCAAAGATGCTCGACAATCAAAAATCTGATTTTCAATAGTCGAGTTGTGAAAAGAAGTCTGTTTGAAATCCAAAACCAAAATGTTTAATTTTTTTTTAATTATTGTGAAAAAGTTTTGAAATCTTTACATTTTTGTCGTACATGATAATCGAGCGGGGTCTTTGCCCGCCCCCCTCAAAATCAGGCCGCGGCTACACCCCTAGACTCCGCAGGGGGGTTATGTTAACATGAACAACAATATTCGACAAATTGTCAGCGAAATACAAGGTTTAAATGGCAAAAACTTAAGTGCCCAGAACTAGTAAAATGTAGGTGCCCACAACTGGAAAATTCATAGCTGTCGACAAATGACTGGCAAATTTATTTCGCGAAGATTTTGATTGAATCGAAATTAAAATTATAAAACATATTTAATTTCCTGCATATATTTACATTAGACCGACCTTTTGCAATAAGTTACTTTTATTTATCGCACTTTAAACACAATAAACAATTACATCGCGGTACATTTTAAGAGATGAAAACATGAAATAACGCGTAGCTACTACGCATATGCGTCTGTTCGCTTTATATTAGCAATAAAACATAGTGCTGACATTGCAAACAAATGACGATCGTGAAAACACCTGTATCTGCTCACGATCAAAAGTTATTCGGGGTGCCCACAACCGGACAATGCCCACAACCGGTTAACTTCCCCTACTAAATTAGAAATGTGGTTTTTGGTAAAAATACCCTACTGTAATTTTTTATTAAAAGAAAAGCGAATAGTGGTACATTTAGTTCAGTTTGATTTAATTAATATTATATGTAAGAGAGAAGAATAAGATAGACAAATTCAATTATTAAGGAGTATGTGCACTTTCAAGCGAAAACTTTTTCCGAATAGAAAATCTGAATTGGAAGGATTTGTTATTAATATAGTCGAATCCAGTTAACACTAAGATGTGCACATTCGAGCGAAAAGTGGCACATTTCCGAGCGAGGGAAGCAAATGAATCGCGACGCGGAGCGGCGCCTTCATTTTCCCGAGATCGGAATGTGCCACTTTTCGCTCGAATGTGCACACTCCGCTTTTCGCCACGATTAACAATTATCAATTTACTTTAAAAAAATTCAAGTAAATCTAAAACCGTAGTTGCGCTCTCAAAATGTCACATTATATAGGTATATATTATATAATGTCACATTATATATAGCTAAAATTCGTTTTTTTTCTATACATTCAATTAACCGAATTTTTGATTATCCGAATGAGCTGCAACAATAATTAGTCCGGATAGCCGAGTGTCCACTGTAATATATATTTTTGTCTATAGTTTGTTCCTTCTTTATTGTCTTTGTCTTCCAACCCATATCTTTGTCAATTTCATTTATTCACTTCAAATTATGATATTGAAGTTCATTTTATTACTCTTGTAACCAATTAAAACACATTTATTGTACTATCCTTGTACACAATAATATATAAAAGACACCTGTGGATTCCAATAATGAAACAAACCTTTGTATACTCTAATAAAAGCAAGCTATACACAAAGATATTAGTACAAACGCTGAGGTAAATTTTGAATGACAAATATTGGAGCACGGGTTGTTAAATTGCTTTAAAGTCAACTCAAACTTCCTTTCAAAAAATAATTAAAACTTTATTAAATTTAGTACAGGCAAAGCTTAGTTTGAAATATAATTTTTAAGGACGAAATAATTTTTTTTAAGAATCTACTCATTTTATTTTTTCTTTGCGCTAATCTTTGTTCTAATTAATCTACTTCTGTTTTCTGTTCTTCTATCTCTTCTATACCTTGTGGCTTTCCTTACTCTACAGAACTAAAATACAAGACACCGAAAAGAGTATCGAAACGAAGATACAAACCATTTCCTCTGTGGTGTAAGTATTTTTCTTTCCGCATTTTTGATGTGATGTAAAAAATATACGATCAAAATTGCCATTGACCTCAGTCTCGATGTATTAAACGAAATTGTCTGCTTTTTCAATCACTACGTGTTTAACAATAGCGAATTTTATAATTAAAACAATGCTAGAGAAAAAGCAAAAAAAGAAATAGCTAAAGTCAGAATCTACAAGAATAGCAATTCCCATTCGAAAGGGGTTTTCAAATCTTTTTAGAAAATTGAATTTTTAATGCTACCCTTTCACGTGTAAAAAATTAGATTAGGTTCTTTCGGAGCAAATTAAAAACACACAGAGAATATTTAAAAGAAAATCTAAAACATAAATCGCAGAAATGTCGATTCGTGCAAACAGAAGAATATAATTCATAAATAAACAGACCTTTCGATTATTAAAAAACGTTATCAATATTTTTTTCCCGCAAGAAGGGTAACTTTTTATGGCGGTTAATGTTCTGGGGTTGCTTTGCTTTCAGGTCTTATTGTACGTAATTACTATAAATATAAAATTAATGACTTTTGCTTTTGTGATGGACTAGTATTTTTTTTCCTCCTTACGCTCATAAGATTTTATTTGTTGACTATTGCTAATTCTTCTAATAAACCCTGGATTTTTTCGTAAATCGTATCCAATTTTTATTTATTACAAAACAAATATAAATCTAACCCAGCTATATTATAATTAACTTTCGAGATCTGAAATTGAATGTAATAAAAGATATTTGGACGAGCACAGCCTATAAAGCTTCGCTTTTGAGAAAGTATTTTACGAAGATTTGTTGAATCGCTTATATCCACAAGTGCGGAAATTGTTTTATTTGAATTGTAAAATTTAAATTATTATAGCGAAGCAGACAATCCGTTTTAAGTGAAATATCTGGGTGCAATTAATGAAAAGCTGAAAAGGGCAGCTTCCAAAATGACTCGCTAAATTAACTGGATTAATTTAACTGAAAAAGGTGATTTTCAATGTATCTCATACAAAATTAATTTTAGGAGAGCGTCCAGCAGTTTCAAACATAACGCATCTTTTGTTAGTCGTCTGCCAACAATCCGGCGTCATAAAAGTACATCATTACATTCACCATCCTTACAAAAAGGGATTTCCAGAGGTGGATGTAAAAGCTTTGTAGATGTAAATGCTTCGAATGAAAACTTAGGTATGAGTAAGGTTTTTCTATATGTATATATATGTATTTGTGTATATACATCGTATTTTCGCTGAAAGTATATACTATCAATAATTGTATATAATACAAAGTACTAGAAGTGAAAAAATTCCACAAACATTAGACGGTTTGCTTATAAAGCCATATACAGTCGAACCTCCATAAGTCGAACTTCGATAAATCGAATTTTTGATAACTCGAACTCTAACCTGTTTCCCTAGGACTCGCCTATTTCAACATTAATATTTTTATATCGATAACTCAAATTATTTTTATTTTCCCTTCAATTTCGACTTAGCGAGGTTCGACTGTACTTTATGCAACATTCATACAATTTTAAAAATATGTATTGCCTCGACATACATACATAGCTTTATTTCATTTTTTGAATTTCTTTACAAATTAATAAATAGCTGAACCTGTTATATCAAATTCTCGAACAAAGAAATTTTCAATTTGTTTGAAACAGACACAATAGCGCGGTCTTATATTACGATTCGGTATAAAAATTTATGCGGGTTTCTGTTTTGTTGAAACTGCAAAAAGGACGAAAACAAATAGTACGTAAAGCCATTATTTTTATATAAATAATTTTTACAACCTTTTCTTCAGAAAGTTTCATCTTTTTAATATTACTCGATTCTATAAAAGAAAAAGATTCAATAACTCTGACGTGAAAATTTCAACAACAGTCTAATAAACAGTGGTCTCTTGCTTGGAACGTGACGGTAAGACAAACCGAAACTTTTTGTAAAGACAAAACGCATTTCTGAACTTCTTTCATCAAAAAAAAAAAAAAAAACTGAAGGTGTACTTTTGCACGCGCGTTAGAAGTTATACTTCTTTGGTCTAACTACATTAAATATAACCACGTGTAAAAATTAATATAAACAAATTCAATATATACAAAGATGTGCGCATTCGAGCGAAAAATGGCACATTTCAGAGCGAGGAAAGCAAATGAAGCGCGACGCGGAGCGGCGCGCTTCATTTTCCCGAGATAGGAATGTGCCACTTTTCGCTCGAATGTGCACACTCGGTATTAAGCATGATTCACAATATTTTAGGTCAATAAATTGGACGAAAAACTAATAGAATAATTTTAATCGTGCCCTGTCACTTGCTTTGACAAGATTATTGTATTTTTCTCACTCCCTTCCACTTATTGCTAGGGTAAATACGTTTTTCAAATATAAAACCGATATTTACTAAATTAAATTAAAATTTTTGATTTGAAAGAGCTTACAGTAAATTATACTAATGTAATAAATACGAAGATGTGCGCATTCGAGCGAAAAGTGGCACATTTCCGAGCGAGGGAAGCAAATGAAGCGCGACGCAGAGCGGCGCGCTTCATTTTCCCGAGATCGGAATGTGCCACTTTGAGCTCGAATGTGCACACTCGGTTTTAAGCATGATTGACAATAATTAATTTACTATCTTAGACGGCTAACTTCACACTGTCAAATTTGCCTCAGCTGTATGCACCTAACTTTTGTTGACTGCTAGAATTCACTCTCAACCGCCAAATGAAGTATAACTTCATTTTCGCCAAATGAAGTATAACTTCAATTTTTTACATAAAATTATTTTTTTGAAAATTTTTTAAAAACTATTTAATAACTTTGTTAGCGTTCTGGTACTTATTAAAATGTTTCAAATTTGTTTGCATTGGTGAGTAAGAGACCCAATCAATAGCTGTTCACGATTTTGTCATGTCGAACGAAACAAAACTAAAAAAATATCCAGTACCTGATAACTAAAAAGCATTTTTGGAAACCGACAAAGAATATTAGTTTAATTTGATTATCTATTTAAACTAGTATTTATTAAATTTAAAAATAATTATTAATTACAATTAAATTATTCAGAAAAAAAAAATACATGACCTTCAATGACGCCTGATTAACGTCATTTATTTTATGTGCCATTGTAAATTTTGACGGTTTATTTATATCGTAGTTGATCGAGTACTAATTCAACACCTAAAAATTGTACCAGTACTAGATCACTATTTTATACGCTATTAATAGTTTAAAAATAATATTTACTGTATTTAATAGTAAAAATAACATTAAAAAATCATCAACATTAATATAATTGCACGCTTTAGATAATAAACAACAATTAAATATAAAAATGCGAGTCACAACCTGCAAAGTAGTAAAAACAAATATGATTACGGCGGCCAGTCAAAAATAATTAAATCTGTTTTATCAAACATCATAATACTTAATTATTTAATAAATTTAACTTTAGGAATAGTTTATTAATATGATATTATCAGTCTTCATATAATTATTATGTAAATACGAAAAATACCAAAGTGATCGGCTATTGGGTCTCTTATTTAACTTTGATTTGAAATTATTCTTGTGTCTACCAAACTATCTTTGTCAATTCTTTTAAAATATTTAAAAAAAACTGGTCTAGTGAATTAACAGATGAAGGTTTATACTTATTTTTTGCAGAACATTAAAAATTTAGTTACTATGGCGCTTACAACATATGAAATAAATAAATAATTGTCAAATAACTCGCACTCTTAAAAAAAGCCGACAATTATCACAATAAATATTTCTAACAATTGGACCAATGTACCTCCTTAGAAACATGTATGGATAGTGCTTGAAATCCATCACGATTGTAATTAAAAATTAAAATTAATATGCTACGTAATAATGAGCAATTAGGGTATTAAAATTATTTAAAAATAATTTTATTTGTAGGTGCCAGTGGTAGTAATAGTTCTCGACATTTAAATGCTAGTTATAGCGAAGATTCAGTTACAGAAAACGCACCCTCCAAAAGAAATTCTGATGGTAGGTAACACTACTTCCAAATTAACTTATACATTGGACGGGCTATAACTTTAAAAATTCTTAAAAAGTCTACATCGATCTTATACACTTTGCAATGATGTTCAAAGTCAAAGGTAAAAAATATCAGAAATTTTGTCACAGCTTTGCAATTCTTAATTAACACATTTGTAAAAGTAAAGTAATTATTATAGATTTAAAAGAGTTTTCCATTAATGTTACCATTATGAATAACTACTTTAATGAGTAAAATAAAAATTATTTTACTAATTTTTGGAATGTTTCAAAAGTTAAAATGTATGTTTAAAGCAGCGCTGTCTACTATTTATTATTAATCGATTTCTATGTGTTATCAGACGAAGACGAAGAACAACCTCATCATCACTTGCATCAAGCACATCGTTTCATTCAATTAACTAGTCAACATAAAGCAGCTATTCGTGCCATAAGAAAGGTAAAGTTTATTTGATTTTCATAAAACACAACTTATCGAGCTTTAATTTGATTTCTCGTTACTATTTAGATGAAGTACTTTGTAGCAAGAAAAAAATTCAAAGAAGCTTTAAAACCGTATGATGTAAAAGATGTTATAGAACAATATTCTGCTGGACACGTTGATTTACTTGGTAGAGTAAAAAACGTACAAACTAGGTAATTAAATCAGCTTATATTATTTCTAAATTAATAATTGAAATATGTGCTCGATATAAAAATGAAGAAAGTATAATAACCAATTGCAGATTGGACCAAATATTAGGTAAACAAGGTTCTAAGGCAAAAGACGTTTACGCTTCTAAAATAAGCTTAGCTTCTAGAGTTGTTAAAGTGGAAAGACAGGTATAAATATGTTAATTTATAATAACGTGTTGTATTGGTAACTTTGTAGGTGTACGATATTGAAACAAAATTGGATCAACTAACCGAAATGTACGTAGAAGATCGCAGAAGATTTCAAGCGTTACCTTTAGTTCCTGACCAACACTTCGAAAGGATTTCGAATGCAAAACACAGTCCGCCTATGTTAAAACCAAAAGCTGTTCTTTTAGATAAGCTACCCTCGGAGCCTACGTCGCACATTACGAAAACTCTGAACGACCCCGTCTCAATTTCCCTTACGCGACGACCAATGCATCGTGGGTTTTCAGATTTGGGAAAGCGGATCAAAAAAAGAGTTACGCTAAGGTCTGCTTTTTTCTCAGTATTTTATTACTGAGTTGTCACTTCTGTTGTACATATCAGTTCCCCCTATGATGGAGAGGTGGTTATCGTCGTTCCTGCTTTGGATCAATCTGCAGCTTCATCATCTCGAGACCATTGCATATCTTCGAGTGCAGGGCCAAGCGTTGCCACCTTAGAACACTTCGACGCAGATCTCGGAAGGTCAAGAATTATAACCGAAAGTTCAGGTACAATATTAACACATAAACGGTTATTGTGCCATGAACAAGACATATATTATTTTGCAGCTTCTTATGACAGTTACTCATCTTCTACTTCCTTGTAAAGAGTGCGGGGATAAATCTTCAGTGAGTTACCCGCACTTGTGTTATCAAAATTTAATGTCTTAATGTGAATGATAATGCTATGTTCTATAATGTGGAATGTGCATGTTCTTGTCAATACTTCGTGAGAAAGATGTGGGTTTACAAATCAAATGTAATTAAAAAAATCTATTTGTTCTATGTATTCATTAAAACGGAAATTTAGCATGCCGTTCCACATTCTCGAAAGACAATACTAGTTCTAATGTATTTTAATTTTTAATAGTGTCTGCACAAACACTTGGGCAGTGTGTGGAAATGGAACAAGAACTAGATCCTTCATATACAAACATTCCAACGAAAATTTTAATAACTCGAGACAGTTCTGAAGATCAATTCGTTACCACTAGCGATACATTATCATCTGCAATCGAAGCTCATCTCTTAAATCCTGAGGCATGTAGTAAGAATGACAAAGGCCAATAAAATAAATATTTAGCATTCGCCCTCTAACATTTTGATATGCACGTTCGTTAGGGATTTTACTAATTACATTCTTAAGTGCGTATTTTAAAAAGATATATTTTTAGTAATCAGTAACGAATATTAAAGGAAATTATCGGTAAATCTTATGACATCTTCTAATTATAATCTACTTTATTTTTTGGAAATCTAGGAAAGATAAGTTTTAGCGGAATGAAACTTAAAATTATTTTTTACGATCGTGTGATAGCTTTTTGAGAGACACACTCACATAAAACGTGATCTAAATTAAGAACCGAGTATGATTGATTACAAAACGCAACTACACAATTATTTTATATATGTACTATATTAAAATTCATGTATGAGTAGCATAAATCTCGTAGCCATGATTATTACAACAATTTACATTATTAATGTTAAAAAACTCTAGATTATTTGAAGAATAAAATTTTGCCTGACACATCCAACGAATCAAACAATTTAAATCGAATAATAGACAGTATTATTTATGAAACAACGTGACTAAAGTATTTATTAACAATAACATTAGTTAGATAATTTAAATAAACCGGTTTTTGCACTGCGTATCTTTTAACATTATACTGACCGGTGGCGTAGTAATACGTCATATATATTCCAAATCCAGTAGCCGGAGACGTAGTAGTACGTTTTTTAAGACAATTATTTATAATAATAATAATAAATTTATTTATTGCACCATACGTACATACATGCACACATTATCGATATTAATTTATTTAGCATACATATATTATTTTTAACTTGAGTGCAATAAAAAAATTTATTACTGCTACGTCACCGGCTACTGGATTTGGAATAAAAATGACGTATTACTACGTCACCGGTCAGTATAGTGTTAATAATTTTCTTTTAATTGAACTTTTACTTAAATATATAGGGTGTTTTAAGTGAAACCAATACCATTCGGGACTCAAACAAGCTTGTAATCTCACAATTATAAATTTCATAAATGATTAATAGAAAACGCTTCTTATATAACTTAAGCAAGTGGATTGGTTTTTCAATGAACACCTCATAGTTTTGCCTTACAATGATATCGTTAAATACTCTAGAGTCTAGACTAACATTTACTATTTTATATAATCCAACTAACGATTACTTAGAATTATACAAAAATATGGGACCTAGTACATTAATAACTTGTATGATACTAATATAATTACAATAATTCTTAATATATTGGGATGTGCACGAAGTTATCAGTAAGAATTTCCGTCCTTTATTTTTATCACTATATTTAAAAAATATTTTAGCTTTGAAAACGCCTATTTACTTCGGTTAATCACTTTTCAATTTGTAACTCAAAGTATAGTTCATTATAATGAAAACAACAAATTTTCTTAAAAAGTCATACAAAATTTTAATTTTTTATGCTAGTTTTTTATCAATGCTCCAATAACCAGTTATTCTTCCGTTTTTATAAATTGTATTAACGTTTAATCCCACTTTTTATAAGTGAATTATATTCAATTTAAATAAATAAACCGTCTTCCAAAAATCCGCTTTAATAGAATTGAGAGATGCTTACTTGTCAAAATTGAAAATTATTTATTAAAACTTTAAAAACTATTCTTACAATTTAAGTAATGACATTACAAGGCTTTAAATTAAATTATTGTTAATTCATTAGGTGCTTTATGCCGTTTTCTATAATTTTAAGTATACATGTCTCAAACTATTTATCCGTTCCTCTTTCATGACTCCTAAGTGTAAAACGTAAAAGCTTTAGGTTTAGTGTTAGGGCCACACGATCTCATTATAAAAGTAGACAATATTGAGATTTGATAGTGTTAATATATTACACAATATTCGCATAATTCTTAAGTAAATCGTCTTTGAGAATCCTTAATTTATTTTAATTAAACTTCACTTGTATGGTCCCGTTAGTCAACCAAATTTAATAAGAAAATAATGAACACTATTGAATAACTCTTGTTTTTATACGATTAATTTATCTCTATTATTTTCTTATTCACCCAAGTGCCCAAACCAAATCCCTATACAATGCACTATTTTACATTTGAACTATACATTTCTAATTAATAATTGTTATAAAAGAAAATTTATTAAACTTTCATTTCATTGTGAATAAAAAAGAAAGTCATTAACGCATTACTCTAAATTTTGCTCCTCATATTATATACAAGTTTAAATAATATTTATCTTCGATTTCTTATCGTTATATACGCGCATCCACATTGTTTTAACATTACAAGCTTTTAATGTTTTAATTAGCTTTTAACTATTTTTGAGTAACTAGATGTTATTTTAATAATTGTACTAGAAACTAGATGACTGTTATATATACAAAACCTTTAATGAATTATATTTAAAAATATATTGTTAAATTTCCTGTTTCATGTTATTATAAGTAAAAAACAAGGGATTTGTATCAGACAGATCATAACTATTCCAATATATAATAACATCTTTCATAAATGCCCCCAAAATGTAAATAAATATTACCCCATATATACATACTATATTCGTTAAACTTAGCTATCTTCAAAATTTCAAATCGTGAGTACGTAACGTATAATACGAATAACAAAAAGAACTGGTTAAAAAGAGGACATTTGTATCTTTGTATTGATTGATTGCATAGTCAGTTTTTGTTATAATGTATTTTCAATAAAGAAATTGGTATATGTTAACATAAACTGTTTCCCTATAATTTTTCTAAATATATCCCTTATTTTTAATTATAAAATAACACCTACAAATTTATTATAAATAGACCTTTCCATGCAACAAAAACATTTATTAATATAAAAATATATGTTAGGTACATAATACTATGAATTATACAAGTACATTTTCCTTTAAAAGCTAGTTTTTTACTTATAAGCAATCATCACAGAAGCATGTTGAATGTTACATATCTTCCTACAGAAGCAAAACTAACTGAATTTAAATCGCATAAATGTAAAAATATTTTTATCCTATAAATAGCTAATATTCAAATCAGTAACATTTCTAATATACTATCGTGTAAAAACTTCAATTAATCTTTATGCAGAGCAATCTAATATAACACTTAAAAAATCCTCAAAACCAATAGTTATGGTACCAGACAAACCAGTATCCCTTAGTCGAAAAGCCTCAGTAAATTTCTGAATTTGCACACAAATAACTATAAATTGATCCACTGATATTCGTTGATGATTTTGTAAGTCACTCTTACAAATAATTTGCTTTATAAAGTCTGGGGTAAATGTAAAACCCATTTGTTGAAGAGCTAAAATTTTTCTCAATAACATAATTATGAAAATAGTTCATCACTATATTAATTACCCAACGTTAATTCAGATTCATCAATACTACCAGACTGATCACGATCATAAGTACGAAATACTGCTAACCATTGATTGATATATGCATAAAGTTGTTCAAATGCATCGGCATCAATTAATCCAGTTTTATTTTTATCAAACATAGCAATCATTAAATTACAAGCTGCATCTGAAAAGTGTTTACCTTGCCCATTAACAAGTGCTGCTTGCAGTTCTGCTCTATTTATTTTTTGTGAACGATCTTTATCTACAGTTTCAAACCATCTCTGAGACTCCGAATTAAGTTGTGCAGGATTATATGGTTGATTGGGAGCTCCATAATAAGGTACCTTCAATTACTCATATTAATATTATATTTAATAAAATCTTAATGACCTTACAGAATTCATTATATTACTTGTTCCAGAACTAAATGTACTCCAAGAAAAAGAAACAATTAGGATGGACTAAAATTCAAAACAAACTACTTCAAATCCAATTAAGCAGTAATGTTCTAAACAACACAAGTTAAAAAGACACTCTTCCGAAATAATTTAGTTATTTCTGTTCATGTAAGTTATCGTTATTTACTTTAATTTTAGACAAACATAACTTGAGAAGAGTACCATTTCACAATAAACCTTATGTCAATTTACAAATTACAATTTTCCATTACCAACCGAAAATTAAATATCAACATACCCCTAGGTTGTGGCGATTTTTTTTTATATACAAAACTTTTCTATCTTCGGCTGTAAATTCGTACCTTAAATTTGAATATGTTATTAATAACATTAACATTTCTATTAGGGTACTTTAATTTCATAAATAGAAACGGTTAACTTCAAATATTAAGAGAGATTAATTTGAATATAATTAATCTTTTTCTTACATATTTATTACTTTATGGGTATTAGTTAAATTTTAATTGAGATAATTTCCTTATGGTTAATTTATTTTGAGATTGCCCAAAATTTTTAATTCCATTATATTGGGTGCACTTCAAAATGTATTTGAGTCAATGTTCACGTGTGATTTGACTTTTATGCTATCCAAAGATTACTTTTAAATGTGTGCTTATATATATCTCAGATGGTGTCAGCTTCGTTCTTAAATTTAAATCGATGTGATTTTCTTAATTGTGTGTACGTTTTAAACCAAAGATTCCAATCTAATTGTAAGTACCATTTGTACATATCTACATCATTTTTGGTGTCTACTATAGTCATTTTCAAATGTTTGATTTGTGTACATGTTTAAAAAAATAATTTTTCTTGATTTTTTTCTATTTTGAGGGTTTTGAGTTAGGACCAGATTCCGACGTAATAAGGTCCGATACGTTTGGAAATGAAAGGATTTCGCGTAATGATCAAAGATAATAAAGTGAGAGCAATTTAAAATAATAGGGCGAAACTTTTTGTTTTAGCGAGATAGCAGGGCGAAATGGCTTTGGCTATAGTTACTACAGGCCCATAGGACTGTCCCCTGACAATATCTTTATTACGATTAGAGGTTCCGCGTCAGAAAATTCTGATTTCTCTTGTTTTACCATGACTTCTTGCAAAATCATTGCATCTACCTTTTCTTCTTCAATTTGTATATCTTTGATTGTGTCTCTTGCAGTCATCGTTTTTTATTTTGGATATTAAGTACATACTATCAATGATAACATGATGACAATTAGCTTTGAGTAAAGCTGGTCGTTTGGTAATTTTTTAAATGCTTAAATCTTTCTCGTTCATAAAGTAAAAATTAAGTGTTTAATTAAAATAAAGTAGAAACAAATACGGTTGTAATACCCTGTATTATGATTTTCCTTTAACAAAATAAATCGAAACTTTTATTTAAAATGATCGAGACTCTTTTGGTGGGCCTTATCGCTTTTGATACCGGGTAACTTAGCTTTGGGGTCTGCGGATATGACGTGATCAGCACTTACATAAAACTTTCGATTTCTGAATCATTTTTCAATATACAACGAAGCCGAACAGTTGTGTCTTAATTATTATTATTATTATAAATTAGTGCATCTAGTTTTCATTACAATTCTTCATTTGAGGTAAATAGTAATTGTAACGATTTCTTTTAAAATTTACACATTTCTTAAATTAAAGCATATTGCATATTGCAAGGGGATGTTCCTACGTACCCCTAGCGACTATAGCCAGTGTCATTTCCTGGCGCTCTCGCTCTAAAATAAAAATTTTCGATAAAACTAAATAATTCAAAAAAAATATACCTTGATTTACAAAAAAAATCGTAGCGCCCTTATTTTCGATGCAATCATTACAAGCGAGACGGATTCGGAGTTCTGGGACTTTTCTACATAAGATACATGTAAAGTAAGTATAGGGCGCAACGTAAATTTTTTGAAAATTAAAAATTACAATTTTAGGGCCTAATTTTTGCACAATTTTGAACTTTAAAAAAATTGTAGCCACGTTATTGGTAGACGGATCTTTAAAAACTATTCAGATTCGGATTTGGCAGCCTTTTTGGCTTCGGATAGGTCTAAGAAACCATAGGCGTGCTATTTCAAAGCTTTGAAAATAACGTTTTTCTTTTTGAAAAAACATGGGTTTTAGTCCATGTTTTTTTGTCAAAAAATAAAAAAAATAGAATTGCTTTATATTGCAAGGGGATGTTCCTACGTATCCCTAGCGACTATAGCCGGTATCATTTCCTGGCGCTTTCGCCCTAAAATAAAAGTTTTCGATAAAACTAAATAAATCCAAAAAAATATACCTTTAATCACAAAAAAAATCGTAGCGCCCTTATTTTCGAAGCAATCGTTACAAACGAAACGGATATGGAATTCTGCGACTTTTTTATATAAGATACATGTAAAATAAATGTAGGGTGCAACATAAATTTTTCGAAAATTAAAAATCGTAATTTTTTGGTCTGATTTTGGCACGACTTTGAACTTTAAAAAAATTGTAGCGCCGTTATTTGTGGACGGATCTTTAAAAACTATTCAGAATCGGATTTGGCAGTCTCTTTGGCTTCGGATAGGCCTAAAAAACCGTAGGCGTGCTATTCCAGAGCTTTGGGAAAACGTTTTGAAAATTCAAAATCGATGGGTTTTAACCCATGTTATTTTGACTAAAAGTGAAAAAAATAGAATTGCTTTATATTGCGAGGGGACGTTCCTACGTACCCCTAGTGACTATAACCGGTGTCATTTCCACGCGCTTCCTTTCTAAAATAAAAATTTTCGATACAAACTAAATCAATAGAAATACGTACCCTTGATTCACAAAAAATCGTAGCGCACTTATTTTCGATCCAATCATTACAAACGACACGGATTCGGAATCCTGAGGCTTTTTTACATAAGATACATGTATAATATGTATAGGGTGCGACGTTAATTTTTCGAAAATAAAAAATTGCGATTTTTAGCGCTCATTTTGAGCCAATTTTGAACTTTCAAAAAATTGTAGCGCCGTTATTTGTGGACGGATCTTTAAAACTATTCAGAATCGGCTTTCGCAGCCTTTTTGGCTTCGGATAGGCCTAAGAAACCGTAGGCGTGCTATTCCAGAGCTTTGGGAAAACGTTTTGAAAATTCAAAATCGATGGGTTTTAACCCATGTTATTTTGACTAAAAATGAAAAAAATAGAATTGCTTTATATTGCGAGGGGACGTTCCTACGTACCCCTAGTGACTATAACCGGTGTCATTTCCCGCGCTTCCTCTAAAATAAAAATTTTCGATACAAACTAAATCAATAGAAATACGTACCCCTTGATTCACAAAAAAAATCGTAGCGCCCTTATTTTCGATCCAATCATTACAAACGACACGGATTCGGAATCCTGAGGCTTTTTTACATAAGATACATGTATAATATGTATAGGGTGCGACGTTAATTTTTCGAAAATAAAAAATTGCGATTTTTAGCGCTCATTTTGAGCCAATTTTGAACTTTCAAAAAATTGTAGCGCCGTTATTTGTGGACGGATCTTTAAAACTATTCAGAATCGGATTTGGCAGCCTTTTGGCTTCGGATAGGCCTAAGAAACCGTAGGCGTGCTATTCCAGAGCTTTGGGAAAACGTTTTGAAAATTCAAAATCGATGGGTTTTAACCCATGTTATTTTGACTAAAATGAAAAAATAGAATTGCTTTATATTGCGAGGGACGTTCCTACGTACCCCTAGTGACTATAACCGGTGTCATTTCCCGCGCTTCCTCTAAAATAAAAATTTTCGATACAAACTAAATCAATAGAAATACGTACCCTTGATTCACAAAAAATCGTAGCGCCCTTATTTTCGATCCAATCATTACAAACGACACGGATTCGGAATCCTGAGGCTTTTTACATAAGATACATGTATAATATGTATAGGGTGCGACGTTAATTTTTCGAAAATAAAAATTGCGATTTTAGCGCTCATTTTGAGCCAATTTTGAACTTTCAAAAATTGTAGCGCCGTTATTTGTGGACGGATCTTTAAAAACTATTCAGAATCGGATTTGGCAGCCTCTTTGGCTTCGGATAGGCCTAAGAAACCGTAGGCGTGCTATTCCAGAGCTTTGGGAAAACGTTTTGAAAATTCAAAATCGATGGGTTTTAACCCATGTTATTTTGACTAAAAATGAAAAAAATAGAATTGCTTTATATTGCGAGGGGACGTTCCTACGTACCCCTAGTAACTATAACCGGTGTCATTTCCCCGCGCTTCCTTTCTAAAATAAAAATTTTCGATACAAACTAAATCAATAGAAATACGTACCCCTTGATTTACAAAAAAAATCGTAGCGCACTTATTTTCGATCCAATCATTACAAACGACACGGATTCGGAATCCTGAGGCTTTTTTACATAAGATACATGTATAATATGTATAGGGTGCGACGTTAATTTTTCGAAAATAAAAAATTGCGATTTTTAGCGCTCATTTTGAGCCAATTTTGAACTTTCAAAAAATTGTAGCGCCGTTATTTGTGGACGGATCTTTAAAAACTATTCAGAATCGGATTTGGCAGCCTCTTTGGCTTCGGATAGGCCTAAGAAACCGTAGGCGTGCTATTCCAGAGCTTTGGGAAAACGTTTTGAAAATTAAAAATCGAGGGTTTTAACCCTTTTTTTTAAAAAAAAAAATAAATTGCTTTAATTGCGAGGGACGTTCCTACGTACCCCTAGTAACTATAAGGTGTCATTTCCCGGTTCCTTTTAAAATAAAAATTTTCGATACAAACTAAACAATAGAAATAGTACCCTTGATTCACAAAAAAATCTAGCGATTATTTTGCCAATCATTACAAAGACCGGAGGCCTATTTTTACATAAATACATGTAAATTGTATAGGGTGCGACGTTAATTTTTAAAATAAAAATTGCGATTTTTAGCCCTTTTACCAATTTTTGAATTTCAAAAATTGTAGCGCCGTTATTTGTGGACGGATCTTTAAAACTATTCAGAATCGGATTTGGCAGCCTTTTGGCTTCGGATAGGCCTAAGAAACCGTAGGCGTGCTATTCCAGAGCTTTGGGAAAACGTTTTGAAAATTCAAAATCGATGGGTTTTAACCCATGTTATTTTGACTAAAATGAAAAAATAGAATTGCTTTATATTGCGAGGGAGGTTCCTACGTACCCTAGTAACTATAACCGGTGTCATTTCCCGCGCTTCCTTTCTAAAATAAAATTTTCGATACAAACTAAATCAATAGAAATACGTACCCTTGATTCACAAAAAATCGTAGCGCCTTATTTTCGATCCAATCATTACAAACGACACGGATTCGGAATCCTGAGGCTTTTTTACATAAGATACATGTATAATATGTATAGGGTGCGACGTTAATTTTTCGAAATTAAAAAATTGCGATTTTTAGCGCTCATTTTGAGCCAATTTTGAACTTTCAAAAAATTGTAGCGCCGTTATTTGTGGACGGATCTTTAAGAAACTATTCAGAATCGGCTTTGGCAGCCTTTTGGCTTCGTATAGACTTAAGAAACCGTAGGCGTGCTATTCCAGAGCTTTGGGAAAACGTTTTGAAAATTCAAAATCGATGGGTTTTAACCCATGTTATTTTGACTAAAAATGAAAAAAATAGAATTGCTTTATATTGCGAGGGGACGTTCCTACGTACCCCTAGTAACTATAACCGGTGTCATTTCCCCGCGCTTCCTTTCTAAAATAAAAATTTTCGATACAAACTAAATCAATAGAAATACGTACTCCTTGATTCACAAAAAAAATCGTAGCGCACTTATTTTCGATCCAATCATTACAAACGACACGGATTCGGAATCCTGAGGCTTTTTTACATAAGATACATGTATAATATGTATAGGGTGCGACGTTAATTTTTCGAAAATAAAAAATTGCGATTTTTAGCGCTCATTTTGAGCCAATTTTGAACTTTCAAAAAATTGTAGCGCCGTTATTTGTGGACGGATCTTTAAAACTATTCAGAATCGGATTTGGCAGCCTTTTGGCTTCGGATAGGCCTAAGAAACCGTAGGCCTATTCCGACTTTGGAAAACGTTTAAAATTCAAAATCGAGGGTTTTAACCCATGTATTTTACAAATGAAAAAATAGATTGCTTTAATTCGAGGAGTTCTCGACCCTAGACTATACGGGCATTTCGCTTCTTTCAAAATAAAATTTTGTACAAACTAAAAATAGAAATACGTCCCTTGTTCAAAAACTAGACCTTATTTCGTCCATATTCAACGACGTTGGAACCGGTTTTTAATAAATCATGTATAAATGTTAGGTGACTTAATTTGAAAATAAAAATTGCTTTTAGGCTCTTTGACCAATTTTAACTTTCAAAAATTTCCCGTTTTTTGGGGAGGATTTTAAAACTATTCAAATGGTTTTGGGCCCTTTTGGTTGGGAAGGCCAAAAACCGTAGGGGGCTATTCCAATTTTGGGGAAAACTTTTTAAAATTCAAAATCGAGGGTTTTAACCCATTTTATTTTACAAAAATGAAAAAATAAAATTGCTTTATTTCGGGGGATTCCCTAACCCTGAACTTAACCGGGTCTTTTCCCCGGCTTCCTCTTAAAATAAAAATTTTCGAAAAAACTAAATAATAAAAACTACCCTTGATTCCAAAAAATCGAGCCCCTTTTTTCGACCCAACTTAAAACGCCCGGATTGGGAACCTGAGGCTTTTTACATAAGATACATGTATAATATGTATGGGTGCGACGTTAATTTTTCGAAAATAAAAATTGCATTTTTAGGCTCATTTGAGCCAATTTTGAACTTTCAAAAATTGTAGCGCCGTTATTTGTGGACGGATCTTTAAAACTATTCAGAATCGGATTTGGCAGCCTTTTGGCTTCGGATAGGCCTAAGAAACCGTAGGCGTGCTATTCCAGAGCTTTGGGAAAACGTTTTGAAAATTCAAAATCGATGGGTTTTAACCCATGTTATTTTGACAAAAAATGAAAAAATAGAATTGCTTTATATTGCGAGGGACGTTCCTACGTACCCCTAGTGACTATAACCGGTGTCATTTCCCGCGCTTCCTCTAAAATAAAAATTTTCGATACAAACTAAATCAATAGAAATACGTACCCTTGATTCACAAAAAATCGTAGCGCCCTTATTTTCGATCCAATCATTACAAACGACACGGATTCGGAATCCTGAGGCTTTTTACATAAGATACATGTATAATATGTATAGGGTGCGACGTTAATTTTTCGAAAATAAAAATTGCGATTTTAGCGCTCATTTTGAGCCAATTTTGAACTTTCAAAAATTGTAGCGCCGTTATTTGTGGACGGATCTTTAAAACTATTCAGAATCGGATTTGGCAGCCTTTTGGCTTCGGATAGGCCTAAGAAACCGTAGGCGTGCTATTCCAGAGCTTTGGGAAAACGTTTTGAAAATTCAAAATCGATGGGTTTTAACCCATGTTATTTTGACTAAAATGAAAAAATAGAATTGCTTTATATTGCGAGGGACGTTCCTACGTACCCCTAGTAACTATAACCGGTGTCATTTCCCGCGCTTCCTCTAAAATAAAAATTTTCGATACAAACTAAATCAATAGAAATACGTACCCTTGATTCACAAAAAAAATCGTAGCGCACTTATTTTCGATCCAATCATTACAAACGACACGGATTCGGAATCCTGAGGCTTTTTTACATAAGATACATGTATAATATGTATAGGGTGCGACGTTAATTTTTCGAAAATAAAAATTGCGATTTTAGCGCTCATTTTGAGCCAATTTTGAACTTTCAAAAATTGTAGCGCCGTTATTTGTGGACGGATCTTTAAAACTATTCAGAATCGGATTTCGCAGCCTTTTTGGCTTCGGATAGGCCTAAGAAACCGTAGGCGTGCTATTCCAGAGCTTTGGGAAAACGTTTTGAAAATTCAAAATCGATGGGTTTTAACCCATGTTATTTTGACTAAAAATGAAAAAAATAGAATTGCTTTATATTGCGAGGGACGTTCCTACGTACCCCTAGTGACTATAACCGGTGTCATTTCCCGCGCTTCCTCTAAAATAAAAATTTTCGATACAAACTAAATCAATAGAAATACGTACCCTTGATTCACAAAAAATCGTAGCGCCCTTATTTTCGATCCAATCATTACAAACGACACGGATTCGGAATCCTGAGGCTTTTTACATAAGATACATGTATAATATGTATAGGGTGCGACGTTAATTTTTCGAAAATAAAAATTGCGATTTTAGCGCTCATTTTGAGCCAATTTTGAACTTTCAAAAATTGTAGCGCCGTTATTTGTGGACGGATCTTTAAAAACTATTCAGAATCGGATTTGGCAGCCTTTTGGCTTCGGATAGGCCTAAGAAACCGTAGGCGTGCTATTCCAGAGCTTTGGGAAAACGTTTTGAAAATTCAAAATCGATGGGTTTTAACCCATGTTATTTTGACTAAAAATGAAAAAATAGAATTGCTTTATATTGCGAGGGACGTTCCTACGTACCCTAGTGACTATAACCGGTGTCATTTCCCGCGCTTCCTCTAAAATAAAAATTTTCGATACAAACTAAATCAATAGAAATACGTACCCTTGATTCACAAAAAATCGTAGCGCCCTTATTTTCGATCCAATCATTACAAACGACACGGATTCGGAATCCTGAGGCTTTTTACATAAGATACATGTATAATATGTATAGGGTGCGACGTTAATTTTTCGAAAATAAAAATTGCGATTTTAGCGCTCATTTTGAGCCAATTTTGAACTTTCAAAAATTGTAGCGCCGTTATTTGTGGACGGATCTTTAAAACTATTCAGAATCGGATTTGGCAGCCTTTTGGCTTCGGATAGGCCTAAGAAACCGTAGGCGTGCTATTCCAGAGCTTTGGGAAAACGTTTTGAAAATTCAAAATCGATGGGTTTTAACCCATGTTATTTTGACTAAAAATGAAAAAATAGAATTGCTTTATATTGCGAGGGACGTTCCTACGTACCCCTAGTAACTATAACCGGTGTCATTTCCCGCGCTTCCTCTAAAATAAAAATTTTCGATACAAACTAAATCAATAGAAATACGTACCCTTGATTCACAAAAAATCGTAGCGCCCTTATTTTCGATCCAATCATTACAAACGACACGGATTCGGAATCCTGAGGCTTTTTACATAAGATACATGTATAATATGTATAGGGTGCGACTTTAAATTTTTTCGAAAATAAAAATTGCGATTTTAGCGCTCATTTTGAGCCAATTTTGAACTTTCAAAAATTGTAGCGCCGTTATTTGTGGACGGATCTTTAAAACTATTCAGAATCGGATTTGGCAGCCTTTTGGCTTCGGATAGGCCTAAGAAACCGTAGGCGTGCTATTCCAGAGCTTTGGGAAAACGTTTTGAAAATTCAAAATCGATGGGTTTTAACCCATGTTATTTTGACTAAAATGAAAAAATAGAATTGCTTTATATTGCGAGGGAGTTCCTACGTACCCCTAGTAACTATAACCGGTGTCATTTCCCGCGCTTCCTTTCTAAAATAAAAATTTTCGATACAAACTAAATCAATAGAAATACGTTTTAAAAATTCAAAAGAGGGTTTTTAACCCTTTATTTTGACTAAAAATGAAAAAAAGAATTTTTTAATTCGGGGGCGTTCCTACGTACCCCTGTATAAAATGTATTTGGTTCCTTTAAAAATTTTTCGAAAAATAAAAATTACGATTTTTTAGCCCCCTTATTTTGATCCAATCTATTACAAACTGACACGGATTCAATTTAGGCTTTTTACAAAGTCATGTAAATTTAATAGGGTTTAATTTTTCAAAAAAAAAATTTTGGCCATTCTTGACCCAATTTTAAAAAAATTTAGCCCCTTTTTAGGGGAGGGTTTTAAAATATTCAGAATTTTTGGGTTTTTTTCATATAAGAAACCGTGGGGTTATTGGGTTTGTTTTGAAAATTCAAAATCGATGGGTTTTAACCCATGTTATTTTGACTAAAAATGAAAAAATAGAATTGCTTTATATTGCGAGGGACGTTCCTACGTACCCCTAGTGACTATAACCGGTGTCATTTCCCGCGCTTCCTCTAAAATAAAAATTTTCGATACAAACTAAATCAATAGAAATACGTACCCTTGATTCACAAAAAATCGTAGCGCCCTTATTTTCGATCCAATCATTACAAACGACACGGATTCGGAATCCTGAGGCTTTTTACATAAGATACATGTATAATATGTATAGGGTGCGACGTTAATTTTTCGAAAATAAAAATTGCGATTTTTAGCGCTCATTTTGAGCCAATTTTGAACTTTCAAAAATTGTAGCGCCGTTATTTGTGGACGGATCTTTAAAACTATTCAGAATCGGATTTGGCAGCCTTTTGGCTTCGGATAGGCCTAAGAAACCGTAGGCGTGCTATTCCAGAGCTTTGGGAAAACGTTTTGAAAATTCAAAATCGATGGGTTTTAACCCATGTTATTTTGACTAAAATGAAAAAATAGAATTGCTTTATATTGCGAGGGACGTTCCTACGTACCCCTAGTAACTATAACCGGTGTCATTTCCCGCGCTTCCTCTAAAATAAAAATTTTCGATACAAACTAAATCAATAGAAATACGTACCCTTGATTCACAAAAAATCGTAGCGCCCTTATTTTCGATCCAATCATTACAAACGACACGGATTCGGAATCCTGAGGCTTTTTACATAAGATACATGTATAATATGTATAGGGTGCGACGTTAATTTTCGAAATTAAAAATTGCGATTTTTAGCGCTCATTTTGAGCCAATTTTGAACTTTCAAAAATTGTAGCGCCGTTATTTGTGGACGGATCTTTAAAACTATTCAGAATCGGATTTGGCAGCCTTTTGGCTTCGGATAGGCCTAAGAAACCGTAGGCGTGCTATTCCAGAGCTTTGGGAAAACGTTTTGAAAATTCAAAATCGATGGGTTTTAACCCATGTTATTTTGACTAAAATGAAAAAATAGAATTGCTTTATATTGCGAGGGACGTTCCTACGTACCCTAGTAACTATAACCGGTGTCATTTCCCGCGCTTCCTTTCTAAAATAAAAATTTTCGATACAAACTAAATCAATAGAAATACGTACCCTTGATTCACAAAAAATCGTAGCGCCCTTATTTTCGATCCAATCATTACAAACGACACGGATTCGGAATCCTGAGGCTTTTTACATAAGATACATGTATAATATGTATAGGGTGCGACTTTAAATTTTTTCGAATTAAAAATTGCGATTTTAGCGCTCATTTTGAGCCAATTTTGAACTTTCAAAAATTGTAGCGCCGTTATTTGTGGACGGATCTTTAAAACTATTCAGAATCGGCTTTCGCAGCCTTTTTGGCTTCGGATAGGCCTAAGAAACCGTAGGCGTGCTATTCCAGAGCTTTGGGAAAACGTTTTGAAAATTCAAAATCGATGGGTTTTAACCCATGTTATTTTGACTAAAAATGAAAAAAATAGAATTGCTTTATATTGCGAGGGGACGTTCCTACGTACCCCTAGTAACTATAACCGGTGTCATTTCCCCGCGCTTCCTTTCTAAAATAAAAATTTTCGATACAAACTAAATCAATAGAAATACGTACCCTTGATTCACAAAAAAAATCGTAGCGCACTTATTTTCGATCCAATCATTACAAACGACACGGATTCGGAATCCTGAGGCTTTTTTACATAAGATACATGTATAATATGTATAGGGTGCGACTTTAAATTTTTTCGAAAATAAAAATTGCAATTTTTAGCGCTCATTTTGAGCCAATTTTGAACTTTCAAAAATTGTAGCGCCGTTATTTGTGGACGGATCTTTAAAACTATTCAGAATCGGATTTGGCAGCCTTTTTGGCTTCGGATAGGCCTAAGAAACCGTAGGCGTGCTATTCCAGAGCTTTGGGAAAACGTTTTGAAAATTCAAAATCGATGGGTTTTAACCCATGTTATTTTGACTAAAATGAAAAAATAGAATTGCTTTATATTGCGAGCGAGGTTCCTACGTACCCCTAGTAACTATAACCGGTGTCATTTCCCGCGCTTTTTACATAAGATACATGTAAATATGTATCGGGTGCGACGTTAATTTCAATAAAATTGCGATTTAGCGCTCATTTTGAATTTTGAACTTTCAAAAATTGTAGCGCCGTTATTTTACGATTTTAAACTATTCAGAATCGGATTTGCAGCCTTTTGGCTTCGGATAGGCCTAAGAAACCGTAGGCGTGCTATTCCAGAGCTTTGGGAAAACGTTTTGAAAATTCAAAATCTTTTTCCCATTTTTTTTAAAAAATTGAAAAAATAGTTGCTTTTATTGCGAACTTTCCTAGTCCCCCTAGATAAAGGTGTACCCCCTTTTAAAATAAAAATTTTCGATACAAACTAAATAAATAGAAAAATTTTAAAAAAAACCCCTTAGAAATATTCAAAGACACGGATTCAAAGGTTTTTACATAAGATACATGTATAATATGTATAGGGTGCGACGTTAATTTTTCGAAATTAAAAATTGCGATTTTAGCGCTCATTTTGAGCCAATTTTGAACTTTCAAAAATTGTAGCGCCGTTATTTGTGGACGGATCTTTAAAAACTATTCAGAATCGGATTTGGCAGCCTTTTGGCTTCGGATAGGCCTAAGAAACCGTAGGCGTGCTATTCCAGAGCTTTGGGAAAACGTTTTGAAAATTCAAAATCGATGGGTTTTAACCCATGTTATTTTGACTAAAATGAAAAAATAGAATTGCTTTATATTGCGAGGGACGTTCCTACGTACCCCTAGTAACTATAACCGGTGTCATTTCCCGCGCTTCCTCTAAAATAAAAATTTTCGATACAAACTAAATCAATAGAAATACGTACTCCTTGATTCACAAAAAATCGTAGCGCCCTTATTTTCGATCCAATCATTACAAACGACACGGATTCGGAATCCTGAGGCTTTTTTACATAAGATACATGTATAATATGTATAGGGTGCGACGTTAATTTTTCGAAAATAAAAAATTGCAATTTTTAGCGCTCATTTTGAGCCAATTTTGAACTTTCAAAAAATTGTAGCGCCGTTATTTGTGGACGGATCTTTAAAACTATTCAGAATCGGATTTGGCAGCCTTTTTGGCTTCGGATAGGCCTAAGAAACCGTAGGCGTGCTATTCCAGAGCTTTGGGAAAACGTTTTGAAAATTCAAAATCGATGGTTTTAACCCTGTTATTTTGACTAGAAATGAAAAAATAGAATTGCTTTATATTGCGAGGGGAAAACGTTTTCGTACCCTAGTAACTATAACCGGTGTCATTTACCCGCTTCCTTTCTAAAATAAAATTTTCATAAAACTAAATCAATAGAAATACGTACCTTGATTCACAAAAATCGTAGCGACTTATTTTCGATCCAATCATTACAAACGACACGGATTCGGAATCCTGGCTTTTCTACATAAGATACATGTAAAATTTAGGCACGTTAATTTTCGAAAATAAAAATTGCGATTTTTAGCGCTCATTTTGAGCCAATTTTGAACTTTCAAAAATTGTAGCGCCGTTATTTGTGGACGGATCTTTAAAACTATTCAGAATCGGATTTGGCAGCCTTTTGGCTTCGATAGCCTAAGAAACCGTAGGCGTGCTATTCCAGAGCTTTGGGAAAACGTTTTGAAAATTCAAAATCGATGGGTTTTAACCCATGTTATTTTGACTAAAATGAAAAAATAGAATTGCTTTATATTGCGAGGAGTTCTACGTACCCTATAACTATACCGGTGTCATTTCTGCGCTTCCTCTAAAATAAAAATTTTCGATAAATAAATAAATAAAAAATGTACTCTTTGATTCACAAAAAAAATCGTTGTGCCTTATTTTTGATGCAATCGTTACAAACGAGACGGATTTGGAATTCTGGGACGTTTTACATAAGATACATGCAAAATAAGTAAATTTTTCGAAAATTAAAATTGCAATTTTAGGCCTTATTTTTGCGATTTTGAACTTTAAAAAATTGTAGCGCCGTTATTATTATTTTATATTTTCACACACACTTAAAACACCTTCCTTTTTTTTTATTTATAGTATGTAATTGTAATGTAATGTAATTGTAAAAAGTTGCAATCCCAAGATTGACGTGCAAATCACTCTTAGTTTACACATTACCCATAAGGTTTCTTCTTAATTCTTTACAACAAAAACAATCGTAAGGGTTACAACTTTTTATTATATTGAAACTTTGTTATTTTAATTATTTTTAGTTAATATAATTTTAAATTAAGATAAAAAATTAATTATATTAATAATGTATAATTTAAAACAGATAAGAAGTTTGAATTAAATATTTCTGAAGCCGCGGACTTCGAAAATGTGTGATTCAAATTTCTTAACTGTTAAATTTAAACTCTGTAAAAAAACTTGTATAAATTATTAGATATAATAAAGAGTCTTTATTGTTACCCGAATTTTAATAATTATTAATTGGAAGAGCAAGAGCAAGAGCAAGAGTCAGGTGGGCTTTTACACCTAATTACTTAAACATTCAAAAATAAATTTTAAATTAATATTATAGAACCTGTACTTTATAAGGTTTAAAACACTTACTACGTATAACAACGCCATAGCTCAGTTGGTTAGCCATCGGTTGTTTGTTCAAATGGTCTCGGGTTCGATTCCCATACCGGTCAAAGAAAAATATTTTTCAAAATATTTAATAAAAATCCTACGAGCCTACGAGCCGACGAGACGACGAGACGACGAGACGACGAGACGACGAGACGACCGTAGGTCGCGCACCCCAGAAAAGAAATTTTTAAAAATCTTTAAGATAAACCGTTTGGCCGATTCGGCCGACTCGGCCAACTGTAACTCGCGATTTGCGAAATTATATTTTGAAAACATTGGCAAAACGACTTAAAAATTTTTATAGCCCGAGGCTACAAAGATTTTCGCAAAGATAAGAGACTTTTTTTATTCCTTGGGCCGTGTCACGCTCCAGCGCGTTTTGAAAACATTGGCAAAACGATTTTAAAATTTTTATAGCCGAAGGTAAAAATTTCGAAAGATAAGTGAGCTTTTTATTCTGGGTTCACCTCCGGCATTGAAAACTATTCAAAAATTTAATAACATTATAGCCCGAGCCTACAAAAGATTTTCGACAAAAAAGAAACGAGCTTTGACTGAGCGCCGTTAGTTCCGCTCCAGCAGTTTTTAAAACATTAGAAAACCGTTAATAAATTTTATTAGGGCGACTCAGATTTTCGAAAGATAAAGCTTTTTATCTTGGGCGATTTCAAGTCAGCGCTTATTTTGAAAACATTGGCAAAACGACTTAAAAATTTTATAGCCCGAGGCTACAAAGATTTTCCAAAGATAAGAGGCTTTTTATTCCTTGGGCCGTTTACGCTCCAGCGCGTTTTGAAAACATTGCAAAACGATTTAAAAATTTTTATAGCCCGAGGCTACAAAGATTTTCGCAAAGATAAGAGGCTTTTTTGCTTGGGCGTTTCACGCTCCAGCGCTTTTGAAAACATTAGCAAAACGACTTTAAAATTTTATAGCCCGAGGCTACAAAGATTTTCGCAAAGATAAGAAGTTTTTATCTGGGCCGTTTCACGCTCCAGCGCGTTTTGAAAACATTGGCAAAACGACTTAAAAATTTTATAGCCCGAGGCTACAAAGATTTTCGCAAAGATAAGAGACTTTTTATTCTGGGCCGTCTTACACGCTTAACATTGCAGCTTTGTGTAGTAGAACGCGTTTAATTTGGAAAGAAAATCAATTGGGCATTTACCACGATTTTGAAAAAAAAATAAATGTTTATTTAGCCCGAGGCTACAAAGATTTTCGCAAAGATAAGAGCTTTTTTTCCTGGGCCGTTTCACGCTCCAGCGTTTTGAAAACATTAGGCAAAACGACTTAAAAATTTTATAGCCGAGGCTACAAAGATTTTCGCAAAGATAAGAACTTTTTATTGCTGGGCCGTTTCACGCTCCAGCGCGTTTTGAAAACATTGGCAAAACGACTTAAAATTTTATAGCCCGAGGCTACAAAGATTTTCGAAAGATAAGAGACTTTTTATTTGCTGGACTTTCACGCTCCAGCGCGTTTTGAAAACATTGGCAAAACGACTTAAAATTTTTATAGCCGAGGCTACAAAGATTTTCGCAAAGATAAGAGACTTTTTTATTGCATGGGCGTTTCACGCTCCAGCGCATTTTAACATTGCAAAACGATTCAAATTAAATAGCGGATTCGGAATCCTGAGGCTTTTTTACATAAGATACATGTATAATATGTATAGGGTGCGACGTTAATTTTTCGAAAATAAAAAATTGCGATTTTTAGCGCTCATTTTGAGCCAATTTTGAACTTTCAAAAAATTGTAGCGCCGTTATTTGTGGACGGATCTTTAAAAACTATTCAGAATCGGCTTTGGCAGCCTTTTTGGCTTCGGATAGGCCTAAGAAACCGTAGGCGTGCTATTCCAGAGCTTTGGGAAAACGTTTTGAAAATTCAAAATCGATGGGTTTTAACCCATGTTATTTTGACTAAAAATGAAAAAAATAAAATTGCTTTATATTGCGAGGGGAGGTTCCTACGTACCCCTAGTAACTATAACCGGTGTCATTTCCCCGCGCTTCCTTTCTAAAATAAAAATTTTCGATACAAACTAAATCAATAGAAATACGTACTCCTTGATTCACAAAAAAAATCGTAGCGCACTTATTTTCGATCCAATCATTACAAACGACACGGATTTGGAATCCTGAGGCTCTTTTACATAAGATACATGTAAAATATGTATGGGGTGCGACGTTAATTTTTCGATTATTAAAAATTGCGATTTTTCGCGCTCATTTTGGGTGAATTTTGAACTTTCAAAAAATTGTAGCGCCGTTATTTGTGGACGGATCTTTAAAAACTATTCAGAATCGGCTTTTGCAGCCTTTTTGGCTTCGGATAGGCCTAAGAAACCGTAGGCGTGCTATTCCAGAGCTTTGGGAAAACGTTTTGAAAATTCAAAATCGATGGGTTTTAACCCATGTTATTTTGACTAAAAATGAAAAAAATAAAATTGCTTTATATTGCGAGGGGAGGTTCCTACGTACCCCTAGTAACTATAACCGGTGTCATTTCCCCGCGCTTCCTTTCTAAAATAAAAATTTTCGATACAAACTAAATCAATAGAAATACGTACTCCTTGATTCACAAAAAAAATCGTAGCGCACTTATTTTCGATCCAATCATTACAAACGACACGGATTTGGAATCCTGAGGCTTTTTTACATAAGATACATGTAAAATATGTATGGGGTGCGACGTTAATTTTTCGATTATTAAAAATTGCGATTTTTAGCGCTCATTTTGAGCCAATTTTGAACTTTCAAAAAATTGTAGCGCCGTTATTTGTGGACGGATCTTTAAAAACTATTCAGAATCGGCTTTGGCAGCCCTTTTGGCTTCGGATAGGCCTAAGAAACCGTAGGCGTGCTATTCCAGAGCTTTGGGAAAACGTTTTGAAAATTCAAAATCGATGGGTTTTAACCCATGTTATTTTGACTAAAAATGAAAAAAATAGAATTGCTTTATATTGCGAGGGGAGGTTCCTACGTACCCCTAGTAACTATAACCGGTGTCATTTCCCCGCGCTTCCTTTCTAAAATAAAAATTTTCGATACAAACTAAATCAATAGAAATACGTACTCCTTGATTCACAAAAAAAATCGTAGCGCACTTATTTTCGATCCAATCATTACAAACGACACGGATTTGGAATCCTGAGGCTTTTTTACATAAGATACATGTATAATATGTATAGGGTGCGACGTTAATTTTTCGAAAATAAAAAATTGCAATTTTTAGCGCTCATTTTGAGCCAATTTTGAACTTTCAAAAAATTGTAGCGCCGTTATTTGTGGACGGATCTTTAAAAACTATTCAGAATCGGCTTTGGCAGCCTTTTTGGTTTCGGATAGGCCTAAGAAACCGTAGGCGTGCTATTCCAGAGCTTTGGGAAAACGTTTTGAAAATTCAAAATCGATGGGTTTTAACCCATGTTATTTTGACTAAAAATGAAAAAAATAGAATTGCTTTATATTGCGAGGGGAGGTTCCTACGTACCCCTAGTAACTATAACCGGTGTCATTTCCCCGCGCTTCCTTTCTAAAATAAAAATTTTCGATACAAACTAAATCAATAGAAATACGTACTCCTTGATTCACAAAAAAAATCGTAGCGCACTTATTTTCGATCCAATCATTGCAAACGACACGGATTCGGAATCCTAACGCTTTTCTACATAAGATACATGTATAATATGTATAGGGTACGACGTTAATTTTTCGAAAATAAAAAATTGCGATTTTTAGCGCTCATTTTGAGCCAATTTTGAACTTTCAAAAAATTGTAGCGCCGTTATTTGTGGACGGATCTTTAAGAACTATTCAGAATCGGCTTTGGCAGCCTTTTTGGCTTCGTATAGACTTAAGAAACCGTAGGCGTGCTATTCCAGAGCTTTGGGAAAACGTTTTGAAAATTCAAAATCGATGGGTTTTAACCCATGTTATTTTGACTAAAAATGAAAAAAATAGAATTGCTTTATATTGCGAGGGGATGTTTCTACGTACCCCTACTAACTATAGCCGGTGTCATTTCTCGGCGCTCTCGCTCTAAAATAAAAATTTTCGATAAAACTAAATAAATAAAAAAATGTACTCTTTGATTCACAAAAAAAAATCGTTGTGGCCTTATTTTTGATGCAATCGTTACAAACGAGACGGATTTGGAATTCTGGGACGTTTTTACATAAGATACATGCAAAATAAGTAAATTTTTCGAAAATTAAAATTGCAATTTTTAGGCCTTATTTTTGCACGATTTTGAACTTTAAAAAAATTGTAGCGCCGTTATTATTATTTTATATTTTCACACACACTTAAAACACCTTCCTTTTTATTTTTATTTATAGTATGTAATTGTAATGTAATGTAATTGTAAAAAAAGTTGCAATCCCAAGATTGACGTGCAAATCACTCTTAGTTTACACATTACCCATAAGGTTTCTTCTTAATTCTTTACAACAAAAACAATCGTAAGGGTTACAACTTTTTATTATATTGAAACTTTGTTATTTTAATTATTTTTTTAGTTAATATAATTTTTAAATTAAGATAAAAAAATTAATTATATTAATAATGTATAATTTAAAACAGATAAGAAGTTTGAATTAAATATTTCTGAAGCCGCGGACTTCGAAAATGTGTGATTCAAATTTCTTAACTGTTAAATTTAAACTCTGTAAAAAAACTTGTATAAATTATTAGATATAATAAAGAGTCTTTATTGTTACCCGAATTTTAATAATTATTAATTGGAAGAGCAAGAGCAAGAGCAAGAGCAAGAGTCAGGTGGGCTTTTACACCTAATTACTTAAACATTCAAAAATAAATTTTAAATTAATATTATAGAACCTGTACTTTATAAGGTTTAAAACACTTACTACGTATAACAACGCCATAGCTCAGTTGGTTAGCCATCGGTTGTTTGTTCAAATGGTCTCGGGTTCGATTCCCATACCGGTCAAAGAAAAATATTTTTCAAAATATTTAATAAAATCCTAGCGAGCCTACGAGCGACGAGACGACGAGACGACGAGACGACGAGACGACGAGACGACCGTAGGTCGCGCACCCCAGAAAAGAAATTTTTAAAAATCTTTAAGATAAACCGTTTGGCCGATTCGGCCGACTCGGCCAACTGTAACTCGCGATTTGCGAAATAAAAACGTAATTTTATGAAATTAAACATTGGCAAAACGACTTAAAAATTTTTATAGCCCGAGGCTACAAAAATTTTCGCAAAGATAAGAGCTTTTTATTGCTTGGGCCGTTTCACGCTCCAGCGCATTTTGAAAACATTAGCAAAACGATTTAAAAATTTTATAGCCCGAGGCTACAAAGATTTTCGCAAAGATAAGAGCTTTTTTTGCTTGGGCCGTTTCACGCTCCAGCGCGTTTTGAAAACATTGGCAAAACGACTTAAAAATTTTTATAGCCCGAGGCTACAAAGATTTTCGCAAAGATAAGAGACTTTTTTTATTCCTTGGGCCGTGTCACGCTCCAGCGCGTTTTGAAAACATTGGCAAAACGACTTAAAAATTTTTATAGCCCGAGGCTACAAAAATTTTCGCAAAGATAAGAGGCTTTTTTTATTGCTTGGGCCGTTTCACGCTCCAGCGCATTTTGAAAACATTAGCAAAACGATTTAAAAACTTTTATAGCCCGAGGCTACAAAGATTTTCGCAAAGATAAGAGGCTTTTTTTTTGCTTGGGCCGTTTCACGCTCCAGCGCGTTTTGAAAACATTGGCAAAACGACTTAAAAATTTTTATAGCCCGAGGCTACAAAGATTTTCGCAAAGATAAGAGACTTTTTATTGCTTGGGCCGTTTCACGCTCCAGCGCGTTTTGAAAACATTGGCAAAACGACTTAAAAATTTTTATAGCCCGAGGCTACAAAGATTTTCGCAAAGATAAGAGACTTTTTTTATTGCGTGGGCCGTTTCACGCTCCAGCGCGTTTTGAAAACATTGGCAAAACGACTTAAAAATTTTTATAGCCCGAGGCTACAAAGATTTTCGCAAAGATAAGAGACTTTTTTTATTGCATGGGCCGTTTCACGCTCCAGCGCGTTTTGAAAACATTGGCAAAACGACTTAAAAATTTTTATAGCCCGAGGCTACAAAGATTTTTGCAAAGATAAGAGCCTTTTTTTATTGCTGGGGCCGTTTCACGCTCCAGCGCGTTTTGAAAACATTGGCAAAACGACTTAAAAATTTTTATAGCCCGAGGCTACAAAGATTTTCGCAAAGATAAGAGACTTTTTTTATTGCATGGGCCGTTTCACGCTCCAGCGCGTTTTGAAAACATTGGCAAAACGACTTAAAAATTTTTATAGCCCGAGGCTACAAAGATTTTCGCAAAGATAAGAGACTTTTTTTATTGCATGGGCCGTTTCACGCTCCAGCGCGTTTTGAAAACATTGGCAAAACGACTTAAAAATTTTTATAGCCGAGGCTACAAAGATTTTCGCAAAGATAAGAGACTTTTTTTATTGCATGGGCCGTTTCACGCTCCAGCGCGTTTTGAAAACATTGGCAAAACGACTTAAAAATTTTTATAGCCCGAGGCTACAAAGATTTTCGCAAAGATAAGAGGCTTTTTTTAATTATTTTTTTTTTTAATCTAAGATAAAAATTCGGCCGACCGTAATTCATGATTTGCGAAATTATATTTTTATAATTTTTCTTTTATGTCCCTGTTACTAGATGACACATTCCCCTTACATTTTTAGTGATAAAAGAAAAAACAGGTAGTAAATAGTTTTTTTTTATTTACCAACATCCCCTTACATCCCCCTTTACATGTAATTAACCTACTTAACAGAGGAACTCAAATATGTTTTAATCAGAGTACAGCCCTTGATGGGATATTTTAAGACTACACAATCTTAAAACACCCCACCATTTACTGAACATTATGTCATCGGATGTGAAGAGTAATGAATGTTTACAACTGACAAAGGCAAAAATTTTAATCAAAAACAACCCCTTCACATTGGAGACATATAATGAAGATATTAATTAATGTTAACAAGAATTGGACTTCTAATAAAACAACTCTTGTTAAATGTGCAGATTTAACAAGAGTTGTTTTATTCAAAGTCCAATTCCTGTTAACAATAATTAATATTAAGCTACGATTAATATAATAAAGTCTTAGATTAACTAAATAATACGTATATACAAGTTGTTACAAATTTACAAAATTAAAAATAATGAAAAAACTACAATCTATTGTACAATTATAAATAATTAAAAACTATAGTAAAAGGGAATAATAAGAAAATGTTTAAAGTGTGGTCGAAAAGCTATAACAATAACTGTATTTTTTAATAATAATTAAAAACTCAAAATAATATTGCAATAACCAAATGAATAATAAGTATATAGACAAACAAAATAAATTAAAAGCGAGAGCAAGAGTTTGAAATAACTACAAGCCAAGTAATTAAAATAAATAAAAGTAAAATATTTAAGTGTGTGTTTAGAAGTCGAGGGAAAGAAATATATAAACACTATGTTTTACATATCTTCTTTGTCGTTTCTTCGTCCCACCTATAGGGGTACAAAGTTGCTTATGTGTGCTAATGCAACCCTAAATATTTTTAGACATTGTTCCTTATCATATACCCAAATAGAGTAATAAAAATTATTATATTTCGTTCTAATTATAATAGTTTTCCTAACCCTTACAGCTAAATGGAACGTGTGATATTTTATGTAATTTCGATTTTGTAAAATTTTAATAGTCAACAAAAATCCTTAAAATGAATTCAACAAATGTTGTTTTATTATGTAAAAAAATGTTTCAAACATAATTTGATTATAAAAACTAAATTGTAGAAAATAATTAAAATCAATAATTTTGTTAATTAAATTGTCAAAGAATATTAACAAGAACCTCAAATAAAATGAGTTGTGTCTGTAGAAATACTTAAAATCTATCCTAACACAATGGGGTCAAACAGCAAAGACCTTGTGGCACACCACAAGGACCATCACTGTTATCCGATAAGTTATATCTACAAAGAAACAATGTCCAAATACATACAAGGGTCTTTTTTAAAATAAGTACCTAATAAAATATTAGTTTCTTGTTTAAAAAGTTGGGATAGTAATTACGACTTGAAAATTAAATAAGACAATTAAAGCACAAACACAATAGGTGCTTCGTTTCCTTTACAGATTGTTCTCATAAGGAGCAAAGGCCCGATTTAATTTTATGGCACACATAAACGAATTAACAAATTATATAACATATAAACAATGTTTCTTAATAACTAAGTTTGCTGAAAGTATGAAATATAGTTATTAATACAAAGAATAGTTAATTTTGAGATTTAACTTTAGATATAATCCCATATTTTCTTTTCCAAACAACGTATTTCAATTAAACGTTAAAAACATTTAAATTTAATTATTTGTACATATTGCATCCTTTCAGCTTGTTTTAACAATGTAAGATTTTCGAATCATTAACATTTTCTAACTAGAAAAACTTAAATTTTTTGAATATCCCAGAAATTATATTATGAAATAAAGTGTTTCAAAAGTAGAACTACTGATGTTTTTCTTTACAAGGTCTTTTGGCACGTAGTCATATAATTCTAAAATGGAAGACTGCAGAGTTGATCTTTACATGCTGCAGATACAATATAAGTAACACTTCTTATAAGAAACCGACAAAGTAATGGTGGTTTAATCCATAATAACATATTCCAAGTATTTGATGTGGTTGTAAGGATTCCTTGGAATCATAGTTGATTGCCTTCAAATTGCTGAACGGAAATCTCCTACAAACAAATATATATAAAAATATTCATGTATAAGTTGGTTTATATTCAGTATATTAACAATTATAATTAACTGTAAGAGAGCCCATTTTAAATAAAAGTATGTTCGTACCTAGCTATGCTCATGCCTTCTACGTTCGTTGAATCATCCTTCGAGAATGGTTTCTGGATGGAGTTAAATTATTCTGGGACCATCGTCCACTACTTAAAATACAAATGTACATAGCTTTTGATAGAAGTACTTGGTATAGAAATAATATGTTACTTCAAACGTATACCGAACCTTTTAAGATTTAGTTCACAATTCCATACACTACAATAGTAAAAACGCTTATTAAAATCTGCAGAAAGTTATCATAAACGTTACCTACCCTTTCTTGATTTGCTGGAAGTCCCAAGTTTCTTAAATTAGCGAAATTAATCTTGAAAGTTTTACATCAAAGTGCAGCGTACATATCAACTCTTCGAATAGAATTTAGATTGCATGCTCATGCACAGAAGTATTGCAGAATAGTTCTCTGCCTATTTAAAGGAACGAAAAATCCCAACCACAATTTTGCATACCCTAAAATAATTCATAATATTTTATTCGAACAAATTTAAGATATTAGAACTTTAATAAAAACAAATCGACCATTTTGAAATTATACAGCTGACAATTGCTTTAAGGTACACTCAAAAGAGAAAAATTTCCGAAAATTTTTAACTGACGGGAAAACCCCAAAACAATGGCGGCTTTTTTTACCGATTAGTAAACAGTCATTAGTGGAATTCAAGACAGCGCTAACTATCTATTGTTTAACCTTAATAATTTAATGGTTAATTTTTAGATTTAACAATAACACTGCTAAATAATAAAGTCTACCTAAAAAAATATGCAGCCCAGTGGTAACCTGATGCAGAATGGCTTAAGCAGTTCGATGGTCCTCTTATATATCCAGATGAAGTAAGAAGCAAATGGATTATGCCCCCTTGGAATGCCCAATTAGCACCCATCGAAAAATCGGTGAAGAACATCACTTTAAATTTTGGTCCTCAACATCCTGCTCCTCATGGTGTCTTACGACTTGTGCTAGATCTCGATGGAGAAGTTGTTGGGCGAGCTGATCCTCACATTGGATTACTACACAGAGGCACAGAGAAATTAATAAAGTATAAAACTTACATGCAAGCACTTCTGTATTTCGACCTTTTAGATTATGCATGGATGATGTGTAACGAACAGTGCTTTAGTTTAGCTATAGAGACATTATTAAACATTGATGTTCCGATAAGAGCAAAGTATATAAGAAGTAAGTGTCTTACCATCTTAAGTTCTCGAGTTGATAATAGTCTCATAATTTTGTAGCACTCTTTGCTGAGATCACTCGTTTGTTAAATCATATTATGGCTGTTGGAACCCTTGCACTCGATGTAGGGGCTCACCCCATTCTTCCGACTCTTTGAGGAAAGAGACAAAATGATGGAATTCTATTTACGTGTTAAATAAAATATTTAAAAGAACTTTAGGAAAAATAAATTAGTCACCTCATTTTAACAAACTGAACACCTGCACTTAATAATTCTCCATCAATCTCCATCCAATAAATGTTATTCTCCCACCCAAGGGCTTGAAGTTACATTTCGTATTAAAAGTGTCCTAACGTAACTAGCGGCCCAAAAAACAATCTTATAATGCAAAGCCCTAAACTTCTTCCCTTCGTTAACAACACCGATTTCTTTCCAATTCTTCAGTTCAGGCACCGATCTCAGGGAGGATTAACATTTAGTTTAAAAATTAAAATGTTATGTAAATACTGGGTTAGTGAAAACTATTCTGATAGAATAAAGCCTTTTTGAATATATAATAATTCCACTATCATAGATACAGACGAAAACAGCTAACTAATTATCAAAAACTTAAGTTAAAATTAGGGAATTGAATTCAAATACTCCTTATCATTAGTGAACCATACCTATAATTCCGAAAGTAATTTAATCTAGGGGTTTCCAATTGTTATCTAAAAGCATGAGAGTAAAAATTCTTCAAGAATTGATCTCTTAATTCACTATTAATCATAACAATGTATTTTTATAATAGACAAAGTACCATATATTTTGAATCTTACCTTTAATGTATATCTATACGTATGCAATAAACGTATTTATAACGTTTTAATTGAGTTGATACCTTCTTTTACTTTGAAAAAGAATCCACAATTTCCCAAGCAACATAGTTTTATTATCACCATTCCTTACAAACATGTTTAGTAAGTATGCAGATAAATACAGGTCCACAGTTAGTCAACAAATAAAAATTCGATACATTAAACAAACATGCTTCTTTCATATATATATATATATATAGATCACCCCATAGAATAAATATGATACATTGTGCTATATGCATTTAAGATTATGTATTTAAGATTATGTATTTAAAACTCAACATGTTTAAAATATTTCCTATAAATATAAAAGACATCATCTAAAAAATAAAATCTATTTAGACATAATACAAAATCTTAGGTTTATAGCTAACATAAACAATTTTTTGTTGCAGAAGCAACTAAAATGTAAATAGAAATTTAGAATTCATTTTCGATCAAAACCGAATTACATGCACTATTATCATTGTTAGCTAAACTTTTGGACAGAGTACCATAGTTTATACACCAATTAACTAAATCTAATAGAATCGGAATATTATATTCGCAAACTACTCTTTTCTAGACGAATTTACAACAACAGTAGTAGAAATAACGTTATTACCTTCATCAACATGCACGTTTTTTAAGTTTTCATTTCTTGTATCAAATACTTTAGCCCTCTTAGCAGGAGGACGATCCATATAAATATTTGGACCATCATCATCAATATCAGGCTCCATAAACTTTTTCTTAATAACCGGATTTACATCAAATATTTTCTTATTATGTTTAGAATCCTGTAACTCTTTTTTCAAAAAATCTTTCATTTTATCATATGTACTTCTTATATCTTTATCAAGTTCTCCTACGTCTAAAAATGGGTTGTTTTTACCCTTCAAAAAGTTTCGGGTAATCTCTTCAAATTTTTTATTGTATTTTTTATCATACTCTTCGGTGTTGTTGTCTTCGTCAAACATGCCAACAATTTCCCCTTCCTCTTCTTTATTAAATAATAGGAATTCATCTAAATTAGCTGTATCTTCATTTGTTGCTAAAAAATTAATTCACGTATATAGAGTACATTTAATTTTACAACTTGAACGTAATAGTATACCTTGTTGACTGGATAGTAGAGCTCTACGAGCATTAACTTGTTGCTCACTCTTTGATTCAGAGTTCTGCGAAAGGCGTAAATTAGGAAGTGAGACGAGCAACACAGACACAAGAACAATTAGTAAGCACGTAGTAGGAGTTGCTTTTGAATTGTTTGTATTACAAACAAGTGCTTGTAATTTATTCATCTGTGACATTAATCTGTTATTTTGCTGTTGGAGTTGTTTCACTCTGTTCATTAGGACTTTCTTCTCTTCTGCCCCCTGTCGAATTCTATAATAACATTTGCATTATTTAATTAAATCACAATGTTTATCACATTTAAAAAAAAACCTTTCTTCGAGCCCATCTACATATTCCTTTTTGCGTTTTCTGGAATCTTGGGCAGATATTTTATTACGAATTTTCCTGCGAATACGTTTTAATTCTCGTTCTTCATGTTTGGTGAGGGGATATCGATTAGGTAATTGAATACCTAAAAAAATTATAGCAACACTAAATATCACAATAAAAAAACACGCATTCCCTTTCATACTGATATACATTTTCAAAAAATCACTTTAATTATTAATATTTCAAAAAAAAAATTGCTTTGTACTACTTTTTCGTTAAAGCATGACACATTAACCCGCAGTTTGTTAAAAAATAATTTTGTAGAAAGCTACTGTAAAAACACATATAATAGCACCTTTTAAAATGGCACTCGTTACTTTAAAATTGTGACGCCCTAAACGAACAAAACTTAAAAATGCTAAAAATACCAAAAATTAAGAATTGAGCAACAATTGTTACAATGCAAAGAAAAATGAAAACTATAGTGCAGTGCTAAAGAGATCATTAGTTCAAATTTTAAAGTGGCATGATTAACTATCCTTAGAATTTAGATTAGAGCAAAAGAACAATTTCAAACCGGTTATGCCAACATTTCAACAAAGAAAATTGTAACGATGTTATTATTTTTTAAATAATAATATACTTATGTAAGTATACCATAATATGAAATGGAGAAAGCAAGAGGTTTAAATAAACTACCTTCTTTATTCAATAGACGTTTCTCTTCATCTGTTAGTATCAATACTGGGTATTGACGTCCATGATCATGTTTGGCATCTGTAGAATCTGAATCATCTAAAAAATATATATGATGGAGAAATAATATTTAATAGAAGAAACCATACATACCATCAAAGGTATCGGGCGATGATGCTTCATAAGTATCAAAAAACGTTTGTTGTAATTGCGATAAATTATTTATTTTAGTAATCTTAATGTCTTCTGCTTTCAGTTCGTTTCCATTTAGTACAATCTTTTTTAATTTACCTACATCATAAGGTAACATGACAGACCTGTACCAAAAAAAGTTACTACCGCCTTTTATTAAATACATGAGTTTTAATTACCTTGCTTTCCCTATAGATTGTATTCTAACTACCTGATTGATATCATTTGTAGCTTTCCTGCTGTCTAGAAAAATATTTTTAATACATTTGAATATATAGTTGTAAAACAATAAGTATTATTGGTATAAATTAAGAATGGGAAGATAAATTTAAATTTAGTATAAAAGTTTTAACTTTTGGCATATGTGCATAAAAGCATTAACCAATACTGTTGTAAAATATGTATGACATAAATGTATACAGATTTTTTTCTATTACTTAAAAAGAATTCAGGAAAATATTGTAACCCTTAATAGTCAGATCATATCATTGATAAGCAAGTGAAATCAAGTAACTCAAAATAAATCCAATTATAAAAACCAGTAAATTTATGCAATTCATTTAAAATATGCTAAACCTAAAGCGATTAAACAATAATAAAAAATTTGCATAATAAGTTGCACTTAATACAGATACTACAAGGTAGAAGGTAGAATTGATTCTTTAAACGATTTGTTTCCTGAAAGTTACATTTTTTTTAATTAGATGGTTTGACCACCTAACTGACAATACATAATAAGTATTACATTATTGCTTTATAAAATAATTGTTATAAAATCCAAGATAGCTGGGTAATTAGCATATCAAGCAATTAATTAGACTATTAAGAGCCAACATACTCTTTTCATCAATAATATTCTTATATACTCACTTTTAAAAATAAAGGGCTTTGTAACAATGACATTTTTTCCATTAATATTATTTATTAATAACTTAGGTTTAATCTGTTTTGGTTGTATCATGTTAATTACTTTCGGCTCCAATTGCTTATTTACAAAACTTAAGTTTGAATTTATATTATTTTCTATGTCCATGTTGTTATTTGATAATCCACTAAAAATTAGCAAGTATAATAGATATATAATAAATAATAATAAATAAATCTACCAATCATTAAGTTCATAACCAGTACTTGATCTTAGACTATCAGGTGAACAACTACTAATTGTCCTCATTTCATCGGCATCATTACTAAGACCGTAATCTGTATCATTACTAAGCAGACCATTATCCAAATTACATTGTTCCATTGAGAAAACCGAATCAAAAAATTCAGAGGACTGTAACACAATTTTAGGCAATATTAAAAAAGTATGTAAATTCATATTAAATCATTCACAATTATTTTATGCAAAACTAAAATAATTTATATATTAAATACTATAGAGATGTTATATATTTAATATTACAGAAATCTCATTAAAGTTAAATGTTATCAATATTCTGGGACACACAATATAGTGTAAGTTATACAACAAACCATTAATCCTGAGTTGTCGTAGTTCAAATTTGTAGGCATATCATCCATTTCTTCTAGGTCCCTTTTAAGTTGAGAAAGCTCATCATAATCGTTAACGATATTGTCCGTAAAACCGAGGCCAGACATCTTTAAAATAACAATACTTCAACACTATATGAACTAAATTCTTGTATTTATTAAGTCAAATTTACTAATTTATAAACACCAAACGGTATACACTTTTTTTTAATTTGATTTTATGAAATATTTCCGTAAAGGCCCTTTACATTCTGAATAACGACATAAAACATTCGCAGGCCAACGTGGAAGTACTGACGTCATTCACGTCAAAAAAATTGGGTTTCTATAGTTATTTTTTCTCTTCATGTTGGATGTATATAATTAACACCCTGCTCTTATTTTAAGAATTATCATTAGTAATATAATAATGTTATATTAACATTTATAATTTATTAACATTATTAACATTTATAATTTTGAGTTTGTGTTTAAAAATTATTTAAATTTATCTTTTCGTGTATCTTAATAATTAAAAATCTAATACAAGTAGTTTAAAAAAAAGCGGCAAACTATTTTTACACTGTTACACAGGTGGTATCGTATGTGTGCTATTTTTTCATTACATCCCGCGCTTTCGTTCAGCCCGCATCGAAAAACTTTAAGTTCTGTATAAACCACTCAACTATTACAAGTTTTTAGATAATTGTGTATTATTTAGAGGCAATTCGACATGAGCAAGGTAAATCAACCAACTACGAACATTAAGAAGGAACAGAAGCTTGAAAGCGCACTTGAACAACAAACTGTATCAAATGAGAATAATGAGAATTGGCAAATTCACAAAAAGTGTGTAAAAGATAGAATTGCTTATTTACTATTCAGTAAGATATTATCAGATGTTGTATTTATTGTTGGGACCGAGCGAGATCTTGTACATGCTCACAAATTTATTTTAAGCTGCAGCAGCATAGTTTTTGATAAAATGTTTTTTGGAGCTTTACCTATATGCTCGCAAGAAGTAGAAATCCCTGATATTGAAACTGTTTCGTTTAAAAATATGTTGACATATTTATACACTGATCAGGTGCTATTAAAACCAGATAACGTTACAATGACCTTGTACTGTGCAAAAAAGTACGCTATTCTAGGACTAGAACAACATTGCGTTGAATTCTTAAAAAACAATTTGAATACAAATAATGCATTTGTGTTGTTATCCCAAGCACACTTTTTTGATGCTGATGAGCTTGCAGACCATTGCGTAAGTTTAATAATGAGGAGAACTTATGCTTGCACCAAAAGTGAGTCGTTTGTTGATGTTGACATTGATACGCTTGAGTATATTTTAAAAAGAGAAATACTAGAGATCCGAGAATATTTTTTGTATAAGGCATTGGTGGTTTGGGCAAATGTCGAATGCGACCGCAATGAACTATGCAAAAATGTTGAAAACCGTCGCAAAGTGTTGAAACATTTGCCAAAGTTAATTAATTATTCATTTATGTCGATAAAAGAATTTAATAAAGGACCAGCTAAAGATGGATTGTTAGATGAAGAGGATCTTTCAAAATATTATTTGTTTTGTGAAGATTACCGCTCTCCCAAAAATGAGATGAAACCCAACATAAATGAAAGTAATAATAGAGCATGGGATGTTGGAAGTACTTGGGGCCCCCATGCGCCCAGCGCTAGTGATCTCACTAAGGCTGACAAGTAACCATGTTAGTATGAATATTAATGTTCTAATAATGATTCTGATCCATGCAATACTGAAATGGAATTAATCTCATATTCTTTGAACAATCAGCCAATGTTTTACAACATCATCTTTCCTAAACTGCAGCAGCTTTAAAAAAGTAAGTTATGGGAAGGAGTATTGTATATGTATAATGCTTTGTATTTTAGGGGGTTCATTCATTTTATGACACAAATAAATCTATAGAAAGTAACACTATCCACTAAAATCAAACAGCATATTGATTATTCTTTAATTTCCTTATGATAGTGGTTTGAACAACAGATCAGCAGCTGGATATAGTTAAATTCCAGACATAGTATACTACTGTTAATTTATTTATAAGTGTGTGAAATGATCTCTACTTTTTATAAATGCGAAATCAGGGTACTTTAGCATAATGTATCCTAAAATTTATTGTATGCAGTTTAAATTTTTAATGTGATAGTACTTTTACGATTATAACGGTTAATCCGAACCCATTTTTAAGAGTTAAAAGTCTGTAACCAGTGCTATTTTTATGTATTTTATTGAAGATAGGCAAAGCAATAGTTATTCTGATCAATATAATATCGAAAAAAAACGTTATTCAAAAAATTGAAATCCAGTTAAAACCTAATAGTCTATTAAAAATGTTTTTTTTTTAAATTTTTGTTTGCAAAGTATTGAGCCATATCATTCAATAAAATTATTTGTTGTATTTTGCTTTAAGATAGTTTATTATTTTTGTTGCCTAATTTAAGAATTCTCATCAATGCTTTGTGATCTTGATGGGTGTATTAGAAAATGAATGGTATTACCTTTTATTCAGTATTTTTGTTAAAACATGACTGAATTTGTTTATATGAAATATGACTGAATTAGTATATATAAGTTACAATTAATAAGTTTTTGTAGTTTCTTTTATAATAAATATTTACTAAATGATAATTGAAATATTACTTTTAAGGTATAGCATTGAATGAATTATTTATCAGAAAAATAGCACTTAAAATTAGAAAAGCTCTTGTTTAAGATATAATCCATAATCAAAGCAATTTAAAGGTAAGTAATATTAACTTATAAATAAATCATGCATTTTTTAATTAAATCAAATTTACTATTCTTTATGCTGAGATATCTACATCTTTCTATTAGTATTTCTTTTCTGAAAAAACTCGATTATGATAATTGTAATAGTATTCTGTTTAGAGTTCATTCAAAATCTTGAATTTAAGACAATCAAGAATAAATCACCTGATTTTCTTCCAAGGCCAGGAATTACTATTTTAAAATTACTCTGTTTTGAACTTGAAAAATAGAATCAACTATCCTATAATGCAATTATTTCGTATCGCTCTACAAGAAAATCTGGAAGTTACATAGACTAATTGAAACTTAGTTATCTGGAAACTGTAATGTAAATTCAAAAATAAATATATATTGTATGTATCTATATACATAAACACTTCGTTACGTGTATAAAAACTCTAGTTTTACAAATGCAAAACAAATTCTATATAGTTTTAGGATTTACAGGAAAATTTCCTGATAAGTAAATTTGATATTTGTGCATTCAAAAATTAAGTGGTGGCCCCATTTTTTTCAATTGTAGCAATATCATACATGCACATAACATAATTAATTTTTATCGCGTTATATGGACACCTACAGCGGTATAAAAGGGTTTCCTATATTAAAATGGAATGCTTTTTTGGAATTGTTTGAAATATTAATATCAGGTAGTATAATCGGAAATGCAAAACATTTGTACTGTTACTGTGCATTTCATACGCAATAAATTAAAGGTAACATAATCAAGCAATCGCGAAAACAATATCAATAATACAATCGTTTGTTGTGAAATAATAAACACGCAAATAAATATTACACAATAATTATAACTATTATCTTACATATTGTAAGAATCCTTGAATTTTATCATTTCGAATTAAGTTTGTTCTTTTTTTAAAAATATTTAATTTAATAAATTAAATGTTTCTTCTTTTTAAAATAGAAAACTGCATTATTTAGAAGAATTCTATCTCTAAAAAGATATAAAAAATTAAGTAATGTGCTAGTTTTAAAAGCCATATATAGCTGATCTAAAATAACAACTGTAAATTAAACTCATAATTGGAGTTTGCTATTATTATCCTTCAATACTCTTTCAAATAAAAACTAATATTTATTTTAAAAATGTGAAAAACTCAAGCACCATTTGTATATCTCATCTTAAAACTCAATTTAGTCCAGACACAGTCTATTTAGCTGAGAAACATTGGTTATAATTTATGTATTCACCGCTTCGTTTAAAATATTCAATGACTTTAACTGGGTTATTCTTAGAAATTGTAAAGTGTATATAAGAAATTGACAGAGCCACCCGTTACAATAACTTGATACGAGATCTATAATTTTTGTACTAATAAATATAAACTTATAATTAACCCGAATGCTTTTTTAAAAGCATTCATATTTGAAATTTAACAATAGTATTTAACGGTAACTATCCCGCTTAGCTTTAGCTATTCACTGCGTAGAGGCGCTCTTATCTTCAAAATCGATTGTTTTATATTTTGAAATTAATAACGCGTTGATTTTTAAGACCTTTCTATTATTAAAATATAATTATATGCCTATAAAACTTTCTAATTTTAATTACATGTAATATTGAAATACATGTGCTTTTGAAATAGAGCATTATTTGTAATATATGCAAAATATATTTTTTATAAACGAGTAGAATTGTATTTGAAACTTTATAATTTGGATAAAATTCAGTGAGGTGCGTGTTTAATACGGTATAGAAATATGTATAACTAACGTTCTATAACTTTCAAAAAAGTGTGTGTGGTCTTAAATATAGGTTTTTGATATTGTGATTTGATGAATTACTGAGAATCTTTAATAAAAGGTAAATGTAGATAGATATAGCAATCTTTTTTGGAATTTGAGTTGAGAAGATGTTCGAAAAGTTTGTTTTGCGTATGATAGAAGGCGCCCTCTTTGGTATACTATTTTTGTATGGGAATGTAATGCGTCGACTCGCTTTTCTGCGGCCTAGAGATGCCAAAAGTCGAGAACTGTATCCTCTGTATCAAAACGATTGCTCAGTTCCGTTTCGGTGCCGATTCTGTATGGTATTTAATTGATCTCTGTATAATGCGGACTCGTACATGTGATTATTTAATATGTAGTGTTTGTCAATTTTAATTATTATTTTTTCTAATAAATATGGGATGACTAAATCTTTTTTTGAAATGGCAATAGCAATTCTTTTTAAATGCACTTGGTAAATGCCGTGGTATTTGTTTTGATGTTCGATGTGCTACTTGAACACGGGTCCTAGTTAGAAGATAGAGAGATACCTAGAAGCTGTTTGTCATCCTAATACAGTCTTAACTATTCTATTTTATAAATTAAACTATCTGGAAAATTTAAAAAAATTTTGTTCAATGAATTTCTAGCAATTTCTGTTTTCAAAATTTGGGTACCAAGTTGAGTTTTATGAATATATTGGAATACAATTGAAATTTTTTACATCATAAAGAAAAAGCGAATATCTTGTAAGGTTTGGACCTTCAAATTTACGGTATTCAAAAATTACCTAGCGTTAGGAAATTCTTTTCACATTCTTTACAAAGTGTTGGTATTTCCAAATACCGATGATGCCAATCGGGTTGATATTGTAAAATGGGTCGCATCTTGTACTTCCGCTACCAGAACGATAAAACGACTATTTAGCAGAAAGAATGTTAATTAGGTAAAATATTTTTGCTTCGTGGAATATTCTAGTTTTTATGTCATCATTAAACTTAACCAAAAGTACGCTACGATAAAGAAAGGGACATGGTACTTTTACCATTACCGACACTAATTTTGATGTTAAGATTATTAAATTGACGGTTTTTAAAATTGCGTTCAAATTGTTTGTAAAAGAGTAAAAGTATTTAAAATTTCAAGAAAAGTAGAAGTTATTTAAAAACTACGGTAAAGTTAGCGAAGATTTTTCAAATAAAATGAAAATAATTCGGATGGAAATTTTGAGATTGATTTTTAGCCATGTGTAATGTTTATAATGGAATTATTATTAATTCAATCTGCATCTAGAAATTTTAATCGCTTCTTATAACTCCCCTCAAATTCATCTCATTATTAATTTCATTTGGGACTGTTAAGTAAATTACTCTTGCGCCCCTCGTCATTGTTATACAGAGTAAGGGTTATGCAAAGCTGTTTCAATTATCAAATCTATAACGTACTAATGGCAAGTTAATATAATTTTTTTTAATACCTACGTTTAGAATTAAATTTTGTTATAAGTTTTTGCGCAAAATTAAATTCGATAAATATCCATTTTGGTAGGGGGTTGCCGAAAAATTAAACGAACAGAACGGGATTTATCAATAGCTTAAGCCTTGGGTAGGCCCTAAGATCCAATCAACGAAAAAAAAAATGTTTGTGTGTACGAACATAAAACATATCTCCAGAAAATTTCATTAATAACACAAAATCAAAAACAATTTTTTGTTGCAAATTTTAATTAAAATTCAGTCCCGAAGATGTTTTTTCAAGTACAGTAAAACCTCAATTATCCGGACCTCAGTTATACGGTTTCGCTTTGTTCATTTTAAGATACTGTTTTATTTAGTGATTAATTTTTGTTGGGTTTTTTGTAAACATATATTTAACAATTTGACCAAGTTTTTTCCTGTTAAAACGGGACGCTTCGTAATCGTGCTTAAAACCGAGTGTGCGCCTTCGAGCGAAAAGTGGCACATTTGCCTCCCTCGCTCGGAAATGCGCCACTTTTCGCTCGAATGCGCACATCCTCGTATTCATCGGATTTGTCTGTTTTCTCTTTTTATTAAATTTAGTCTAATAAATTAGAAATTGAAATTAACTTAAATACATTCAAACAGACTGTGTTTTTTTTCATAGAAGTACGGTACTGTAAAGTTTGATTAAATATTTTTAAACATTCAATTATTTATTGTGAATCGTGCTTAAAACCGAGTGTGCACATTCGAGCTCAAAGTGGCACATTCCGATCTCGGGAAAATGAAGCGCGCCGCTCCGCGTCGCGCTTCATTTGCTTCCCTCGCTCGGAAATGTGCCACTTTTCGCTCGAATGCGCACATCTTCGTATTTATTCGATTTGCCTATATTATTATTTTATTCTTCAGTTCAAAAAATTAAAAGTCGAATAAATTAGATCTATTTTTTGTTTGAAAAAGGTTAGATATTTTATTCCTTTTGATAAGTTATTGTGCGGCTCTTCCGCACGCCTAATGGTAGCGAGTCTGATAAAAATATTTTCAGGTGTACTTTCGAATGTTTAGTACTTCGCATTTTTGATTAATTAAAATTGTATTAGGATCAAATTTTTTGAAGTGGGCCACTAAAAATCAACTAGTTGATCTTTATATCATATTTTGCAGATTGTTGAAGGTTTATATGTCAAAATTAATGTCTCCAAATATTTTTGGGTAATTTTCAGTTTTGTAAAAATTATATACAAATTAGTTTTAAGGCACAACTTGTATACACTGTTGTAATTAAACTTCATTTATGGATGAATTCAATTTTTAAATATAAAAAAATATTTGTATGTTACATAGGGGGTGCATCAAAATTTTAGAATGACTTGGGTGTGGTATGTTAAAAAAAAGGTTGGGAAATAAGAGTCAAAATTCGGAAAAAGTTAAAGTACTTTTTTGCATGTACGATGAAGTCTCTCATCTAGTCTAGTTTAAAAGTGCTAAATTAGAAATGTGGTTTTTGATAAAAATACCCTACTGTAATTTTTAATTAAAAGAAAAGCGAGAAGTGGTACATTTAGTTCACTTTGATTTAATTAATATTATTTGTAAGAGAGAAGAATGAGATAGGCAAATTCAATTAGTACGGAGTATGTGCACTTTTCAAGCGAAATCTTTTTCCGAATATAAAATCTGGATTTGAAGGATTGGTCATTAATATAGTCGAATCCAATTAACACGAAGATGTGCGCATTCGAGCGAAAAGTGGCACATTTCCGAGCGAGGGAAGCAAATGAAGCGCGACGCGGAGCGGCGCGCTTCATTTTCCCGAGATCGGAATGTGCCACTTTGAGCTCGAATGTGCACACTCGGTTTTAAGCACGATTTGCAATAATTTTGGCAACGAAAAGTTAGTAAATAATTTTTATCATTCCCTCTCACTCGTACTTATGAGTTTGTCATATCTGTTTGCTCGCTCCCACTCATTGCTATGGTAACAATACATATAAATAACATATAATCGATATTTATTGAACGAAATTAAATTTGTTAATCGAAAAGAAAGTTTAAATTACAAAATTCAATAAATACGAAGATGTGCGCATTCGAGCGAAAAGTGGCACATTTCCGAGCGAGGGAGGCAAATGAAGCGCGACGCGGAGCGGCGCGCTTCATTTTCCCGAGATCGGAATGTGCCACTTTGAGCTCGAATGTGCACACTCCGCTTTTCGCCACGATTAACAATGATCAATTTATTTTAAAAAAATTCAAGTAATTCTAAAATTGAAGTTGCGCTCTCAAAATGTCGCCTTTGGGTTTCGCTTATTTTTCATAATTTTTTACTTTTTTCATTAAGAAATTGCCGTGAAATTAATTCGTGTTTAAATAAGAAGGCAAGAATGAAATTCTTGTTAGGATTTCTTAATATTCGGTATGGTAATTGAGAATTTTTTGAAAACGGAACAATCCCATTCAAAACAGGAAGTATGGTCACATTATATATAGCTAAAATTCGTTTTTTTTTTCTATACATTCAATTAACCGAATTTTCGATTATCCGAATGAGCAGCAACAATAATCAGTCCGGATAACCGAGGTTCCACTGTATTCGATATTTTAATTTCGTATATGAAATTATTTTCCAAGTTTCAAACTTCTGCAATTTTTTGTCGATTAGATTTAGGGGCTGTTGGCCAAAAATTTGGCAACGTAATTTTGACTGAAAGAATACGTTGCTCAACATTTTCGTCGTCGATTACAAGATTTTAAATAGAAGTAAATTTTTGCGAAGTTGCTAAAAGTTAATTATTTGCCCGAGTGAGTCTACGATTTTTCGATAAATACGTAATACATTACAGAGTTGTTTCTTATAATAAAAGAAAAACCCGAATTTATTTAACACAAATATCAATCTGTGCGGCGGCAGAATAGTTTAAACATTCCATTTTTTTTTCGTTAGGGAACGTTATATTGTAAATAAGCCAAAGTAAAGATTTGTTCTTTTTGCCAATACTTTTTTAATACAATTTTCGGATTTTTGTTATAGAAATTTAACAGCTTCGATTCGTAGATTTATTCGCGTTTCCTTTCTCTCTTTTTTTCTGGGCATTAAACAACTTAAACGTTTTTGCATTTACACTTTCTATTTAAATTGAACAAACGAGATTATCTATCTTATCGGAATAGATGTTTGGGAACTTTTTGCACCCGTGTTCTCGTAGCAATTGTGCGACTGAGCTTAATTTTGCATTAATGTAATGAATTTTCGTTTGTTGCAGTTTCACATGCTTCGACGGTGTTTACAATTTTTCGAAAAACGTAGTTAGTGGGATTTGGTACCATTAGCTATCTATACAGTGCTTGTAATTGCCTTTTACAAACTATCATGGAACATTTCAAAATAATTAATGAATACTATTCAAGAGTTTAGAATAACTTTAGGACCCTAATCTATACACTTATCTAAAAATATTGTGTCCAAATGATGACGTACTCTTATTATTATGTGATATGTATGTGTACGTATTTACTGCAACTTTGTAGAGCAAATTATTCTCAGCAATGGGCTGTGCATATAACCGGAGGACGAGATGTAGCCGATCAGGTTGCTGCGGACCACAGGTTTATCAATTTAGGAGAGGTAAGAACACATTGTTTTCTACCTTTACATAAAACACTTTCATAATTTTAATGTTCAACTCCATAATTGTAATATATAATTAGAACGCGCCTATACTTTGTTTTCTACTTTTCAATACAGCAGCGCCTCGATTTATTTGGTATCACAGCGCCTGCATATAGAGCGTTACTTTCTATTGAGACAAAACTAAATTTCTCGCTTTATTGAAAACTAAAATCACGTAATGTTATTAATGATCTAATAAGTATAGGGTGGGCTATTTAAAATTTGCTTTTTGATCGGCTATAAATATAAAACTAATGAATATTTTTTCAAAATTATGAGTTTATTAGAAAAATTGTACTTTGCCATTTATGAATGAAATATGTCAGTCAAAAGATTGCCACGACTGGCCGTACAGTACCCCATCCGATCAACTTCATTTTCCAGTATATTATCGATTGTTTGGGGCTTAATCTCATGAATGCCAACTTCGATTTCGTGTTTTAAGGCATCAATCGTTTCTGGATAGTTAGCGTGTAAAACTTATCCTTAACAGATCCCACAAAAAATAGTCCAACGGAGTCAAATCACAGCTCTGAGCCGGCCAATTGACATTAGCATTTTGACTGATTATTTGATTTGCAAAAACCGTGTCCAAAAGATCGATGGTTACGTTGGTTGTGTGACAAGTGGCCCTGTCCTGTTGAAACCAAATGTCGTCCATGCCTTCCTCTTGAATTTGTGTTTCCAAAAATTTGTACTGAAAAATTAGGTTGGTCGGATGGGGTACTGTAAGGCCAGTCGTGGCAGTCATTTGACTGACGTTGTATTTTATTTATAAATGGCAAAGTTCAATCTATCTAATAAACTCAAAACTTTGAAAAAATATTTATTAGTTTTTTATTTATAGCCGATCAAAAATGAAAATGTTAAGTGCCCCACCCTATATAAATAAAAAATAAATGATATAGCACAGATACAGTTTGCAACTATCAAGTTCAAATTGGGGCCATTTTGATATGCAATATACGGTTTAATTACCCGAGTTGAAATTTAAGCTCTAAATTAGTAACTCTATAAAATCTTTAACCTTGTTTAGACAAAAAATAAATCTAAATTGATTCGACCTTTAATTTTTTGAATTGAAGAATGGACGATTAATATAGGCAAATTCAATAAATACGAGGATGTGCGCATTCGAGCGAAAAGTGGCACATTTCCGAGCGAGGGAAGCAAATGAAGCGCGACGCGGAGCGGCGCGCTTCATTTTCCCGAGATCGGAATGTGCCACTTTGAGCTCAATGTGCACACTCGGTTTTAAGCACGATTTGCAATAATTTTGGCAACGAAAAGTTAGTAAATAATTTTTATCATTCCCTCTCTCTCGTACTTATGAGTTTGTCGTATCTGTTTGTTCGCTCCCACTCATTGCTATGGTAAAAATACATATAAATGACATATAATCGATATTTATTAAACGAAACTAAATTTATTGATCGAAAAGAAAATTTTAAATTACAAAATTCAATAAATACGAGGATGTGCGCATTCGAGCGAAAAGTGGCACATTTCCGAGCGAGGGAAGCAAATGAAGCGCGACGCGGAGCGGCGCGCTTCATTTTCCCGAGATCGGAATGTGCCACTTTGAGCTCGAATGTGCACACTCGGTTTTAAGCATGATTTGCAATAATTTTTGCAACGAAAAGTATTGTAAATAATTTTTATCATTCCCTTTCACTTGTACTTATGATTTTGTTGTATCTGTTTGCTCGCTCCCACTCATTGCTATGGTAAAAATACATATAATCGATATTTATTGAACGAAATTACATTTGTTGATCGAAAAGAAAATTTTAAATTACAAAATTCAATAAATACGAGGATGTACGCAGTCGAGCGAAAAGTGACACATTTCCGAGCGAGGGACGCAAATGAAGCGCGACGCGGAGCGGCGCCCTTCCTTTTCCTTAGATCGGAATGTGCCACTTTGAGCTCGAATGCGCACACTCAGTTTTAAGCATGATTTGCAATAATTTTGGCAACGAAAAGTTAGTAAATAATTTTTATCATTTCCTCCCACTCATACTTATGAGTTTGTCGTATCTGTTTGCTCGCTTCCACTCATTGTTATGGTAAAAATACATATAATCGATATTTATTGAACGAAATTATATTTGTTGATCAAAAAGAAAGTTTAAATTACAAAATTCAATAAATACGAGAATGTGCGCATTCGAGCGAAAAGTGGCACATTTCCGATCGAGGGAAGCAAATGAAGACAATAATAAAAAATAAGATCTACTTTTGTCCATTTAAATTAATTTATGGTAATAGAAATAAAATTAATTATTGAAAGAAAAATGGATGGTATGATTATAAATGCATTTTTTTTATTCAGCTAAATATATTTTCGAAGTGATTGAAAATGAGAAAAAAAATTTGTTTAATGAGCGAAAATATGTTTGAAATAATTATTGAAAATTTTGTTTGTACGTTAATTGTATTATTTAAAAATATGGTTTAAATTTTATTCAACAATACTCTGGAGATAATTCACAATTCAAAGATAATGAAGTATTACACATTGAATTTGACAGTGATTCAGAATGAGGCATGTATAATTCAATGTCAATACAATTTTGGCCAAATTTTTAAAAACAATTTTAAATAAGTAAAAATGAAAATTACGCCTTTATATGAGAGGTGCAACCATAGCAAGCAATGAGTTTATAAACTAATCCACGTATTTTCGCAATTCAACATTGGGTTTGACATATTTTATATTTCAATACATGTACTATAATTAATAATTAAAATTTTCACGAGTAGAATTTTGTTTTTAAATATCAATAATTAACGTTCTATTATTATAATTGTATTATAGGACATAATTTAGATTTTTTTAGAACCCACTATAGACTCCATAGTGGCGAAAATTAAAATTTTTACCGTTTAAGTGTTCAAAGTAGATCTTATTTTAATATAAAGATAGAATCTATTTTAGACCCCTAGATTCTATTTAAACACTCAGATTTAGACTCTATTTAGGCCTTAAATTTCGACTCAAAAGCAAAAACAATCACAAGTTTTTTAGAACTCCCCTATTTTTTTTCCGAAAAAAGACTTACTCTAGCAACCAATGAAATTGTGTTGTAGTTTATAGAAAAAAATGCATGTACTATGTTCAGATTTTACGTTAAAATATGGAAAATAACGAGTTTGTTTAAAAACGAGAAAATGGAATCACTTTAAAAGTATATATTCCTAGAACATGGAGCTTGAAAAGCTCTTTGAGTAAACTCGAGAAATAATAAGACCAACTACAGAGCTTTTTGATTAAAATTTTCTAGTTATAAGTATGTATTTTTGATTCTAACAGACTCGAGAACAACAAAGCAAACAAAACCAAACAATACAATAGTGCAGCAAAGCAACAAGCAAAAAATGCATTTTTAAGTTAATATTTGCTGAAGTTTTATATTTCGTAAGTGTCAACTTATGACCTCAATTTAAATTTCATTAGTACAAGATGGATTTTACAAGCTTATTCCACTATATCGCATTATATAATTAACAAATAATTATATAATATTACACGTTAATAAATTGATGAGAATTATTATGGTCTAAAAGCACATTTGTTGTCAATTTAGTACATCAACAAAGCTTACAATACCAAAATAATTGTAGACAATTGTATGTAATCAAAATTGATCCTGTTAAATTGAAACATCAGATTAATTCTGTAACTATGCACAAAAATTGGATTAAAATAAGGTAGGTATTTAAATTTTATATCAGTTAAATTTCAAATTTTAATTCGGTAGATCAACCGTAAAATGACTTGTAAGATAATCTTTAAAGAGAGCTGGCTTCCAGAGCCGGGCTCGGATGAAAAATGGGGGTTTTAGTGAGTTTGCGAACTTCGTAGGACTCGACAGGAGACGTGTGTTACCTTAAAAATTTATTTCCACGACAAAAAAAAAACGTTTAAATTACAGTAAAATTTCTATAAGGAGACCACTTCTAAAAGCGGGCAGTATGTTTCAGAACATTTTAATTCTTATAAATTTCTCTCTAAGGCGATCACTCTCGAACCCGACCGCGACCATTAATTGCGCGATCTCTAATTTTAAAAATTAATTAATCTTGGAAAATTTTGTATAGATAATAGCTGTAAAAGCGCGCGCACCTTAAACAAATGCATTTACCTAGATTATTTATGATTCTAAGCCTGATTGACATTTATATTTTTTCATTGTCTATAAATACCTTATAACAGTGTTTCTTAACCTTTTAAGTGAGCCGCCCCCCTTTGAATCTGAAAATAGGTCTCCGCACCCCATTGAAAAATGCGTTTCGATTTTTTAGTTTAGAAAAATACATTTTTTGCTAAATTTAATAAATGACATTTAATAATTTATATTGTTAGGGTCTTCTCTCGCACTCCCAAAAATATTTTCTCGCACCCCCAGGGGTGCGGGCACTAAAATGGCTTAGTTTATATATAAATATAGATTGCATGTAATTTTTTTTGTATTTGGGAGTAACGTTCACTGTCATCGAATGTTCACTATATCCGATCTGCACTGTATAATGTATATATGATAATTTAAGGCAGTTCACTCGTGACAAAAATTGAAATGCATTTTTCTCGAAATTCTTTAGATTTAGGACATAATGCTGTTTAAATGTCAGGTAACGCCCAGTTAAGTTTCAGTACCTATTCGCCCGACACTCTGAAGATATATCGTACATATATTATGCTTTGTGTATATATGCTCTTATATCCGTGTTAGTGCCGTTTGAACATATTAAAATTACAAATCATTTAAAATGGCATTCGATCGTGTACTTTTGTACGCGCGATAGAAGTTATACTTCTTTGGCGTAACTAAATTAAAAATAACCACGTGTAAAAATTAATATAAATACAAGGATGTGCGCATTCGAGCGAAAAGTGGCACATTTCCGAGCGAGGGAGCAAATGAAGCGCGACGCGGAGCGGCGCGCTTCATTTTCCCGAGATCGGAATGTGCCACTTTGAGCTCGAATGGGCACACTCGGTTTTAAGCATGTTTCACAATAGTTTAGGCCAATAAATTAGACGATAAATTAGTTGAATAATTTTAATCGTCCTCTTTCACTCCCATTGACAGGATTGTCGTATCTTTTCGCTCCCTTGCACTCATTGGTATGGTAAATACGTTTTTCGAACATAAAATTAATATGTACCCAACTAAATTTAGATTTGTGTTTTGAAAGAGCAAAGAATAAGTAGACATATTCAATAAATACGCGAATGTGCGCATTCGAGCGAAAAGTGGCACATTTCCGAGCGAGGGAGGCAAATGAAGCGCGACGCGGAGCGGCGCGCTTCATTTTCCCGAGATCGGAATGTGCCACTTTGAGCTCGAATGTGCACACTCGATTATAAGCGTGATTCACAATAATTAACTTACTTCCTAAATAATACTACTTTATTTATAATAACTGCATTTAATCTAATAAATTTTTTGTTATTCCATTTGCATTAACTTTCTTTGTTTTTCTCTCTAAAACGACCACAATTGGAGCAAGACGCTGGTCGTGTTAGAGAGATTTTACTGTATCTACTCGTATTTCTGTATAGTGAACAAAAGATGTTTTCTTCTCCAAAAAGACTACAGGTAATGGCCGACCGGAAATACGTAATCTTGTTATTTAAATCTATTCAGAGAATTAATCCTAATCTTATTTTCTCTGTACCATTTTCTATTTTTTTTTGTAATCGTCTTAAAATTGTCGAAGGTGTCTTCTGTGCCAAAAACACAATTTTGGGCATTCCGATTTGCTTTGAAGATTGATAAAAAAAAGAAAGAAATTCTATGGAACGATTAATGAACGTTTTGGGCGATTTTGGTGTTTATTGGATAGAGGTTCGACTGTATTTTTGTACGGTACAAATGTACTCGTGTCCAACTAATCAATCACCCGAAGACTTTGTTCTAAGGCTAAGCTACAAATATACGGGAAAGTTGTACAACCTTGATAAATATTTATTAGTTTACTCTTTGTATAGCCGTATAATTATAGCTAAACTTAATAACACATAGATTTCTGTTTATTTAATTATGTCGGTAAAATAATCTTTAAATCATTCATTGCGTGTTTCTTTTTGCTATGTTCATTAATTCACTCATCGCTTTCATTAAGGGATATGTACTTAGAAAATTTTCAGTGTTTGCTACGCCTTAATTTTTAATTGTGAGTTGCATTTTCAGTGGAAAATAACTTAAATTACTAACAGTGGAGGTTTGTGCACAAAAAAGCGACTTTAATTTAAATTTGATAGCTCAGAATCGAAAATCGTAACTCAATTACTCTTGAACCAACTTTTATAAAAAAAAAAAAATGATCTCACGATATCGTATGCTTACATTTTTTTCCTATGGATTACTCACTCGGAAACATCTAAAATAATATAAAGCATATATAAACAAATCTAATATTTATTTATTTCTTGATAAAATATACGTATTTAGAAAATGGGTTTTTCTCCGCCGCCTACGATTCGTACTAACTTAATTGTTCACGATTTTACGTAAAATTCCAAAAGTGTATATTTGAGTATAATATTAAAAGTTAAAAAAAAACCGTTTTATTAGTTTTACATCCACTTTGCGAAAGTTAATATATTGCAGTAGTATTAAAACTTTGTACTGTATTATTTGCTCCAGCACAATGAATATTAAATATTTTTTGTTTTTCTTAAAAACTCCCGTTATATTTTCATTTATATTTTTTCTAAGTAACAAATTAACTATTTCATACATTTCTGTTAAAATTATGTATTGTTTCATAAAGACTTTCGCTCTGTGTTTTTAATGAATATTGCGCTAACGTTTTCGAATGAGCGAGTTAATAAAATCTAAATAATTTAATAAATTTCGAATCTAATTGCAAACATAGTAGAATTAAAATTAATAAAGAAAGGGGCGTTATTTAATAATATCTGGTTTTTCTCAGAAGCGCCTATGGAAAACTACCTTTTCCTAACTTTTAGCGATTTTTAGTTACAAGCTTAAGATTGTAAATACACGAATTAGATGTAGAAAATAACGAAAACACAATTCTCTTAGCTAATCTGCCTGCAGTCCATGCAAATACATGCAAATGAATACAAAGAAAATCCGCAACTGCCAATTTACACTGAAATTTTGTGAAAATGTTCAGCAAATCTTCAGCTTCTGTTTGTGACATCGATATTGTTGATGAAATTTAATTAAGGAATTGATAATTTGTGTTTCGGTCACAAAAAAATCAAGTGGTTTTTATTTTTTTTTAAATAGAGTTGGATACACGTGTATTATTCAGGTTTAACGATGTCCAATTTAAAAAAAAATTGGTTCAAAACTTTGTTAATTAGACATGCCGTTGTATAAAAACTGATAGCAACACGCAATTACTTTTTTTTTATAAATCATTGGTTAACGGACACAAGATTGTAATGATAATGATAATCGGTTTGTGTATCTTTTTATCTGCGTCTAGGCATAAGAGTTGTAAAGCGTAATTGAGAATACTTAATTTAACTATGAATTGATAATTTAAAAATGTATAGATAATATTTAAAACAAATTGCTGTAATCAATGTACTGCAAAGATAATTTTTGAAGTTATACTTCTTTTGGCGCGTTGAGAGTAAAATATTGGCAGGCAACGGAAGTTGCGCGCGCACAGCGAACAAAATGTCGGCAGTTGAAGTAAACTGCCTAAGAAACTAAATTAATTATTGTGAATCGCGCTTAAAACCGAGTGTGCACATTCGAGCTCAAAGTGGCACATTCCGATCTCGGGAAAATGAAGCGCGCCGCTCCGCGTCGCGCTTCATTTGCTTCCCTCGCTCGGAAATGTGCCACTTTTCGCTCGAATGCGCACATACCCTGTATTCTTTGAATTGGATTGGTTTGGATAAATACCTACAGTCTTGTAATTTTTTCCCAAGAACTCAATTCAGATTTCGGAAAAAGGTCTAGCGTTTGTTTTTTTAAAATAACTGTATAAAAGCACTAAATCAGAGATTTGGTGTGTCTGGTATAAATATAGTCTTGCAATTTAATAAAAGAGATGATTAATATAGGCCAATCTATTGAATGCGGGATATGTGCACGTTCGAGCGAAAAGTGGCACATTACCGAGCGAGGGAAGCAAATGAAAGCGCGACGCGGAGCGGCACGCTTTATTTTCCCGAGATCGGAATGTGCCACTTTGAGCTCGAATGTGCACACTCTGTTTAAAGCGTGATTTACAATAATTAATTCACTTTCTAAATAATTTTAATTAAAATGTACAAGACTGTGGTAAGTGTACAATTTAATCTTGGAAAAATGTGCACATATGTGATTTTATTTGCACACATTACTATTTTCTTTTTAAATCGAAAAACTAATTTAAACAAAATTAATATACCGGGTGTTTCATTTAAAGTGCTACGAGCTTATATTGCAAAAAAAGTATATGTATAAAAGTGTCTTTAATTTATTCGATCTATACAATGGCATAAATATAAATTTTGTTGTATTTCCGGGTTAACCGGAAACGGTGTTAACTTTCTTATATTAAATAGAAGGGTATTTATTTTTTATATAATTGCATAGAGCTGGTCGAGAGCTTTTCAAAAATGTATAACAAGTTACCATTTAATGAATTTTTTTTTTTTTTTTAATAATTTTATTTGAAATTGTAAAGTGTCACAAGCTTAAAATTCCTAAAATAATAAAAATTTCAAAAAAATACAAGTATAAAAATTTCTTTAATTTATACAATCCCTGTACTGGCATAAATATAAATTTTGTATTACTTCCGATTTATACGGCAACGGTGTTTCTTATCTTAATAGAAGGGTATTTATTTTTTTTTAACTTATTTATAATTCAAATAGTAACTTGTTATACATTTTTGAAAAACTCTCTACGAGCTTTATCCAATTATGAAAAAAAAAATAAATACCCGTCTATTTAAGATAAGGAAATTGACACCGTTTCCGGTTAAACCGGAAGTAGAACAAAATTTATATTTATGCCATTACATAGATCGAATATGTCAAAGACACTTTATACCCATACTTTTTTTGAAATTTTTATTAGTTTAGGTGTTATAAGCTCTTGGCACTTTAAACTAAACACCCGGTATACGAGGATGTGCGCATTTGAGCGAAAAGTGGCACATTTCCGAGCGAGGGAAGCGAATGAAGCGCGACGCGGAGCGGCGCGCTTCATTTTCCCGAGATCGGAATGTGCCACTTTGAGCTCAAATGTGCACACTCTGTTTTAAGCACGACTCACAATAATTAATTTACCTTCTTGGATGACGAACTTTATACTGTAGAATGTTCTTTGGCTGTGGGCGTTCGAAATTTTACTTGCAACGCCAAAAGAAGTATAACTTCAATAAATTTGTATAAATTGCTATTTTAAAATAAATAATCCCTACCAATTTGTAGAAAAAGAAGAGACTCAAAAAGTATTAGGAATTTGTTAGAGTTTCTGGATAGAGCGAAATCTGTTAAGTTAACCACCTTTATATCTTCATCCCCTGCTTAGATTTACTAACTCTTTGTTAGACCATCGATATCCTATTATATTATGAGCGAGTAGAGCTTCTATATCTTATATTAGAAGTTGGTCAACAAAAGAATTATCTCGTATAAAAGTATCCCTTCAAAATGCGGTGTATTTTGGTCATTAAAAATTTGCTACAAAAGATTCGAATTAGGCACGAAAGATGTGCAATTTTTTTTATCATGATAAAATCACAGCCAATAATTTAACTTGACACTTTTTTGTGACTTATATTGCGCAAAAATTCAACGTTTCTCTCTGTTATTCAATATTTTTGTCATTTATAAAATTTAACAAAAGGAGCAATAAATTTTTTTCAAAGTTCAAGTTTAATTATGTGCTCGAACGAGTTCAACAATTTTAAAAGAAGACGCAATGCTGTTTCTATTTTCGATAGAACAAAAACGTAGATTTATTTAACACGAACGTCATAGCGTAATTTAAACAAAAAGTTGCACTTTTAGCATGAAGAAAGACAATTGGTAATTTCGAGATCAAAAAGGTGCCACTTTTTGCTCGAAATAAACGCCACTGTTTTCTCATCACAAATAAATCTTAAGGACTTAAATTGAAATAAAAAAAAATTTTCACCGATCTTTTTTTTAATATAACATATAGAAAGATGATTAAAAAATTTTAGAATTTCAGCCCAACTTTTGATAAACGACTTATCAGCTGGAAAAATAAAAATTGCAGTTTTATTTCTTCGGGCGGGTTTTCAAAATGAGGCCATAACAGATACTATTCGTCAAAATATAAAAGCAAACCCTCGAGCTGATTCATCCCCAAGGAACTATCTAAATATTACACTTCGAATAAAAATTCTGATTGGTTCTTTGAATTAATAAGCATATCTACATCATGAATTAAGTAGTGGGAATTCTCACTTGAATCTCTATATTTAAATTGTACTACTTAACATCTCGTGACCCCGGACTTCATTTGAGTTAATAATTCGCGATTTAGTTACAAGGATATATACGTAGTATCTAGGGATTTAGCCAATTGTCACTATAATAGACACTGATAATTTATAAAAAATGAGAAACCTATTACCATAATCGATTCATGTTTTTGTCAAATTACATAACGAATTCCTTGTAAAATTTTGAATTGTTTTTTTTTCATTTGTGATCATACCCGAATTCTTACTATTCCTGATTATTATCTCTTGTTCAATAAAAAAAAATACGAATAATTTATTTCTATCTATCCCTACTAAGGAAGAAGTTTTACTTTGTCGCGCGTGGACTCCACGCACACACTTTTTTATTATAATTTAAACCCATTTACAAATTTGTTTTTAATAACAGACGATTAATAAGATTTGTTTTTTTAAAGAAGCTGGAATTTAATTGTATTTAACAAAAGATGTGTATGTTTATTTTACACTTTTTCCAAAAATGTACGGTATATATAAATTTATAAGTATTTTTACAATAGCAATGAGTGGGAGCGAGCAAACAGATACGACAAACTCAGAAGTACGAGTGAGAGGGAATGATAAAAATTATTTACTAACTTTTCGTTGTCAAAATAACTGCTTCATTTGCTTCCCGCGCTCGGAAATGTGCCACTTCTCGCTCGAATGCGCACAATCTCGTATTTATTGAATTTTGTACTTTAAACTTTCTTTTCGATCAACAAATTTAATTTCGTTCAATAAATATCGATTATATGTCATTTATATATATTTTTACCATAGCAACGAGTGGGAGCGAGCAAACAGATACGACAAACTCATAAGTACGAGTGAGAGGGAATGATAAAATTATTTTCTGCCTTTTCGTTGCCAAAATTATTGCAAATCATGCTTAAAACCGAGTGTGCACATTCGAGCTCAAAGTGGCACATTCCGATCTCGGGAAAATGAAGCGCGCCGCTCCGCGTCGCGCTTCATTTGCTTCCCTCGCTCGGAAATGTGCCACTTTTCGCTCGAATGCGCACAATCACGTATTTATTGAATTTTGTAATTTAAACTTTCTTTTGATCAACAAATTTAATTTCGTTCAATAAATATCGATTATATGTCATTTATATATATTTTTACCATAGAAACGAGTGGGAGCGAGCAAACAGATACGACAAACTCAGAAGTACTAGAGAGAGGGAATGATAAAAATTATTTACTAACTTTTCGTTGCCAAAACTATCGCAAATCGTGCTTAAAACCGAGTGTGCACATTCGAGCTCAAAGTGGCACATTCCGATCTCGGGAAAATGAAGCGCGCCGCTCCGCGTCGCGCTTCATTTGCTTCCCTCGCTCGGAAATGTGCCACTTTTCGCTCGAATGCGCACATCTTTGTATTTATTGATTTTTTTTATATTACCGCAACATAACACGTGATCATTTAGTTCCACCAAAAAAGTATAACTTCTAACGCGCATAGATAAGTACACGCACCAGTTTTTTATTAACCCCTTAACATACAAAAAACCGAATTTGATGAGTCAGAAAAAACTATTAATTTGGCTCAACTTAACTGTTATGAGCATAGAGAAGTAACATAAAATAAATAATTAATAGTTTTATAACATTTTGAAATATGTAGAGCACTGTTTCCCAACCTTTTTTTAACATTCCCCACCTAAGTCATTCTAAAATTTGGATGCCCCCCTATGTAATATATACATATTTTTTTATATTTAAAAATTGAGTTATTCCATAAATGAAGCCCAATTACAACTTATTCAGGACACAAGATTTAGGTTTTGCAGGAAATCACTAGGAAATTATTAAGAAAAAAACAAGAAAATTTTCAAAACATAAACTATAAATCAAGTACGTTTTCAAATTTTCCCTTGAATAATGATATTGCCCCCACAAACATTTAAATTGCCCCATGTGGCGAATTGGGAAACACTGATATAGAGTAACTAGGCATTTTTTAAACATTTTAAAACATTTTCTTCCTGGCCTTTTTTTTTCCTATTTATTGAAGACAGTTCTTGACGTCGCAGAGACGTCAAAATCTACAATGACATCCTAAATGATTGACGTCTCCCAGACATCATTAAAAATAATTTAAAAATCCAAGATATTTTGTGTGGTACAAAATTTTTGATTTCTGGTGACGTTTTACACAAACATATTAATTTCAGTTACAATAATCATTCCAGAAAACAATTGTCCAAAACTTTCTTATAATTCTATTAAGTTTTTATTTGCAAGATAAAATTAATTAAAAATTTTCTAACTCCACAATTCGCAGGAATATTTTAGTGTGGTTTTATAATTAAAATTTCTGACGAGTTTTTACATAAGGGTAGTAATATTGATCAAAATATTCCAACCAGAAAAAGCAAATTGACAATTATGTCCTAGGCAATTATTAGTTTCTAAGTTAAATAAAAATATATAAAAGAGTCATTTTAAAAACCCGATCAATATGTTAATAGGGATCTAAAACTTGTTTAAAGAGGTCATTTTATATAAGCGCAGTAAGAATCATTAAAATTTTCCAGTAGGAAAAGAAATTGGCAAAGAGATACTCTTAAATCGTATGGAATTTTAAGTTAAAAATGTCGAAAAAAAATAGCAACTTGAGATATTTAAATGCGGTTTTAAAATTTGAATTTCTGGTGCCAAATGTGCAATTCGAGAGAAAAGTGTCGCATTCCAATATATAAATTGGCGAAATACTATTTTCGTTTAACAAAAGGATGTTCCCATTTAATTAAAATCAAGTTACTTCAAATTCTATTGCAAACGTTTCGAAGTAATCATTTTTGTAATAAGAGAACTGTGATATTGCTAGTTGATAAATCGTTTATTAAAAGTTATTGAGTTGGTAATCATCAGACTCCAGGATATTCTGAACAAAGGAGTTTCTACAAGACTTAACAGTAATAATAATTGTTCATTATTGATTGGCTTTGATGTCGTATATTTTTGAAAATCTTATTTGAACGCTTTTATTTCCCTTTGGAACGAAATATTAAGAACAGTTTGTTCAGAGACAATCGCAATTTGTTAATAAGGTGTTTTGTAAATTTTCTTTTTTTAAAATAATTGAATAGCTTTTCCATTACTTTGCAATTTGAAGTTTCAAGTCGGATTTCAGACCAATCGTAAAATAATTGCGACGTTTTTCTAATTCCGCTAAATGATGATTTTTTAATTGGACCGTTAACATTTCTCGATTAACAGTTTCGTAATTGAAATTGGAATTTTAATATTGTTAGTATTTCGGCGCGCTTTAGGAACAAAATAAAAAGTAATGCGCTTTTTTCCGGTGTTGTGAATAACCATAAAAGTAAATTGAAATATTTCCCATTAAATTACGGTACACGTTTTTTACAAGCAAATTTCCCACGAGGGAAATTGTTTATATTGGCAATGGTGTTTAAGTGTCTTCTAGAAGCGATAAATTCATTAGTGTATTAAAGGCATAATTTTATTTCACTTTTATTTCCGTACGATAACCCCGTTTTTACAAAATTCGAGTTTAGGTAAAGGCGTTATGAACGACAGCCTATTCGTTCAATTATTAAAATATCGAACGGCACGAGACAAAACAAAATTCAATTACGAGTTTAATGTTGGCTCATCCTAAAATTTTGAATGTTTAGATATTTTTTTAATAACTTTTTAGAAGGACCAACAGCAATCGGGCTTGAATGAAGCAAACGAAAAGCAATTTATATTCTATACAAAGAACTTCGTAAATAACTAAATTGAAGGAAACAAATTTTGGAGATGTAAATCTAAATTATGTTTTTAGGGGTTAATTAGATTTTGATCATTGTATAAGACAGTGATTTCCAAACTGGGGGGCGCGCCGCCCTGGGGAATCGCGAACTGGTGCAAATGGAGGCGCAAAAATATAAGTTTTTACATTTTTGAAATACAACTATATCTTCATTTACATGTTACTTGTTTTACAGGGTTTACAAAACTGGCAATTCTAAAAATTTTCACGATTAAAAACTATTTAAAATAAATATTTTTGGCGTTTTAGATACGAAAGAGCGCTTTAAGCGGTAAATAAATTCGCTTATATATAAGTATATAATTATTGTGAATCATGCTTAAAACCGAGTGTGCACATTCGAGCTCAAAGTGGCACATTCCGATCTCGGGAAAATGAAGCGCGCCGCTCCGCGTCGCGCTTCATTTGCTTCCCTCGCTCGGAAATGTGCCACTTTTCGCTCGAATGCGCACATCTTTGTATTTATTGAATGTATTTATATTAATTTTTACATGTGGTTATTTTTAATTAAGCTGCGCCAAAGAAGTATAACTTCTATCGCGCGTACAAAAGTAGACGATCGAATGCCGTTTTCAAATTATTTGTAATTTTAATATTTTCAAACGGCAGTAACACGAATATAAGAGCATATATACACAAAGCATAATATATGTACGATATATCTTCAGAGTGTCGGACGAATAGGTACTGAAACTTAACTGGGTGTTACCTGACATCTAAACAGCAATGTGTTCTAAATCTAAAGAATTTCGAGAAAAATGCATTTCAATTTTTGTCACGAGTAAACTGCCTTAAATTATCATATATACATTATACAGTGCAGATCGGATATAGTGAACATTGGATCACAGTGAACGTTACTCCCAAATACAAAAAAAAATTACATGCAATCTATATTTTAAAATAAACTAAGCCATTTTACTTCATTTAAATGTAATAATAAAAAAAACAAATAATGCTATTTTCCTTTATAATGAATCAATTTTGATGCATTTTTCAAGTTCACTATATTCGAACGCCACTGTATATGTAAATTATTAAAATTTTCATCATAGGAACCTCTAAAATTGTGTATTATCTTAGAAATTGTGTTAACAATTGCTATTATACGCAATATTTTAAATTGTTATGTTTTGTTTTAATTTAATTCTTCAACCGAGTGATGCATGGTTACTGTTTTTTTCATGTACAAGATGTGTGTAATTGTTTTTATGCATTTGAATCTTTATTCAGCTTAGGAATTTTCTGTGATTAATTTTAACACTATACTATTTAGTTAATCTTAAAGAAAATATTTTCTTAATTTTGCAAATACAACTGTTCCTATTTTTATGACTTCCATTTAATTGTAAAGTAACTTTGTTATGCCTATTGAGTAAACCAAAGATGTTTGAATTATTTGAAAGATCTAACATGTTGATTTTATATACCAATTAAATGTAGTATATTTGAATGAGTATTAATGCAAGCTTGGTCCAACATTGGTACGCTAAAGCAGGGTATCCCAATACTGGCCCAAGTCTATGGGGCTCGTACATAGATATAACCAAAAAGGAATTATTTCTATTTTTGTACATACAAAAAGTAATTCATCTAAAAGTACTCTTAAACCGATAAAGATGGGTTCCCAAGAAAACTGTAAATCGAAAACAAGTAAAATGTGCATAATTCAATGTAAAATAAAAGTAAATAAAGCATATAATGCTTATGAATTACATATGCCTACTTTTATATCATAGACACGTAGTATTTTTTTTGATGAATAAATTTACAATTATTTTACGTAAAAAAATTAATTAATTTCTAAAAGTAAATGACCAATTTATGCATATGCGGCTTTGTTTTTGATTTATACAGTTTTTCATACAAAAAGTTAGGATTTCGATTTACGCGGTTTTCTCCGGCGCTTATCTACCGTGTAAATCGAGAAATAGGTGTATAGTGGGTAGGCGCCACAATTAGATGTTATTTAAGGGAGGCGCAGCAACATAAAGTTTGGAAAGCACTGGTATAAGAAAATCCAATTGATTTTCATTCTAAGACACAAAAATGTCAGGGCCCACAAATATGGCACATAGAAAAGTATGTCTTTGAAGTAGAAATAAAAAAGTGCTTTAAATTTGTAATTCTGGCAGTTATGTGTTTAAAAGGAGTTTCGTAGAAATAACAAGCTATAAAATAAAAAGTTGGGGTTGTAAATGTACGCGACAAAGCTACTTTATTTAGTTGTTTTGAATTTTATTTTTTGATATGATTAAACCGAGGGTTGGTGTTTTATGACGAACGTACTCACAGAATTTTTGACTTGTATTTCTTTTAACAAAACTATATAGAAAATTAATTGCGGAGAGCTTTAAGCATCGAGACTTTTTTGATACTTATTTGAGAGAATTACGTTTCTCCATTCTAAACGAACATAAAACCGTATTATTTCTACGCATTTTACAAATAATCATTTTGCTTAAGTTATAAGCCTGAGAAAAATCGAATTCACGTTAATTAAAATACAACATAAAAAAACTGGTTCGCGTACTTTTGTATGCGCGTTAGAAGTTATACTTCTTCGGCGTAAATAAACAAATATAACCACATGTAGAAATTAATAGAAATACATTCAATAAATACGAGGATGTGCGCATTCGAGCGAAAAGTGGCACATTTCCGAGCGAGGGAAGCAAATGAAGCGCGACGCGGAGCGGCGCGTTTCATTTTCCCGAGATCGGAATATGTCACTTTGAGCTCGAATGTGCACACACGGTTTTAAGCATGTTTCACAATAATTTAGGCCAATAAATTAGACGAAAAATTAGTTGAATAATATTAATCGTTTCCTCTTACTCCCATTGCCATAATTGTCGTATCTTTTTGCTCCCTTCCACTCATTTCTATAGTAAATTCGTTTTTCGAACATAAAATTAATGTGTACTAAAGATAAATTTACTTTTATGTTTTGAAAGAGCGAAAAATAAATAGACAAATTTAATAAATACGAGGATGTGCACATTCGAGCAAAAGTGGCACATTTCTGAGCGAGGGAAGCAAATGAAGCGCGACGCGGAGCGGCGCGCTTTATTTTCCCGAGATCGGAATGTGCCACTTTGAGCTCGAATGTGCACACTCGGTTTTAAACATAATTCACATTAATTAATTTGCTTTCGTAGATGGCAACTTCCGTTGCCGGCTAAAATGTTACCCTCATGCACCAAAAGAAGTATTACTTCAAAATATTACCGCAAGAATAATTTTGCAGACATTTTAAAAGAAAGATGCACCCGATTTCCATACCGCATTTTGCAACCACAATTATGCTTTTTCAAAAGAATTCACTAGAGACGTCTTTACAAAAGGAATGCATTTTTAAGACTGAACAAAGGCATAAAAATGTTCGTTGTAGATTATACAACCTTGCTGATATAAAATTCGAAAACGGTAATAGATATTTTAATCAGCAAGGCCAAAACACCGAAATAAATTTTCTACTCTACTTATTTTATCTTAGTTCAATAATTTGAAATAATTTCTTGTATTTTTGAATGCATATTTTTGTAAATAAGAAACAGAAGACTTTCATAAGCGATGTCCATTGTAAACATGCCTTCCGGGTTATGTCGTACGTTGAACTTGATATTGTTCAACCTTGAAGTATAATAGTGATTATGTTTACCTCCACTTTACTTAATTTAAGGTATTTTAGTTCCCTTCAGGAATTTTTAATTTGACAAATAAATGTAAACGAGAAATAGATGCTACCATACAGAAAAAAGATAAAAAGAATTCTTAGTAACTCGTCCTAAAAGAGTCGTAAAGAAAAATATTCTTTTCGGTTCTTTGTAAAGCCTTATATTCTTAAAAATAATATTTATTTCTTTAAACATATCTTTGATCGTTTTTAATGTTTACATTTAAGGTAACTGAGCCAAGTAAAGCTTGTTTTTAGCAATGGTGTTTTTTTATTTTTACAATTAAGTTTCTCCGATCTCCTGATCGTAAATTTGTAATTCAATAAAAGGATTCGCCTTTTTCTTAAATAAAAATTTTACGATTTTGGTTGATCGAGTGCGAAGAGTTGCATTATACAAATCGAGCAATAATGACTATACACGCAATGCTGTATACAAGGTGTCCCAGATTGGAGTAGACTTCCATGGGTATCTTTTTTGTTAGCGATGATAGAAATTACGAATAGTTGCGATTTTGTTGTAAAAAAACTGAAGTCGCAATTTTCTATAATGTCTGGCACGTAATTATGAGAAATATGAAAAAAGTTTAATATAAAAATTACTAAGTTTGATAAAATACAACTGAAAGTCAACATTATAAGATATTGATAGCTACTTATTGTTTTAAATAACGCCATATTGGATTTTTACACAATTAATCAGCTTTTTCTTTTCTCCTTTCAACCGTGTATTACCACCCATATCTAAATAAAAATTTATTTAAAAAGTTTGATATATTCAATCAAATAAGTGAGAAAAATACTATACTGAATGATTCTCAAAAAAAGAAAGTATCACTAAATATATTTAATCATATTTAATTCTGTAAAAATACAATATGGGGTCCATCTAATATAAAAGAGTTGTTATCAATATCTTGAAAGCCTCATCTAAAATATTTTTTTAGTTAATTGTAAGCTGTATTTTATCAAATTTAGTAACTTTTATTTAAAACTTGTTTTCATATTTCGTATTATAAGGCATCAAAGAAAATAGCGGTTTTTAGTTGTTATACGATAATATCGGAACTATTGGGAATTTTAAAATTTTTAACAGAATCTCAACAAGCACATAAAACGGCAAAAAATTGCCCATTTTACCAAATCTCTATCTTTACTAGTAAGAACGCAACTCATGGTAACCTACTCACGCTGGGACACCCTGTATATAAAAATATATGTAAATAAGGGTTACAAAAAAATATTTTGCATAAGTTAACAATAAAAACATATGTAGGTATTTTAGGGCAGAACAAAGTTCTTACACATAAAAGTATTCACATGGGAATTCAACTTCAAAGTTATCCTTATATCGATGGCAACGATTTTATTAATAATTAAGTTTGAGACAAAATATAAGAAAAAGAATCCGATAAAATTTCTAAAGCACACATTCATAGCTGGAGTATTTTATTTTCCTTATTCAAATGCAATATATAAGCCAGTTCACGAACATTAAATCAAAGATATTATAAATAAAGTAGTATTATTTAGAAAGTAAATTAATTATTGTGAATCATGTTTAAAACCGAGTGTGCACATTCGAGCTCAAAGTGGCACATTCCGATCTCGGGAAAATGAAGCGCGCCGCTCCGCGTCGCGCTTCAGTTGCCTCCCTCGCTCGGAAATGTGCCACTTTTCGCTCGAATGCGCACATCTTCGTATTTATTGGATTTTCCTACTTATATTTCGCTCCTTCAAAACATAAATGTATATTTAGTTTAGTACATATTAATTTTATGTTCGAAAAACGTATTTACTATAGAAATGAGTGGAAGGGAGCGAAAAGATACGACAATCGAGTCAATGGGAGTGAGAGGGAATGATTAGAATTATTCAACTGGTTATTCGTGTAATTTATTGGCCTTAATTATTGTGAATCATGTTAAAACCGAGTGTCATTCGAGCTCAAAGTGGCACATTCCGATCTCGGAATGAAGCGCGCCGCCCGCGTCGCGCTTCATTTGCTTCCCTCGCTCGGAAATGTGCCACTTTTCGCTCGAATGCGCACATCTTCGTATTTATTGGATTTTCCTACTTATATTTCGCTCCTTCAAAACATAAATGTATATTTAGTTTAGTACATATTAATTTTATGTTCGAAAAACGTATTTACTATAGAAATGAGTGGAAGGGAGCGAAAAGATACGACAATCGAGTCAATGGGAGTGAGAGGGAATGATTAGAATTATTCAACTGGTTATTCGTGTAATTTATTGGCCTTAATTATTGTGAATCATGCTTAAAACCGAGTGTGCACATTCGAGCTCAAAGTGGCACATTCCGATCTCGGGAAAATGAAGCGCGCCGCTCCGCGTCGCGCTTCATTTGCCTCCCTCGCTCGGAAATGTGCCACTTTTCGCTCGAATGTGCACATCCTCGTATTTATTAAATTTGTCTACGTTTTCTTCGCTCTTTCAAATCATAATTATAAATTTAGATTAGTACATATTAATTTTATGTTTGAAAAATCTATTTGCCATACCAATGAGTGCAAGGGAGCGAAAAGATACGACAATCATGTCAATAGGAGTGAGAGAGAACGATTAAAATTATTCAACCGATTTATTGGCCTAAATTATTGTGAATCATTTGTACACACTTCATTTACATCCCTCGCTCAAAAATGTGCCACTTTTCACTCGAATGTGCACATACCCCGCATTCAATGAATTTTTCTATATTAATCATTTCTCTTTGAAATCAGAAAATTAAATTCGCATTTTTTATACGAAAAAAGTTGCGGCATTTATTTTTTTAAAAAAACTAGAGTAAAACTTCTCTAACACGACAGGCGTCAATTCTTGCTCAAATTGGTCTTTTGTAGAGGTGGTCGTCTTTGAGAGAAAGACATAGATAGTCCATGAAAATGTAATAACAAATACTATATTAGATTAAATGCAGTTATTATTTATCAGAATCATATTATTATTAAATCAAAGTTATTATAAGTAGAGTAGTATCCTTATAATTAATAAATTATACAGTAAAATCTTTCATGGCGACCATCTATTTAAGGAGGCCACCTTTAAAATTAGACAATGTACTTTAGAACAGATATAATCTAATTTAATTCTTCTTATAAATTTTTCTCTAAGGCGACCACTCTAACCCGTCCACAACTTTTAAATGCGCGAACGTCTGCCTTTGAAAATTATTTAAACTTCAAAATTTCTTTATTAAGTACTGTAAGAACCGTTTATAGCGACATATCAGGGACCCATCAAATTTGGTCGTTATAACGACCAAATTTGATGGGTCACAAGGACGCTCGGTTATATACTTGACATGTACAAAACAATCAAAAATAACTAATTATTTTGTAATGATTTTAGTCTTCTGCAGTAAAATTGACTTATTTATCGGGATATTGTAAATTCGTTGAAAATTTTTTTTCCAACTTAGAACTGGTCGTTATAAGCGGTACGTCGTACTAACCGATGTTGTTATAAGCGGTTTCTACTGTATATACGCCCAAACAATGCACAATGGCTTTTTTACAATTTGACTATTCCAGAAATTTCTAAGGGTTAATAGTTGTTCTATTATTCTAAAGCTTTCTTATAAGAAATCAATTTGCAAAGAACCTGTCAATATGTAAAATTACAAATATCCAAAAACGACTGCAGATTTTTTTACTTTACAGTCAATGAAAGAATTAAAATGTCAGTCGGACATCGGAATCATAAATAATGCAGGTAAATGCATTGTGTTTAACGTACGCTTGCTTTTACAACTATTATCTATTCAAAATTTTCCAATTTTAAATAATTTTGAAAAGTAGCGGTCGCGCTTTAAACGGTCGCGGTCTGGTTTGAGAGTGGTCGCCTTAGAGATAATTTTATAAAAAGAATTGTATTACGATTCTGAAACGTACTGCCCGCTTTTACAGTTGGTCTCCTTATAGAGATGGTCGCCACGAGAGATTTACTGTATTTTATACCGGATGAACAACTATTAATGAAGTTGTATTAACATCGGTTTTATGCCCAGTAATATTCGTCCACTAATGGAGAATCCATCCATCAATATCATTTAATTAAGTGTTAATACAAATCCCATAATCTTTTAATTCCATTTTATCCTATTTAACTAGTAACTGAAATTATATTTTTGTTCAACTGGAAATTCAAAGAAAACTAATGCACCAACGCTATTTTAGGGTTTTATTCATTTTAAAACATTAATTATTCTACTTTATAGTGGGTAAATACATTTATTAAAATCACATTTCAATTAGAATGAAAATTCTACATTAATTAAGCCGGGATAAACTGTCGAAATTTTAATAAAATATTCCATATTAAGCATTTCTACCTGTTAAAATTAATGAAATTATTTATACAGACAGCTTCGCTAAATAATTTTTTTAAACTAAAATTCGGCGAACTTTATACCTCGTAATACTTAATTGGGTTAGTCTGTATTTAAACAAATTTGTTGTAACAAATAGGAGTACCAATTAATCAGTTCTAAAAACGTCCACTTACAAGTGTGGAATATAATCACTTAAAGCCGCTTAAGAAATATAAACATCGCTCAGATAACTCAACTTTTAATATGAAAAACTGATATAATTTATTTATTATATAAACATTTATATCGTTCAGATAACTAAATATGTTATGACACAAGATACGTATGAGAATTGCCGACAAAATAATGTCCCATTTAAAGAAGACCTGATTATTTAAAAAGGATACGCCATTATACGAGATTTAAAAATGCCAACCCAAAACTAATTTAGTAATTATATCTACAAAATAGGTAGGCCGAAGCTTTGAGAGATGACACATAATTTAAAAAAAGATTAAGCCAAAGTATTTTCCCACTTAAGGGGACTTATATCTCGGTATGCATTTCATTCTGACAACCCTAATGTGAATTTCGACGTAGATAAAAAATCCGAACCTTAAAATTTTTTGTAATTCCCATTTGCGGAAAAATTGAAAAATAAAGCCGCCGCACACTTGACGAATAATGCAATGGATACTTCAATTAATTTTATTCGAATTGTAAGGATTAAAAGGATTAAATGAAAACGATAAAAATCCTGCCGCCGTTTCTCCCGTCTGGAAGTGTTTTAATAATTGAAATTCCAGAAAGATGCACTTAAAATTTTTTAAAAAGAAAACCGACGGTAATTGAATTTTTTAAAAGTAAACTTTATGATGGAGATAAGATGTAAAAAGGGCTCAGAGTCATTGCAAGTAACTGTATAATATAAACTACGGCAAAAGTTAGGTCGTAGGTGATCCCCAGTATAAATAGTGCCCAAGTGCCCTTACTGGGAAGTCGAGCGTGTTAGGATCGCAGAACTCCCTTAATTAAGTCTTGTATTTTGCGGTGTTATTACCCCTTTTATCTCCGCCATCCATTTTAGTATTCTCGGTCCTTTTCGCGCACGTTTCATTTTGTACTTTTTAAGTTGTTTTTCATCTAACAAGACTAATACTTTGTTACTCTATTCTGCTTTCTCGTTACATTTCATCTTCTCCTACTTCAGAAGTAAAACTAAAACTTTTAGCACAAAAGTAACATTTGCAATTGCCTTTATATCTTCACAGTAACCGCAATGTCTTTCCTTTCCCATAAAACCAGAAATTCTGACACAAAGTTCCTCTAATAATTTGCGACATCAAATTTTAAATTGCATCGTTACATCTCTTATCGATATAGAAACTGGGATATGAATCAGCGATTATTAGGAGCAACCTTAGCCCGTTTTTCGGCCAAAGCGAAAATTCAAAATTGTCATTGTTTGATTCCTGATTTGGAATTAGTATGGATTTTAACGCCCTTTCTGATCTGGCCGCACCACCCATCTTGCTCCTAAGCCAGCATTGAAAAGCAATTCAATTACCGAGATGTGCACATTCGAGCGAAAAGTGGCACATCTCCAAGTCAGTCTTCACAATGGCCTTTATGTGATTTTAGAAATCAAATTAAGTAATAAACGGCTTTAGTTGATATCAGGGATTTTCTCACAATATATGCGCTGTATATCTAATGTGACCATACGTCCCATCTTGAATGGGACTGTTCCGTTTTTAGGTCATATGCCCCGTTGTACACAAGCAATCGTTCGGAACGCCAAAATGTCTCGTTTTCACAACATTCTCAATTAAGTAGTCTGGTAACTTGGGTTGGAAAAATCGATTTTTTTTTCTTACTTATTTTGAAAGTAAAATATATTGAGACTACAGTTTTTAAAAAAAATCTGTTCTTAAAATTTTAAACGCGTTTTTCTCGAAACAACGTTTTTTCAGTTGGCCCTGGTGAAAACAAAATTTCTACCTGACCGATCAGTCTGAAATTTTTACACGTTATTCTACACCACAGTAGTTCTCGCCGGGACTAGGATCTTTTTTCATCATCTCTAAATTTTTATTTTACAACCCGATTTGTGCCTGAAAAAATCACTTTTATTTTTTGAAATCCGCTATTTTGTTATTTTCTGATAAAATTAAATCATTCTAGTTCCTGCGTGAACGACAATCCTATTGATCAGCGTTTCTCAACCTTTTTTGCCCGCGGACCAGTAAAATTTGTAAAAAAAATTCGCGGATCAGTGATATTTTTTTCATAACAAAATTTTACGAGGTATTAAAGAACTAGTACATTTTTTTTTATAAGTAAATTTTTTTTGCAGATAGAAAAAAATGTCCGCGGACTAGTTAAATTTCTCCGTGGACCACTGGTGGTCGGCCGGACCATCGGTTGAGAATAGCTGTTATAGATCAATAATCAATTCGATTTTTTAATTTGCGATGTCCTCAAGAGCCGAAATCGCCCGGGCCAGCCACGTACCTTTTTTTTTTGAGGTGTCACTACTTTGACCAATAACAATAAAACGTAAAAATAAGTAAAAAACATTTTTTTAAATCCATTTGATGTGAATAATAACATACTAAAAAAAACATCCTAGTATTTATTGAATTTGTTTAAATTACTTTTTGGATTTAAAAAGAATATAGTGTTATGTTCAAATAAAACGACACTTATGCAAATTTTCTCGAAATCAATTTGCCCACTCGGCACGATTTTGTAATTAAAATTATTTAGGAAGTAAATTATATATTGTGAATCTTGCTTAAAATCGAGTGTGCACATTCGAGCTCAAAGTGGCACATTCCGATCTCGGGAAAATGAAGCGCGCCGCTCCGCGTCGCGCTTCATTTGCTTCCCTCGCTCGGAAATGTGCCACTTTTCGCTCGAATGCGCACATCCTGGTATTTCTTGAATTTGTCTATTTATTTTTCGCTCTTAAATCATAAATCTAAATTTTGTTTAGTACATATCGATTCTATGTTCAAAAACGTATTTACTATAGCAATGAGTGGAAGGGAGCGAAAAGATACGACAATTGTGTCAATGGGAGTGAGAGGAAACGATTAAAATTATTCAACTGATTTTTCGTCTAATTCATTGACCTAAATTATTGTGAATCATGCTTAAAATCGAGTGTGCACATTCGAGCTCAAAGTGGCACATTCCGATCTCGGGAAAATGAAGCGCGCCGCTCCGCGTCGCGCTTCATTTGCATCCCTCGCTCGGAAATGTGCCACTTTTCGCTCGAATGCGCACATCCCCGAATTCATCTGTTCTCTCTTTTAATTAGTCCCTATATAATAAATTAAAAATTGATATTAATTTTTATGTTTTTTCGAGTTTAACAGAGTTGGTGTTTTTGATGAAAGTACGGTACCGTAATTTTTAATTAAATATTTTTAAACAGTTAATTATTTATTGTGAATCGAGCATAAAACGGAAATGTGCCACTTTTCGCTCGAAGGTGCACATACCATGGATTCGTGGAATTTCTGAATTTGTACAAGACGCTACTTGAACATGTTGAACATTCATATACAGGTAGCCCTCTTATAACACGGCATCCTATAACACGATTCCGCTCTAACGCGATAAGAAAATTGCAAAAGCCTTTGTAAAACCACTGTACTACTGCAGCACTGTATAATATATTTTTGTAAAACATATTTAACGCGTTGGGTACATTTGACGGCGGACACCCGTCATGCGCATTTTTTGGCGTCGTAACAATTGATTAGTCTTCTATTCGTTATCATTATTTTGTAAGTATAATTAACTTTTATCTTGTTATTACAGTCGAACCTCCATAAGTCGAACCTCGATAAGCCGAATTTTTGATAACTCGAATTATTTTTAGTTTCCCTTCAACTTCCACTTATCGAGGTTTGACTGTATATAATAATTTGTATTTTTCTCTGGGGCTACGTAATCACTACAGCGGGCGTGGACCATGTTTGCTCGAATGTGCACATACCCCGCATTCATGGGATTTGTCTATATTAATAATCTCTTTTCCAAATCAAAAAATTAAATTTTTTTCTATTCGGAAAATGTGCATAATTCAGTCATTTATTTCAATGTAAATTAAAACTACAAAATACATATACATTCTTATGAATTTGATATAGGTATGTACAGTAAAACCTCTCATAAACGGACACCGATGGTCATGAAATATTTTTCCGTGTAAGAGAGGAGTCCGTCTAAAAGAAAAAGGACTAAAATGCATATAAAGCATAGGGACGCCGAAAGGAGGTGTCCTTCTAAGAGAGGTAAATGGAGGTTTTACTGTATCTCCTTTTATATTACATCATAGATACGTAGTATTTTTGATAAAAGGCTGCACTGAAAAAAATTACAACTATTTTATGTTAGAAAAATAAATTAATTTCTGAAAGTAACTGACCATTTTATGCCTATCTTGTTTTATTTTTGTTTTGAGTAGTTTTCTACCGTGTAAATTAGGGCGAGGCGCCAAGTTTCGATTTTTTAAGGGGGACACAGCAACATAGAGTTTGAATAAACTTTTTGGTTTGTTTTTTACTGTTTTTTAAAAAACTTATTTTCCATCTAGGAACGTAATTAAAATTAATATATTCTACGGATTTTATTCGTTCAATTCTGACAATGAAAAACATATAAACTTCTTTGTGAAAATTCTAATAAATTTTTTGCATCCATTCCCAGTTAATTTAATTCGAAAATATTTATTTGTAAGGCGCTTTTCATTTCCTCAGTGAGACCGGTTCAGCTTGACAGTGGCCCAGATATAAATGTATTTGAAAATTTGTAGGATAAACTGAAGCGGTACTTCAGACATAATCCGCAACGTACGCTTTTAGATCTTCAAATAAAATCAACTAAAATATGAAATTCTTTCCCTTTGGAGGACTGCAAAATTTACGTAAAATCCATGCCCAACAGACTAAATGCTGTAAACAAAGCTAAAGAAGAGGTAACTTAACTTTAGTCCTTGTGACTGAATATTGTGTCGTAAATTTTTAAAGCATTTTATTTAAAATCTTGAGTGCCCTTTTTAACCTTCCGTGTATGAGGTGGGGTATAACTAACGTGACCAATTTTTTTCTTGTTAAAACGGGACGCTTGGTAATCGTACTTAAAACCGAGTGTGCACATTCGAGCTCAAAGTGGCACATTCCGATCTCGGGAAAATGAAGCGCGCCGCTCCGCGTCGCGCTTCATTTGCCTCCCTCGCTCGTAAATGTGCCACTTTTCGCTCGAATGCGCACATCCACGTATTTATTACATTAATATAATTTAACATTAGCTCCTTCATATCAAAAATTTTAATTTAATTTAGCAAATATCGATTTTATATTCAAAAAATGTATTTAACATAGCAATGAGTGGAAGGGAGCGAAAAGATACGATAAAATCATAAGTGGGAGTGAGAGGTAACGATAAAAATTATGTGACTGATTTTTGCGTTTATTTTATTGGCCTAAATTATTGTGAATGGTGCATAAAACCGAGTGTGCACATTCGAGCTCAAAGTGGCACATTTCCGATCTCGGGAAAATGAAGCGCGCCGCTCCGCGTCGCGCTTCATTTGCCTCCCTCGCTCGGAAATGTGCCACTTTTCGCTCGAATGCGCACATCCTCGTATTTATTACATTAATATAATTTAACATAAGCTCTTTCAAATCAAAAACTTTAATTTTATGTTCAAAAAACGTATTTACCATACCAGCGAGAAGATACAATGTGTTTTACTTAAACCTATTCATTATTAATTATTAAAATATATTTCTTATCATTGAACTGTCATAAAGTACAATTTTATGGATTTTATTTCATTTTAATTTCGGGGTATGACAAACCCCACCTAGTATGCGGAGGGTTAAGACAGTAATCGTAGTCAAAACACATAAATAAAAATAAAAAATTTCAAAGTCTTCTTTTATTTACAAATTCATTAAGAGCTATTCACAACTTCAATTCCAGAGACCGATGAAGAAATTTTTCAATTAATTGGAGTTAAATTAAAATTGAAATATAAACAAGCACAATGTCGTTTTTTAATGTCTTCGAATTGTTTCGGTAACTTGAGACAGATTTAATTAGAATTGTAACGAGAAGAAAAGGTACTTTAAATTTTGATTGAAAGCTTAATAAAAGTCCTAAAACAGTTATAGAAATCCACATTCTCAAATAACAATTGAAAATAAAGAAACGAGAAAACATAAAAATACCCTTCAATAGCTTCGTCAATTATTTGTCAGTCCCTTCAGTAAACTTCAAAAAAAAATAACTTCTCGGTTTATTAAGCTGTAAGAAATTTAACGAGTGTATTTACACCTAACTTTTTCTAAGACTTCTTCACTCAAAGATTGATATATCTGAAGAGCACGTTAGGGCACAAGAATGATTAAAAAGTCGTCCTCTTTTATAATTATCTGTATACATCTTGACATATATAAATGTTTAAATGCTACAAAAGCTGCTATTTGTAATAAACATTTTTATCTAGAATGCACCGAGATAAAAGGGTTATGACCGATAATTAATAATTGCTTCCCTAAACGTGACCACCCAACAGGATATCCCAACTCCTAACTATTGTAATTTTCTGTAAATCTAATTTTAAAATCGTTTAACTTTACTTATTAAAAATATATCAAGTAGATACGGATACTTGTTAATTTTTAATGTAATTGTTTGATTTAGTACTTGAAATATTCTTAAAAAAATTGTCAGCATAAAATAATGTTTCTATAACAATAACATATCAATTAAAATAATTTAGTAAGTAAATTAATTATTGTGAATCGTGCTTAAAACCGAGTGTGCACATTCGAGCTCAAAGTGGCACATTCCGATCTCGGGAAAATGAAGCGCGCCGCTCCGCGTCGCGCTTCATTTGCTTCCCTCGCTCGGAAATGTGCCACTTTTCGCTCGAATGTGCACATCCTCGTATTTATTGAATTTGTCTACTTATTCTTCGCTCTTTTAAATCATAAATCTAAATTTCGTTTAGTGATATCAATTCTATGTTCGAAAAACTTATTTACTATAGCAATGAGTGGAAGGGAGCGAAAAGATACGACATATATGTCAATGGGAGTGAGAGGAAACGATTAAAATTATTCAACTGATTTTCCGTATAATTTATTCGCCTAAATTATTATGAATCACGCTTAAAACCGAGTGTGCACATTCGAGCTCAAAGTGGCACATTCCGATCTCGGGAAAATGAAGCGCGCCGCTCCGCGTCGCGCTTCATTTGCTTCCCTCGCTCGGAAATGTGCCACTTTTCGCTCGAATGTGCACATCCTCGTATTTATTGAATTTGTCTACTTATTCTTCGCTCTTTTAAATCATAAATCTAAATTTCGTTTAGTGATATCAATTCTATGTTCGAAAAACTTATTTACTATAGCAATGAGTGGAAGGGAGCGAAAAGATACGACATATATGTCAATGGGAGTGAGAGGAAACGATTAAAATTATTCAACTGATTTTCCGTATAATTTATTCGCCTAAATTATTGTGAATCACGCTTAAAACCGAGTGTGCACATTCGAGCTCAAAGTGGCACATTCCGATCTCGGGAAAATGAAGCGCGCCGCTGCGCGTCGCGTTTCATTTGCTTCCCTCACTCGGAAATGTGCCACTTATCGCTCGAATGTGCACATCTTTGTATTTATTGGATTTATTTACATCAATCGTTTTTTTTTCAAATCATCATAAACTAAGTCATTTCAATAAATTTTAATTTTATATTCGCAAAAGTTAAACTTCTAATTTTATTATTTACACTGTTATCTGTACAAACTCGGTTCTGTAATTTTTGACTAAAATTTTTTAGGAAACAAATTAATTATTGTGTATCCTGCTTAAAACGGAGTGTCCACATTCGAGCGAAAAGTGGCACATTTCCAAGCGAGGTAAGCAAATGAAACGCGATGCGAGAGCGTATTGACTTGTTCTTCCTTTTTTTATAAATTATGTTTAAATAAATTACAACGAGGTATCGAACAATAAAAACAATCAATTATAGTTATGTGTGTTAATCTGTCATAAGCTTTTTTCTAATAGTTTAGCAAAAAAAGGCTAAAAACTCAAAATCTACAAGTCCAATAGTTCGATTACATGAATTGAAAGCTGTTTCCTCAAATACCAATTTAAATGTACATATATTATATCGATAACTTGATTTTTTTTCATAATTTGAAGAACTTTTATAATTCCTTAGGTACATTAGTAAAGTGCTCTGCTATCGGTTCAAATATTGGATAAATTTAAGACTTCCAAAATAGCAACCACAAGAAAAAAATTAAATCACTCACAAAAATAATGGCGTTTAAGCCCTTTTATCCACGCTGGACGGACCTACCTTAAAAACCCTTTAAAGATGACTTCACAATGGGGGGTTTGGGGCAGACCCCATTGCCTCCGTCCCGCTCCACCTCCTCCACCTTCTCTTCGCTCGATCAGCTCCGGCCAAGTATTCCTGGACATCTTCTGGATACACATTTTTAAAAAACGCCCGGTTTAGTTATTTAAGGGACTCAAAAATATTTATAACTGGGTGGATAATCACTCGATTAAAAAACTACGATTTGCAAATTCGAAATTCGCGACACTCGACGATAACTACCAATTAGGGTAAAACCGCATTACAGCCCTGTAAAAAAAACCTCGTAAATAATCAACATCGATTCGCTTTAAATAAATGAAATAATTAGAAAAATATTAATCATACAATTGTAACATACGCCAATGCAACCCTCTTTACTTATAGCATTGTGGCATACGAAAATTAGTATCATTCATAATTGTTGCAATTAAAATCATACAAGGCTGCGCTTTGGTACAAACAATCGACAAAAAATTAGCACCATTTTGAGTCAGAACAGCAACACGTAAGCAAATTTTAATTGCAACAAATAATTAAGAAAGTAAAAAAGTGTAACTTACTTGACAGAAGCACAGGTCGACTTAAATAAATGGTTAGCTAGGTTACCAGCGACGTCAGCATTTGTTTCACCGCAGCCTTCTACGTTTCTCTGTAACAGAAAATTGTTTTAATTACGAGGGCCGCCAATTTCAAATTATTTAAAACGTTTTTCGCGTGTTGACATTTAATAAACAAATATTAACTATTTGTTTAATAATTCCTTTCTTAGCACTACTTATTATTATTATTTACCTACGATTCGGTTTGGAACTTTAATTCGAATACCAAAAAGGCTTTCACTGCAGGACGTCTGCTTTGTTTGATGTTAACCACTTAAATGATTCACAAAAGCAAATGCGAGAATGTTATGCAGGCATTGATAAACATTCTAATCGAATATTGTTATCACTTTTACAAAAATTAACTCTGACGTCTCGTACACCTGGCATCGACTTAACAATTTAATTCAAACGTCTGTTTGAACCAATTTCAGAACGTTATGCTAATTTTTTTAAAAGTCAATTAAAAAGTGGCGTTTTTGGGGGATACAATTTTGTTATTATTTTTTCAAGTAGACTCACATTTTTTTCCCTAAGACGCAAACTGATTGATGTAAAAAAATCAAACTAATCTAGTTTAATAAAATTTCATTTTCCCTGGCTCGGAAATGTGCCACTTTGAGCTCGAATGTGCGCATTCGGTTTTAACCATCATTCAAAATAATTAATTTACGTTCTAAATAATTTAATTAAAAATTACAAGACTGTATTTAGGAGTTAACTTTAATTTTTAGTTTATTTAATAAAAAGAGAAAACAAACAAATCCGATGAATACGAGGATGTGCAAATTCGAGTGAAAAGTGGCACATTTCCGAGCGAGGGAAGCAAATGAAGCGCGACGCGGAGCGGCGCGCTTCATTTTCCCGAGATCGGAATGTGCCACTTTGAGCTCGAATTTGCGCACTCGGTTTTTAGCACGGTTCACAATAATTAATTTACTTTCTTAGACAACCAATATTAACTATTTGTTTAATAATTCCTTTCTTAGCACTTTTAATTGATGTAAAAAAATCAGAAGACAATTAATTTACTCTCTTAGATGTCTACGTTCATACTGTATTCTCAAACCGCGCAAAGAAGTATAACTTCACAAGATTCTTAATTTTCTGTATTATTTAAGCAATTTAAATATTTACAGGTATTTCAAAATGAACATGTTATTATCATTATGTAATTTATTGACTATTCAAAAATAAGTATGATTGTTTTAAAAAGAAAATAAACATTAGTTGGCTATGTTCTATCTAAAGATCAAATTAAAATGAACCCATTCCGAATAATTTGTTTTTGCGAACAAAGAGTTAATCCCGGCTTAAATGTAATACTCATTAAAATCGATATTTATCAAATAGAATTATCATTACAGCCACGAAAAAAAAAAGGAAGTAGCTGTGTTGTTCGTTATCACGCAATAACTGTAGCGTAACGAGTTCATAATGAACGAGAAAAAGTTTTCGTATAAAAAAAACGAGTTATTACCAATACAAACGGCGAAGAGCAAAGTTTCCATGAATGCATTTAGAGATAATTTTAGAATGCCTTGAATCAATTATAACACCTCGGGCTTTTCGTCGATTTAAATATGGCTGGAAAAATAGGAAAACAACCGCATTTCTGCTTTTGCAAATTGCTTTTATTGCACGCTTGACTTGGTAATTACAAAACTACTTTTACGTGTTGTGTATTTATTTCTATGTTTAACTGTGTACATAATTGTTTAAAAATATCCAAGCAAATAAGTCAAGTTTGTTTTTCTCTGAGGTGAAAAATTATGTGGGAATCTCATATTTTTACTTACAACTTATTTTTGAAACAGGCTCCACTTCAATATTTATATTGTTTGTATTGTATTTACTTAATGTCTTGTTCGCAAATATAAACAAGACTTCTAATTAATTGCTTCAGTTTAACTAATCAATTAGTTTTAAATATAAAATAAAACAGTTTATTTTTTTAAGATCGAGTACCAAAAGCAAACAAATTTTATTTATAAACTAAACAAAATTAGGCTCATGTTCAAGTTCGTATTTTAGAATTATTTAAAAGCGAAACGTCAAATTTAAGATGACTATTTTAAAACGCATCAAATCACGATATTTACATCATAAATCACTTTTTTTATACAAACGTTTAGTTTTTGTTAAATGTTCCTTTGTGTATAATGAAATTTGTAAATGAATTTTTTCAAAGTTCTAATTATAAAGTTTTATAAACTGCCTTTTCTTTTCAAACAGTAGTTTAATTTTTCAGCAACTTTGAGAATTGCACAGCCATTTTATAAAATCGTCTAAAATTAAGTGCTGTGCCCTTTAAAGTTGAATTGGAATAAGTTTCTATTTAATTTCGCAGTTGCTAATTCAAGTTAACTAATTTGATAGTAGCTACCTATTTATAAGAGCTCTGCCAAGTTTAGTGCGTTACCACAAAGCAATTAAAGGACATTAAAATAAAAATATTCTTTAGTTTTTAAAATGTATATAATACTTAATTGAAGTTATAATTTTTTTTCGCGCTATATACAACATTTGGGATCTAAAACCCAACAACAAAAATCTCATTAGTAAAGTTATAATTAGTATTGACTTCTATATTGCAAAATGTATTTTATTAGGGTGGTTCGTTTGAAACGTCTATGTTTTCTACGCTCTATTGACAAAATATTGTTTTTACCATCGAAAAAAATTTTTACCAAATTTCAGCCCTTAATTATAATTTTAAATAGGCGCCGGCTAAGATGTGCGCATTCGAGCGAAAAGTGGCACATTTCCGAGCGAGGGAGGCAAATGAAGCGCGACGCGGAGCGGCGCGCTTCATTTTCCCGAGATCGGAATGTGCCACTTTGAGCTCGAATGTGCACACTCGGTTTTAAGCGTGATTCACATTAATTTAGGCCAATGAATTAGATGAAAAATCAGTTGAATAATTTTTATCGTTTCTTCTCACTCCCATTGACACAATTGTCGTATCTTTTCGCTCCCTTCCACTCATTGCTATAGTAAATACGTTTTTCGAACATAGAATCGATATGTACTAAACTAAATTTATATTTATGATTTAAAAGAGCGAAAAATAAGTAGACAAATTCAAGAATTACCAGGATGTGCGCATTCGAGCGAAAAGTGGCACATTTTCGAGCGAGGGAGGCAAATGAAGCGCGACGCGGAGCGGCGCGCTTCATTTTCCCGAGATCGGAATGTGCCACTTTGAGCTCGAATGTGCACACTCCACTTTAAGCACGATTCACAATACTTAATTTATTTTATAAAAAAAATTAATTATTCAAACTAATATTATCTGTCTGTCTGTCTGTTACTTTTTCACGCCTAAACCACGGAACCAATTTTGACGAATTCTGATATAGAAATATATTGGACCTTGAACAAGGACATGGACTACTGGTTTTTTACAGTTTACAGTTTTTACTGTAGTTGGATCTATGCAACTGAAACGGTCTGGCCGCTCAAAAAAGCCCATTCTATGGATTTTCTTGTAAATGGCAATTATGGATGGAATTAAATTTGCTGTGAATAAAGCCCAAAGAGTCTAAGCTGTAAAGCTATTAGTTTATGAAATAAGTAGATTCAAACGTATAAAAACCTAAAATAGCTTTATATTATCGAGCATATTCTGTTCATTGTACATCATACTAATATGTAATAAAGTGCCTAAAAAAAAATTCCTGATATTTTCAGGCTGTAAATAAAAACGTTAAATCAAAACTAATCTATACATACAATAAAATCGGTTAAGAATTTTTATTTGTGCGCACACGCTAATCTCCAGAACCAATTGGGACGCAATTTTCAGTGATGTATTGAGATAAGCTTGGGCTAACATTTAGTGTTTGTTTTATTTAAATCGGTTGACAAACCAAAAAATATTTTTAAGCCTAAGGGGCCATCCATAAATTACGTCACACGTTAATGGGGGGAGGGTATCACCGTAATGTGACATAGTGTGACGGGGGGGCACAAGCTTTGTGACGTAACATGTTAAAATTTGTCGTTTATTGTTTTCTAACTAGCTATTTTTTTTTGTTATCAGAAATATGTGACTTTATGTTGATTTTATTAAAGATTTAATAAAAATAAGAAAAAAATTAAAATAACTGTTTTCTTTAGATTATTTTTAAATATATATGCATAAATTTAAAAAATGTGTGACGTCACATCAGGGGGGAGGGGGTTTGAAAAATGTGACAACCTGTGACAAGGACGGGGGGAGGGGTTCAAAAGTCCTAAAATTCGTGTGACGTAATTTATGGATGGCCTCTAAATAGTGCAATTTAAGAAAATTATAAACCATTATATTTTATTGGTAGATGTCAAAATGTTATAATAAATCTAAACAACTTCCGTTGCCTACTCTCAACGAGCCAAAAGAAGTAGAACTACAAAAATATGACGTTTTCTGACGGGTTCGGTAAAAAGATTGGATTCGCCTTGTATTCGGGTCGTCTCATATTCGAGCTGATACTGTACTTACAAGTGTAGTTTATTTTGAAGTCGCAGAAAGCTTTTAATTAAATGTACATTCACGTAACGAGCTTTCGATTTAATACTCAACTTTGGATGATTACACAATAATTAAGCAACCGTGATCAGTTTCAAACATCCTCTTCTATGGAAAACCGTAAATCACTGCTACCATGGCATAGAATTAATTGTGAACACTAAACTACTATATACCTATGCCATCAAGAGCTTATACATCCAAAGCTTTCCCGTCAAATTTTCATGGAAACCCTTCAAACTACCCTCTGTGTACTTCTAGAGACTGCGGTGTACTGCTGAATATTGCTTTTAATATTAAGTTAGAAGACTTTTGATAACCCTTTTGACTGAAGTAACACAAATTACTTATTAATGTCGCGATTATTAATTATTTAACACACAAGGGATAATCAAGATATTAATTAAACGCATGTACATCCATGATTAAATGATATCGACCGCACACGTTTCCTACCTTCTGTTAATTATCAGAAATTGCAGCTTTCAAAATGATAATGGAATGTTGCAGTTTTGTGTCAGGAAGAACATTTATATCTCTTATCATTTTAAAACGAATAAAACATTGTAGGATGAGTGAACTTGTAGTAGATTCCTCGTAAACAATTACAAACTTTGCTTAATCGTGTTGTAATTGTGTCTTTATCAACCAATTCACCAAAAATAATGAATCAGAAATAATCAGGCCAATTAAAAAACAGTATGATTATTACAAATAAGACTCGTATTATGTGTTAAACAATAAATTTCAATTACGGACTTTTCGTTAATCCAGTTAGCGGTTCAGCTTTTGAGCTTGATTAAAAATACCACCTAAATATAACCTGGATAACAATATTGCATTAGTAATTAACGCATTTGATTGGAAATAGCTTTCGAGTTTTTTTTGTGCGTGTAATCTGAATGCGGCTCTTTGTTTTTTTTTCTTAATATAGGCGTACAAAAAAAATCCGGTGCCTGCACTTATGTACGCCCGTTGGAAGTTATACTTCTTTGTCGTTAAATATAACCACGTGTGAATAAAAATCATTATAAGACTAAGTATATTTATTAGTATGATTTATTATGATTATCGAAAATTTTTAATCTTATAAATATTGTTTATTGAATTTTATTAAATAATTTTAAATGAATAGATTAACTTGTGTATGTTTTGTACAAACTTATAGGAAAAAAAATGAAAAATGAAGATTAATTATATTTTATAAATTTTGAAAAATTATCAAAGCAAAGGATATAACAAAAATAAAAGAATTAAAAAAAATATTTTAATAGTTAAAAAAAAGGTGATTAATTCAAAATGAGAATTAAAAATCTCAAAATTCCAGTGTTTCGAAACGGCAATACTTTAATATAATTTATTGTTGGCCCCACTGACACAAAACTATTTACTTTTGTTGTTATTTATTATTACATATTACTTATTACTTATTATTTCATGTTAATCTATATTTGTTCTAAAATCAATTATTAAAAAAGTATAACTTCAAAAAAATGATATTTTCCTGAGAATCTTCGCAACGAAAAATACAGTTCTGGCGATTTGACTAATGAATGAAATTACGTGTGAATTTTCGTAAAACGTTATACGTGTCTTTTCAATAAAATCAAAAATTGAGGGGTAATTGGAGTGGAAATAAGATATGAAGTCGATATTAAGTAAAAGCAGCTTACTGGCAATAAAATGAAGACCGATGTGATATGAGCTTACAACATATTAATATTTACGTTATAGCTTTTAGATATTTATATCAAATTTGATTTCCATTCGTTTGTGTGAATACTTTATCAAATCTTCTTCGAACTTAATATAAATATATTGTTTTATTTATTCAAAGTAAATATTTATAATTATAAAAGAACGACTGATATTTTTTTTTAAATTGTAATTATAAAAATTTACATCAGCAATATGATTGTATTGCAATGACTTTTTGATCTTTGATCTTGTCTATAAGTTCAACTGCCCATAAATCGTTGATATTTGCTGACATTTTGACCACAAACAACCGCCAGTATTATGTTTATTACAATTAAAATGCAGTTGAATACTTTATTAAGCCAAAGACAAAAGGTTTTGTAGATTGTGATACAGCCTGTTAATTTATAGCTCCGATAACATTTTTCATATGAATATAGTACATGCATATGTTTCTAAGTAATTGCGAAATCTTTCGAAATAATTTCAGCTCGACTTAGAATAATGTAACGTAAAAACGTAATTGAGTGTTACTAGTTTTTCTTTTTTAGTCGTAAATTTTGCTGGTGCCCCGGCGTATAAATCAATTTTTGGTGTCGAGTTTAAAATAATAAATCTTACATTTGGACCTTCTACCTTTTTATCACAGCTGATGCTGTCGTTTTGTTAAGATTTGCGGCTTTTATGTTACAAAATCTGGTATTTGTCAGAAGGTATTTCGCATTAAAGCGCTACATAATGCTTCAATTGCAGATAATACAATTTAAAAGCAATTATACGTTGCATAATTGTTATTTAACTTTAAAGCACTGTTATATGATCAAATAGAGCCAATGTTTACCTTGTTTCATCCTTATTTCAATTAAAGATGGTATATGCTAAAGAGGAAAGGTGAGGCAGTGAAGTCTAGCAAAACATACAGAACTTCGCTTCGGTTTAAACAACTTACAGTCAAATATCAAAAACAATCGGACACCCACAAAATGTACAGTTTTTCTAGCTTAAAAATATAATTAAAAAATATATAAATAAAATTTTACTTTCAACGCGCCAAAAGAAGTATAACTTGAAAAATAGAAAGAAGCTAAAAAATAATTAATATTAACATTAAAAAAAGAGAGAAATCCAGATCGAGTTACAATTGAAAAAACGACAGCCTCTTTATATTTAACAAATTATGATGCTAGTTTGCGTCTCAAAAAAAATATTTAAAAAAGAAATTAGTTAAAAAAATATGGTAATTTGAATAAAATGTTAAAAACCTAACTTTTTTTATACGCATATTTTTTAATTACTTTTTCTTCTTTATCTTCGCCTTTAATGCAATTGTTCCAACTGCTCCCTATTGAAATAAATATATTATTCCTTTGATTTATTTAATCGGTCATTCTTTAGACGAAAGTGTTCATTCACTGGGTTTCTCGTTTTATACTATTTATAGTTAATTTTACAAAGTTTATGATCAAATTGCAATAATGTTTTCATTAATTCATAAACAAAAATAATTGTAACGGTTGTTTTGGCTTTATTAATTTGTTTACTATTTTTTATATCAAAATACCTTTCGTTGCAATAAATCGGTCATTCACTGGATTTTTTACCCTATTAAATAAGTAAATATTATCCAAACTTGTTAAAATCTTCCTTCTCTGCAATGCACACAAAAAGGTAAACTATTTCTCAGTTTACATGAACCTTTTTAAACGACCTTTTAAAGAGCAGGTAGCACAATAATCTTTCTTAAAAACGGTTGTAAATCAGCTTTTGAAAGGATTTCAAGTTTAAAGTCATATCTACTTATTTATAGCCAACCGTTAAACAAATTGGGGAAGAGCCAAATAGGCTAATTCCTATCCGGAACGATGTGCTAATTTACTGTTTTTTTTATGCATCAAGGTATTTGTCAAAACTTTTATAACAGACAGAAAAAAAAATCCGCATGTGTATAGTAAAAAAAAATTGGACATATGACAACTTTTTAGTTATCGTAAAAAAAACCTAAAATATCGCGTGTCACAAATGTTTTAAATTGAAATTACAAAAAAACTGAGCTTGACAGCTAAGTTTGTCTTCAGATCCGGTTTCGGCAGGTCAAATTATAACAAAATTTTCTAGATACGTTTCATCCCTACATTTTGTGCCGAAACGAAATGATTACAGTTTATTGAAAGCGGAGTTAGTTATTACAGAAAATTAAAGTTTAATGGGGCTTTATTGGATAGAGTTACCTTACATTATTGTGGCAATAAAGAGGGATCTCTTTGTAAGCTGATTAAGAACTTGTTTTGAATTAGAAAGTTGCTAAAACATTCCCGAAAATTTCCAACAGTCTTAGTTTAAACCAGTGTTACTCAACCTTTTATTTTAACATGCTCCACCTAAGTCATTCTAAAATTTTGATGCTCCCCTATGTAACATATAAATAGCTTTTTATATTTAATTATTGAATTATTTTATAAATGAAGCACAATTATAACTTGTTCGAGACATCAAGAAATCACTAGGAAATTATTAAGAAAAAAAAATAAGTAAATTTTCAAAACATATAAGTAGATAATTAAAAATCAAGTACGTTTTCAAATTGTCCCCTTTGATAAGGATATTGCCCCCGGCCGACTAAGAAAGTAAATTAATTATTGTGAATCGTGCTTAAAACCGAGTGTGCACATTCGAGCTCAAAGTGGCACATTCCGATCTCGGGAAAATGAAGCGCGCCGCTCCGCGTCGCGCTTCATTTGCTTCCCTCGCTCGGAAATGTGCCACTTTTCGCTCGAATGCGCACATCTTCGTATTTATTGAATTTATTTATATTTATTTTTACATGTGGTTATATTTAATTTAGTTACGCCAAAGAAGTATATCTTCTAACGCGCGTACATCTATACACGCACCGGTGTTTTTTTATTCTTAATTTCTTTTTGGTTTTTTTTTTGCAATACCTATGCAATGTTAACAAACAAATGAAAATATTAATATCTCAAATTAGTCGGTCATGTCCTGGCTGAGTATTACAATAAAACATACCAGTAAATGACCGATATAAAGTTAATCAAAATTAATAATTTCTTAGAAAGTTAAAACCATTAAAACTTAATTTAAATAATTATTTACAATATTAAATCAATTTACAAGCAAACTGCAATACAAATTTAATTATTATAGATATACACTGCTTTATTACTTTTTTTCTTGCACTTAAATGAAAAAGGAGGCATACAAAATTGCATAAATAAATGTATCATGAATATAAATTAATTTTTTTAATTGTTTTAATCATTATTTCTCATAACGGTCATTCACTGGTAGGTGATCGCAGACTAGACGTTTTACCCTACTAGTTTCTTATAAATTACTGTAAACTATCCACCAAATACTTTCTTTGAAAGAATAACAAGTTGGCTGTCTAAGAAAGTAAATTAATTATTCTGAATCATGCTTAAAACTGAGTGTGCATATTCGACCTCAAAATGGCACATTCCGATCTCGGGAAAATGAAGGGCGCCGCTCCGCGTCGCGCTTCATTTGCTTCCCTCGCTCGGAAATGTGCCACTTTTCGCTCGAATGCGCACATTTTCGTATTTATTGAATTTATTTATATTAATTTTTACACGTGGTTATATTTAATTTAGTTACGCCAAAGAAGTATAACTTCTAACGCGCGTACATCTGTACACGCACCGGTGTTTTTTTATTCTTAATTTCTTCTTGTTTTTTTTTGCAATACCTATGTAATGTTAACAAACAAATGCAAATATTAATTCCTCAAAATAGTCGGGTGAGTATTGCAATAAAACATACCAGTGAATGACCGACATAAAATTAATGGTTTCTTAGAAAGTTAAAACTATTAAGACTTAATTTAAATAATTATTATATTAAATATATTATTATATATTATTAATCATAATGTTCACGACCAATATCTTTTAATATTGTTTAATGTTAACTGGAATTAGACACTTTCAATAGTTGTTTTATTAAAAGTGTCCAATTCCAGTTAACATTACACAATATTATATATTATATTTATTATTTAAATAAATATTATTATATTAAATCAAATAACAAGCACACAGCAATATAAATTTAATTATTTTATCTATACATTTCTTCATTACTTTTATTTCTTGCGTTTAAATGAAAAAGGAGACAAACGAAATTGTATGAATAAATATATATATCATGAGTATAAATAATTTTTTTAATTGTTATAAACATTATTTCTTATAACGGTCATTCACTGGTAGGTGTTCACAGACTGGACGTTCTTTATAAATTACTGTAAACTATCTTCTTTGAAAGAATCTCTACATTTTGAGGTTCCCTTGAAAATATTTTTTAATGCAGCCAATTATTTGCAAAAGGTTGCCGACCCCTGAATTAAGGGATAAGATTACTTTACCTAACAAGCGATATACCGACTTTTTTGATTGTCACCCCTGGGCAATACCTGAGTTGCATATTACCCGAAAGCAATCATACGACTATCCGAGTTTTAAAGCTTCGGAATGTCTTTTTATTCTGCTTTTTCCGAAATAAATTTCTTGTTATAACTTTTACGATTATTTGTAAATAGGAAAAAAAAGAGAGCTTGGGAAGAAAACCGACATTGAACAATTTGAAAAGGGTTGCTATAAACTTTCGATTATTGGGCGGAATATTTTGCAAGCACTTGTGGTTTTTTGTTTAAGCGTTGCGAGAGAAAATAAAATCCTTAATTTTTCTGAAAGGGAGCTTTCATATAGCTGACAGTTCTTTCAAGTAGATAGAATGTTGTACGGCCGAAAAAGCTGAATTTTAATCAATATTTTAACTAGAAATTAGGTCGGTTAGCGTTTTCTCAGGAAAAATATTTTGCGATAAGTACACAGCTAATAGTGCAATTACGTCGGCGAAAATGTACATAACATAAGGGGATGCAAAATTTCCCCTTTCTCTACACTGTATTTGTAATAATCGGTTTACTACGATCCTTTTGAGTGGAACTTAAGCTTATTAAGAATGTTAGGAAACCGAAACTACACACGCTGGTTGTAGGAATAATTTTCCTATGCAATTAAATTTTGCTTTTTAAAGACCGCTTTAGTTTTGGGACAGATTAAAAAGTAAATTTATATATGAAGCAGAATTTTTCCACTACACTAAATTTCTTTATCGCGATTTCTTTGCACATGTATTTATTTGGTAGACATGAGAGGGAATTTAAATTGCTACATTAGGCGGTGTTCCAATATGCCTTCCTAAACCTAAATTATTTAATACTCGCAAAATTCCACAAATATCGTCTAAGCGTCATTATTAGTGGAACAATAAAAACAATTTCCTGCATTGCAAAAATCCGAATTAGTTTAGAAATAATTTATGCGAAGATTAATTAAGTTAAAATTTTTTATTGAATTAAATTTTTATGAAAGTGAAGGGAACGAGTATTTGTCAGGCCTGTTTACAATAGATGAAGATTTTCTTAGCGAAATTTCAAGGCTCGAATCAATTATAAGTGAATTAAAAATTTTCGCATGGCGAAGATAAATTAATTTAATGTTATGTAGCCTTCCCTTAACGATTCACCCTGTACGCGTTAAAATGGGAAGAGCTTTCAACGGCATTCTCGAACCTATTAACCCTTACATTAGTTGGATGAAACTTGAATTGTATAATGATTGATTTTGAGTAAAGATTCTGCGAAGGAACGTTTTCTCTTTTTATATAAATCTTTTGGAAAATATCGATGCATTTTAATTAAAGCGTTGGGTGATTTTAAAATCTTCCACGATTTTGATCAACGACAATGGTTGTTTAGGTTTTTGAAGTTGTACTTCTTTTGGCGCGTTGAGAGTAAAATGTGAGCGGGAAACGGAAGCTGTGCGCGTATATCTAACGAAAATTTGATAGTATGAAGTTGATCAACTAAGAAAGTAAATTAATTCTTGTGAATCACGCTTAAAACCGAGTGTGCACATTCGAGCTCAAAGTGGCACATTCCGATCTCGGGAAAATGAAGCGCGCCGCTCCGCGTCGCGCTTCATTTGCTTCCTCGCTCGGAAATGTGCCACTTTGAGCTCGAATGCGCACATCCACGTGTTTATTTAAATTACTTTTTAGATTTAAAAAAATATAGCAATGTATTCCAATAAAACGCCATATGTGCACATTTTTCCAAAATTCAAATGTACACTCGGCACAGCGTTGTAATGTTTAATTAAAATTCTTTAGAAAGTAAAATAATTATTGTGAATCATGCTTAAAACAGAGTGTGCACATTCGAGCTCAAAGTGGCACATTCCGATCTCGGGAAAATGAAGCGCGCCTTTCCGCGTCGCGCTTCATTTGCTTCCCTCGCTCGGAAATGTGCCACTTTTCGCTCGAATGCGCACATCCTCGTGTTTATTAAAATTACTTTTTAGATTAAAAAAAAATAGCAATGTATTCCAATAAAACGCCATATGTGCACATTTTTCCAAAATTCAAATGTACACTCGGCACAGCGTACTAATTTTTAATTAAAATTCTTTAGAAAGTAAAATAATTATTGTGAATCATGCTTAAAACCGAGTGTGCACATTCGAGCTCAAAGTGGCACATTCCGATCTCCGATCATTCCGATCACCTGTCTTTCAAATCAAAAACTTAAATTTAACCTTTTTCTCTACGGAAAAAGTTGTGGCGTTTATTTTTCAAAAATAACTGTGTAAGAGCAATAAATTAGAGATTCGGTGTATGTGATAGAAAAACAGTCTCGTAATTCTTAAGTAAAATTGCTTAGGGAGTGCCACTTCTCGCTCGAATGTGCAAACACCCTGTATTCATCGGATTGGATTGCATAAATAGGTCAGTTTGGGACCACTTAACGGAATTATTTATTTCAAAGTAAAATATCTGCCTAGATTTTGTAGTTTTTAATGTGGTTTTATTTTATATTATGTGGAATACCATCCGTAATTAATTTTTTATTAATTTTTGTTAAGTATAATTTTAATAAATAATAATAAGCTTAGAACTAGAAAAAGAGTGATTTCTCCGGTTTGCGACCACATTGTCTATTTGACAGCCAATTGCTAACATTTTACCTTAAACTTAACCTTTTATTTTAAAAACTGTTAAACACGTATATACCTAATATTTACAATTAGTCGCATCACAAGGAACCAAAGAAAAAAGCTAAGGGCGAATACACACTAACTTTTCACTAAAGTAACGTATTCGCTCTGTCAATTTTTAAAATGCAACTGATTTTAAACTCAAAATCAAAATAGATTTCAGATGCCATGATATGTTCTAGGATATTTGTATAAACTGATTAGTGCAATTATTTGACAGTAAGATGTGCTACAATTTCTTTTATTTAAATAATTACCGAAAGTGGTCGCACACTGGCGGTGGCTGGCGAACCGGCGAAGTGAGCCTACAGTCTTGTAATTTTTTCCTCAGAACTCAATTCAGATTTTAGAAAAAGGTCTAGCGTTAGTTTTTCTAAAATAACTGTATAAAAGCACTAAATCAGAGATTTGGTGTTTCTGCTATAAATATAGTCTTGAAATTTACTAAAAGAGATGATTAATATAGGCAAATCTTTTTAATGCGGGGTATGTGCGCGTTCGAGCGAAAAGTGGCACATTTCCGAGCGAGGGAAGCAAATGAAGCGCAACGCGGAGCGGCGCGCTTCATTTTCCCGAGATCGGAATGTGCCACTTTGAGCTCGAATGTGCACACTCGGTTTTAAGCATGATTCACAATAATTAATTTACTTTCTTAGACGGCTTACTTCATACTGTAAATTAATTATTGTGAATCACGCTTAAAACCGAGTGTATAGATTCCTAAAAATTAAGGATAATTGTATAAATTGATTCCTGCAATTATTTGCCTCCCTCACTCAGAACTGTGCCACTTTTCGCTGAAATGTGTACATATCCCGTATTTATTTTTGATTTGTTTACATTAATTTTTGGATTTACAAAAAAAAGCAATGTTCTCAACCAAAGCGACGTCTGTGCAGTAATAGTGCACATTCGAGCGAAAAATGCATTTTTTCCGAGACCAAATTGTACACTCGAATTTTAACTAAAATGTAACACTACACATATCCCTCGATGTACGCGCTTTTACACTGTTTACAAAAACGAAAATTCTAAAAATTTTCAAGAATGAAAACTATTTTTTCGATTTACACGTTTTTTTCTGGAACCTATCTAGCGTGTGAATCGGGGAATAGGTGACCAATGGGGAGGCTGGACAAGATTAGATTTTTTTAAGAAAGGCGCAGTAACATATAGTTTGGAAACCAACATAACGTGATTATATTAAATTTAGAAACACCGAAGAAGTATAACTTCTAACGTGCGGTTTTTTAAATAATATCAGGTCATGTTTATTTTCTCAACTACCAATGCGCGATTGTTTTACAAACAAGTTTTATTTACTTGTTTTGTTACAACTAAATAATTACGAAGGACTTCCTTTAATCAAGGTAAATTTGAAGCGCTGCAGGTAATTACTAAGGAGAACCTTAGGTAGGAAAATTTGAAGCTTTACAGTTTATTAAATTTTCCAAAGTTTTAACTGATAGAGCAGTAACTCATAATTTATTTGTAATGTAATAATAATTTATTCTCTAATTGAAATTTTCTATTAAGCAGGGAACATATTGCATAAAAGAAGACTTTTGCAAAGAAAATACGAACTTTGTTCTTAGATTTTTTGTAGAAAATTGCAATATTTTTCATAAAGTAAGTATTTAAACATTTTTATGAAAAGATATGGAAAAATTTGAGGTTTTAAGTGTGTTCTAACTTAATTTGAAACTAGAAAATGTGGTAATTTGTTATATAATTAACAAAAATGTTTTCTAAAATTGTTAGTGTTTATTATGCAGGATATTTTGTTACTATTTTATTAACACTCAATTACAATAAAATATACGGTTACGTCGTTGAGTGGAACGCTCCTGAAATTTAGTGTTGTAATTTGATGTTAAAACTTCATATTATTGTATTAAATCAAGCGAAGCTTTCGTATAAATAACTTTGTATTTTCCACACACATGAATATTTTATGAGTAGGTATACTACATTGAAAAAGTTTTATTAGAAATGGAAATTTATTAACGAGCGATTAAGTAAATTTAAGTCTCACATTTTTATACGTTATTTTTATCAAAGGAAGTCGACTAGACGATGCCGATTTGAATTTGGTTTGAAATTCGCAAACGGTTTCCAATAATTTCAGCATTTGCTTAAGCTTAGACGAACGCTGAACTTCTTCTATAAAAGCAATTACGGGATTCTTTTTAAAAATTACATTATCCTAGTAGAATACAAGAGCTATCGTTTTAAATTAAATTATACTTTTAATTAACTTAAAAAATCTTTTCATATAAAGCTTCCTTCTTTAATACCATTAAAGAAGAGAAAATATCGGTAATGGTAGCAGCGTTGGAGACCGACGGGAGGTCTTTTTGCGCTGTTTTCACACTAGTTATGTCTTTAACATATTTTAACGGGCTTTTCATATTGAATTAAAGGCAATATTGTTTCAAAACATTCTCGTGACTGAATAAATACAGTAAAATCTCTCGTGGAGACCACCTCCATAAGCGGGCCGTATGCTTCAGAACAGAGATATCGTAATTTAATTTTTCTTATAAATTTTACTCTAGGTAGAAATGGTTAATATGGAATATTTTATTAAAATTTTGACAGTTTATCCGGCTTAATTAATGTAGAATTTTCATTCTAATTGAAATATGATTTAAATAAATGTATTTACCCACTATAAATTAGAATAATTAATGTTTTAAAATGAATAATACCCTAAAACAGCGTTGGTGCATTAGTTTTTCTTTGAATTTCCAGTTGAATAAAAATATAATTTCAGTTACTAGTTAAATAGGATAAAATGGAATTAAAAGATTATGGGATTTGTATTAACACTTAATTAAATGATATTGATGGATGGATTCTCCATTAGTGGACGAATATTACTGGGCACGAAACCGATGTTAATACAACTTCATTAATAGTAGTTCACCCGGTATAAAATACAGTAAAATCTCTCGTGGCGACCATCTCTATAAGGAGATCAACTGTAAAAGCGGGCAGTATGTTTCCGAACCGTAATATAATTTTTTTTATAAATTTATCTCTAAGGCGGCCACTCTCTAACCCGACCGCGACCGTTTATTACGCGACCACTACATTTTAAAATATTTAAAATTGGAAAATTTTGTTTGTAAAATTTTGTTGTAAAAGCGAGCGTACGTTAAACAAAATGCATTTACCTGCATTATTTATGATTCTAAGCTCAACTGAGATTTTAATTCTTTAATTGGCTGTAAAGTAAAAAAATCTGCAGGCGTTTTTGGAAATTTGTAATTTTACATATTGACAGGTTCTTTGCAAATTGATTTCTTATGAGAAAGCTCTAGTACAGTAGAACAACAATTAGAAAATTCTGGAATAGTCAAAACGTAAAAAAGCCATGGTGCATTGTTTGGGCGTATATGTATACAGTAGAAACCGCTTATAACGACATCGGTTTGTACGACATACCGCTTATAACGACCAGTTCTAAGTTGGAACAAAAGTTTCAACGAATTTACAATATCCCGATAAATAAGACAATTTTGCTGCAGAAGACTAAAACTATTACAAAATAATTAGTTATTTTTGATTGTTTTGTACATGTCAAGTATATAACCGAGCGTCCTTGTGACCCATCAAATTTGGTCGTTATAACGACCAAATTTGATGGGTCCCTGATATGTCGCTATAAACGGTTCTTACTGTACTTAATAAAGAAATTTTGAAGTTTAAATAATTTTCAAAAGCAGACGTTCGCGCATTTAAAAGTTGCGAACCGGTTAGAGTGGTCTCCTTAGAGAAAAATTTATAAGAAGAATTAAATTAGATTATATCTGTTGTGAAGTACGTTGTCTAATTTTAAAAGTGGCCTTCTTAAATAGATGGTCGCCATGAAAGATTTTACTGTATAATTTATTAATTATAAGGATACTACTCTATTTATAATAACTTTGATTTAATAATAATATGATTCCGATAAATAATAACTGCATTTAATCTAATAGAATAGTCGTTATTACATTTGCATTGATTATCTATGTCTTTCTCTCAAAGACGACCACCTCTACAAATGACCAATTTGAGCAAGAATTGACTCTTGTCGTGTTAGAAGGGTTTTACTGTAGTTTTTTTAGAAAATAAATGCCACAACTTTTTTTGCATAAAAAATGCGAATTTAAGTTTCGGACTTCAAAGAGAGAAGATTAATATAGAAAAATCTTATCAATGCGAGGTATATGCACATTTGAGTGAAAAGTGACACATTTCTTAGCGAAGAATGTACAAATGATTCACAATAATTTAGGCCAATAAATTAGACAAAAAATCGGTTCAATAATTTTAATCGTTCCCTCTCACTCTTATTGACATGATTGTCGTATCTTTTCGCTCCCCTGCACTCATTGGTATGGTAAATACGTTTTTCGAACATAAAATTATTATGTACTAATCTAAATTTATAATTATGATTTGAAAGAGCGAAGAATAAGTAGACAAATTTAATAAATACGAGGATGTGCACATTCGAGCGAAAAGTGGCACATTTCCGAGCGAGGGATGCAAATGAAGCGCGACGCGGAGCGGCGCGCTTTATTTTCCCGAGATCGGAATGTGCCACTTTGAGCTCGAATGTGCACACTCGGTTTTAAGCATGATTCACAATAATTAAGGCCAATAAATTAGAAAAATAACCAGTTAAATAATTCTAATCATTTCCTCTCACTCCCATTGACTCGATTATCGTATCTTTTCGCTCCCTTCCACTCATTGGTATGGTAAATACGTTTTTAGAACTTAAAAGTTAATATGTTTTAAACTAAATTTAGATTTATGTTTTGCAAGAGCGAAGAATAAGTAGACAAATTCAATAAATACGACGATGTGCGCATTCGAGCGAAAAGTGGCACATTTCCGAGCGAGGGAAGCAAATGAAGCGCGACGCGGAGCGGCGCGCTTCATTTTCCCGAGATCGGAATGTGCCACTTTGAGCTTGAATGTGCACACTCGGTTTTAAGCATGCTTCACAATAATTTAGTTCAATAAATTAGACGAAAAAGCACTTAAATAATTTCAATTGTTCCCTTTCACTCCCATTGACACGATTGCCCTATCTTTTCGCCCCCTTCCACTCATTGGTATGGTAAACACGTTTTTCGAACATATTAACAAAAATATGTTTTGGTTATACTTTCAAACGATTATATATTAATTTCGTATAACAAAATATTAAACTTTATTAACGGTCGACCATCGGCAAAACTGCTAGTTATTAAGAAAAATATTTAGAAAAAATTTTTTTAAAGTTCAAGCATTCTTTACCTTTTCATTTTAATTACTAAAAGTGTGTATAACACACCTACAGAAGAATTTTTAATTTTACTTGACTAAGCTAGTAGCAATTATAGTTGTAAGTGGCAGTTCATCAAAGAAGGCCGACTACTGGCGAAATTACCGTACTATATTTATCAATATTTCAACGCTTTAAAACCATTTTTTTAATACTCATAATTAACTTATTTTGTCCATAAGATCGCTTGTGCAGTCTCAAAGCTTCCGTGTGTATAAAAAATTGACAAATCTAAACGATGTAGGGACTTTCTTCTCTTTATATTGTACACTCAACAGTAAAATATTTAGTACCATTGTTTGGCCACGGCTTTTCTTGTCGGCGAAAAGTGTCAAATTTCCGATCGAAAGGAAAAATTCTTATAATAAAATGTTTGAACAGATTACATTGTAGGGGGAATTATTGACATTCGACTGCAAACACTTAAAAGTAGGGCATCGCGACGTAAATGGGAAATGTGCATTATTCGTAGACATTGTAATTCGCATACAAACCACAAACAGTGCTAAATATGACACCCGCACCTTTGTCGACAGTTTCAAATACGAGACAAGAATGTCTCGGTTCATATTAAAACCTCATAGACATGATATAGGGGTTTTCATTGTTTTTCAGATTTATATTAAATAAAACGCTTTTCCGATGTTACATTTGTTCGTCGCAGTTTTAATTGAAGCGTGCTCACTGTTATTGGCAGAAACGCGAAATGCACGTACAAAGAATTTGTCAGTTTGCAGACATTTTATAAATTTGTCAAAAAGATTATTGCGCAGCAAATTTTTCTATTTTCAAATTAAAAATTCCCAACAAAGCAAACTTTAGACGAATTTATTCGATGCGTTCCGAACATACCTAGAAAATTAATCGTACAAATTAAAACTTTAATAAAACGGGGCTCTAGCTAAATTTGTACGATATATCGTGGAGTGCTTTGATTTTATTTTTTTAATTTACCTTCACTCTAGTAGTTCGTAAATGTTTTTAATTGTTTCCTCAATTTGCGCTACGAGAAGTATTTTTTGTTATTGCCAACTGAACGCTATACTTATTAGCAAATAGAACAAGAAAATTTTAATTTAAAAGCCACATCTTTAAATTACAAAATTGCATTTAATTTTTAATCTTAGTTTGCTTCATTACAACAATATATTTTAATAAACTATATGCGCTTTTGCAATTTGCGCTTTAATAGGCATTTCCTTTTGTTTAAATTGTAGATTAGATTTGTCTCAAGCTGCGCTTCTAAGCGTCGTTTACTTTTATTGTTCTTAATGTTTAAATAAAATAATCGATTGACATGTCGAATAAAGAAATTTGAAGCAAAATTAATTATTTGTCACGTAAAATATTGTTTCGTTAAAAATATGAGCTTTTATTTACAAAAACGAACTAAATTCGCGCAATTCCCTATGAAACACGTTCGAACATGTTGCAAAGAGAATTCTGCCGTTTTTTAAGCGCAATTTAGTTTTTGTAAATTGAAAATAAGCATTTTTAATTTAATATTTTTCTTTTTCCTACAATGCGTAATTTGTGCTATTCAAATTTAATGCCGTATTCAATATAGGAAAAAAAATCAGTGATTTTTGTTATCAAATGGAACGGAATCGAGTAGGCGACGCCCAATTAAATGTATCTATAAAAGTACAAATTGATATTTCAATGCATCTATGCACATCAGTTTATACAACCATGAAAAATATTCGAAATTGTGTGAATTCTGAATATATTATTTTCACCCGTTTTCTTTATTTGAAACGGTATCAAAGGGGTTCGTTTTAAAAAAGGACGAAGTTGACTGGGATTCGTTGAATTTAAAACAACGCCATCTATAACAAAATTGATGGTCCCTTGCGTTAGTACTTTCAAATGGATGCAATTTTGGTTAAATGTGTTTTTTTTTGTGGGATGGATAGTTTTTGAGTTAACCGACAGTATGTAAATAGACCCTCGTATAATGTTTTTAGACTTTGAACTCGGGTTATTTTTAAAATTTGACCAACATCGGTAGTAATGCAATATATATTCCAAAAACTGAGGTTTTTGGTTATAAGACCGATCGAAATTAAATAGGCGATGCCCTATTAATTTTTACAATAATTACAATTCTATTTTTGAGAACTTAAATGATATACAGTGAAATACCAAAAAGAATCGAACACTTGTAACTTTTAACGTAAATTTATAATTTAGTATACAATTAGTATACAAATTAAATTAATAATTAAATAAATTTTGCTTATTTAAAATAGCCAAAACGTATATTACAAAGAATTGTCAAAAAATTGTTTTAAATAAAAGATTTGCAACAACATATTAATTTTTAAATGTTTTTGTTTTTATTTATACATAATAGTGTCCAAATTTTTTTGTATCTTTCGTTTTCCATATTTTTTTGGTTTATAAATTTTTAAGATTAAATTTTTTAGTAAAATAAATTTCTGTTTCATGATTTTTATTTCACCACCTATTTTCTTGTGTGTGATTTTGTACAAAAAATTATAATATATTTTCAAGATAGAGAAACATCAAAAACTATACATTTTGTGGGAGTCCGACTCTATTTGATATTTGACTGTATGTTACTTTATACACATTTTTATAATATTGAATAATTTAAGAATTGCCTTAAATATAAAAATGATTCGGAGTTTAACAGACTTTTTGATTTGTAATTTTAGTACCCAATAGACTTCTATTTCAAAAACGGAGCAAAGTGCACGTCATCGTTTAGCGGTTAAAAAAATATTTCCAGAGTATGTTTACAGGGAATTTTTTATTTACTCGAAATAGATAATTGTAACATCGGTCATGAGATTTAACGCGGAGCGGCGCGCTTTATTTTTCCGAGGTCGGAATGTGCCACTTTGAGCTCGAATGTGCACACTCGATTTTAAGCATGATTCACAATAATTTAGGCCAATGAATTAGACGAAAAATCAGTTGAATAATTTTAATCGTTGTCTCTCACTCCCATTGATACAATTGTCGTATCTTTTCGCTCCCTTCCACTCATTGCTATAGTAAATACGTTTTTCGAACATAGAATTGATATGACTGAACGAAATTTAGATTTATGATGTGGAAGAGCGAAGAATATGTAGACAAATTCAATAAATACGAGGATGTGCGCATTCGAGCGAGAAGTGGCACATTTCCGAGCGAGGGAGGCAAATGAAGCGCGACGCGGAGCGGCGCGCTTCATTTTCCCGAGATCGGAATGTGCCACTTTGAGCTCGAATGTGCACACTCGGTTTTAAGCATGATTCACAATAATTTAGGCCAATGAATTAGACGAAAAATCAGTTGAATAATTTTAATCGTTGTCTCTCACTCCCATTGATACAATTGTCGTATCTTTTCGCTCCCTTCCACTCATTGCTATAGTAAATACGTTTTTCGAACATAGAATTGATATGACTGAACGAAATTTAGATTTATGATGTGGAAGAGCGAAGAATATGTAGACAAATTCAATAAATACGAGGATGTGCGCATTCGAGCGAGAAGTGGCACATTTCCGAGCGAGGGAGGCAAATGAAGCGCGACGCGGAGCGGCGCGCTTCATTTTCCCGAGATCGGAATGTGCCACTTTGAGCTCGAATGTGCACACTCGGTTTTAAGCATGATTCACAATAATTTAGGCCAATGAATTAGACGAAAAATTATTTGAATAATTGTAAACGTTCCCTCTCACTCCCATTGACGCGATTGTCGTATCTTTTCGCTCCCTTCCACTCATTGCTATAGTAAATACGTTTTTCGAACATAGAATTGATATGACTGAACGAAATTTAGATTTATGATTTGCAAGAGCGAAGAATAAGTAGATAAATTCAATAAATACGAGAATGTGCGCATTCGAGCGAAAAGTGGCACATTTCCGAGCGAGGGAGGCAAATGAAGCGCGACACGGAGCGGCGCGCTTCATTTTCCCGAGATCGGAATGTGCCACTTTGAGCTCGAATGTGCACACTCGGTTTTAAGCATGATTCACAATAATTAATTTACGTTCTAAATAATTTTAATTAAAATTTTATAATATCGAATAATTTGAGAATTGTCTTAAATATAAATTTTATTCTGAGTTTAACAGACTTTTTCATTTGTAATTTTAGTGCCCAATAGACTTCTATTTCAAAAACGGAGCAAAGTGCACGTCATCGTTTAGCGGTTAAAAAAACATTTCCGGAGCATGTTTACAGGGAATTTTTTATTTACTCGAAATAGATAATTGTAACAAACGGTCATGAGATTTAACTAATAGTCATCGATTCACTTGAGTATGTTTTTCCTTTTTTTTTCTAAAGGACTGCCGCTATAAATAATTAATCAAAAAAGTAAGTAGATAGCGATTTATATAAAACGCTATCCAATGTTTAATCAAATGAAAATAAGACTTGATTTTGAAATAACAAAGTGTTGTTTTATTTATTGAACCACCCATTTACTTACATTTTAAGATTTTAATGTATACTTCGAAGAATAGTGTTTTTGATAATCTAAATGAGTTTGAAATGTTGTAGAGATAAATAAATAAGTTGGAAAAGTCATTTATTCAGGACGAATGCGCTTCTAAAATTGTAAAATTCAATTAATCTTAAACGATGTTACAATAGTCCGACTTAGGATTGAGAGATAACGACTCCTCGTTTAAGATATAATTAAGAATAAGTAGTATTTAGAGAGATACGCTGGGCGAAACTCGAAAATACCACGATTTTATGTTTGGAGATCAACAAAACAAATATCATTAAAGGTAAATGTTCTCGCTACACATTTACTTAATACGGTTCAGCTTATTAGTACAAATATGTTAATATTAATTAGACTTAAATTTAACAGTTATTTTAAAAGTCATTACGCTTAACCACTCCTAAGCAATTTTAATTATTTCACTTTGCCATTTCTCACACCTTTTCTTTGGCTTAAAACAAAACATCCAGTAATTATAATAATTGCTATTACTGCGTTTAGTGTACATTGTTTGGATTTTTATATGAAATGTTTTCTCATATTTTCTTCAGGGCAAATGATAAAAAGCTAACAAAAGCACAAATGCATTAAATGAAATTTCCGTTAAAAGTTGACGTAAAAAAGAGAACTTAAAATTTTTCCTACTTTATGAAATTTTTGAAATGTTTCCTGGTAGAAAATATATAAAATATTGACCGGTTCAACATAATAGTACAAAAATTTGTATTATAGAAACGTTGCTTTTTGTCCTCTTTTTGACTATTGTATTCGGGCATTTTACAGGGTCGTAATTAGACGGTTTTTTAGTAACTCAAAAAAAATGTGCTCGAATGTGCTTTTAAGAATGAATCACAATAATTAATTTACTTTATAAACAATTTTAATAAAAAATTACAAGACGTGGTGTTTTTAGAGGTTGCAATTTGGTTATTTTTTGGAAGTAGACTCCCATTTTTTTTGCCAAGACGCAAACTTATAATTTAATTGATGTAAAAAATCAGAAGATTAATTTAACAAAATTTACAATAAATAATAAATTAAATTTAAATTTGTTGTTTAAACGATTATTTAAAAAAGAATGCAGTTTTTTCAGGGAAATTTCTTTTAAAAAGGCATGAAATTATGAAAGCAAAATATATAAGACAAGAAATACGAAGATGTGCGCATTCGAGCGAAAAGTGGCACATTTCCTAGCGAGGGAGGCAAATGAAGCGCGACGCGGAGCGGCGCGCTTCATTTTCCCGAGATAGGAATGTGCCACTTTGAGATCGAATGTGCACACTCGGTTTTAAGCATGTTTCACAATAATTTAGGCAAATAAATAAAACGAAAAAGCAGTTGAATAATTTTAAACGTTCCCTCTCACTCCCATTGACGCGATTATAGTATCTTTTCGCTCCCTTCCACTCATTGCTATAGTAAATACGTTTTTCGAACATAGAATTGATATGACTAAACGAAATTTAGATTTATGATATAAAAGAGCGAAGAATAAGTAGAGAAATTCAATAAATACGAGGATGTGCGCATTCGAGCTAAAAGTGGCACATTTCCGAGAGAGGGAAGCAAATGAAGCGCGACGCGGAGCGGCGCGCTTCATTTTCCCGATATCGGAATGTGCCACTTTGAGATCGAATGTGCACACTCGGTTTTAAGCATGTTTCACAATAATTTAGGCCAATAAATAAAACGAAAAAGCAGTTGAATAATTTTAAACGTTCCCTCTCACTCCCATTGACACAATTGTCGTATCTTTTCGCTCCTTCCACTCATTGCTATAGTAAATAAATTTTTCGAACATAGAATTGATATGAATAAACGAATGAATTAAAAAAGCGAAGAATACGTAGAGAAACTCAATAAATACGAGGATGTGCGCATTCGAGCGAAAAGTGGCACATTTCCGAGAGAGGAAAGCAAATGAAGCGCGACGCGGAGCGGCGCGCTTCATTTTCCCGATATCGGAATGTGCCACTTTGAGATCGAATGTGCACACTCGGTTTTAAGCATGTTTCACAATAATTTAGGCAAATAAATAAAACGAAAAAGCAGTTGAATAATTTTAAACGTTCCCTCTCACTCCCATTGACGCGATTATAGTATCTTTTCGCTCCCTTCCACTCATTGCTATAGTAAATACGTTTTTCGAACATAGAATTGATATGACTAAACGAAATTTAGATTTATGATATAAAAGAGCGAAGAATAAGTAGAGAAATTCAATAAATACGAGGATGTGCGCATTCGAGCTAAAAGTGGCACATTTCCGAGAGAGGGAAGCAAATGAAGCGCGACGCGGGCGGCGCGCTTCATTTCCGATATCGGAATGTGCCACTTTGAGATCGAATGTGCACACTCGGTTTTAAGCATGTTTCACAATAATTTAGGCCAATAAATAAAACGAAAAAGCAGTTGAATAATTTTAAACGTTCCCTCTCACTCCCATTGACACAATTGTCGTATCTTTTCGCTTCCTTCCACTCATTGCTATAGTAAATAAATTTTTCGAACATAGAATTGATATGAATAAACGAATGAATTAAAAAAGCGAAGAATACGTAGAGAAACTTAATAAATACGAGGATGTGCGCATTCGAGCGAAAAGTGGCACATTTCCGAGAGAGGGAAGCAAATGAAGCGCGACGCGGAGCGGCGCGCTTCATTTTCCCGAGATCGGAATGTGCCACTTTGAGCTCGAATGTGCACACTCGGTTTTAAGCGAGATTTACAATAATTAATTTCCGTTCTAAATAATTTTAATTAAAATTAGACGCTCTACAAAAAAGACCTAATTACATTTTTCGTTAAATCCATTCTTTCAAAAGTTATTCGAAGTTTAAGGTCGAGTAAAAATTAATTTATCGTTTTCTTTGCTTTAGACAGTATTTTTTTTACTTGATTGATAAATTTGAGTCTATATATTAAAAATACAATTTTTTTTAACTAAATTTATTAAATTTCTTCAATTGATAACTAATTAAAATTTAATTTCGCTTTAAGAATTTTTAATCCATTTTAATCCAATTTAACTAATTCCAAGAATAAAAAATACACGGTTTTTTCAATTAAGAATTATTTCATTGATACATATTTTTATGTATGAACTTGCCTTTTTATTCTTCCCTCCCCGGCCCCTCTTGTTTAGATTTTTCAAATTTTAGTCAGTACTCGAACTTGAACTTTGAATAACTTTTAAAAGACTGAATTTAACGAAAAACATCCTTCCAATTATCATCATTGTTCTAAAAAGGACATTGGCTTTTTCAAAAAAAAAAAAAAGTTTTACACAGATTTAAAGAATTTAATATCAATTCAAAAAAGCCAGAAAATATAAAATGTGAATTTTGCCCTAAAATTAGCTTTCTCCAAATTTGTATCCTGGATACGATCCTGCTACTTTAGAAGAAAAGCCGAATTATATTTAAAGCATTCTCTTCGATGTTCGAATAAATTTTCCCGATTTCTAAAAAATTCAATAGCTAACGAATCAGAATTTATATTTTATGCTGTGTATGGATGAAAAAACTTAAAAACAAAGCGTTCGAGACCATTATACACATTTTGTTGATAAAGGATTGGTCTTAATAGAAAAACAACTACCCCGGTTTAAAAAAAAATCGAGCGCAATACATACAGGCAAAAAAGCTCTTTTATTTCCTTTTTTCCGGTTATTTATTGTTAGGAATTTAGATAAATACTTTGGGTATTATTGCGATGTAGTACGGTGAATAGGTTGTGCTCGTGTATATAATTTTGAATTATTGTTAGTTCATAAAACACATACATGTTACGATCTTATCGAGTGTAAAAGCGGACTTATATAATACACAGTTACTGTTTGTCGATCTCGTCCTTAGTGCATTGCGCCCTCATGGCTCCGGCAGTTCTTGGGTCGGTTACCATGACGACCAGATTTCTGTCGTTGTTTGATAGTTTTCCGACAAGCACCATTACTAATACAGGCCCATTCGTCTACGCTAAATAAATTCAAGTAACCAGTCGGAGACTGAAAATTAAATAAAACTCCCCATTTATAACAGATAGGGTTAACTTTTCCCTAATCCCTAAATACGTCATTTATCTCCCCATGAAACAATCCTTCTACTATGGAAAACTCCATTTTTTCTCACAATCTACTAAAATTTTAAGGATAACACTTCGGGGCGATCATTAATTACTATAAAAATATGGATATTTAAATTATGATTAATGGTTAGTAAAACTACTTAAAAAATTGCCGAGTAACACCCTTCAACGTAATCATTTTTGTAATAAGGACACACACCAATGGCGCAGTTTTTAAAACGACTTTCCCACTTTTTTTATACATATATACACTGGGTGTTCCACGAATAAGTACTGCAACTTAACCTACTTATAAATGACTCAAAGTCAAGTGACCTTATGTGTAATATTTTTTAGTTATGTTATCTTAAACTTCAATTTAGAAATGTGTAAAAAATACCTTATTTTTTAGAATATTTGAAAATTTTTGTTGAAGTCTGTTGTAACGATGTCATTAAAGTCATAAGTATGGAGGCGGCGCTGTGTTGCCATTCACCGAAAAATTAAAACGTATTTTTCTCGAAATTCTTTGGATTTAGGACATAGTGTATATCATTTTTTACTGTTTAATTGGTGTCAGGTATCACCCGGTTAAGTTTCAGTACCTATTCGTGTGACACCCTGTATACATAGATTTCTCGGAAACGGCTCTGGTGATTTCAATGAAGTTTGTATTTTTTTTGTATTTAGATAATATTTTGCTCCCTAAGTTTATCTAAATAGGTGTATCGCTGAAAAATTGCGTTTTCACACACACAATTTTTTTTTACAGCTTTTTTCGAATAGGAATTGTGAGTTTAAGTTTTTGATTTGAAAGGGAGGTGATTACATTTTTGTGAAACTTTTTGCGCCCCCCTGCACTAAAAGTATAGTCTTAAAAAATGACTTACCCACCATTTAATATTCTACTTTGCAATTTTTCATTTATACACAATTTAAAAACAATTAGAATTAAATTTTTAATAAGATTTATAATCTTAATGTTTTGCATATAAAGTTGGGACACGTTACCGTCGTAATTCACGTCACCTAACTTACTATTAGTTATTTTACTAGGGAATTAGTTACTTTTATAAGTTTGCATTATCGAGTGGTAATTATTTGAGCGAAAATAGCAGTTTTCCTCTTAAAGTGTTCAAAGTGTCATTAAGCGGCTTACAATAAAACGAAAATGTTTTTTAACAGTTTTATTTTATTAGTTACCCCCTTCATCAGTTTCACCCTTTAAATTTCATTAATCGATTTTTAAGTAATATCGATTTTTAATTAGAAAATTTGAATTTGAGAATTAGGATCGTATTTCGGTAACGGAATTTCGCGTTATATAAATTTTCATCAAAATCTATAAATACCATTCATTAATAATATTGTGAAAGTTTTTTCTTTTAATAATAAAACCCCATAAAACCGAAACGACGCTATATTTTGGGAATTCTGTGTTTGTGTATCCGCGGTTTAATTATTAATCGGTAATAAGTGTGGGCAGGGAATGTTCATAAATTTTTCCTCGATTAATAAATTTCTCCAAGTTAGGGGTAGGGGATTCATCCGCAACTGCTAAAAATGTATTTTATCCCATTTCATTAAACGAAGGTACTTACATTTAACGAGTCCTAATTTTCAACGTGAAGGGAACCGTCTGCTTGCCAGAATTAAATACAAATGGAAAATATTATTTCGAGAAGATTAAAATGACGAAGAGGATCTTCATAAAAGTAATTTGTGGGTTCGTTATCGCCAATCGTTTCAAAAACTCTACAGTGTCTACGGTTTGCTTTATTCGGGCATATATAAATTAATTAACTTTTAAGAGCTTATTTTAATGCCGAAATAATTTAGGGTTCGTATTTATTTAACTGCCTAAGGGATCATAAGAAGTGAGAACCGAAAAACAATACGTCTCACTTTTAGCATTTACAAGCCTCAAATGAAGATACAGGGTTGAATTTAAATTAATATTTTCAATTTCTTCATTTAAATTAATTGCTAAATATTATTTTTCATACGATTATTGTGATTTTTCGTTAGAAAGGTTTTCCCGCGAAATTTGCTCTACACTGTTAAAAATATCTATTGTAATATTACAAAACATTTTAAAGTATTTGTTTTGGACAATTACAAAATATAAGTATACACTGTTAAAAATTTTCGTGGTAATTTTACTACACAATTTACCCCCAACTCAGTTTGGGAATATTATGAAACATTTGTTGCAATAATACTAAGTATTTATCAAATTTTTTTTTCATTATTAAAGTTTTTAGTTTTTTTGCAATGAATTTAACGAAAAATGTAATGCGGTCTTTTTTGTAAAACATCTAATTTTAATTAAAATTATTTAGAACGTAAATTAATTATTGGAAATCACGCTTAAAACCGAGTGTGCACATTCGAGCTCAAAGTGGCACATTCCGATCTCGGGAAAATGAAGCGCGCCGCTCCGCGTCGCGCTTCATTTGCTTCCCTCGCTCGGAAATGTGCCACTTTTCGCTCGAATGTGCACATCCTTGTATTTATTTAATTTGTCTACTTATTCTTCGCTCTTTTAAGTCATAAATCTAAATTTCCTTTAGTCATATCAATTCTATGTTGGAAAAACCTTTTTACTATAGCAATGAGTGGAAGGGGGCGAAAAGATACGACAATTGTGTAAATAGGAGTGAGAGGGACCGATTAAAATTGTTCAACTGATTTTTCGTCTAATTCATTGACATAAATTATTGTGAATCACGCTTAAAACCGAGTGTGCACATTCGAGCTCAAAGTGGCACATTCCGATCTCGGGAAAATGAAGCGCGCCGCTCCGCGTCGCGCTTCATTTGCTTCCCTCGCTCGGAAATGTGCCACTTTTCGCTCGAATGCGCACATCGTCGTATTTATTGAATTTGTCTACTTATTCTTCGCTCTTTTAAATCATAAATCTGAATTTCGTTTAGTCATATCAATTCTATGTTGGAAAAACTTATTTACTATAGCAATGAGTGGAAGGGAGCGAAAAGATACGACAATTGTGTCAATGGGAGTGAGAGAGACCGATTAAAATTATTCAACTGATTTTTCGTCTAATTCATTGACATAAATTATTGTGAATCACGCTTAAAACCGAGTGTGCACATTCGAGCTCAAAGTGTCACATTCCGATCACGGGAAAATGAAGCGCGCCGCTCCGCGTCGCGCTTCATTTGCTTCCCTCGCTCCGAAATGTGCCACTTTTCGCTCGAATGTACACATCTTTGTATTTATTGGATTTATTTACATCAATCGTTTTTTTTTCAAATCATCATAAACTAGGTCATTCCAATAAATTTAAAATTTATATTCGCAAATGTTAAACTTTTAATTTTTTTATTTACACTGTTACCTGTACAAATACGGTTCTGTAATTTTTAACTAAATTTTTTTAGGAAACAAATTAATTATTGTGAATCGTGCTTAAAATGGAGTGTCCACATTCGAGCGAAAAGTGGCACATTTCCAAGCGAGGCAAGCAAATGTAGCGCGATACTGAGCGTATTGACTTTTTTTTTTTTATAAAATATGTTTAAATAAATTACAACGAGGTATAGAACAATAAAAACAATCAATTATGCTTATGTGTGTTAATCTGTCAAAAGCTGTTTTCTAATAATCTATAAGTCCAATAGTTCGATTACATGAATTGGAAGCTGTTTCCTCTTATCAGTTTTTTCTAAATATTGCTACGATTTTTTTTTTAATTTTGCCTAAATAATCAATTCATGAATAGTAACCTATGGTCCAAATTTGATTAACTTTGAACTTCCACCTTAAACGCCATCTTTTTTTTATAAAACTATTCTACGTCATTGAAATCTTACAACTTGCATCTTATTTTAATAAAGAATTGGTAAAGTTGCAACACATTTCTGTAATTTTACTATACAATTGTTTTGTAAATTTTAGAAATATTTTTAACAGTGTATTTATGCAAATCCTGGGGTAATGAGGGCGCGCAAACGAGCTAATAACATATGGACCGTGAGTAATTGTCGAAACCATACCGATAGAATTCTGAAAGAGAAAGGATGCGATAGGGCAACCTATTGAGGGTTAGTACATTACGGGGTTACCAAATGCAATTTGTCTAGTGGAACTAATCCCCACGGTGATAACTTATTAAGTTAGGATTCCGGTAGCTGCAGGGAATTTGATTATAGCACACGCTTTCATGGCATTTCGTTTAGATGGTTGCAAGCATACCCTTATATCTTCTACTTGTGGCATCCTTCCCTTAAAATTCAATCATACATCTTCAAATTGGTTATCCCCCCTGTATACATCGGCTCAATAAACGATTCGTTTTTGTACAATTTGGAGAGCACTCGAAATTTCATACAACCCCCTAACCGTTCCATATTTCCATTGAATACGCATTTCAAAAGAAAAACAACACCATTCCACCGAAATTACTGTCTCTTAAATATCTGTTTAACTCAACTTAGAAGTTAAAAAAGAAATTCATAAATATTTAGCACACGCGTGTATCCCAACTTGCCAGATTTAGGTTTCTTTTTTGAATTTAAAATGTTGGAGATTATTCTTGATTTTCTTATCTAAAATCCACAGTTTGAATTGCACGTTATACGAGGAAAAAATAAACAATGCTTTTAAGGCGGCCAAAGGACACAATTTGGGCCTGGATTTGAGCATCCTCAATATTTAGAAAGTGAACAGATCAACAATTTGTCTGTTTAGCAATCCCCTTTAAGTAAACTTAAAACGTTAAGCAACAGGATATTTGATCCAAATAATCGAATTTCAATTTCCCTACGCACTTTGAAACTCGTTTGAGGCTTGCAAAAGCATAACTTGGTTGAATCACTCTGCAATATATTTCCAGTAAAGTCTAATAAAATTGAATTTCAGAGTTCTGATAACGTAAACCAATTTCCGGACAGTGCAGAACAACCGGATTGAAAACAGGAAAAATGTAACGGAGATACACTCACGTTGTCGATCGAAGTATTTTCAGTATTGTCATATTATATTTTATAATTAGAATATTCTACAAATCAGCGCGAGATAAAATTTTAAAACGATTCGCCGGATAAAAATTACATGGGCTCCATAAAACCTCTGCCGTTGTAATAGAATAGGCATTGTACTATGCAAACTTGCTTATTCTTGAGGCTTTGCCTCCTTAACCTTCCGCATACTAGCTGACTAAATGTCACATGCCTTACTAGGTGGGGTTTGCCATACCCCGAACATAAAATGATATAAAATCCACAAAATTGCACTTTATGACAGTTAAATGATAAGAAATATATTTTAATAACCAATAATGAATAGGTTCAAGTAAAACACATACGGTCGAACTTCCATAAGTCGAACGCCGATAAGTCGAATTTTTGATAGTTCGAACTCGAACCTGTTTCCTTAAGATTTGCCTATCGCAACGTTAATATTTTTATATTGATAACTCGAATTTCGATAAATCAAATTTTTCGTTAATTCGAGGCGTTTTACAATTCATTAAATTCAACTTTCCATTAGTAAATATGTCGATAACTCAAAGTTTACAACTTTTCTTAAAATTACGCTACCTGGGAGAAGATTAAGGACAGGTTGGTTCGGTGTTATTGCTGCTTAAAAGGTCTATTGTATGAAAAGGTTTTATACTACAAGCTGTTTTGACGGTGGCACTTCAATTGGATTTGAAAACTAATTTATGTTTAAATGCTTTATAAACAGTTATGAATTTTAAGATGGTTTTACCGTTTATTTTACAAGAAAAGAAACTATTTTTGCATTTTAGTTTTCAATTTGGTAGTTATTCGTCGAATACGAGGACTAAAAAATGTGTTATACGTCCTTTATAGTTTGTAACAGAGTATAACAGAAAATCGAAAAAAAATTAATACTTTTTCTAAAATTATTTACGTATTAACATGGAGTGTAAACGAAAATTAAAAAGTTTAAGCATAAGGGAGAAAATTAATCTTATAAAAGAAGTGGAACGTGTGCTCAAAAGAAATAAGGATATAGCTAAAGATTTTGGTATTCCCGCAAACACTTTATCAATCATTTTAAAAAACAAATATCTATTTGTAGCTGCTGAAGATTCAAATGACCACCATTCTAGAAAAAGGCTAAAGGAGTCTGCTTATCCCAATCTGGAGAAAGCTATGATTGAATGGTTTCGGTATGCACACAATAAAAATATTCCGATTTCGGGACCTGTACTGTTACAAAAATCAGAAGAGTTCGCGCGCCCATTACATTATGATAATTTCAAAGCAAGTCAGGGTTGGTTGGAGAATTTCAAAAAAAGGAACCTCATCATTCAAAAAGTAATATGAGGTTACAGTGCAGAAGTGTCTGAAAACGATTGTGAACTTTGGAGGCATAAAATCTTAACACCATTACTGCAAGAGTATGAACATAGCAATATTTTTAACGCTGATGAAACTGCTTTGTTTTTTAAATGCTTACCGGATAAAACTTTGACTTTTTTAAATGAAAAGTGTTCCGGTGGGAAACGCAGCAAGTGACTTTGATGGTAGGAGCTAAAAATGAATGATATATATACCTATACGTAAGTGTGTAACTGACTTTTTTTAATAACTCGAATTATTGATAACTCGAATTAATTTTGGTGTCTCTTCGACTTCGACTTATCGAGGTTCGCCTGTAGTTATTTATGCATTGGAATAGACTTTTATTAATAAAATTATAAAAACTTAACTTCTTTTTACAATAAACTATTTTTTTGAGTATTAAATTCCAAAGGTCCGTGTCAATTGCGATACCGAATATTAAAAAATCTTAACACGAATTTCATTCTTGCCTCCTTATTGCAATACAAATTAATTTGATGGCAATTTCTTAATGATTCGCAATAATTTAGACCAATTAATTACACGAAAAATTAATTGAATAATTTTAATCGTTCCCTCTCACTTGCATTGACAAGATTATCGTGTCCTCTCGCTCCCTTCCACTCATTGCTATGGTTAAATACGTTTTTCAAATATAAAATCGATATTTACTAAATTAAAATTTTTGCTTTGAAGGAGCGCACGGTAAATTATACAAATGTAATAAATACGAGGATGTGCGCATTCGAGCGAAAAGTGGCACATTTCTGAGCGAGGGAAGCAAATGAAGCGCGACGCGGAGCGGCGCGCTTCATTTTCCCGAGATCGGAATGTGCCACTTTGAGCTCGAATGTGCACACTCTGCTTTAAGCACAATTTACAATAATTATTTTAATTTGAAAGAGTTTTTAATAAAAAATTATAAAACTGTTGCTATACTGGAAAAATTAAATCTCTAATTTATTAAAACAAATTAATTGTTTGATTTGAAAGAGGGAACATTAATATAAACAAATCCAATGAATACAAGGATGTGCGCATTCGAACGAAAAGTGGCACATTTCCGAGCGAGGGAAGCAAATGAAGCGCGACGCGGAGCGGCGCGCTTCATTTTCTCGAGATCGGAATGTGACACTTTGAGCTCGAATGTGCACACTCCGTTTTAAGCTTGACTACGAAACGTCCCGTTTTAACAAAAAAAAATGTCACGTTAGTTATATCCCACCTCGTACACGGGGTTGCCAGACTTGTGGATCAGCGGGCAAATATTACATGTTTTTTGGCGGGCCATAATTTTTTTTTAAATAATTATTGATAAACGAATATTTGAGAGCTTGAATCAAGTTCGAGGGCTTAATTGCAACAACTTGCGGGTCGTATCTGGCCCGCGGGCCGCATTTTGGGGACCCCTGCCTTAAAACACACCAAATTAGTGCTTATTTCAATAATACGCTATAAAGTGAACCTTGAACTAGTTATTTGTTGAGATTAATTTCCTGAAATACCTGTGGAAATGTTTTGTTTATCAGTCACGTATTATTATCATTTAAGATATTATGAAAATAAATTAAAACCGGAGCGTCTGTTCTCAGAATTAAGAGATTTTGTAAATAAAATAAAATTAGATCGTATGATTTTTCATTCTATTATGAATAAATTCGTTGCGCAAAAAATTGTAGTATTTTCTCGAGTCGAAATTTAGCACCTTAATAGAGTCTGGAAGTTCTCATTAGTATTGTTTTTTTTTACGGATTAATAACAGCGAAAGCCTTAAGTCCAAAAATATCGAGATGTGTCTGTATTAAAAATTTATAACTCGATTGCTTGTTGTAACATGTTAAAAAACTTTGGTATTTAGAATGCTTAGCTTTGTGACATCAAATGAGATCTTAAGAACATTGAGTTCTCAAAAAAAAATTAGAAAAAAATCACAAGTACTAAAATATAAATTTCTGAAAACAATATAAAATTTTGAAAGAACAAATAACTTGATTCTTGAATATTTTGAACGACTTTTGTTTTTTGATTTCCTTACATTTTTTTTAACGTTAAATGTTATCGTAAAATTCTTTCGGGCTGCCCAGAGTAATTTTGGAATAAATGTAATTGAAGAATTTTGATTTTTAAAATTAAAAAAAACAATACAGTCAAACCTCGTTAGTATAGTACAGGGGTGGCCAAGCTCCTTGATAGTCCGAGCCATTTTTCAAAATTGGAAATTTTTCGCGAGCCGCAATTAAATACGTATTTAAAAGGTATGCAAAAATTTATTAATTTTTTTTTAAATTTAAAAAAAAAATTGTTACAACGTTGCACTTAGTTTTTCATATTTGTTGCCAGTAATTTAAAAGACATTTTGAAACACAAACGGAACGATAATAATTTTTTAAAATATAACAGCACAAAAATGAAAAGGGAACTCGGGTACATTTATCGAGAGCCACAAATAATCCTTCAAAGAGCCGCATGTGGCTCGCGAGCCGCAGGTTGGCCATCCCTGGTATAGTACCTTATTAATATGAACTCCTCGTTAGTGTGGACAAACATGTTCATAATATCGAGGTTCGACTGTACTCACCATCTCAATAAGTGTTATCTACTATTTATGTAAAAATACTCATGATTACATATTATTATTTTTAAATTGAGAATTTTGAGTTGTAACTAAGGCGCTAATTATTCATACGCGAGGTGAAAAGTATAAAAAACTCTGATTTGCTGAATTTTTAATATATTTTATGCGTCACTAAAATATTTGAAAAATGTAGAGCCCTTTTAAAAATGAACGAAGCAAAAAATCAGAGCAGCGTTAGTTATTTGCTATCACATTTTCCTTTAACAACTATTAATATAAAATGTCAAAATGCCATTAGGGAATATTACACTGAAGCGAAACAAAGTTGTGGGTGATATTGCACAACAGATAGTTTGCTTGTCTTCAAAAGTTGTATCAAATAAAGTTACAACAGGTAATGAACCTAACTTGCTCGTATTTCACACACAATATGTGTGTTAGTAACTCAATCAATTCGGAGCTCTCGCTACCACAACAAACAATACTCGCGCTGTCAATTTCCCGCATTTGTTAAACGTTTCAATAAAACCGTCTGTGGGGATAGATAGAATACGTCTAAAATAGAAAACAACCACCAATGTGCTTTCCATATTAGGTTGAATTTATTACGCTAGTTATCAATCTACTACACAATCTTCGCCTGTGATTTAAAGCGAAATTCTTTTGTGAAGGTAAACGCCGGAAATGCCATTCTCACCATTAGTCATGTTCGAAGAACAGATTGCAATCAAAGGATGAAACCACATTATAAAGTGACCAGACGTACAGCACTTTATTCTATTGTACAGCAATTTCATTACACGTGAGCTCGAGTAAAATGAAGGATATCTTAAACAATATTGCCCTATTCAAATCATTTATATATCTACGTATAAATAAATAACGTGTTTTGTAATTTCAACCAAATTGTTTATTTTAGAATTCTCAAATGTAAGTTTTTGAAGTTATACTTCTTTTGGCGGATAGGAGGCAATGGAAGTTGCGCGCGCACAATTAACGAAAATTTGATGGTATGAAGTCGGCCATCTACGAAAGTTAAATTAATTATTGTGAATTATGCTTAAAACCGAGTGTGCACATTCGAGCTCAAAGTGGCACATTCCGATCTCGGGAAAATGAAGCGCGCCGCTCCGCGTCGCGCTTCATTTGCTTCCCTCGCTCGGAAATGTGCCACTTTTCGCTCAAACGCGCACATCTTCGTGTTTATTGCATTCGCCCAATTTATTCGTCGCTTTTACAAATCAAAAATTTTAATTCAGTTCGGTAAATATCGGTTCTATGTTCGAAAAACGTATTTTTACCATTGCAATGAGTGGGAGCGAGCGAAAAAATACAAGAAAATCATAAATACGAGTGAGAGGGAACGACAAAAATTATTTACTAATTTTTCGTCCGCAAAATTATTGTGAAATGTTGCTTAAAACGGAGTGTGCACATTCGAGCTCAAAGTGGCACAATCCGATCTCGGGAAAATGAAGCGCGCCGCTCCGCGTCGCGCTTCATTTGCTTCCCTCGCTCGGAAATGTGCCACTTTTCGCTCGAATGCGCACATCCTTGTATTTATGAAATTTTTCTACTTATTCTTCGCTCTTTTAAATAATAAATCTAAATTTTGTTTAGTCATATCAATTCTATGTTCCTAAAACGTATTTACTACAGCAATGAGTGGAAGGGAGCGAAAATATACCACAATTGTGCAATGGGAGTGAGAGGGAACGATAAACATTATTCAACTGATTTTGCGTCTAATTAATTGTCCTAAATTATTGTGAATCATGCTTAAAATCGAGTGTGCACATTCGAGCTCAAAGTGGCACATTCCGATCTCGGGAAAATGAAGCGCGCCGCTCCGCGTCGCGCATCATTTGCTTCCCTCGCTCGGAAATGTGCCACTTTTCGCTCGAATGCGCCCATCTTTGTATTTATTGGATTTATTTACATCAATCGTTTTTTTTTTCAAAAAATCATAATCTAAGTCATTTAAATCAATTTAAAATTTATATTCGCAAAAGTTAAACATTTAATTTTTTTATTTACACTGTTACCTGTACAAATACGGTTCTGTAATTTTTAACTAACATTTTTTAGGAAACAAATTAATTATTGTGAATCCTGCTTAAAACGGAGTGTCCACATTCGAGCGAAAAGTGGCACATTTCCAAGCGAGGGAAGCAAATGAAGCGCGATGCTGAGCGTATTGACTTTTTCTTCCTTTCTTTATAAAATATGTTTAAATAAATTACAACGAGGCACGGTGGGCTAGGATCGACCAAAACAATCTTTTTTCTAAAACATAGTTATTTCTATGTATTTGACTACGAGGAAACCGATTTTGAAAGAATTTTTTGAAATCGGTGAGTTAGTTTTTAATATAATTCCGAAAAACCGAAAAACCCGAAATTTCGGATTTAGCAAGATTTTAAAAAATCTGAGGTCCTACGATGTTTAGGATCGTTTTACTAATTTTAGAATGTATTTATTTGTCAAAATTGGTTAAGTGGTTTTGTAGTTATTGCAAAAAAAAACGAAAAAAATTGACAAAAACGGGTAGTTTTGAAAAATCATATTTCCGAAACCGTATTGATTTTTCCTCAATAGTATTTTTTATAATTTAAAGAAACACTTCAACTTTCAAAAAAAAAATAAAATTGAGTTTTTAACTGGAAATTTTTAAAATACGAATTTTGAATTATTTATAGAAAATATGAAAAATATGGGGGGAGAATACAAACTTAAATTGGAGTTTGATATTTCATTTAAAACATTGTTTTGCGTCTTAATAAAAATTAATTTAATTAATGCATAAACTCCAATTTAAGTTTGGATTCTCCCTGCGAGGTATCGAACAATAAAGACAATCAATTATAGTTATGTGTGTTAATCTGTCAAAAGCTGTTTTCTAATAGTTTGGCAAAAGAACGGCTAAAAATTAAAAATCTACAAGTCCAATAGTTCGATTACATGAATTGAAAGCCGTTTCCTCAAATACCAATTTAAATGTACATATATTATATCAATAACTTGATTTTTTTTATAATTTGAAGAACTTTTATAATTCCTTAGGTACATTAGTAAAGTGCTCTGCTATCGGTTCAAATATTGGATAAATTTAAGACTTCCAAAATAGCAACCACAAGAAAAAAATTAAATCACTCACAAAAATAATGGCGTTTAAGCCCTTTTCTTCCACGCTGGATGGACCTACCTTAAAAACCCTTTAAAGATGACTTCACAATGGGGGGTTTGGGGCAGACCCCATTGCCTCCGTCCCGCTCCACCTCCTCCACCTTCTCTTCGCTCGATCAGCTCCGGCCAAGTATTCCTGGACATCTTCTGGATACACATTTTTAAAAAACGCCCGGTTTAGTTATTTAAGGGACTCAAAAATATTTATAACTGGGTGGATAATCACTCGATTAAAAAACTACGATTTGCAAATTCGAAATTCGCAACACTCGACGATAACTACCAATTAGGGTAAAACCGCATTACAGCCCTGTAAAAAAAACTCGTAAATAATCAACATCGATTCGCTTTAAATAAATGAAATAATTAGAAAAATATTAATCATACAATTGTAACATACGCCAATGCAACCCTCTTTACTTATAGCATTGTGGCATACGAAAATTAGTATCATTCATAATTGTTGCAATTAAAATCATACAAGGCTGCGCTTTGGTACAAACAATCGACAAAAAATTATCAACATTTTGAGTCAGAACAGCAACACGTACGCAAATTTTAATTGCAACAAATAATTAAGAAAGTAAAAAGCGTAACTTACTTGACAGAAGCACAGGGCGACTTAAACAAATGGTTAGCTAGGTTACCAGCGGCGTGAGCATTTGTTTCACCGCAGCCTTCTACGTTTCTCTGTAACAGAAAATGGTTTTAATTACGAGGACCGCCAATTTTAAATTATATAAAACGTTTTTCGCGTGCTGGCATTTAATAAACAAATATTAATTATTTGTTTAATAATTCCTTTCTTAGCAGTACTTATTATTATTATTTACCTACAATTCGGTTGGTAACTTTAATTCGTATACCATAAAGGCTTTCACTACAGGACGTCTACTTTGTTCGATGTTAACCACTTAAATGATTCACAAAAGCAAATTCGAAAATGTTCTGCACGTATTGATAAAAATTCAAATCGAATATAGTTATCACTTTTAACAAACTTAACTTTGAGGTCACGTACACCTGGTATCGATTTAACAATTTAATTTAAACTTCTGTTTTGAAAAAAAATTTAGAAAATTATGCTAGTGTTTTTAAAAGTGAATTCAAAGTGGTGTTTTGGGGGGATGCAATTGGGTTATTTTTAAAAGTATAAGCAAACTTATAAATTTAACTTTTAATAACATTTATAATGTATATATGCAGTCTTTAATATCTTAATTTGTTGAATATAAAGTTAGAACTAATGCCGTCACCTATTGTACTATTAGTTATTTTATTAGCGAATTACCTACTTTTACAAGTTTGCATTATCAAGTGGTAATTATTTGTGCGGAACTTGCAGTTTTCTTTTGTTAAGTGTTCTAAATGATATTAAAGAGCTTACAAAAGAATTAAGCTATTTTAATAGTTTGATTTTATTAATTATCTTCTTCACAAATTTAACCTTTCAATTTGATTAATTAAATTTTAACTGACTTTTAAGTAATATCGATTTTTAATTAATAAATTTGAATTTGAAAATTAGTAATTAAAGATCGTATCTTAGGAGCAGAATTTTGCGTTTTATAAATTTTCATGAAAATCTATAAATACCAACCATTAATTAAAAATATTAAATAATTTGTAATAGAAATTTCCGAATTAGAAATTTTTAAGTTTTGCAAATTAAAATTGATACAACAAAAAAAATAAAATTTGCTATTAGTAAAACTTGGGTTTTGCCAAAAAAATGCATTTTACGGTTCTCTCCTCTGTTCTTCTCTAAATTTTTCAATAAAACTCTGTTGGTGAAATTCGCACCTATCTCCCGTTAAAATGTTCAAAAAATAACAAAGTTAGGGATTATTAGAACTGATTGATAAGGAAATAAGTTATATATCCAGATCTATTCATATCAATTGTATTGAAAATTCCAATAAGGCATTGTTTTTTGTTTTTGATTTTATCTTGTACTAAAAAGGTCAAATATTATGAATTACTTTTGTTTACAAATACATTTTTACAATGAAATTGTGAGTTGCTAAAATTTAAATTTTGTTATAAAAAAACATTGACTGCCTTAACCATAATTTTTTTTAATTATATTTCATTTTCAGTTCTAACTTGTTTACTGGAATCTTTTTGTAGTTTAAAATAACATTTCAATAGAATTACAAACACAGAAATTTTTTAAATTAAAATTGGAAAAAAAATAATGAAACCTATAAACAAGCAAGTTTATATTATTTAATATTTAATTATTTTAGTGAGGGGCTTTGTGTGGCGCATATGTTACAAATACAAAGTTAGAAACAAAAAAAATATTCTGTAATATTAGAAAATTAATTAACAACAAAAAGGACAAAGTTCGTGTTGAATATAAGCCTTTTTCGCTTTATATCAGTGGTCCTTTGTTGTAAGTGTCATTTAGAACTAACAGATATAACACTTTGAAGCTCTAAGCAAATTATGTAAACGGTGAGTTCTAACCCTTTTGACGAGTTATACCTTTTCGTCACACAACTGCCCTTTCTTATTTGAATTAAGGGAAGAATTAATTTTAGTTGAGAAAACTTGGACGTTTAATTATGTTTAATATACCTAGCTCGACGTAAACGACAGAAACACCTTTAAAACTTTTATTAATATTACTTGTGTATTAAAATTTCGAGAGTAAATTTAATTTGCACAAAAGAACTTGGTTCGCCTATCTTTTTATGGGAAGAGCTTAAAAATAACTTTCTGGAAATGGTTGGAACGGATGCGGCCGTCGATTAGTTGATTATAGTTTTTTTTTGTGAAGTGATACTTCTTTTGAGCAGGCTACGGAAGTGGCGCGCGCATAGCTATTCATACATCATGATATTGGTTGGATTTGTCTCCTTTTCAAGTCAAAAAATGAAATTTAGATTTTCAATTCGAAAAAAGCTGTAGCGCTTATTTTTTTCAATTAACTGTTTAAACGCACTAAACAGAGATTTGGTGTTTCTGGTAATAAATATAGTCTGGTAATTTTTAAGTCAAACTTGTTAGAGAGTATATTAATTATTGTGAATCGTGCTTAAATCCGAGTGTACACATTCGAGCTCAAAGTGGCACATTCCGATCTCGGGAAAATGAAGCGCGCCGCTTCGCGTCGCGCTTCATTTGCTTCCCTCGCTCGGAAATGTGCCACTTTTCGCTCGAATGCGCACATCGTCGTATTTATTGAATTGGTCTACTTATTTTTCGCTCTTTTAAATCATAAATCTAAATTTCGTTCAGGCATATCAATTCTATGTTCGAAAAACGTATTTACTATAGCAATCAGTGGAAGGGAGCGAAAAGATACGACAATTGTGTCAATAGGAGTGAGAGGGAATGATTAAAATTATTCAACTGATGTTTCGTCTAATTCATTGGCCTAAATTATTGTGAATCACACTTAAAACCGAGTGTGCACATTAGAGCTCAAAGTGGCACATTCCGATCTCGGGAAAATGAAGCGCGCCGCTCCGCGTCGCGCTTCATTTGCTTCCCTCGCTCGGAAATGTGCCACTTTGAGCTCTAATCTGCACATCTTCGTATTTGATAAATTTGTTTACATTAATTTTTGGATTTAAAAAAACTAATAAATTGGTCAATAATTTAATTAAATAATTTAATAGTTTTCTCCCACTCGCACCAACGAAATTGTCGTATCTTTTCGCACGCTTCCGCCCATTGGTATGGTAATTACGTTTTTTGAACATAGCATCCATATTTACTGAACTTTTAAGTTTAATGATTTGAAAGTGAAAAGATTAATTAAGGCAAATTCAATAAATACGAGGATGGGCACACTCGAGCGAATAGTGGCACATTTCCGAACGAGGGAGGCAAATGACCAAATGTACATCCAGTAATTATAATAATTGTTATTACTGTGTTTAGTGTACACTGTTTGGATTTTTATATAAAATGTTTTCTCATATTTTCTTAAGGGCAAATGATAAAAAGCTAACAAAAGCACAAATACATTAAATGAAATTTCCGTTTAAAGTTGACCTAAGGAAGACAACTTAAAATTTTTCTTACTTTATGAAATTTTAGAAATGTTTCCTAGTAAAAAATATCTAAACTATTGATCGGTTCAACATAAAAGTACAAAAATTTGTATTATAGAAACGTTGCTTTTTGTCCTCTTTTTGACTATTGTATTCGGGCATTTTACAGGGTCGCAATTAGAGTTTTTTTAGTTACTCTAAAAAAATGTGCTCAAATGTGGTTTTAAGAATGAATCACAATAATTAATTTGCTTTCTAAACAATTTTAATAAAAAATTACAAGACGTGGTGTTTTTGGAAGATGAAATTTGGTTATTTTTTTAAAATAGACTCCCATTTTTTTTTCGCCAAGACGCAAACTTATAAATTAATTGATGTAAAAAATCAGAAGATTACTTTAACAAAATTTACAATAAATAATAATAATTAATTAATTAATAATTGATATTTAAAAAAGAAAGCAGTTTTTTGAGGAAATTTCTTTTAAAAACGCATGAAATTATGAAAGTAAAATATATAAAACAATTAATACAAAGATGTGCACATTTGAGCGAAAAGTGGCACATTTACGAGCGAGGGAAGCAAATCGTAATGTGCCACTTTGAGCTCGAATGGCACACTCAATTTTAAGCATGATTCACAATAATTTAGGCCAAAACATTAGACGAAAAATCAGTTGAATAATTTTAATCGTTCCCTCTCACTTCCATTGACACAATTGTCGTATCTTTTCGCTCCCTTCCACTCATTGCTATAGTAAATAAGTTTTTCGAACATAGAATTGATATCACTAAACGGAATTTCGATTTATGATTTAAAAGAGCGAAGAATAAGTAGATAAATTCAATAAATACGAGGATGCGCGCATTCGAGCGAAAAGTGGCACATTTCCGAACGAGGGAAGCAAATGAAGCGCGACGCGGAGCGGCGCGCTTCATTTTCCCGAGATCGGAATGTGCCACTTTGAGCTCGAGTGTGCACACTCGGATTTAAGCTCTATTCACAATAATTATTTTACTTTCTACAGAATTTTAATTAAAAATTACAACGCTGTGCCAAGTGTACAATTTAATTTTTGAAAAAAATGTGCACATATAGCGTTTTATTTGAAAATATTATTATTTTTTTTTAAATCTAAAAATTCATTTAAATAAATACGAGGATGGGCGCATTAGAGCGAAAAGTGACACATTTCCGAGCGAGGGCAGCAAATGAAGCGCGACGCGGAGCGGCGCGCTTCATTTTCCCGAGATCGGAATGTGGCACTTTGAGCTCGAATGTGCACACTCGGCTTTAAGCAGGATTACCAAACATCCCGTTTTAACAGGAAAAAAAATTCGTCACATTAGGAATAGGTGAACTGTGAGGAGACGCCTAGTTTAGATTTTTTTAAGGCCAAAGAAGTATAACTTCAAACGCGGGTACATGAGTACGCGCACCGGATTTTTTTATAATTAAGATGAGACTCTACTGAATAGAGTTTAAGAAACATCTTCCACTTTGTCGCGTAATTATAAATAATAGCGGAATAAGCGCTCAAGTTTTGGATGTTTCTAAGGGACAAAAGTTTTCGTCGGTTTAACACAAACAAAACATAGTTCATCTTTAGTTTTATATTGTTACACCCTTCCATGTTCATTTGGGGTTTATAAAATACAAGGGCTTTGTTAATTTTGTACCTAACACGACCCCAATTTTACCACATGAGTAGCCCTATTTGTAACACGATATCACCCTTTGTAACATTATGAATGAAATATTTAATTATTCAAACTATCGATTTGTGAAATAAACCTAAGTAACGGACACCGACAATAAAGGAATTGTTGTTGTTACCGAACTTTGCCAATTAACATGCAACCCTACCCAAATGTGTGATTATTGAGAAACTTAATCCTACTGTGATTATGTACTCGCTATTCCATGAATTCGTAGGAAATTCGATATATTGTGTATTCTGCTGAAAAATCTAAATCGTACAAAATAAATTAACATTTCTTTGCCGCACAATCGCATGAGAGTTGAATAACCGCGATAATCAGTTTTATTACAATTTTCTAATTGAAGCAGTCTTTAAGCTACTCAAGTTGAGCATTGTTTACAAATAATTGCTGAATTACTCTCTCTGTCCAAAAAATAAGTCACCGATTTGGCATTTATTCTTTTCCATAAATAACTGGCCATTTTTTCAAAAATATTTATGACAAATAATTTCTATTGAAGCACTTTTAAAAAAAAACATTTTAGTTATAGGAATTAAACTCAATCTATCAAATGTCTGATTTTAAACATTCGCGTATGCGAATATTGACTTGTTAGAACAAGTATAAGTGACGCTTCATAAAATCACATTAAAACTGCCATTTTAATTCTTATATCCTGTTACTAAAGCAATGGTACAAAAAAATACACAATTATTAAATTTTATTTGGATAATTTAAAAAAATTGACATATTTTATAACATTTATACAGTGGTCGCCAGATATGTCGGGTCATATGATTTTTTTGAAGTTATACTTCTTATGGCGCGTTAAGAGTAAAATGTGAGCAGGAAATTTTATGTTCAAAAGACATATTTACCAGAGAAATGAGAACGATTAAAATTTATTTAGTTACCCCGCAAAAGTATAACTTCTTAGCCGTATATTTAAGTACATGTACCGGTTTTTTTATTAATAGCAGCATGAAGATTTTGATATTCTATAAAAACGTGCCACCATCTCAAATTAATAATACATTGTGAAAGTAAGAACAGGGACCGAAGGTATGAGGGGTAATTGCCAGAAATAAATTTTGGGCATTACAGAGTCTATTTTAAAAGAGACAGGAAAACGTTATTAGAGAAAGTCTCACATGGTAGCCAAAGTATTAACAACCAACATTAATAAAAACTAAAGATCAGTAGCGCCCTCTTTACGCGATATGGTTCTATTATAAACAGATATTGCAAAATTTTTCTTCATACCTTCGGACATTGTTTTTTACTTACACAGTGCAATATTAGTTTGAGATGCTGACACGTATTGACATAATACAAAAATCTTCAAACTGCTACTAATTAAAAAAAAAACATCTGGCCCGACTTATCTGGCGGTCACTATATAAGTTTCATTTAAAAAGATGTTATATTTGGTATTGAATGATCCCAGTATCTGTCTAATATGCAAAATCATTTTTCTATGCATATACCAAAATAATTAAATAATTAATTATATCAAAATAATTAAAATTTTTTTAAATTTTTTTGAACAACACCTAAATCACCTATTATATGTGCCTTCTTTGCAATAGTCTTTGCTTCCTTCCTGCTAATTATAAAGACGAAAAAAAAACAAAGAATGGATAACATGTAAAACCGTAAGTACTAATCCGTTGTCAATGAAGATTAAAGTTTGAAAAGTAAAATAAATCGACGACGTTCTAGTTTTACAAAAGTTTATTCAAGAGAAATTTCTTATTATGAAATATGTTTCCAAGAGTTTTACAAACTAAAGATTTGATTTCTGTTATTAAAACAAACTAAGTATTTGTTCACAATGTTCATAATTGTATAACAGTAAATTGTAAATAATAAAATTGTAATACTATAAATATTTTCCAATGTACTTATTATGTTTAAATACCGTTAATGTTATAATATACTAGTATTTGCAATAATTCGAATATAAATATTTGAGAATACGAATACAGTAGGACACCCATTATCCGGGGTTCACGAATAATCGAAAACCCCGGATAAATGAATCACAATTTTTTGTTGATTAATTGTGCTAGGTCAGAATTTTAACTAAGGAAAATTGTGTAAAAGATATAATTTGTATTAAAAAACAAAAGTTTTACATTACTTTACAATATGTATACAAAACTACATACATATGTATTTTTAACACTAGAACTACCAACATTTGTTGTATACCGATTTTTACCAACCGGTCAAAATGACCAGATGACTTGTGCTTGCAAAGTATTAAATATGATTCAATAAATTTATTGTTTAAAAAAAATAGAATCGTTTACAAAAAATAAGGTTTATTTCTTACATTTTTCTTAAAAAATTTTAGGAAAAATATTTAAATAAGTTTAATTATACAAAAATAAAAGTAACAAGGAGGAAAAAAGAAATATATGGTTTTATTGAATACATATATTTAGAAAAAGTCATGACATATTCAAAAAATTATAAGTAAGGTTTTACATAAAAATCTTGTGATGAATTTTTGAAACCGGTCATATTGACCGGTTGGTAGTTCAGGTGTTAATAAATAGCGTTAGAAATAAAAAACACCTAAACAAATGGACTTCTCGGGAGCCCGGTTGATTGAAATCCCGGAGATTAGAGCCCCAGATAATGGAGGTCCTACTGTATTTATAACATTTTTAGTCAGAGACATGAAAGGAAGCTTTTTAATAGAGGATCCATCAGTTACTATTGACCTATCATTTAATAATTGTTTTCCTGAGTGCCAAAGTCCGATAACAGTTTATTTTGATACAATTTTATCAGCAGTAGTTTTTGATTGAAGTGAATCACTTTTTAGCTTAACGATGTTACGGAGCTCTAAGAATGAATGGTAGAAAGTTCGTCATGTATTTGGAGCCAAAAACATTGTTTGAATTGTTCAGATTCGGAAGAAACCAAAATTTGAAATTTCGCGTTAAGACACGTACGGTTTTCAACGAAACACCTTTCTTTTACAAATACAGTCGAACCACGATAAGCCGAATTTTTAATAACTCGAATTATTTTTAGTTTTTCTTCAACTTCGACTTATCGAGGTTCGACTGTAAATTAATTTTATTGACAAATCATAATGCTATTTTTGTTGTAAAATCTGACAATTACTTATTAATATTTAAGACATGGTTTTCTTAATCTTTCATAAAATCACAAATCGGACATATATTTTTGGACAGAGGGAGTGTGTTATAATAAAAAAAAATCGATGCGCGTTGGAAGTTATACTTCTTTGACGTACTTAAATTACAAATAATCACGTGTTAGTGTTTTTAAACAGATGTTTTAGAAAAATAAACGTTGTAACTTTCTTCGAATAGAACATCTGAATTTAAGTTTTTGATTTGAAAATAGAAGATTAATATAGACAAATCCAATCAATACAAAGATGTGCGCATTCGAGCGAAAAGTGGCACATTTCCGAGCGAGGGAAGCAAATGAAGCGCGACGCGGAGCGGCGCGCTTCATTTTCCCGAGATCGGAATGTGCCACTTTGAGCTCGAATGTGCACACTCGGTTTTAAGCATGATTCACAATAATTATTTTACTTTCTAAAGAATTTTAATTAAAAATTACAACGCTATGCCGAGTGTACATTTGAATTTTGGAAAAAAGTGCACATATAGCGTTTTATTGGCATACATTGCTATTTTTTTTAAAATCTAAAAAGTAATTTAAATAAACACGAGGATGTGCGCATTCGAGCTCAAAGTGGCACATTTCCGAGCGAGGGAAGCAAATGAAGCGCGACGCGGAGCGGCGCGCTTCATTTTCCCGAGATCGGAATGTGCCACTTTGAGCTCGAATGTGCACACTCGGTTTTAAACACGATTCACAATAATTAATTTACTTTCTTAGACAGCCAACTACAACTACAGACTTTTTGTTAGCTGTGCGCGCGCAACATCCATTGCCTGCTAATATTTTACTCTCAACGCTCGCCAAAAGAAGTATAACTTCAAAAAGTAATTCTAAACTCTAAATTCGTATTTTTTGAAATGCAAAAAAATGGATAGTCAATATGTGTGGATATTTCCTTACAAGTATTGGGCAGAATATCCCACAGGTGCTACAACAAGATATTTTGGGGTAACACAACTGGGAATAAAACCTTGCGACTTCCAATAAAATTTGCTAAAGGGCAACACCCACTTCTCCAAAGGCAAACTTCATGCTCACAAATTCCTATAAAGCTTATGAAGTTTTTACGTTAATATTTTGATTACTTACTTCTTTATTATTGTAACGAAATGTATTTTTAGACAAATCCGTCCAATTAATTGTTTCTAATTTATAATTAATAAATAATCCGGGCCTTTGCGTTTTTGCCTTTGGGAACGATCCGAATTAATTATTAACTGAGGACAGCTCAGGTTTTTAGAAATTTATTTATAAATAAACTAAACTACGAACCGATTTGAAGTTAATTTAAATTTACAGATTCAATTTAAACTTCTCACTTTTTCTAAATATTAAATGTATTTCAATTCGCTTTTATTACAAAAACTGGAAAATGTGAAATAAAAGAAAAAAGCCAGTTTTGTATTCGAGTTCCGAAGATAAATTTTTGATAAACATTCTTTATAAATTCATTAAAGATTGGTGCGAGAAGCATCCATCAGTGTTTTATTTTAAATTTACAAATATTTAGCATTTTATACCTGTTTTACATTATTTAAAATTAATGACAATCAAGTAAATTGCTAAATTTAATATTTTTTTGTTTTGATTGTAATTTTGAGATAAAATCTGGTTGTACAGGTGTATTATTTATAGCATGTTTACAAAAAAGAGAAGAAATCTCACATTTAGCGTTATTGCAAAAATTTTTGTTCATTCTGTAACAACTATTTATAATAATATCATTTATTCGGGGAACTAAGTTTTGATATTTATTGGATCGACAAGAAAGTATTTTCGGTTTTCACAAATTGATGGCGTTACACTTTTTTATGTTATGTGTGTTAAACCGTGAAAAGCTGTTTTCTAATAGTTTGGTAAAGAAATGGCCAAAAACTCAAAATCTACAACTCCAATTGTTCGATTACATGGATTGGAAGCTGTTTCCCCAAATACCAATTTTAATGTTTATATTTTATATCAATAGCGTAATTTTTTCTAATTTGAAGAACTTTTATAATTCCTTAGGTACAATAGTAAAGTGGTCTGCTATCGGTGCAAATATTGGATAAATTAAAGACTTTAAAAATAGCAACCACAAGAAAAAAATTAAATCTCTCACAAAAATAATGGCGTTTACGCCCTTTTCTTCCACCTACCTTAAAAACCCTTTAAAGATGACTTGACAATGGGGGGTATGGGGCTAACCCCATTGCCACCGTCCCCGGCCACCTTCTCACCTCTCCATCAGCTCCGGCCAAGTATTCCTGGACATCTTCTGGATACATATTTTTAATAAACGCCCGGTTTAATTATTTAAGGGACTCAAAAATATTTAAAACTGGGTGTATAATCACTCGATTAAAAAACTACGATTTGCAAAATCGAAATTCGCGACACTCGACGATAACTGCCAATTAGGGTAAACCCGCATTACAGCCCTGTAAGAAAAGCGTCATAATTAATCAACATCGATTCGTTTTAAATAAATGAAATAATTGGAAAAATATTAATCATACAATTGTAACATACGCCAATCCAACCTCTTTACTTATAGCATTGTGGCATACGAAAATTAATATCATTCATAATTGTTGCAATTAAGATCGTACAAGGTTGCACTTTAGTACAAACAATCGACAAAAAATTAGCAACATTTTAAGTCAGAACAGCAACACGTGCGCAAATTTTAATTGCAACAAATAATTAAGAAAGTAAAAAGCGTAACTTACTTGACAGAAGCACAGGGCGACTTAAACAAATGGTTAGGTAGCTTACCAGCGACGTCAGCATTTGTTTCACCGCAGCCTTCTACGTTTCTCTGTAACAGAAAATTGTTTTAATTACGAGGACCGCCAATTTCAAATTATTTAAAACGTTTTTCGCATGCTGGCATTTAATAAACAAATATTAACTATTTGTTTAATAATTCATTTCTTAGCACTACTTATTATCATTTACCTACGATTCGGCTTGGTAATTTAATTCGAATATCAAAAAGGCTTTCACTACAGGACGTCTGCTTTGCTCGATGTTAACCACTTAAATGATTCACAAAAGCAAATTCGAGAATGTTATGAACCTATTGATAAAAATTCTAATCGAATATTGTTATCACTTTTACAAAAATTAACGTACACCTGGCATCGACTTAACAATTTCTTTCAAACGTCTGTTTGAAACAATTTTAGAGGTTATCCTACTTTTTTTAAATGACAATTAAAAAGTGGTGTTTTTGGGGGATACAATTTTGTTATTCTTTTTTGAAGTAGACTTACATTTTTTTGCGCTGACACGCAAACTGATTGATGTAAAAAAATCAAAAGAATATTTTAATAAAATTCCATTTTCCCTCGCTCGAAAATGTGCCACTTTGAGCTCGAATGTGCGCATTCGGTTTTAAGCATCATTCACGATAATTAATTTACGTTCTAAATAATTTAATTAAACATTAGAAGACTGTATTTAGAAGTTAACTTCAATTTTTAGTTTATATATAAAAAGAGAAAACAAACAAATCCGATTAATACGAGGATGTGCGCATTCGAGCGAAAAGTGGCACATTTGCGAGCGAGGGAAGCAAATGAAACGCGACGCTGAGCGGCGCGCTTCATTTTCCCGAGATCGGAATGTGCCACTTTGAGCTCGAATGTGCACACTCGGTTTTAAGCACGATTCACGAGAATTTATGTCAATGAATTAGACGAAAAATTAGTTAAATAATTTTAATCGTTCCCTCTCGCTCCTATTGACATATTGTCGTATTTTTTCGCTCCCTTCCACTCGTTGCTATAGTAAATTAGTTTTTCGAACATAGAATTGATATGATTAAACGAAATTTAGATTTATGATTTAAAAGAGCGAAGAAGAAGTAGAAAAATTCAATAAATACGAGGATGTGCGCATTCGAGCGAAAAGTGGCACATTTGCGAGCGAGGAAAGCAAATGAAGCGCGACGCGGAGCGGCGCGCTTTATTTTCCCGAGATCGGAATGTGCAACTTTGAGCTCGAATGTGCACACTCGGTTTTAAGCACGATTTACGAGAATTTATGTCAATGAATTAGACGAAAAATTAGTTAAATAATTTTAATCGTTCCCTCTCGCTCCTATTGACATATTGTCGTATTTTTTCGCTCCCTTCCACTCGTTGCTATAGTAAATAAGTTTTTCGAACATAGAATTGATATGATTAAACGAAATTTAGATTTATGATTTAAAAGAGCGAAGAAGAAGTAGAAAAATTCAATAAATACGAGGATGTGCAAATTCGTACGAAAAGTGGCACATTTCCGAGCGAGGAAAGCAAATGAAGCGCGACGCGGAGCGGCGCGCTTTATTTTCCCGAGATCGGAATGTGCCACTTTGAGCTCGAATTTGCGTACTCGGTTTTTAGGACGATTTACAATAATTAACTTACTTTTTTAGACGGCTAACGTCAACTGTCGAATTTTCGTTAGCTATGCGGGCACAACTTCCGTTGACTGCTAAAATTTTACTCTCAAGGCGCCAAAAGAAGTATAACTTCAAAAATAAACAATTTCATTTATATTTTACATTGTTATTAAATTGCTAGTTAACTTTTTGTTTAAGGATATTACTTCCTTAGTTATTAACAATTTTATATTTGACGTCGGTTTGAAACACGTTTACCTCAAACATAGTATCAAAGTTGGGCTTGAGATAGGTGCATATTTTGGGATTGCTGAAGATGTGAGGATTAAGGGATGCATGCCAATTTGAATGTACTTTTTTATTCCAACAATTGTGGACTTTTCTTTTATCCAGCGAAAGCTTTGAAGATTTGAAACTCAGAATCTTGGCGAAAATAACAATGGGAAAACAAACTGTTATGGCACCCAATTATTTTACAAAGAATACAACCAAAACGACACCCTTAATGAGAATATATGTTTCTGACGTTTTTGAACCTAATATTATTTTGTATAAAGTTAGCTTAATAATTAATTTTATTTTAAAAGAAATTCACTTTCATGCAAAAACAACGTTTGTGGCACGTTAATAAATGTTTATCCTTTAATGTAGTATTAACTAATCCATTCAAAATTTATTTAATGCTATAAAAGCCAAGTTTTGTGTTTGAAAATGGAACGCAATATGGGAAAACTAGTTTTATAAGCGTTGTAAAAAGTATTATAAAACAATACGTCGATTAACGACCATCGAATGATTTTAAATTGTTGGTTAAAATCATTGCTTCCACAGCCAACTGTGCTATAGCTTTATATTCTTTTGCAATAACAATATATTAAGTTATAGCAATAGCTTTCCCATTTTTTAGTTTTTTATTGAACATTATAGGGGTTATTTGAAGCAGATTTTTTTACTTTTACTACAAAGTATTCTGAAATTTTTCGACGTAATCGTTCGATAACTGTTGGGTCACGCACGCAAGTGGTTTTTTTTAATTTAATAATGAGATTAAGGCAACAATTACTATATATTCCCTTATCGGAAATTTCTTCGACGACTTCCCACGTATATATTTGAATAAATTTAAATTACAGATTTATTTAACCCTGGGGTTTAAAAAAAGAAGCTACGATATTAGACATCTCACCCGATACTGTATCAAATAAAAATTTATATTTATTTGCTGGGGAAAGTGTGAAATATTGTGACAAATTTCTGTAATTTAAATGCCATCTCATCTCTCAGGAATTGGGTTGGATAAAATCACGAAAATTCTAAGCCTTTTTGCCTGAGATATACCAGCGTTTTAAATAGCTTGCCATTAATATCGGAAAGTTTCAGTTGTTAAAGTATTTAAGGGATCCAATTAAACGCAACTAATACTAATTTGTAATTATTTTAAAAGTTATTGCTCTTCGGGTTATTTCTTAATTGGAATAATCTCGGCTGCTGATTTTACGTTGCGAACCTTTTTATTAGTCGTGTAAGTTAATTTGTGTTTTCAAAAGTTCTTTTAGAAACGAGATGGGGCAAACCGTCCAGTTTGTGACCCCCTACCCGTTAATTAATGTTACGAGAAATAATGTTATAACAATTAAAAAAATTAATTTATATTTATGATATATTTATTTATGCGAGAGGAAAAGAGTTAAATTATTTTTTGCTTTCCTCGCTCGGAAATGTGCCACTTTTCGCTCGAATGCGCACATCCTTGTATTTATTGAATTTTACTACCTATTCTTCGCTCTTTTAAATCATAAATCGAAATTTCGTTTAGTCATATGAATTCTATGTTCGAAAAACGTATTTATTATAGCAATGAGTGGAAGGGAGCGAAAAGATACGACAATTGTGTCAATGAGTGTGAGAGGGAACGATTAAAATTATTCAACTGATTTTTTTTCTAATTCATTGGCCTAAATTATTGTGAACCATGCTTAAAATCGAGTGTGCACATTCGAGCTCAAAGTGGCACATTCCGATCTCGGGAAAATGAAGCGCGCCGCTTCGCGTCGCGCTTCATTTGCTTCCCTCGCTCGGAAATGTGCCACTTTTCGCTCGAATGCGCACATCCTCGTATTTATTCAATTTGTCTACTTATTCTTCGCTCTTTTAAATCATAAATCTAAATTTCGGTTAGTCATATCAATTCTATGTTCGAAAAACGTATTTACTATAGCAATGAGTGGAAGGGAGCGAAAACATACGACAAGCGTGTAAATTGGAGTGAGAGGAAACGATTAAAATTATTCAACTGATTTTTCATCTATTTCATTGTCCTAAATTATTGTGGATCATTCTTAAAACCGAGTGTGTTCTAGTATTCTAGAGCTTTCTTATAAGGAATCAATTTGAAAAGAATCTGACAGTTATATAAAATTACAAACGAGCCGTTTATTTTGAAAGTGGCCCAAGTCCTTTTTTATCTTTTTTCAAGTTAACTGTGGTGACATTTATAATTTATGCTGAACTGTCAAAAAAATAAATCGGCATTGAAATATATTTAATACATTTGAAAATTTTGTAACACGTACATTTTCATTATAATATAAATACTGAAAATCGTAATTTTGAAAATGACCTAAGTCCACTTTTTATTGGTAATGTCAAAAAGTGCGGCCCAAAATCTTGAAAGCAGTGATGAAGGTAATTTAAATTACATTATAATATTGAATTAAATTTTAAAGAATAATATCTAATTAAAGAAATTATTAAACCCATGGGAAAGGATAAAATCACAAGATTCCTTTATTCTGAAAGTGAAGAAGAATTAAAATCATACAACAAATATAGAAAAAGAAAGAGAATTTTAGAACTCCATTCTTCAACAGAAGAAGAGGAACTAATTGAGAATGAGAATTTACAAAACAACAGCTTCAGAGAAGGATTCAGAGAAAACACAAGTGATAGGGGGAAAGTGGCATGAAACAGCCAAGTTTTGAAACAGCCATTATCAATTACGCGGCAGTTTTCATACGAATCGTTTATGTATTATCATTTTAAGATAGCAACACTAGCCAGATATCCCCCACAAAAATTTGACCGTTCACCGTCAATAAACGGCGCCGATACGACGTATTGCAGATTTTGTCGTCAAAAAGTAAGGTTTTGAGTTCAGTTTATTTGTTTTCTAACGCCTATACGTACAAAACTAATAATAATATGATTACACTATAATTTTATAGATATATTAGGCCTTCTAATAACGTATATATTTTGTAGACTAATCTTTGATTTCATAGTAATTTTCGAGATTTTGTTTCTTGGGAGAATATGTTTTGAAATAGCCGGACTGCAGTGTAATGAAACAGCCACCTTTTAATTCCATAAAATGCAATAATAATTGTAGTAACAGCAATCAAGAGTGGTACCGATGCAAAATTGTAATGGTTGGGCATATAAATCCTGTGGCATAAAAGGGAAATTGCATTATTTTTGCTAAAAACGTTTTTAAGTTTTTGCAATGATTGATCTCAAACGTCAAATTTTTTGACAGTTTCTTAGATTTATGTAAGTCAATATTTTATTGAGAGTTTGCGTTATTTAAAACGTTTTATAATTATATAAGATCTAAAATTATAGCTTAAATTTATTATTAAATAATATCTTCGTTAATGTGCAGTTTTAATCTTGTAATAAGAACATGGCTTTTTCAAAAATTGGGTTGGCTGTTTCAATACCTATAGGTTATGAAAAAGCCAAATTTTATTTTTTTTATAAATGATTAGAAGTCGAAAAATATCGTTAATTTTAAAAAATGTTTTATGACATAACGTACATAAATGCATGAACAATTACAGATTTAAAAAAAAAATTGATTTATTTATGTCCTTCTATATTATTTATCCCTTTTTTTAAAACTGGCTGTTTCATGCCACTTTCCCCCTACTTATATTCAGAAACTTCGTAAAATTAAACGAAAATCGGGGAAAAAATACGATACACAAACGGGCAAAATTATACCTGCCAAAGTTTTTCAAAATAAAGATTGCCAATGTTGAAAAGACTGGTAAAAAAATATATACCTCCGGAACACCATAACTACTTTAAATCCCTTCGGCATACTGAGAATGTTAACGAATAACTTGTTATTAAATTTAATTTTTTTCTTCTAAAAATATAAAGTAAATTAAATGGTTTTTTAAAGTTTTTAAGCTATGTGTAACAGACTTAAGCTCTTTCACATTTTATAACAAAACAAATTTTGATTTTGAAAGTGAACTAAGTCCTTTCAAGGTAAGCAAGGACATATTATACACTTAATAATAGCGATTTTAATAGGAATTATAAAATTAACTCCCTTAAATACGATTTAGCATTGCGAGTCAACCATATACCTTACGTATATTTTTAATTTTGTAAAAACGCAAAACCTTAAATATTTTAAATTAAAGGTAAACGGACTTAGGCCACTTTCAAAATAAACGGCTTAAATGTTCCAAAGACCCCTGCAGATTTTTTTATTTTACAAACTATGAAAGAATTAAAATATCAAGCAGGCTTAGAATCATAAATAATGCAAGTAAATGCTCGCTTTTACAGCTATTATCTATACAAAATTTTCCAAGTTTACGCAATTTTGAAAAGTAGCCGTCTCGCAATTAACGGTCCCGTTCGAGTTAGAGAATGATCGACACGAGAGGTTTTACTATACTTTTAATGTTGAGAAAACCAATAATCAATGAATCTTAAATGGGACACCGTGTATAATAAAAGCAAATTATTATTAAATGAATTATTCACATTAAAATTTAATTATGTAAAATAATGACTCATAATACTTACGTCATTAATAGATTACCTTTGTTATGTATGCATCGTGTAATTCATGTTAAAAACAACACTAATTTGTTAAATAAATAATACATCTTGATTCGCCAACGTTGTATGTACAACTAAAATGTATTTTCTAAAAATTTATCAAAGCGAAGAGAAATAAACGAACAATAAGCTTATCTCAAAAATAATTCCTATTGAAAATGCCGTTGGGTTTTATTTTTGTAAGTCGGGTTTAAAATAATGTTGGAAACTAACCGAAGTGCCAAATTTTTATTATGCAATTTTTATTGAATTTTTTTGCAAGTACCTTTAGGCGAGGGCAACGATATTAAAGATTCTGTTTTTTATTAATAATAGCATAGGACATATACAAATAAAATATGATCCCACTCTTTTTTCCTTGCCTTTGTAGTTTAATATTTGATCTTTTTTCATGCAAAATATATAATCTGGTTCATATCAATAAAATTAAATGAATTGCTGGTGATACTATTTAATATACCTATCTCAGTTTTCTCAAACTAAATTGGTCGATTGATAATTAAGTTTGTTCTTTATTTTATGGCATTCAAGGAACAATTTATGGAAGACTAGACAATATTTGGAATAAGCTAAGTAATTGGTCTTTATGATTTAATATGTTCAGGTTGTTTTCCTAGTTTAGGTATCATTACAATTTGTGCTATTTCCCTTTGGCTTTGATTATATATAACATAGATTGTCAATCCCATGTTAATTTTGTGCAGCGCTTTTAGGAGACGATCTGGAGGCCGCAAGCCCTTAGTACTGGAGGCGGCGGCTATTCCAATTGTGCGCTGCTGTTGTTTTCGATAAATTTATTAACCCCATTGATAGATGGCAAAGATAATTATTCGAAATTTGAAAAAGGTTTAGTTCTTCGCTATTTGTAAATGTGGAGGTGGAATTTATGAATCTAAATATAGAATTTATGAGTTTATATATTTCTCAAGCAGAGATTCTTAAATACAGAATTATTGACTACGAGCAATAAATTAATCGGGCAGCAATTTCAGAATGAATTTGTATTAAATTCTTATTCTTGGACTGCTATTACTATCTTTTGCAATTTTACTACATACTAGGCTCTAATCTCGAAATATTTCACCATATAGAAACTACCCATTTTTTTATCTTTTCGATCTTTCAATCTTTTCAAAATACTAAATTGATTTTAAGTACTGACTACGCTATATTATTTGAATTATTTTGCCAAAACATTTAATATTTTTTAAAAATTTGTTAAATTTGTGTACACTAAGGTAGAAGTACCGGTTTTGGACACTGTACCAGTTGTGGACATTTTCCACTTTATTTTGACAAATTTCAAATATAAGAATTATCGCTACTTGCTATAAGTGTAATTAATGTATGTTTAACTACGATAGAAACATCAATTATGTTTTTTTCGTATTTTTTAAAGTATTTTATCAAAATTACTCAAGTGTCTAAAACTGGGCCTAACGTGTCCAAAACCGGTACTTTTACCTTATGTGGATTGAGAATATGAAAATACCCTGACGTAATGAAATAAAATTAATTTTGTTGTGAAAATTACATTTTATAACGTAAAAGACTAAAAATACGAAATACATTTTAATAAACTAAATACAGTTAAAAACAAAAATAATACAAATGCCACTATAAAGTTTTTTTAAATGGTTATACAAGTTCCATTCAAACATAAACTATAATAAAATAAACAACTTATTACAATAGCGAAAATTGTTACGTTCTTGCTGACGCGCGCAGTCTGTTACACGACGTTTAATTTTTAATTCGCATTATTTTAGTTACCTTCGGCCAAAATGGCTCTTACTTAGGTATTATACTTGTCAGAAATACACTGAACGTAATGAAATAAAAACAATTTTGTTGAAAAAATTACAGTTTTATAAGACAAAAGGCAAAAAAATACGATAAACATTTTAACAAACTTAGTAGGTACTTTTAAAAAACAAATATATAATGCAAATGTTGCTATAAAGGGTGTTTTATATGGTTATATTCCATTAAACAAATCAAAATGAACAAAATCCCAAAAAAAACAACTTATTACAATATAGAAATATATGTAGGTACGATCAACCGACAAACATACTTTTTGAAATTCACTTCTAGATCCGATTTATGAGTCTGATATTGGATATGGTTGAGACCCGTCTTCACACGATTTGTACTCTTTTTACAAAGAGGGCCCTAATTTTTTCTTTTAATGGCGTTTTTCTAATTGCTATTTTTTAGTTTAGAATTATTTAAAATAATGTCTATTGTTATATTTCAAATTAGTGTAGCCGCGGCCATAGTAGAAAAATGCCTATAATAAACCATAACGGTACTTTCTGCACAATTGCCCAATGAACATAAAAGTTTGAAATTGAAATATAAATACTTTTACCTAGTATCAACTTTATCTTTAAAATTTTACAAGCTTGGCGGCAAGCGTTTAATTCTTTATGTGTCAACAATATATCTTTATATCTTATTTACGGTTAAATTATTATTATTTATTATTAAGAATTGATTTTATTGAGAATTTTTTAATGTCTTAAAAAACAAATGTATATTAAATATGTATTCATTCTTTAGTTTTCATTAATATATACAATTTGTCAATGTTTCTTATTGTTCTTATTATTTCAATACTTTATGAAATCTAAAAGAAGTGATATATAATTTTCGCCGATTCAAGCAGTCTCTCTAATCCCTCCCATCCTAACCGTTATTCTCAATCATAACTTACCTACTTAGTTAAGCTCTAAATAGTCATTTACGAGGTTCTGTAACAAAACTAAAATCTGTAAAAAAATTCTTCCTACTGAACGTTAAAGGGAGCCACATTACGAACCACTTTTAACGTGACCTCGGAGTTGCAAACCCGCCTATAACATTAGCAATCTAGGTATATATAATCAAAGATTTGGGACTGAGTTTCTCTTTAGCTCATGATATCTTATTTACGTCATAGGCTATTTCAATAACAACCTATATTATAGAATATGGTTGTATCTTTGTTACACCTGCTGAAGTAATATTACTAGTTGTGGCACAAGGAGGACTAGCATTGGCTTTGACTTCCTTATACTCCTTACTTGTACACCAACTTTCTACAATTTAAAAATAGATTAGATTAAAACGTAATTAATCTACAATCGGTTGTTATTTTCAATTATACGTACAACAAGCAATCGATTATTCGGGAAGTGTTTTGTGATGTGTATAGTTTTCATGAAAAATATGCGAATACCAACTAGGCCAGCCCCTTCAGTAGAAGAGGCCTTTAATAAGAATAACACACAACACAAGTAAGTACAGATTTGATTCAATAGCTCCATTACATGCATAACTAACGTCTTTCTTTTAGAAGCAATCCACAACACGTGAAGAAGAAACCTCCACCAAGACCACCCCCTCCAAATTTCAATAAAGTCAAAAGCAAATCAGCATGGAATTTAAACCAACAATTTGATGGCATATCTTTGATTGATTTAAGTCCACCTGAATCCCCAAAAAACTTTGTAGCTAATAGAAATAAAGCTTTTGGGGGTAGTGTGTCTAGTTCATATAGTAGCAGTACAAGCAGCTTGGCGTCAAGTAAAAAGAGTTTTGAGTATGAATCTGTAAATGTGGATCCTTGACCTATTCAGGCACCTAACAATAATGCTACATCACAATCAACATTTTATGTTGGTGCTCAAACAAATAGTGGACCTTTGGTACCTCAGATTTCTGTTCCTACTATTATAAGAGCTAATCCTAAGAGGAATCTAGTATATATAATCAAAGCCTTTGGGAAGGAAAATGATTTATTTAAATGACTGCATTAGATATTTGAATAATAGATTTAATGCATTCACGAGAAATATCTTTTGATTAAGTCGAAAGTTGTGTTCCTAATGATATTAAAATTATGCAGCAAATTCTCTTGCATTTCGACAGACTCTATACAAATAAAGAAGCATGGAAATGTTTAAAGAAGCAGTAAAGTAAAGGAAACAAGTAAAACAGAAATAAAAGCAAACAGAGTACCAAATTTTAGAGGGAAATTAAAATAAACACTAACTAAAAAAATAGAAGAAAAACTAAAGCAGGAAATATTTAATTCAATTAACCTTTCATATTAAAACTATTTACTACAATAACAAGATTTATAATATCTGAAAAATGACAACAGAGAGTCTTACAAAATCAGTACGTTAAAATAAAATATTTACTAATACAATTTAATTAAAGCTGGTTAATGTACAAATGTACAGTGGTGGACAAAAATAAACTGGCACCTTAAATTTATAATTGAGGACCCTACTGCAAGCACGAAGTACCTTTGTAAAACATTTTTTGTCTAAAATTTGAAAAAAAAACCCGTTTTTAATACAAATAATAAATGGTCTTTTTCTAATTTCCTACAAACAATATTTAATGGAGCCGCCTTCTTGGGGTAAGGTCCTCAATTACACTCAATACACTTAAATTAATTATTTATACAAAACTATTTGTGCCATTCAAGAGTGTTTCAAACATTGAAATTGATATGTTGCATTTATAACCTATAAAATATGAAATTATTCTAAACGAAAGTTATTGAAACAATTCTTCAAACACCACATGTAACTTATATAAATTTAATACAAAAATTTTTGAATCCAAACTATAATTTTAGAAGTACCCAGATTTTTTGTCCAGCTGATGTCGATCTTACTCTTATGACGGTCATTTTGTACGTAAATAACCAAGCAACTAAATCGGCTTCTTATGATTTTTACGCAATTCGTACGTTTTTCTTGTGGTACACGAATAGCGTATATGACTGCTCAATGTTTTTTTACTGGTGGCAGTAAATTGCAATTATTACAAAATAGAGTAATTTTTTCTTTTTTTTCCTTGTACACGGGATATTCTTTTATGTGGCCTTTTACGTGTTCAACAAACTCCGACTCTATAATTGAATTAAAACAGCATACAGGGCACTGGCTGTCGTAGATAACATATCTACTTTCTGGAGCGTTTCCATATAATTTATAAAAACGTTTAACCATCTTTGCATCCTTTAAACTAGTCTCTTTCTTATCACTGACAACTTCTTCTGTTGATTCATTTTTTATGTTTAATTTGGGACTACTGTTAACAGAGTGTGTAGAAGACATTGCACTTTGAGCACTAACGCGTTAGTAAAAATGGCGACTCTATTACTTTTGAGGTTAGAATCTGTTGATGTGCGGCATCCAATTGGCGCGAAAATCTCACCCGGGGAATACGATCATCTTTAAATCGTGTGTTTTGTGTTTATAAAATATATGTGGCGTGTTTTAGTGTTATTGCTATATATATCTAGTATATATGTACAAATTTGTGTCCAGTTAAGTACATATAATTGTTATTTTGTAAATATTTGATTGTTTATAAGTTCCCGCGGTTCCGACAATTAGTACGGCGACCGTCACGTGATGTTTGGGCATCAAAGGAGGAGACGTTAAGATTCAGTTCTAGATTAAACTGGTTCAAAAAATATCGATTATTTATTTTTCAATGGCACATATTTAATGGTTGTGAGAAAAGGAAATAAGACGTCTGTTATAATTTCAGTGCTTAATATTAATATTTAGTGGTTTCAGAACGCAATTTTCCATTTTCCGTCTAATTAATTTGAGAAAAATGTTTGTTATTTCTGAATTTTGTAACTCGGGCAATGTACATAAAAATGTCCGATACATATTTTTGCAGGGAATTTAATTCTTTACAAAAAAGGTTTCTTATAATGTTTTGGTAACTCAACACTTTCAAAAGTTATTTGAGGTTAGAGTTGAAATCAAGTAAAAATGAACTTTCTTCGGGATTAACAGCGAATTAACCGCAAAATATTATGGGTAAGTAAGTTATTTTTAATACTTAGGGTACCCAAAATTATTAATATTTTTGTTTTCACTGAATTGATTACATTAATATGTTATTATTTTTATGAACGTCACAATCAATTCAACTTTAAATAACTTTGGAAAGAGTTGAGTTATTAAAAAAATACAAGAGGCCTTTTTGTAGAACATTAAATTCTCTAGAAAAATACGTATCGGATTTTCATGTGTATTGCGTTACTGAGCTACAAAGTTCAAAAATAACTAAAAACAATTGCTCATATTTTTAAAATGAAAATGAAAAATTGCGTTCAGGAACCACTAAATTATTAATATTAAGGGTCAACGTATAATAGACGCCTTATTTCCTCTTTCTACAACTATTAAACACACTATTAATAAAAAATAGGCAATTTTTTTGCACCAGTCTATTAAGTGAATGTTCGTTAATTGCGTAGAAGTCCTCGTTGGAGAATAAAGTAGCTCGATTGCAAGTAGCTTGATTCATAATTTTACAAATTACAGAATTTGTGACAGCATTTTGTGAGACCAATTTGGAGTGAACTCCGTAAGCGTTCTAATACAGTTCAGTTCTGAGCAATCTCCGTAATAATCCGATGGGGCTCGTAGTTACATAGAAATAAATCGATGCTAATTATGTAAATTAATTAATGAGTAAGTTATAGGCATAAAGCAACCCCCAAATCCTTTACCGTCTTAAAATAAGTGTTATTCTCTTGTCTATCTATATTAGTTGTTAGTTTCTTACGTATTTTGATTACAACTAATTTCATTTTACAATTTGTTATTACAACAAACGCATTACATTTTTCACTTGTGGTGGTTTAAATTTATAAAATTAAGGGAACGTTAGCCGACTTACCCCAAATTAAATATGAGAACTCAAATAAATTATTTAGGGACAGAAAAATAAGTAATCCTGGAAAAACGTCTTTTAATATTATTTTTATAAACGCATCAACAGTTCTCATAAAATAAGAGTCCCAGCCACGAGTCTGATCTTTAATTACATAAAAAAATAACATTCTGTTTTGATCATTATTTCTTTCGTGATGTTGAAGAAAAGCTGAAATCTTTAGGAAATTCTAAACCGCCTTCTTCTGCAACCCTAAACTCGATTGTGGGTTTAATGATAAAAAAATGAGTTTGCAAAATCTCATTTAAACTTGCAGCAAAATCGCAAATTGAGAAAGGTGTCCTAATGCCCTGTCAGAGTTTACGTAAAATATAGAAATATAAAAGGCGGGAGCATGACCAACCCCATCTTAATTTAGGGTATTTTATTGATTACTAAGAATATTTGTTCGAAAATAAACATACAAACAAAACAGGGTAGAGGAATTAAAACTGTACACAAAAAAATTATATCCACAAACGGATTTCTCTAATATTCCCAGTAAGAAAAATAGAAAAATGTATAAGGGATCTTTTAAAAAAACATTACCAGAAACTATAAAATTCATTAGCTAATTAGCGGAAATGCCTAACTTCTATAAAAAACATGTTGCTGCGAAAAGTTTTATTAAATCAAAATTAATTTCGTTTTTAATTTATAAATTTCTGTAGTGTGTTAGTCTCAGAAATTTATTGTTGAAGTTATACTTCTGTTGGTGCATTGGGGTTAAATTTTAGTATGCAACATAAGTTGCCGACGTACAGCTAACGAAAATTCAACAGTTGTAGAAAGTACCTAAATTAAACCACTTTTTAAAATAATAATTCCTCCGTTATTGGGCAAAAATGGCCCAATCAAAATAAATGTAAAATGATAATTATCAATTTGAAGTTATGTTCAAAAAACGTATTTACCATAGCGATGACTGGAAGCGAACGAAAAGATACGACAATTTCGTAGGTGCGAGTGAGAGAAAACGATTAAATTATTTAATTAATTTTTTGGGCTCATTTATTAGTCAAAATTTTGTGAATCGTGCGTAAAACCGAGTGTGCACATTAGAGATCAAAGTGGCACATTCCGATCTCGAGAAAATGTGCCACTTTTCGCTTGAATGTGCACATCCTCGTATTTATTTAAATTACTTTTTGGATTTAAAAAGAAAATAATAATGTATTCAAATAAAACGTCATATGTGCACATTTTTCCAAAATTAAATTATACACTTGGCACAGCGTTGTAATTTTTAATTAAAATTCTTTAGGAAGTAAATTAATTATTGTGAATAGAGCTTAAAACCGAGTGTGCACATTCGAGCTCAAAGTGGCACATTCCGATCTCGAGAAAATGAAGCGCGCCGCTCCGCGTCGCGCTTCATTTGCTTCCCTCGCTCGGAAATGTGCCACTTTTCGCTCGAATGCGCGCATCTTCGTATTTATTGGATTTGCCTGTATTCATTTTGTATTCTTAAATTCAAAAGATTGAAACTCGACTAAATTTAGATTTATGTTTTGTTTGAAAAAGGTTATAGATTTTATTTTTTTTGGAACTTATCATGGTACTCTTCTGCACCCCTTAATTGGGGCGAGCGCGATAAAAATATTTTTAGGTGTACCTTCGAGTGTTTACTAATTCGCATTTTTGATCAATTAAAATTGTATATGGGATGTATCGTGTCAAGTAAAACCTTTCAGTTCAATATTTCAGTGAATCCATTTAGGAAATTTTAACAATAAATAAAAGTCCCTTTTCGTTTATTTAATTAGATATATATAGTAGCTTTACACCCCAATGGAGTAGCGCCACTTCTGTCAGAATTTTCTAGATCTTTCCATCTTCTACTCTATTTTTTCACACACTCTTCACCTTTTCTGTCCATCACTTTAGTCTTCCACTCTTTGATCCCAGCCCTTCTAAGGTCTTCTGTCACTTTTGTTATCTATGTCGATCTTGGTCCCCCCCTTTATTCTTTTACTGCCTGGATTCCATTCCAACATCGAAAAAATTGTCTTGTCTGGGCCAACTCTCAATACGTGACCTAACCATCTCACTCTTTGTTGTTTTATTTTCTTTACTACATCTTCTGTTATTTCTTCTTTTATTTCCAAGTTCAGCCTGCTTCTGTATTCATTTTCTGCTACTCTTACAGGTCCTAGTATAGTTCTCCAAATGTTCCTTTCCAATATTCTAAAGTCTTCTTCCTGTTTCTTCGTCATTGTTATTGTTTCCGTCCCATATAATATTGTTGGTGTTATTGTTTTATATATGGTGATTTTTGTTTTCTTTCCAAGTATTTTCTTTTTTGATTGGAATGCTCTATTTTCTGTCATTTATTTAATTATGCCATTCAAAATCTTCCAGCCAAGCACAAAACCATCTATCGTTTAAGAATAATGCAATATTAAGGTTCACATTGGAGATATCTATACTAACCTTCTTCTTTTCAAATCAAACAATCCAATAAAGCTGTCTAAAATGATTTTTTTGATTTGAAAGATTGACTATTAACATGTGTACATTCCGCTTTTCACCACGAATAACAATAATTAATTTACTTTTACGAAAATGTAATTAATTATGAAACCGTAGTTGCGCTCTCAGAATTTCTTCTTGGGGCTTCGCTTATTTTTCACGTTTTCATTAAGGAATTGACCGTACAAGTAATTTGTATCGAATTTAGGAGGCAAGCATGTAATTCTGAATATTCGGTATCGTAATTGACAATTTTTTGAAAACGGGGCATTTTGGCGTCCCGAATGATTGCTTGGGGACAACGGGACAGATGATCTGAAAACGGAACAGTCCCATTCGAAACGGGACCTATGGTCGCATTATGTATACTACATAAATACCTATTTTGTAGTTTGCTTACATTAAAAATATTAAAAAACGCGATGCTTCAAAATATGAATTTTCAATAGAACAATGCAATGGTTTCAAAAAGGAAAAATAATGATATACATTGTTGAAGATGGGCTAATAAAAGTATTCAACAATTCTTTATAAAAATCTGTGTAGTTTTGTTTTAAATTTTAATTGAAAGACCCCTGAAATATAATTAGTACTTAAAGCTTCCTGTTGCATTTTGAAGTATAAAGCGCATAATAAATATCAGACAGAAAAAACGCCAAAGTCAATGAATGCACTTGAGGAATAATAAGAAGGAGACAACCGCAATTCATTTATATGAATATGTAGTTTTAAACCATTTAGTACTTAAATTTATAATGACAATTTTAACAACATAAATATAATTATGCTTTTGGGTGTAATTAAATTGAAGCTGAAAACTCCTCGCTCGAATGCCACACAGCGAATCCAACACGAGTTAATACCTTTTTAAAAAGAGAGTTTTTTTGCTGCAAAATGAAACAATTCCAGCATAAAGCTACTTTGTAAACTCATTTTCATTTTAATTAGTCTCATCAAAAACAGTTCAGTACGTAAAGGACAACTACTTATTTATTTAAGAGACACTTATCCCGATTGCTTACAATACAAAGGACGCCATATAAAAGAAAATATGATAGAAAATTTAATTCGAAAGATGTTCAAAGGCTCTCTTCCTATTTATAAACTTATAGTTGTTAATACAGCTTTATTAAAAAGAAAAATAGACTTTTCGTGTACAAGGTGGGGTATAATTAACGTGACTAATTTTTTTCTTGTTAAAACGGGACGCTTGATAATCGTGCTTAAAACCGAGTGTGCACATTCGAGCTCAAAGTGGCACATTCCGATCTCGAGAAAATGAAGCGCGCCGCTCCGCGTCGCGCTTCATTTGCTTCCCTCGCTCGGAAATGTGCCACTTTTCGCTCGAATGCGCGCATCTTCGTATTTATTGGATTTGCCTGTATTCATTTTGTATTCTTAAATTCAAAAGATTGAAACTCGACTAAATTTAGATTTATGTTTTGTTTGAAAAAGGTTATAGATTTTATTTTTTTTGGAACTTATCATGGTACTCTTCTGCACCCCTTAATTGGGGCGAGCGCGATAAAAATATTTTTAGGTGTACCTTCGAGTGTTTACTAATTCGCATTTTTGATCAATTAAAATTGTATATGGGATGTATCGTGTCAAGTAAAACCTTTCAGTTCAATATTTCAGTGAATCCATTTAGGAAATTTTAACAATAAATAAAAGTCCCTTTTCGTTTATTTAATTAGATATATATAGTAGCTTTACACCCCAATGGAGTAGCGCCACTTCTGTCAGAATTTTCTAGATCTTTCCATCTTCTACTCTATTTTTTCACACACTCTTCACCTTTTCTGTCCATCACTTTAGTCTTCCACTCTTTGATCCCAGCCCTTCTAAGGTCTTCTGTCACTTTTGTTATCTATGTCGATCTTGGTCCCCCCCTTTATTCTTTTACTGCCTGGATTCCATTCCAACATCGAAAAAATTGTCTTGTCTGGGCCAACTCTCAATACGTGACCTAACCATCTCACTCTTTGTTGTTTTATTTTCTTTACTACATCTTCTGTTATTTCTTCTTTTATTTCCAAGTTCAGCCTGCTTCTGTATTCATTTTCTGCTACTCTTACAGGTCCTAGTATAGTTCTCCAAATGTTCCTTTCCAATATTCTAAAGTCTTCTTCCTGTTTCTTCGTCATTGTTATTGTTTCCGTCCCATATAATATTGTTGGTGTTATTGTTTTATATATGGTGATTTTTGTTTTCTTTCCAAGTATTTTCTTTTTTGATTGGAATGCTCTATTTTCTGTCATTTATTTAATTATGCCATTCAAAATCTTCCAGCCAAGCACAAAACCATCTATCGTTTAAGAATAATGCAATATTAAGGTTCACATTGGAGATATCTATACTAACCTTCTTCTTTTCAAATCAAACAATCCAATAAAGCTGTCTAAAATGATTTTTTTGATTTGAAAGATTGACTATTAACATGTGTACATTCCGCTTTTCACCACGAATAACAATAATTAATTTACTTTTACGAAAATGTAATTAATTATGAAACCGTAGTTGCGCTCTCAGAATTTCTTCTTGGGGCTTCGCTTATTTTTCACGTTTTCATTAAGGAATTGACCGTACAAGTAATTTGTATCGAATTTAGGAGGCAAGCATGTAATTCTGAATATTCGGTATCGTAATTGACAATTTTTTGAAAACGGGGCATTTTGGCGTCCCGAATGATTGCTTGGGGACAACGGGACAGATGATCTGAAAACGGAACAGTCCCATTCGAAACGGGACCTATGGTCGCATTATGTATACTACATAAATACCTATTTTGTAGTTTGCTTACATTAAAAATATTAAAAAACGCGATGCTTCAAAATATGAATTTTCAATAGAACAATGCAATGGTTTCAAAAAGGAAAAATAATGATATACATTGTTGAAGATGGGCTAATAAAAGTATTCAACAATTCTTTATAAAAATCGGTGTAGTTTTGTTTTAAATTTTAATTGAAAGACCCCTGAAATATAATTAGTACTTAAAGCTTCCTGTTGCATTTTGAAGTATAAAGCGCATAATAAATATCAGACAGAAAAAACGCCAAAGTCAATGAATGCACTTGAGGAATAATAAGAAGGAGACAACCGCAATTCATTTATATGAATATGTAGTTTTAAACCATTTAGTACTTAAATTTATAATGACAATTTTAACAACATAAATATAATTATGCTTTTGGGTGTAATTAAATTGAAGCTGAAAACTCCTCGCTCGAATGCCACACAGCGAATCCAACAGGAGTTAATACCTTTTTAAAAAGAGAGTTTTTTTGCTGCAAAATGAAACAATTCCAGCATAAAGCTACTTTGTAAACTCATTTTCATTTTAATTAGTCTCATCAAAAACAGTTCAGTACGTAAAGGACAACTACTTATTTATTTAAGAGACACTTATCCCGATTGCTTACAATACAAAGGACGCCATATAAAAGAAAATATGATAGAAAATTTAATTCGAAAGATGTTCAAAGGCTCTCTTCCTATTTATAAACTTATAGTTGTTAATACAGCTTTATTAAAAAGAAAAATAGACTTTTCGTGTACAAGGTGGGGTATAATTAACGTGACTAATTTTTTTCTTGTTAAAACGGGACGCTTGATAATCGTGCTTAAAACCGAGTGTGCACATTCGAGCTCAAAGTGGCACATTCCGATCTCGGGAAAATGAAGCGCGCCGCTCCGCGTCGCGCTTCATTTGCTTCCCTCGCTCGGAAATGTGCCACTTTTCGCTCGAATGCGCACATCCTCGTATTTATTTAAATGAATTTTTTTTTGTTTGAAAAAGGTTATACATTTTATTCTTTTTGATAACACAGGCCTGCAAATTTAAGGTCATGACGTCCTTTCTAGAATTTGACAACTGATTCTGGGGTATTTTGATGGGCTGATTACAAATATGAACTCAATTTTTCTCCATCACCTCCAAATTTTTGGGAAAAGCTACAAATAGAAATTCGATAAAAAACACGTTTTTACACAGAAAAAATATATATTTAAAAAAGTACCTGCTTTCTAACTTTGAAAACTATTAAAATATTATTACAAGACATTGTTAAGCTACAATACATATCAATTTCTTTGTAGAATCTGGTTCTTTTTTCTCCAAAGCTTCTGTTGTGCGATTTTTTCTGAAATTTCCGTTTTGGATTGTCGCGCTTCAGTAACCAACAATAATCTACCACATTGGTGAAATTTCATCTGTCTTGATACCTGTCTTCAAGTTCTTTCAAATCTTGGTGAAACCTTTCGCCTTGTTCTTCACCAACGGTTCCTAGATTTTCTGGTACGTATTCAATGTGCGAATTCTGGACATGAAATTTAATGCTCATATTACAGCCCATTAGACTCAAATTTGTTATCATTTTGACTACTATTTCTTGATAGTAGGAGTTTTTATTGGTCCTCACTCCAGGGGAAGGTATTTTTCTGCCCTTTTGATCATTTGATAAAAAACTCAATGATGTTGAAGTTACAAGGGTGGATATCTTTTAAGGAAGTGGTGAAAAACTTTTTAGGGAACAATAAACACTCCGACTATAAAGAAATAGTAGGCAAAATGATATCAAATTTGGGTCTAATGGGCCGTAATATGAGCATTAAGCTTCACTTTCTGAATTCACACATTAATACTTTCCAGAAAATCTAGGAGCCGTTAGCGAAGAACAAGGCGAAAGGTTTCACCAAGATTTAAAAGAACTTGAAGGTTGGTATCGAGGGAGATGGAATTCTACCATGATGGCCGACTATTGTTGGTTACTGAAGCGCGACAATCCAAACAAGAAATTTAAAAGAAAATCACACAACAGAACCTTTGGGGAAAAAGGACCAGATTCGACAAAGAAAATTAATACGCCTTGTAGCTTAACAATGTCTACTAATTATATTTTAATAGTTTTCAAAGTTAGAAAGTAAGTACTTTCTTAAATATATATTTTGTTCTGTGAGAAAACGTGTTTTTTTTCGATTTTCTATCTGTAGCTTTTCCGAAAAATCTGTGGGTGATGGAGAAAAACTAAGTTCATATTTGTAATCAACGTATCAAAATACCCCAGAATCGGTTATCAGATACAAAAGAGCGAGCCTGATAAAAATATTTTTAGGTGTACTTTAGAGTGTTTACTAATTCGCATTTTTGATCAATTAAAATTAGTGATGAGCAAAATTGGTCTTGGTCTTGCATTTTTGCAAGACCAAGACCAAGACTGTGTTTATGCTAGCAAGACCAAGACCGAACGAACAAGACCAAGACCGAGTATGCAAGACCAAAACCAAATACGCAAGACTAAACCAAATATTATTACTTCCGGTAGATTTATTCGAAGCAACTTGAATATATTCTTTTCTTCTGAATTCTTCTTTAAATTGTATTCGAGGTTTTTTTAAAGGAAATGACCATTATCATTTTAAAGGTAAATGACGGTCATGTTCCACAAATTGTTTTTATTTTGATAATAAAATAGTAAAAAGAGAAGAGATATCTGCGTTTTTTGATAAGTCAATCAGCTTGAATGGAATGAATGAAGTTAAGTTTAAATTAAAATGTGTCCTAATTAAAATAAATTAGACTATCTGGAATTAATTGACTTTGTTTCATTTGTCAATGTCATATCATTATGATGGGCGGTTGCTTTATTAACCTCTGTGGATAGTGCCAATAATTTCCTAATTGATTATCAATTTCTACGATTTAACGCTAATAGCTGTGCAACTTTGTCAGCAAATGGACCAGTTGTATTGGTTACAAAATTTGAACGTGGACTAAAAATATTTCGAGTTCAATCCGTATTTAATTGCTTTTAATCTTTCTACAGCGGATGGCACGTAATCGGAATAGATATAAATTGACCAGCAATTGTCGTCATAATAATATTGCGTTTTACTTTTATAGATAAATCTAACATCGAATTAGTTTTAGTCAAATAGAATCGATAACATTACACATGGAAGCCTTTCCGACTACACGTCCGACTAGTTCATAATACAATGAAATAATAACACTGTATTTAGTTGGAGCATACCTGCGATCAGCGTATTATAACTAATACAATGAGTTCGTACAAATATATTAATTCTCAGAAAGGATAAAAATATTTAACGTAGTTCATCTTATTTCAGGTTTTGACTTCTGGTAACTTTATAAATGAAATTACAATATAATAAGGCTTAAATGACATTTTTCTAAATAACCAAGTTATGGAATGTGATTTACAGGTTATGCAGAATATTCTTACAGACGTCGGAGAAAATAAAAACCCCACAAAATATGTGAACTACAGTAAAATCTCTCGTGGCGACCATATCTATAAGGAGACCACCTCTAAAAGCGGGCAGTATGTGTCAGGATCGTAATATAATTCTTCTTATAAGTTTCTCTCTAGTGCGACCACTCTCTAACCCGACCGCGACCGTTAATTGCGCGACCGCTACTTTTTAAAATTACTAAAACTTAAATTGGTGTCCTTATAGAGATTTTTCTGTATATGTGTAGGCATTTTAACGGCTCGACTGGTACGAACTTTAACTTTACCTTTTATTATATGCATGCGTTAAATATTTTTTGACTCCATTGTAGCACGTCAATTATCTTAAGTAATTAAAGGTAGTTTGATTTAAAAAGATATCTACTTCATATAAGTGGCTAAATTTGAGTCCATACGGATTTCGATGATCTTTTAAAACAATATTTGGGTCTTAAAGGAAAAGAACAGTTTTTAAAGATTTGCTTTAGCGCTATATTTTTTTATTTCGTCTAATTGGTGCTGGATCTCTATCGAAAATTTTTAAATTGAAATTTCTTACAATTTTCCGTTGTGTACTTAATACATTGTCATTCAAAAATAACGTCTCTTTTAACTAGATATTTTAATATAGAGTAGATTCTGAAGTGAAAATATTGCATACTATCGTTTCTTAGTTTTACCATTAGCATTTTATGCAGAAGGAACTTGTACTGTGAACGAAATTGATAAAGATAAAATCAATGCCTTTAAAATGTGGTATTGGCAACGTATATTGCAAATATCATGGACTGCTCACAAATCCAACAAATCTATTTCGTATAAAATTTGTACAATAAAAAGAGTAGCAAATAGTAGCGTACCTAGTGTGGAGCAAGTAGAGCACGTGCCCCGAACGCAAATTTCGCAAATTGTCAAACTTAGAAATCAAAATAAAGCAACAATACAATTCATATTCAACGGAAGAAACTGAGTTCGAAAATGTTATAGATCTATTTGCGTCGCAGAAGGCAAGGAAGATGCAATTTTATGGAGTAATTTTCGTTGTAAAACAGGAAATAAAAATGTTTTGTAAGATTTATGACTGTTTTATTTAGTGATCTGTTTATTTTATATTTAGACACTATACAAAGGGGCGCAACTTCGGTGCTCTCTTTAGGCGCCATTTCCCATTGGTACGCCACTGGTAGAAATCGATAGTCATCAACGTCCTGCGATAATTTGGAAATATGAGTAAAATAAATAGATCTTAAACGATTACAAAAACGGAAAATCTTAATTAACCGTAATATTTAAAAAAACCTCCAGTGTGCTAATGTGGACCACCCTATACGTACAAACAACAAATGTATTATCCTTTAAATTGTTTACACGTAGGTAAAGGCTCTGCAAATGTTCAAAGTTGTTTTTTTTTTCGATTTTCCATTAAATACATCAACTTTGTGGCAATTGAATGCGATAAATTAACAAGGGCCGGTGATTTAGTGGTAGTTGTTGTACAAGGGATGCTGATAGTATTCATATAATTAATCTAAACCTGTAATCAATCAGCTGTAATGACATATTATCTTAACTGATAAATAATCTAAATTAAACAGCTACATTAAATACTAACTCTTGCTATTTATTTTCTGCTTGCGGTTTTCGATGTTTAATTAATTAAAAATCGTATAGGTCCGCGTTCTGGAAGTTGGGAAATATTAATTCAAACGTTAATAAGTATCGAACGCACGAGTAGTCGATATTCGATAATTGAAAACGATCAATCAGTTCATTAAACAGATGACGTATATTATTATTTATTATATTAAACACGCAGTAGGTATATAAATAATAATAATAATAGTAATCATAACTTACTGGCATAGAATGACAGAACTAATTTGGCATATTTGTCGTTTAATATTTCGAGCACAAAATATAATTTCATTTAAATTTCGCGTTATTTTTAGAATGCAAACGGCGTTGCTATCCTTGAGAGATTAACAAATAAGTAAATAAAATTAGAATTTATTTTAATCACCTTGGCCGAGAGTACGCTTTAAACTAATATAATTCTATTAAAACCGTAAACGAAGTTAAGTGCTTTTATGGATGTTTTTTTTTGAAGTTATACTTCTTTTGACGTTATGAGAGTAATACGTATAACATTTGCTAAACTATTACTATAGTAACTCGAATTATTTTTAGTTTCCCTTCAACTTCGACTTATCGAGGTTCGACTGTATGTCGTTTTATTTGTACATATTACTATTTTCTTTTTAAAAACAAAAAGTAATTTAAACAAATTTAACAAATACGAGGATGTGCGCATTCGAGCGAAAAGTGGCACATTTCCGAGCGAGGGAAGCAAATGAAGCGCGACGCGGAGCGGCGCGCTTCATTTTCCCGAGATCGGAATGTGCCACTTTGAGCTCGAATGTGCACACTCTGTTTTAAGCTCTTTTCACAATAATTAATTTACCTCCTAAAAAATTTTAATTAAAAATTACAAAGCTGTGCCAAGTGTATAATTTAATTTTTGAAAAATGTGCACATATGGCGTTTTATTTGAATACAATATTATTTTCTTTTCACATCCAAAATGTAATTTAAATAAATACGAGGATGTGCGCATTCGAGCGAAAAGTGGCACATTTCCGAGCGGGAGGCAAATGAAGCGCGACGCGGAGCGGCGCGCTTCATTTTCCCGAGATCGGAATGTGCCACTTTGCTCGAATGTGCACACTCGATTTTAAGTGTGATTCATAATAATTAATTTATTTCCTATATAATACTACTTTATTTATAACCAGCTGGCCCGCCCGGCTTCGCACGGTATTGCGTTTTCTAAACTAATTTTTTTTCAAAATAAAATATAGCCTATGTTACTCAAGGATAGTGTCTTCTACCTGTTAATTCAAGTCCCGTTAAAGTCGGTTCAGCCGTTTCCAAGATATATGGCGGACAAACTGACAGACAGACAAAAATTTTAAAAACAAAAGTTTGGGTTTTGGTTACGATCAAATAACTATATTAAATTTAAAAAAAGTCTTTATTTCGAAAACACAGACAGACACTTCATTTTTATTTATATGTACAGATATATAGATGTATAGATAACTGCAATTTATTCGTTATTACATTTACTTTTTCTATCTTTGTTTTTCTTTCTAAGACGACCACCTCTACAAAAGACCAATTTGAGCAAGAAGCGAAGCCGGTCGTGTTAGAGACGTTCTACTGTATTTATTAAACAATGCCCATAGCACGACAAGTTTCTTCAATAACAATCAATTCATTTCAAACCGAAGTAATTATTGCAATAAGTGTTGTCAACCTTGTTTTTCATTATTCTTTTTTTATTTGTAGATATTAATTGCGCATTATTCATTTCGACCTTACAAATAATGGAAAATACTCTAAGTAATAGAATAAAACGTGATACGCAAAAACAATTCAACTCCTACCGTAATTATCGGTATTTAGGGTTGGAGGATTAAGCAAAGGTCACAAACGAAGGTATCGAGCGAAAAACTTCGTATAGACACAATTAACACATTGTACACTTTGCTAAATTCGTAAAAAACTCTGAAATAATTACTAATGTTGCACTTGTTGCCTAATTTACTAATATCGATCCGAATACGTTTCATCTTAGAAGAATAAACTGTAATAGAGATAAATAGCTCTTACAAAAAAAAAGAAAATAAAGAAGTAACATAAATCCTGGTGCAATCATCGTTGTATTTTAATCTAAGTCTCGTGTATTATAACGTTTGTCCCTGAAAGTCATTTGAAAAGGATTTCTAGCAATATATATTCCGCATGTATGGACAATAATACCGAGCCACGTTCTACATATTAAAATAAAAGAAAAGATCACAGGGAGCATTGATCAAAAGTTATATAGATATTTTTTTTCCTAAATAACTTTCATGTTTTTGTTGGAGGTCCAATACTTCCAATCAATTTAGAATCAAAAAGGTTGCAAGTCTTACGGTCCAACCCTTTTTGAGATAATGTATTACATTATAGTTATTGCTTTCTGAAAGTGCTATTGGTCCATTAAACTGCGCACACGTTCCGGCTGGAAACCGTATAATCTGCAGGGACAACAAAAATATTTATTTACGACTTTCTTTAATTTTTGTGATTCTCTAAAAATTATTTTTAGCTTTTTCTAAAGTTTCACATTATTAGTGAAGTAGCGTTCGAGCAATTTTAGTTACGGTAACTTTATAAATTGACTCGCAATTTGAATTTCTTGAATAGAAGCAATCAGGTGGAACTTATCAACCATTTAAAGAAATAGCCGTACAAAGTGCATATCTGATTGTAAGTTGATTTGTTATATTCAAATATTTAGAATTTTGATAAATATTTAAATTTGTTCTAAATAATTGTAATTTGTCTATTGCCGTAGAGTTTTGTATAGTTTTGACATAAACAATTGATTTTAATTTTTTAAACCGTTAATAAATGATTGGATAACCGGTTATGAGAAACAGGATTTGATTTAGTAGAACCGTGCGATAAAACCCAGATTAATTTATTGAAGTTATACTTCTTTTGGCGCATTGAGAGTACAATCTTTGTGTCGTGTTTTAGCTATCAGAAGCCAATTGTCACTATAATAGACACTAATAATTGATTCACGTTTTTCTCAAATTAAATAATGAATTTCTTGTAAAATATATTTTAAAACATTAACTTTGAATTGTTTTTTTTCATTTGAGATCATGTCCGTATTCTTACTATTCTTAATTATTATCTTTTGTTCGATGAAAAATTCTAATAATTAATCTTTACCTATACCTAATAAGCAAGAAGTTTCACTTCTGTCGCGCGTGAACTCCACGCACCCACTTTTTTGATTATAATTTAATTCATTTATAAACTTATTTTTAATAGCAGGTGAATAATTAGTGTTGTTTCTTTTTATAGAAGCTGGAACTTTAATTTAATTTAACAAAAAATATGTATATTTATTTATATAATTTAAATGTTTTTACAGACTATGGACAAAAAAATAAAAGAGAAAAAAAATTGCGACACTTATTTAATTGGCATAGGAATTAGATATTAACAAAAGAAGAAATCTCAACAGATTATAGAAAAAATATGAGAAAAACAATTTTTGTCCAAAAAATAGCAAACCAACTATTTTTTCATTCTTCTACTAAACTACTATACCAGAATGGATTTTGTAAATAATTATAAGTTATAAAATCTGTAAGTTATTTAAATTATACCACATATAAAAATCTACAAAGGTTTAAAAATTTCTAAATTAAAACGTCTCATGTGCATCATATTACCGGGACAAATGCGCTACCGGCCGGTTCACCGTGTCAACCTACTCAGACCGCGTCTGTTCCGGTCAAAGTGGGACGAATGGTAACTCTATTCCTAAGACCTCCCGCACACTGCCAACTATTTTCAAGAGAAAACTCTATTTCTTATATTGTATTACAACTGGGTGCTTAAGACTGTTCGCCCGATCTAATTCACAAAAACAATGCAATAATAACAGCCTCTTTGCGACTAGTGTAATGTAACTAATGCAATCAATTTGTATGAGATTTTGGTTCTTAGCAAGCGATCAAAGCATAAAAATGTTTAACGAAGTTCGTTTTATTTTAGTTTTTTCACTACTGGCAACTTTATGAATAACATTTCTACAGATTAAATTACACTATAACGCTTAAATGGTATTTTTATAAATTCCCAAAATATGTAACGCAATCTACTCATTTATTTTAGTGTTCCAATTGAAATGTGTGGGCACTTTTAAATATTCATATTTTCCCTACAATTTGCCGTAAAGGAAAAGACAATTGCATAAAATGCAGCAGAGATATAGATAATTAAAACAAAACCTGTAAATTTACATATTAAATGAATGGAAAAATTTTAAAATCAACTAGCGACTACTGAGAATTAAAATTAAGGGCTAAAATTTGATGAGAATTTCTTTTGTTTGTAGACCGCAAAAAACTGTTTAAAACGAAACTCCCTAGATACATAGTATTTTTATAATGAACGGCTGCACTAAAAAACTTTTACGTAAAAGGCGTATAACTTTGCTTTAGTCGTTTTGTTATCGATAGCTTTAGGGGTCAGTAGTGGTCCAAATACATAGATCATAGACGTCTTGCATCTGTCTACATAACCCCATAGAAACATTAGTCCATTTGTGTCTGCATCATAAAGTTATTTTTGATTTAAAATGTCCGTTTACGAGCCAAATTCTCGTCATTTGCAAGAGGTTTTATTTTGTGCTACAATATGAAGAAATCTGTAACTGGGGCTCATCGCTACGGCCAAACCGAATATTCACGGCTCCAAGGTATTTGGTAAGACCAGCTCAGCGTAGTGAATTATAAGCTGTTAAAACGAAGTAATGAAAGACAAACGGCCGCGATACAACGAGAGACACGATAAAGTGATTTTGCAGCATGACAATGCTCGACCCCATGTAGCGAAAGTGGTCAAGACATGGAAACGTTGAAATGGGAAGTTTTATCCCACCCGCTGTATTCTCCAGACGTTTCTCCCGCTGAGTATCACTTGTTTCGATCAATGGCTCTCGGCGTGGCCGACCAGCACTTCCGGTCTTATGAAGATGTAAGAAATTGAATCGACTCAAAAAATGACCAGTTTTTTAAATGCGGGATTCGTACGCTACTCGAAAGATGCAATAAAGTAGTGGTCAACAATCGACGAAGTATAACCAGTTTTTTTACAATAAAACTTCGAAAAACGGCGGAAGCAAAGTTGTCACTTTTTAAAAACGAATAATTAATATTTAAAAGTAACTTGGTTTTTGATTTACATGTTTTTCTATCGTGTAAATCAGGGATGTATAGTAGGAAGGCGCTAAGATTTGATTTTTTTAAGGGAGGCGCAGTAACACGAAGTTTGGAAACCACTGATTTAAAAACAAAATTCTGCTCTACTTATTAAATTGTAAATGGACGTTTTACTATCGCCTTTGTTTAATAGCGGCATTACATTTTAATGAAATTTTATCCTCCCAAAATACAAGGAATATTTAAGCGTAATCTTATTATACGTACAAGTTGCTTTAAATATTTCGAAAATCGCGTCCAATTGTTTTAATAGTTGTCTAAAACTTTAATCCTTCATGCGTATATAGGATAACGGGCGTTATTATGTAAAGGATTAAGTTATAAATTCTAGCACTACGATTAATGTACGGAATAGAATGCGTTGGCAATAAATCCTTATTTCTACTCAGAATTTCTATGGAAAAAGATGGTTTAACTTATTAAATGTACTAGAGATGTGGAATTCGAGATTATAAAAGGCGCATTCAAAATAAACGACATTGCATATTTTCCAAAGAATTGTCAAATAAATAAATTTATTGGTAATGTCGACGAATACGTGATCTTTCTTTGAGCGTTATTTTTTTATTTATTAGAGAATTGATACCTAAGTCCCTTTTCTAAGTACATATTCAGAAGACCGAAACAGTGTGATAATAATAATGGCCCCATTTTCAAAGTGACGGCTATGACGGAAACAAATAGTTACACTTTCCAAACTGATAGCCCAATTTCTTTTGCTCTTACATGTTTACTGGACTAACAGAAAATTACAGTAATCATTTTGTTTAAACGGGATACTTCGTCATTCCTTAACGTTTTTCTACATAAATATTTCGAAAATTACGAGCATATCTTATGATCTCAATTTTTTAAAATTTGGTGTCTGCGTCGCTAATAAAAATTAATTAAAGAGACACCTCTTAATAAATTTTAAGGTTACATTTTAAAAAGCAATGAATTTCATTCTGCATCCCCCAGATAAACGGTCGGCCACCCCTTTGCGCTGAGGACGATTTACTTCCGATTGTTGGAATGTATTTAAACGCTCCCAAAATAATGCCAAGTCTTTTAAAGCGTAAATATACCTTTTTTCGCTTTAATGTACTTCACTGGTCAATCCAAAACATAACAATTAAAAAGGAAATGCCCTCACAAATTTTGCAAAATTTTGAATTTTATTCAAAACCTTTGTGACTGAAAAGGCAGCAGGGAAAAATGATTTTGCCTATAAGCACTAGGGGTCCATACATGTGTCCCATCGAAATCTAAAAAAAAATATTTTTCTAAACGTTTTTTACCGATTTTGGGGATTTCGGTTTAGCATTGGTTTCCGATCCGATCGAAAATGAAAGATTTCCTCCAAATTATCAATGATAATTTTATGTATTATTTAAAAGGAAAAAAATTACGCTTGAAATTGCGAAGCAGAGAAAAACGACTCCGGCTATAGACACTGCGGGCCCCCAAAATGTAAAACGAATCCATTGCCAGAATTTTTTTTCCATTTTTTTTCGTGTTTGGCCGATTTTGGGGGTTTTGATTTAGACGTGGTTTCTTATGTATTAACGACCGATACGTTCAAAAATGAAAAATTTTGACGAAACTTTGAAATATGTAGACGTTCTAACATTTTGTTTTTTTTTTAAATTTTGACAGTGATAACTTCAAACACGATTTGCTCCATGATTTAACATTGGATTCTAATTGTTTTTTTTGCTAGTTGGTCCATATAAAATAAGACAAAATTTGTTAGTGTTCAAATTACAAATTAATGCAAGTTCAACCAGAATTTATCTAAAAAATTTTGGCAAACCAAACCTAATAAAAATGAAGTGAATTATGACAAAAAAATGGGATGTCGCATTCAACTTAAAATGCTTATATATATTTTCTCACCAATCAAAAAACGGTGTCCGTGAATGATTAAGAAATTAGGGGTTTAGGACTATTAGCTATACGTTTTTATTGTAGTTAATGGCGTTAGATTAGAGAGCAAAGAAATTGCCGTGCAGATTATATAAACGGATTTGAAATGCAAACCCAGCCTTTAAATTTAAATCAGCCTGAATCTGGAAGATATAATGAAATGAGGCCACGCCAAAACGTTGAATTGTGAAATCCCTTAAAAACGTGATTGCGGGTGCACCGTTAAGCGAAAAATGTTCCACTCACAAATTTCTGTGTATAATTAAATAATGAACTAATTCCTTTACTGATGGACAGTTCCCGATTCGCTATTTCAGATTGCCTTCGACAGGTACTCCGCATATGACTTTCTCTAACCCTTAAACATTTACCTTCGTTTATTATAAATTATTCATTACACGTGACAATTTGGAATAAATAATTAGTTTGCCGGCAAACTATTTTGATGATATTTGATTAAAACTTGAAATTATCTTAGTGTCGGTGACTTGCAGTTATTTCGCTAATTAAATGTATTCTGATTAAATAATTTAAACTTCAATATTTATCTACGTTTACAGTTGTAGTTTCTCTTTCGACTAAAGTTAAATAAACAATTAATAAAATGACACCTACCTTTAGGAACAATTCGACATTTCCAGAAGCTAATTTTCTGATGTTGGGAATCTCTGAAAAAAAACAAACAGTATTTTAACAATTATATAAATTAAAGCTGTTTCAATATTTACAATAAAAGGAATAAAATACAGGTAGAAATTGGGAGTTATTGATGTGCAAAAATTGGATATCAATAATTTCTGAAGTTATACTTCTTTTGGCGTAGAAAGTAAAATTTTAGCAGGCAACGGAAGTTGCGCACGCACAGCTAACGAAAATTCGACATTTGAAGTTAGCAATCTGAGAAAGTAGATTAATTATTGTGAATCATGCTTACAACCGAGTGTGCACATTCGAGCTCAAAGTGGCACATTCCGAACACGGGAAAATGCGCCGTGCCGCGCTATTCTCTCTCGAAATGTGCGATCGCTCAAATGCGCACATCCTCGTATTTATTTAAATTACTTTTTATATTTAAAAAGAAAATAATAATGTATTCAAATAAAACGCCATATGTGCACATTTTTTCAAAAATTAAATTGTACACTTGGCACAGCGTTGTAATTTTTAATTAAAATTCTTTAGGAAGTAAATTAATTATTGTGAATAGAGCTTAAAACCGAGTGTGCACATTCGAGCTCAAAGTGGTACATTCCGATCTCAGGAAAACGAAGCGCGCCGCTCCGCGTCGCGCTTCATTTGCTTCCCTCGCTCGGAAATGTGCCATTTTCGCTCGAATGCGCACATCCTCGTATTTATTTAAATTACTTTTTATATTTAAAAAGAAAATAATAATGTATTGAAATAAAACGATATATGTGCACATTTTTCCAAAATTAAATTGTACAGTTGGCACAGCGTTGTAATTTTTAATTAAAATTATTTAGGAAGTAAATTAACTAATGTGAATCACGCTTAAAACCGAGTGTGCACATTCGAGCTCAAAGTGGCACATTCCGATCTCGGGAAAATGAAGCGCGCCGCTCCCCGTCGCGCTTCATTTGCTTCCCTCGCTCGGAAATGTGCCACTTTTCCTCGAATGCGCACATCTTTTATTTATTTATATTAATCTGTTTGCTAATAGTTTGGCAAAAAAAATGGTCATAAAATCCAAATCTACAACTCCAATTGTTCGATTACATTAATTGGAAGCTATTTCCCCAAATAGCAATTTTAATGTTTATATTTTATATCAATAACTTTTTTTTATAATTTGAAGGCTTTTATAATTTCTAAAGTACAGTTAAATTTTATTCTATTCAACACCCTCTAAACCACTTATAGTGATCGAGCTACTCCAAGAGACAAAATCTGGTGCTTCATGGTTGAAAGAAAATTCAAGGTTGATCTTGGTAAAGTCTATTGGAATAGCTCGATCACTATAAGTGGTTTAGAGGGTGTTGAATAGAATAAAGTTTAACTGTACATTAGTAAAGTGGTCTGCTATCGGTTCAAATATTGGATAAATTTAAGACTTCAAAAATAGCAACCACAAGAAAAATATTAAATCAATTACAAAAATAGTGGCGTTTTAGTCCTCTTCTCCCCAGCTGGAAGGACCTACCTTAAAAACTCCTCCACTTCCTCTCCTCTCCTCCAGCTCCGGTCAAGCATTTCTAGACATCTTCTGGACACATTTTTAAAAACGCCCGGTTTAGTTATTTAAGGGACTCAAAAATATTTATAACTGGGTGGATAATCACTCGATTAAAAAACTACGATTTGCAAATTCGAAATTCGCGACACTCGACGGTAACTGCCAATTAGGGTAAAATCGCATTATACCCCTGTAAGAAAAACCTCATAATTAATCAACATCAATACGTTTTAAATAAATGAAATAATTAGAAAAATATTAATCAAACAATTGTAACATACGCCAGTCCAAAGCTCTTTACTTATAGCGTTGTGGCATACGAAAATTAGTATCATTCATAATTGTCGCAATTAAAATCGTACAAGGTTGCGCTTTGGCACAAATAATCGACAAAAAATTAGCAAGATTTTGAGTCAGAACAGCAACACGTATGCAAATTTTAATTGCAACAAATAATTAAGAAAGTAAAAAGCGTAACTTACTTGACAGAAGCACAGGTCGACTTAAACAAATAGTTAGCTACGTTACCAGCGACGTCAGCATTTGTTTCACCGCAGCCTTCTACGTTTCTCTGTAACAGAAAATTGTTTTAATTACGAGGACCGCCAATTTCAAATTATTTAAAACGTTTTTCGCGTGCTGGCATTTAATAAACAAATATTAACTATTTGTTTAATAATTCCTTTCTTAGCACTATTTATTATTATTATCATTTACCTATGATTCGGTTGGTAACTTTAATTCGTATACCAAAAAGGCTTTCACTACAGGACTTCTGCTTTGTTCGATGTTAGCCATTTAAATGATTCACAAAAGCAAATTCGAGAATGTTATGCACGCGTTGATAAAAATTCTAATCGAATATTATTATCACTTTTAAAAACCTAACTCTGACCTTACGTACACCTGGCATTGATTTAAAAGTTTAATTCAAACGTCTGTTTGAAAAATTTTTGGAAAGTTATCTTACTTTTCTTAAAAGTGAATTAAAAGGTGGTGCTTTTAGGGGATGCAATTTTGTTATTTTTTTAAAGTAGACGCAAACTTATAAATTTAACTTTTAATAACACTTTTAATGTAGGTATATATGCAGCGTTTAATGTCTTAATTTGTTGAATATAAAGTTAGAACTAATTCCGTCACCTATAAACAAATATTAACTATTTGCTTAATATTCCTTTCTTAGCCCTACTTATTATTATTATTATTATTTACCTACGATTTGGTTTGTAACTTTAAATCGTATACCAAAAATCAAATTGAAAGGTTGAATAAGTAAAGGAGATAATTAATAAAATAAAACTGCAATTTTCGCTCAAATAATTCCCTAATAAAATAACCAATAGTAAAATAGGTGACGTGAATTAGTTCTAACTTTATATTAAAGAAATTAAGATATTAAATTAATATTACATAATATAAGTGTTTGTAAAATAAAATAAATTGAATGTCTCCTTTTTTAATTTTGCTCTGTAAAATTTATATCGGCTAAAGATAAATTTTTTGTTTAGATTTTCGAGGACTACTATCATTTCACACATCGTGGGGTTTCCAAAAGGTCGCTAAATCCAAATGTAGGCAAAAAAATTCAGTTAGCAGCTGACACTCGAGTGCGCTGGGCTCAACAACAGATTGTAAAGACGAGAGGTAAAAGAGATCTGCGATTACATGATTCTGACCCACGATGGCCTAGTATGTGGTATTTGGTAAGCTTTCATTACGATTATTGACTATGCAACTACCTATTAATGAAATTGCTTTTTAGAACCGTGGCAATGGATTAGATATGAACGTGATACCGGCATGGTTGGACGGCATTACTGGCAAAGGTGCAGTTGTAACTATATTAGATGATGGTTTAGAAAAGGATCATCCAGATCTGGTTCAGAACTATGTAAATAAAAACCATTTGTTATTTGAATAGAATTAAAGTGTTATTTATGTGTTATTATGTAGGATCCGATGGCTTCTTATGACGTTAATAATCAAGATTCGGATCCTAGTCCTAGATACGATATGATAGATTCAAACCGACACGGAACACGTTGCGCTGGCGAAGTGGCGGCAACTAGCAATAACTCAGTTTGTGCGCTAGGGGTGGCGCATGGTGCACATGTCGGAGGGGTTCGAATGCTAGATGGCGATGTTACTGATGCTGTGGAAGCAAGATCTTTAAGTCTAAACCCTCAACATATTGACATCTATAGCGCGTCATGGGGTCCTGATGATGATGGAAAAACAGTGGATGGACCAGGAGAACTTGCTACACGAGCTTTCATAGAAGGAGTTACAAAAGTATATCTTCATAAAGCATAATGTAATCAATGACTCGATTTTTTCCGGTTCGACAGTATTAAATTATTATTAAAATCTAGAGCTCGGAGTCGAATGCAAATTTTTTGAATATTATAATATTCTAAAACGACTATTTGGTTCAAATTATTCGGATATCCAAATATTTTTCAAGGTGAGCTCTATATAAAATAGTAAAATATAACGCATTTTAGTTGAATCTTGATAGTTAATGTATGCAATGTGACTTTTGCGTTCATTCAAATTCTAACGCGCGTACATAAGTTCATACACCGGTTTTTTCTTTTAATTTATCATTGCAATGGTCATTTGATATACCTCTTCGGTAAGCGTTTAATGAGTTTTGTACAATTATGGAAAAAAATAACACCTTTTCGTTTAAAATAAGAAAATTAATACCATTTTCATTGACTTCCTCAACATTGAATGTGCTCAAGAAAAATAGTGTTGCCATCTGTTTGGGGCAATATTAATATACTTTTAAGGGTCCTAAACAATCGATTTTGAACAATAATTTACTTCTGTCGGAGGGGCAGAAATCGGGACATTTTAAATATTTATAACTAACTAATGAACTTTTAGGGCCGCAGTGGTAAAGGGTCTATATTTATATGGGCATCTGGAAATGGAGGAAGAGACCACGATAATTGCAATTGTGATGGTTATACAAATTCTATTTATAGTCTATCTATATCGAGTGCCACAGAACAAGGTCATGTGCCATGGTATAGTGAAGCATGTAGTTCAACATTAGCTTCAACCTACAGTAGCGGTGCCGTTGGCGAACGTCAAGTTGTAACAACTGATCTCCATCACTCGTGCACCAGTAGTCACACAGGAACGAGCGCTTCTGCTCCCTTGGCAGCTGGAATATGTGCACTTGCACTCGAAGCAAACCCGAATCTCACTTGGAGAGATATGCAGCACATCGTTGTGCGTACTGCTCGTCCTCAGCATTTGGTTAGCCCAGATTGGCAAACTAATGGTGTCGGAAGGAATGTTTCTCATAGTTTTGGATACGGTTTAATGGACGCCTATGCTATGGTACAATTAGCCAAGAAATGGGTAACTGTTCCTGAGCAACGTAAATGCGAAATCACTGCACCACATGTTCAAAAGTAATTTTTTTTTCTAATTCGAAGGTAATTGAAAGAAAAAATAATTTTCATTTTGCAGATCGATTCCTGCTAAGAGTGTCGTTGTGCTTCAATTGCAAGTTACTGAATGCGAAGGTGTGCAAGTATTAGAACATGTCCAAGCTAAGCTTACCATATTCTCTCAACGACGCGGTGATTTGCATATACAACTTACTTCCCCAATGGGTACAAGAGTTACACTTTTAGCCCATCGGTATGTTAATGAAATGAATAAATAGCTTTGGGTTTATGCGTGATTTTAATTTAGAGCACTCGACGTAGCACGTTCAGGTTTTAATCATTGGCCATTCATGTCTGTTCATTCGTGGGGAGAAACACCGTTCGGTACTTGGCAATTAGAGATACACAACGATGGGAGATTATTAGGTAAATATGTAACTATATAATACTGTTTGAACTAATCTGGTTATTTGAAATTAATAAGCCAGCTAGCAAATATTAACCCAATCATTCGCTTTACAGGCAGAGCTACTCTACAAAATTGGTCTCTTATTTTGTATGGAAGTAAAAAGTTTTTTTCTGCTTCTGACACGGCAGAACCCGATAAACTCTCAAAAATCAAATCTGTCTCGAAAAAGAAAAATATCAAAAAACAAAAAAATAATAAAAATATTGCAAAAACCATCACATCTGCTCCACCAACTCCATTGCCTAAGCTATTAAAAAATTCCTCAAAATACAAATTCAAATCTAATAATACTGCTTCTAAAGACCTCTTAGTTCTCTCTTCAAATGTGCAATATGCGAAAAAGAAAAAGATTTTTAATTCTTCGGTCACAATGTCACCATATTTTTATGCTTTCAATAACACGAAATTTCAAAATCTTGGAGAAAATGGTAAACAGTATTCGAAATTTGGAAAAAATTTCAGTATTACATATCCCATTATGGTTCCTGCTCGGGACGGAACTAAAGCTCGAGATCCTTTCAAAAAGGCCCAAAAGCAGAAAGAAAAAAGTCGCGATCTTAATTCGAATAGAAATATTAAAGTTTTTACTCCTAGACCGTCAGAAGCTACTACTTTACTAGAAGCATTAACATCAAATATTAAGGATAAATCTACCGGTAATATAACTATCTGGTAGACAATTACAATTTCCTTGTTTGCATGATTTTTCTGTTATATTTTGAGGTAGTTTCTATGATTTTGTTTATGAGTTACTTTGCACCAATTACGCTTATTATTTTTTTTTAAATAGATTCGCATTCCATAGTTTTATTTTTAAATAATGCAATTATAAGTGATAAATCTATTTTTGATATGATTTTAAATTAATTGCTTAATTTTTAGCGGAGATAAAAACATGGGATATGGTTCTTTATGGTACAGCGACCTTGGCACCCATAGATGGAAAAGGAAAACCGCATTCAATTCCCTCAAAGCCTCAGATAGTTACTGACGAATTGCAACATAATGCCATCGATGTTGATAGTCCTACAGAAGTTTGGAATTCGGATACCGAGGTAACTATTTTACTACTTTTAGAGTTCCCACACACTGGCAATTTTTTCAAACGATTATTTAGTTACAAAAATTATAATTAGCGATTGAAAAGGTGCAGTCTTAAAAAATTCCAATTTATTGGATATAGTGGGTGGTGCAACTGTTGCTAGCAACAATAGAATTGGATATTTAGATAAAAGTGATCAAAAAATTGTTTTCTGAATGCACAATTTGCATTATTTAAAAAAAAAACTGTACGCCTTTAACAACATTTTGGGAACCTGTCCGAAAATAGTAGCCCATCTCCCTCCTCCCTACTTCTGTCTTTACAACATAGTAGCTAACCATTAGTCATTTATTTTTCTTAATATTGATGTGTTAAGGTGGCAAATTACAAAAGACAAATTTTGATGGGGGTTCGAGGATGGGGGGGGGCAAATGTTTATCACCAATTTTTAAAAAATTGGAAACTAGTGGTCTAGCTATACACAAACGCAACGAGGTTACATTTAATTGAGTCACGTCAAAGAAGTATAACTTCTAACGCGTGCACCGATGTTTTTCAATCACCGCAACTTTTTCATGAAATGTGTTCTATTTTTGCAACTAAATAATCGATTTCCAGTGTACGGGAGGTTATAAGACACAAATGAAAATGGTTAATTTAAATAAAATTTGTTTTCAGTTTAGGAAAGACACTTCCGAATTAGAAAGTAATTTATCACCGATAAATGCAGCCCAGAACTGTGCAAAAACGAGTGGCCGATTATGTTTAGGTTTGTCAATTACACTTATATTATGTTATACTTATATCGAAAACGTTTTGGTGCTTTTACTGAGTATTATAGAAGACCTAATCATAAATATCCTAATTTTTTCTATAAATTGTTATAAATTCAAAGCTAAGAACGTGTTGTCATTAATGAAAGAGGCCTACGCATTTCTTAAAAAATACGAATTAATATACGGTGCAAGAGATTTCAAAAATTGTTTCAACAAATTTTATAAAACTTACCATAGATTTCTAAAAATGATCAAGTGCTGTGTGACAAATAACATCCATCTTACTAATGTAGGCAAAACGAATTTTGAGATATATTTAAAAATTAAATATTCGTCCATAATGGGAAACCTTAGTCGCACATCACAGGCAGTAGTAAAACATCACATAGGAAATATAGGAAAAGAATTTAAATTTATATACACAAAGATTTTAGAATCTAACTATTATCAAACAATTCGTTCATGTGATATTGTGGTACTTTTAACATGTTGCGGATGCAACGTGTCGGTTATAAATGTCTTAGTTAAACGAAATTATAGATACTTTAAAATTTTACTCGATAAAAATATAATAAGAACAATTTAGCCTTTTTTACTTCAAAAGTTTTCTATAACTAGCCCAATGTAACTTAAATTACCACAGTTTGAAGCATTATCTATTAACATTTGGCGAAAAATGACTAGGAAAAATTTGATTAATCCGCAATTTATTATTTTTTTCTTGTATGGTGACTGTTATTATAATTGATTATTAAACAAAATAGTTTACAAATTTTAGTGATCCCCTTAGAGCTACTTAAAACAATTATAATTAATGCTTGAAGTTATATTTGGTAACTGTATAAAAAAAACTTTTGGAATTTTGATTAGTTCTATTTTTAAAATAAAGTACTTCGACTTTCAATAACTAAAAATAAACCACACTGATTCAAATTTCAATTATTACAATAATTGATTTATGTCGCAACGTATTGAGGATTTTTGTTGCACACAAGATATGTACAATTTTTTGTACCATATTCCTCCAATAGAAAAATTTAGTACCTATTTAATATTACCAAATATAATGGTAGACTATTTTAATGTTAATTATTTTATTTTTCATGTAGTTTAAACAATCATATAAGTAGCAACTAAGGTAATTACTTCAAATCGCACAATATATCATTTATTATGTTTTTGCAAAGCTAACACAACTCCCTTCGTTCCATATTATAGGAAAACATATTTTTATTAAAAAAACTCAATTTTAATTAGTGAAATATGTGCAGATGGAGCACCGATTTTAAATTTTAAAATTTCTAGGGAGAGAACCACATATAATTGTTAAGTAGGTCGGATTTAAAATATATATATATATACCGGGTGTCCCGTGACTTGATGGCCATAGCTTAAGAGCGTATTCTTTTGACAATTTTAAGTCGAAAGTATTTAATGTAAAATTTAATAGTGTTCGTGACTCCTTAGCTATTGAGTTTTAGACAAAAATGTATAAGGCACTTTCGACTTAAAATTGTCAAAATAATACGCTCTTAAGCTATGCCCATAGAGTCACGGTGGATATATACATATAGTTATAAATTTTGGCAACTTGCAAGTATTTGGAATGTATTGATTTGGATCTGTGTTATAAATAACTAATTATAGTGGTTTTTTTCAAAATGTATGCACCATTATATGGAACGAAGGGTACATTAATTAAAGCTCGGAAAAACAGTGAAATCAAACGAGATCTCGACGAATACTTGTAGTTACTATCCACAGTTTGTTAATTATCACTGTTTTCTAACTTATTTAATTTTATTATAGTACTGAGTTCTATCGTAGTTATTCTGCTCTAATATTAAAATATTCCTATGTATAAATCTACAATTTTTACGGGTTACATCTAAATTTAGTTGTATAGTTTATATGGTGCTACCAGTAATTGGTTTGTTTATATTATTTGAATAGTTATATTTTGTGTATGTACCCTCGATATATATATTTTTATAGTGGCTGTGGCTAATGAAAAACATGAGATATTCATTGTATAGTATACTCTTAAGTTACAAATGTCTTGCCTTCTACCAAAAATATTGACCTCATTTTTTGTCGAAAAGTAAGATAATGACAAAATAATTATTTCTATTTATAACATCGCATATGAAATTTCATTCAGTGCAGTAGTATTTATATTAAATGCCAAAAATAGAATGACTTGTAACGCCAAAAATTCTTATTTATTTCTGTACCTGTTTTAAAAATTTGAATAGATCACATTTTTATTATAATACCATCGACAATGTTTTATTGTATCAAAAAATTATCGATGTTTGGCAGAAGTAATTTATATGAATAAATGTATTGCACCAATGAAAACTTCATACAAACTCTAAGCACGAATTTTATTTGATATCGAAATACTCATCTTAATTAATTTTAATTATCTATGTGCCAAATTTTAAATTACAATTGTTGTAATAGATGTAGTAGCAACACCGGTGATTAATATGTATGCCCCCCACCATACCTTACAATAGGTATTGAATTTAAACAATTGAATGCAATTACAATTATATAAGTGCAATTATTTGATTGATATTTAAAAGTACCAAAATACATATTGAAATACTACGATTATCACCCACATATAAAGTACCTTATTATTGCATTTTCTTGAATGAAATTCATTTGCATAAAAGTTACTTATTAGAAAACTAAATGTATCCAAAGCGTCGCGGTACTTATTTCTCATACTAAGATAATATTTCAAAATATAATTTTTTAAAGTAATAAAATCTTTTGACTATTTTTATTTAATGTACAACGCCAATGTCTTTGAAAAAATTCAGGATTTAAGGTAGTTCACTCGTAAATTCATTTTTTAACAAAAAGTTGGCTGTTCAAGTTAGCCGTCTAAGAAAATAAATAAATAATTGAGAATCATGCTTAAAACCGAGTGTGCACATTCGAGCTCAAAGTGGCACATTCCGATCTCGGGAAAATGAAGCGCGCCGCTCCGCTTCGCGCTTCATTTGCTTCCCTCGCTCGGAAATGTGCCACTTTTCGCTCGAATGCGCCCATCCTTGTATTTATTGAATGTATTTATATTAATTTTTACACGTGGTTATTTTTAATTTAGTTATACCAAAGAAGTATAACTTCTATCGCGCATACAAAAGTACACGATCGAATGCCATTTTCAAATTATTTGTAATTTTAATATTTTCAAACGGCAGTAACACGGATATAAGAGCATTTCTACACAAAGCATAATATATGTACGTTATATCCTCAGAGTGTCGGACGAATAGGTACTGAAACTTAACTGGGCTTTACCTGACATCTAAACAGCAATATGTCCTAAATCTAAAGAAGTGCGAGAAAAATGCATTTCAATTTTTGTCACGAGTGAACTGCCTTAAATTATCATATATACATTATACAGTGCAGATCGGATATAGAGAACATTCGATCACAGTGAACGCTACTCCCAAATACAAAAAAAAATTACATGCAATCTATATATTAAAATAAACTAAGCCATTTTACTTCATTTAAATGTAATAATAAAAAAAACAATTAATACTATTTTCCTTTATAATGAATCAATTTTGATGCATTTTTCATGTTCACTATATTCGAACTCCACTGTATATCTAAATTATTATAATGTTTATCATAGGAACCTCTAAAATTGTGTATTGTCTTAGAAGTTGTGTTAACAATTGCTATTATACGCAATATTTTAAATTGTTGTTTTGTTTTAATTTCATTTTTCAACCGAGTGATGCATGGTTACTGTTTTTTCATGTAAAAGGTGTGTGTAATTGTTTTTATGCATTTGAATCTTTATTCAGCCTAGGAATTTTCTGTGATTAATTTTAATACTATACTATTTAGTTAATCTTAAAGAAAATATTTTCTTAATTTTGCAAATACAACTGTTCCTATTTTTATGACTTCCATTTAATTGTAAAGTAACTTTGTTATGCCTATTGAGTAAACCAAAGATGTTTGATTTATTTGAAAAATCTAACATATAGATTTTATATACCAATTAAATGTAGTATATTTGAATGAGTTGTATCTATAGCCAAGAGTGTTTGCAATAACGTTAAGAGTTTTCTGTAAACTAATAACATTAAGTGTTTATTTTACTAAAGACATCACTTGTTTAAATTACATACTATGTGTTCAGAATAGTACTGGATGTTTTAAAATATCTTTAGCTCAATGGTCTAATATATGTGTGTTACAGAAATTTTAGTAGTTAGATAATTTCATCATTTGTCACTAATCATATTGGTCTAATGTACGGTTTTTCGTTGAGATAGATTAAATTAACAAAAATAATTGAATAATTCGGTACTTAATTTTGCAACTTTCAATTTGACTTATGTTGAAATAAATCTCAACCGTTAACTGTACAATTATTAAAAGCGATTGCTGACATATGTAATGCAAGTGTTTGTAATTATATTCCAAAAATAAATTGTGGCTGAAATTTGGAATCAGTTTTCTAATTCCATAACTATTTCTTTAAAGTTTATATTATAACTGGAAGTGTGCTTCGTGTTATAATGTGAGCAAATTAGTTGAAATCATCTAAAAAATTCAGGTAAGTTCATATGTTGCATGTTAAATTTTATCCCAAATTTATTGAATAGCAAAATTTTTTTTTTTTTTATATATGTATTTCAGTCACAGTTTATTTATCTACAGTAAGACCTCGTTTAACGCCTCATCAATTAACGCTGATTCAAAATAGCTCCAAATATACGTCGATTCAACTTATTGTGACATTTCTAAATGACCTCGTTTAACGCTGCTTCGTTTAGCGCTTAACTTATTGGAACGTATCCTCCGCGTTAATCAGGGTCTTACTGTACTTAGTTTAATCCAATCATCATTTTCCATACAATGCACTTTATAATTTATAATTGTCAATTTTTTCTTTCAGAATGTTTGCCTGGTTTTATTAAACATAAAGGTCGGTGCTTGTTGGAATGCCCGCAACAATATTATCCTAGTTTCCTAGATGACTATCAATATTCAACACTTGAGGAATCAAATAAGAAACTAATTCGAAGTATTTGCTTACCATGTCATTACACCTGTGAACATTGTTCAGGTTCCAATGATTATCAATGTACATCATGTTTTCCCGATGCTGTATTAACTTCCATAAACAATTATGAAAATTATTGTTATCCTCATTCTATAATAACTAACATAGAGTTAAGTAAATGGTATACCCGCGTATATGTACTTTTGTGGATTATTTTATTCCTTTTTATATTAGTAATGATTGCATATATCGTTCATGAAAGAAGAATGCGCAAACAACTTTTAAACGAAACTGATACAATTAATAGCTCCAGTAAAATAGAACATAATAAAAAAACAACCGTTTATAGCGATAGTGATTAATTAGAAGTTGTAATTTAATTACCTTCGGCATAAATAAATAAATATTTTTCTATTCAAATTTCATTCCAAGAAGTATTAGTAACCAAAATAGTGATATTAGTCTGAAGGTAACTAAATGATTTCTAATTTTTGTTATCTCCTGACTGAATTAGTAAAATGAACGTAAAGATCATAGTACGTAATATTATAACATTTTTTAACAGTTTTTAATGTAGAATATAGGTAGTTATTAATTATTAGATATTTGACTTTATTTAGTTCTAATGTAGAAATAACTAACGTAAACTTGAATTTAAAAAATTATTAATTAATTTATTAGTTCCTTTTGAATTTTGAATTGTAAAGAGGACGAAATTGATATTATTCCAATAATCTAGTCGACTTCGTACTGCGAAAGAACAAATTTAAGTTTAGGTGTTGTCCAATTGTACATTCAAGATATACTTCTAAGATTTTAATCAGTTTTAGCAATTAGTTATTATAAATTAATGATGATACATTGTAAATCTAAGTAGTTTGTTGATTATGTAAAATTTTTCATTATTTTTTAGAAATTAATCTATGATGTAGTATAATGCTTTCTTTAAAGGGGTATTATGAGAATTTAATTATATACCTACTAACTGGAATTTCAAATTGTAATACCTTCCTGAGACACTTACGAATATGATGTTGTATTACAATCGCCATTTTCTACCAAAATTTAATATGAGAATTAATACATGTAATGTTAAAACTTTTGATATACCTCAATTTTGACCATAGGTGATTTTATTTAAATTATTTAGATATGTGGAATATTTATCAATAAAAATATAACAAATTGAATTTTTAATTATCATTTGTATAGGTGCCAAAACTGTATGTGATCCTTTCTGTCATTAGTTTTTACGAAGAAATAATTATTAAAAATAAGCTTGTGATTATTATAAATATAAATTAATCAAGAAAGAAGTCATTTTGAAGATATAATAGTCCCGTGCAATGTTTAATCTAATAAATGTAAGTTTCTCGGTTTAATCATTTGGTAGATTTCTCAAAAAAAAGTATTGAAATTACATGTACTGTGCAATCATAATAACGTCTAAATAATGTTTAACTATAGTTATATTAGTAACTTATTTACCTGTAATACAGCAAAACACTTTTAAAATGCAGAAAATAACACACAACTAATACTTTTTAAATCAAATAACTAGTGACATAGAGGTTTGTTATCAAAGTGGGCCAAGTACTACCAACCATAATGTACGAACCAATGTATGATTTCAAGAGTTGGTATTTAACCTCCAAAATATAAATAAAATAATTAAACTTCAACGTGATTTATAAAAGAATTATATCTTTTGATCTATAATACATTTGTGGCGTAAATGTAAAATAATAGTAAGAAATTTAATACATATTTGTACCTACATTATTTGTTGTTCATCCTTGAGAAATAATTTTAGCCTTGAACTCAGAACTCGGGGTTTTAGACTTATCACAAATATGCTATGCTGCTTGTGATATCTATAAATTGTTAAAAAGGACCTCTATAAAATACTTAGAGAATATATGGTAAGTTATCTTTATTCGAGTACTAATGATGAATCTACTTAATTCAATTATTATTCGATATGGATTGCAGTTTTATTTAAATGTATTTAAAATTTTTAGCAAATAACTTATACGAAATCACAGTTTATTCAATAGACTCAATATTAACTGCTACTAAAAATATAAAAGCATAAACCATTTATATATAGAAGTATTTGAATAGAAGTGCTAGAAGTGGGTATGTATAACATAAATCATTCAGAACTTCTGATAAATGTATTAATGCTCAGCTTCACATAACGTAGAAATATTAACTTAATTGCTATTTCATATGTAAAAGTCATATTCTTATTATTTTTTTACTGATGAAGAATTAACAAAAATAGATGTAAAATTTGCTGAAATCTGTTTAGTTAATCCAATTTACTATTATAGTGTGACGATGACAAATAACGTAGAAATATTTTTGGACAACTACAATAATGCTTTTTATCCAGGACAAACAATAGCTGGTAGGATTGAATGTAACTTTGACAAGGAGAAAAATCTAAGATGTAATAGCTTATTATGATATCTGTTATAAACTATAATTATAATTTGAATGGTATGTTTTGATTTTAGCCATAAGAATTAAATTTAAAGGTAGAGCTGAAACAGAATGGAATGAAAGTGAACGATATTATGATCATTCATCTAAACAACACAAATCTAGAAATGTGAGATACTCTGCTGAAGAAGTGTATTTTGAAGCAGAATATAATTTAGTTCAAGGTTTATATTAGATTCGAAATATATAAATAATGTAGATAATACATGAAATATATTTTATAGGTGGTGAAAATTTTCATTTACCACAAGGTAAACATACTTATCCATTTTCATATATACTACCTCAACAACTACCATCGAGCTTTGAGGGTAGTTATGGTAATGTGCGTTATTACATAAAAGCAGTTGTTGATCGTCCTTGGAAATTTGATTATGAAGGAAGAATGGATTTTAATCTAATATCACCACTTGATTTAAATTATATCCCAAGACTACGTGTAAGAATAAATAATATATAATTGTAGATCTATTTATATTAAATTAATTTACAGGAACCTCTTACATCATCTGTGGACAAAAATATGTGTTGTTGCTGGTGCAAATCTGGTCCATTGTCTTTCGACATGTCTTTACCAATAACGGGTTATGTTCCTGGACAAGAAATACATGTAGGGGCTTACGTTCAAAACATGTCAAATGTTAGTGCTGAATCTGTAAAATTTAAAATAAGAAAGGTGTGTTCTTTCAATGTTAGAGACAACAACTTTTAAATTGAGTTTTTAGAATTTAGAATATATTGCACGTTATCCATCAACTAAACATCGATATGAAGAAGATACAGTTGTTTCTTGCAGAGAAGGTGGTATAGGAGCACATGGTGAGAAATCCTGGACTTCAAAATTGCTACTCTCATCCAATCAATACTATCCCAATTTAACTCCTTGTAGCATCATCAATATAAGTTATAGCTTATTTGTAAGTTTATAAAAAAATGAAAAAAGAAATTGTATTTTACAATAATTTTTATTTATAGGGTGAAATAGAACTGCCTTGCCCCCATACCGACTTAGATATGGAGTTTCCAATAAGTATTGGAACTGTTGCAATAACTGGAGTAAACACACAGCTGCCAGGAGCACCATCTTCTATTGAAAATGCAGCACATGCCTCGGTTACAGCTGCTTCTCCTTCAGAAATTCATCCACTTTTGTCAAATAAAGTGCCCTTAGCGCCAGATGGTCTTCCTTTTCCACCAAGTAGTTTACAATTTCAATCTGGAAACCCTCCTCCGTATCCACCTTCAGCTCCTGGATTTGCAGATATAACTTATCCAGAAGAAGGATCGTCTACTTCGAATATGAAAACACCAGAAAAAATGCCATATCCAGCAGGGGAAGCTAGTGGTATGTAATATATGAATAGTTTTGTATTAAAAGTTTTTGTTTTATTTAATAATTATAATCTAAAATTTTATATAACCGTGTTTCTAAGTATACAATTTTGTATTTCCAGCACCACCAGGTTATGATGAAGCAAAGGCAATGAATGAAAAAAACGGGAAATTTTGAATTGATTTATGAGAAATGTAAGAATAATTTTACGTAATTATTTAAAAAACCAAAGTAGAAGTTTCAAATGAATTGGTACTTGTTTGTTTGCTTATTTTTTGTATTTTTTAATTTGGTGTGGTTTTACAAATTTATTGTTATTAAATAGGAATCTCACTTGAAAAACTTAAGTACAAATAGGTAGCGCTAACTAATCTAGAGGTACTTTTCTTAGCACTTATTAGCGCTAATGATAAAACAATTCACTTTGAAAAAAATACGGAATTGTTTGTTATTTTTGATATGCTAAATATTTTTTTTTGCTTTACGGCTTTGTTTAATGTTGATTTATATGTATACTTTTCCAACATAGAAATGCAGCTCTCACGTAAAATTATAGTGTTTATGTTTAGTGTTCTTATTACAACGGTTGAATTAATGTTTTTCAAGTTTTACAATTTTATTCTCCAAGTTTTAGTATAAATAAAAATTGAAAATATAAAGCCTTACTCATAATAAGGTTTTATGCGCCATCAAGTTGTTCTACGTATACGTGTACACTGTGATATCAATTTAGTTTTAACTTTTATATTCACACAAAAGTGCTATTTAAACGAATAACTTAATTATACAACAATAATTCAATGACTGTACAATAACTTATAAATAATTCATAATCTATTGTATAACTTAGAATAACATATTGACTGCCTAGAACTTTTGCCTGTAACCAATACTCGACTTTAAATGGTATCATATTTTTTTGAGACTTTGTTTTTTTACAATTTGAATATTAATTGTAATTTACATTATTTGTATAACAGATAAATGTATTCTATCTTATTTGATTTCTGTGTTAATACTTAATGCAGTATAAGTGTTTTTCAAATTTAAGTTGATATACAAAATTACGAATCTCGTAATTATTACGTTATTTTTAGATAAATGTTACTTATATATACATATATAGCTATATACTTATACAATATAACGGCTTATAACACGTTTTTAAACTTTAAAAGGCTATTAATCAAATTATATATACTTTTCATATAAATACAGTCAACTCGCATTATAACGAAGTTCGATATAACGAAAATCTCGATATAAAGAAAGAAACCGCCGGTCCCTTGAAAATCTCGCTTTATAACGAAAATTTTAATGGGTTTTGGTCCCCTCGATATAACGAAGTTTTCTTGACCAAAGTCTAATAATTTTTGTTAAAAAAAGTAAGTACTGTAGGTATGTTATATAATTTACATAATGTGTTTCTACACAATTTTTGATTTTTTTATCTTAAAGAAATGCAAACTTAACACTATCAATTATCAATTACTTGCAAAGCCATGACCTTGACGACCGTGTATTCTCAAGTATCTTAAATCTGGAGAACGCAATTGAACGGACACGTACAGTCACCTGCATACAAACTAAAATTACGGAGTTTTTTTTAGATTATACGTGTTTCTATTTGTATTATTTCTATTGTTTTTTTTTATTGTTGTTTTCTATTGTTTTATTATTTTTTTTTTACATTTCTGCGTTATATTGGTTATTTTAATAAACGACAACGAATTTGTGGTGTTTTGGATTGATTAATTCTATATCTCTAAACACAGTAAAAATTTGTTAATTTATGCTTTTATAATAAGGAATTTCGATATAACGAACTTTCGATATAACGAACTTTTTCGTGGGTCCCTTGAAATTCGTTATAACGCGAGTTGACTGTATATATGTAATTATGAAATTTATTTAGATGTAGTTATTTTTATATATTGTGTAAGCTCATCTGTTTATATCAGTTATATTAAGAATTAAGGTTTCATAATTCCAGAATCAGTCTAAATAATTGATTTTGAATATTTAAAATCGCTAGGATTAACGAATGGATTGAAAAAGCAATGACTTGAAATTCAAAACATTAAGTGAATCCTACACTCAGTATTTTACAAAACATATTTTTTTCTAATTTGTTTAAAAATGTTCAAAATGTTTTTATAAAATTTGTAACTTAGTATATTTGATTTAAGCTTTAAGTCTTGTGCAAAAAATCCTTGTAGCGAAATTCGCTAACTATAAGTTTATAAAATAAGCGTTTGACTTCATACAACTAAACTGGAAGTCTTTCGTTTGAATTAAAAATTCGATAAATGTTATTCTCTATTTTCATTCTATACTGTTTAAGCTTTGGTTATCTTTATGTTTATAATAATGCAAGGATAAATGGATCTTGTTATACATAACTTGACCAAATTTTGCCAAATAGGATTTTTATTATTTAGAGTCCAATTTTTCTATGTTAGCGTTTGGTCATGCTATATATAATGTGGTTCAAATATTCTCGGTGGTTGCAACTATGAAACTTGGGAAAAAGTTTGTGTACATTTAATCTTATTTTGTATGTTACAACTGGGTTTCAAACAAAAAAAAAATTTTATAAAGCAAAGCATGGGTATTATCTTTTATATGCTTAAAGTTTAGTAGAACAATAAAGATTTTTAAATTACCAAAGAATTCAACTACATATCTAATATTGATTTTATCTTTTAGAATTTCTTAGAATAGATTTAATAAAATTCTGTCTACATTTTAAATTGCGTGTTTACTTTTGGATTACGTTTACTTGGAAATGTTTTGAACTTGTGCTTTGCTTTCTAATAATGGTTCAAATATTTCATTGTTCGTCTTTCTATAGTTTCTCATTTATTCTTTGCATTCTATACAAGGAGATATTAACAACTTGTTAGAAATGTTTTCTTATACTCAATTAAAGAAGATTTTTATACAATTTGAATCTCATTTTAATTATTAATACAATTTAACACAACAACTTACAAATGCACCTTTTAGAACATAAATTATAACTAATCTAATTAAGTAATGTTTTAACAAATTAGAATAATTCTTCATAGAATATTATAGTTTGACCACACACATACTTCTTTAATTTATAGTAAATTAAGCAGCATGTGAAGTAGACACAGAATAACTGTACCAGGAACGCCAGTAGAATCCATAGCAACATTATGACGGGCATCTGTTAAATAATAACTGATTACAAAGACAAATATCCTACTAATTCCTTGCTTACATTTATGTAATACAAAAAGTACTCCTCATTTGTTGCATGAACAAACAAGACTGCATATTTGACGAAAATGGGCAATAATGGCGCAATGCCTGTTGCAGTGGTCCAAACAAGATAAACGCAAAAGTATACGAAGCTTTTTCTATCATCTTCATCAAGACTAAAAGTTTGTACACCCGGTATTGTTATCCAATATAATTCCCACCCAGATGGCTGCAAATATAAGTCAAATAATTTAAAAAAAATGTATAAATTTTAAATTTCTTACCTTTATAGTGTTAAAGTCTCCCAAGAATAATAACGTATGTAATACAATAAAACTTATGACCATTGCACAATTCATCAAAAAACCATACATCATGTGTCGTTTACATTTCTCGCTGAAAGTTATAGTTTGATAATTTTTATTATTATATTAAGAATATCTTTAATTACCTTTCTCCTATTAAGTTTCGTGCAAATTTACGTAAGGCCCGAGCTTTGGCATTGTGACGTTTTTTCCGATACATCTTTCTATTAACAATGGCGTCAAGATTTATAATGTTTAACGGAAAATATTTAAAAATGTAGCTATTAATGTATCGGCCACGTTAAAGTTAACAGCAGTTAACTGGCTGCTAAAGAACCACATTGTTTATTATTTAAACCGTTTTGTTTCTTAGTAATATAATGCAATTAATGTTGGTAATGAAATAATAGTGTGACTCAATTAAAAATTTTACAAGAAATTAACTCTGAAAAATGAATATTCATTTTTTGATTTAAATGTCTGCAGTCTACAGAGGTCTCTACCCTAAGCAATGTTTTTTTCCAAAATTATGAGCACATCGCGTTGAATTTTGAAAATAGAGATTATGTTTATGTGTCTTTTTTTTTTCTAGAACCACATACTATTATATTTTGATTTTTTTTTGTATTAAAGTAAATACCTAAGTAAAGGATGTCTCTGGAGAATTTTTTGAAATTCGGACTTGTTAACTACTTATGTGAAGTCAAAATTTTCTTTACTTTGTTTTTAAGTTTTAAATATATATATATATATATTAGGGTAGCCCTTGTTTCGGGTATATTTGAATTTTTTTTCACGATAGTTCCAAATCGGTTCCAAATCTATAAAAAAAAATTTATGCCAAATTTTAGCCCTTAATTTTAATATTAACCCGGCCCCCCGGATAGCCAAAGTTTTAAATAGAATTAACATTAGAAAAGTTCTGTTATTAATTTGAATTTTTTTACCTCATGAACTAATGAACGGATCATATCGCAAATGATAGGTCTTATAGCAAATTTAACGCTCTACCAAAAAGGTCTCCTGTGATTTTTTGCTAACTTGACTGGTTAAAAAGTTAAAATTAACTAGAACTTTGATTTTGATCTTGAATAACTTTTGAACCAGTCAAGTTAGCGAAAAATCACAAGAGACCTTTTGTGTAGAGCGTTAAATTAGCTATAAGACCCATCATTTGCGATATGATCCGTTCATTAGTTCATGAGGTAAAAAATTTCAAAGTAATAACAGAACTTTTCCTATGTTATTTCCATTTAAAACTTTGGCTATCGGGGGGGCCGGGTTAATATTAAAATTAGGAGCTAAAATTTGGCATGAATTTTTTTTTATAGATTTGGAATCGATTTAGGACAATCGTGAAAAAAAATTCGAATATACCCAAAATAAGGGCTACCCTAATACTTCCTGTTTTGAATGGGATTGTTCCCTTTTCAGATCATTTGTCCCGTTGTCCCCAAGCAATCATTCGGGACGTCAAAATGTCCCGTTTTCAACAAACTGTCAATTACGATACCGAATATTAAGAAATCCTAACAAGAATTTCATTCTTGCCTCCTTATTTAAATACAACTTAATTCACGGCAATTTCGCAATGAAAAAAGTTAAAAATTATGAAAAATAAGCGAAGCCCAAAGAAGACATTTTGAGAGCGCGACTACGGTTTTAGAATTACTTGAATTTTTTTAAAGTAAATTGATCACTGTTAATCGTGGCGAAAAGCGGAGTGTGCACATTCGAGCTCAAAGTGGCACATTCCGATCTTGGGAAAATGAAGCGCGCCGCTCCGCGTCGCGCTTCATTTGCTTCCCTCGCTCGGCAATGTGCCACTTTTTGCTCGAATGTGCACATCTTCGTGTTAATTGGATTCGACTATATTAATAACAAATCCTTCGAATCCAGATTTTCTATGCGGAAAAAGTTTTCGCTTGAAAAGTGCACATACTCTTTAATAATTGAATTTGCCTAGCTTATTCTTCTCTCTTACAAATAATATTAATTAAATTAAACTGAACGAAATGTACCACTTCTCGCCTTTCTTCTAATTAAAAATTACAGTAGGCTATTTTTACCAAAAACCACATTTCTAATTTAGTACTTTTAAACTAGACTAGATGGGAGACTTTATCGTACATGAAAAAAAAAGACTTTAACTTTTTCCGAATTTTGACTCTTATTTCCCAACCTTTTTTTTTACATAACCCACCCAAGTCATTCTAAAATTTTGATGCACCCCCTATGTAACATATAAATATGTTTTTATATTTAATAATTGAATTAATCCATAAATGAAGTCTAAAAACAACAGTGTATACAAATTGTGCTTTAAAACTAATTTGTTTATAATTTTCAGAAAAATGAAAATTACCCAAAAATATTTGGAGACATTAATTTTGACATATAGACCTTCAAGAATCTGCAAAAGATGATATAAAAATCAACTAGTTGATTTTTAGTGGCCCACTTCAGAAAATTTGACTCATATACCATTTTAATTAATCAAAAATGCGAATTAGTAAACATTCGAAAGTACACCTGAAAATATTTTTATCAAGCTCGCTACAATTATGCGTGCGGAAGAGCACCATGATAACTTACCAAAAGGAATAAAATATCTAACTTTTTTCAAACAAAAAATAGATCTAATTTATTTGATTTTTAATTTTTTGAATTGAAGAATAAAATAATAATATAGGCAAATCCAATAAATACGAGGATGTGCGCATTCGAGCGAAAAGTGGCACATTTCCGAGCGAGGGAAGCAAATGAAGCGCGACGCGGAGCGGCGCGCTTCATTTTCCCGAGATCGGAATGTGCCACTTTGGGCTCGAATGTGCACACTCGGTTTTAAGCACGATTAAGAAGCGTTCCGTTTTAACAGGAAAAAACTTGGTCAAATTGTTAGGTAGCTATATGTTTACAAAAAACGCAACAAATATTAATCACTAAATAAAACAGTCGCACATTGTCTTAAAATCAACAAAGCAAAAAAACTATATTTTGTGCGAAATACAAAATTAAATAATAAAATATTTAGTAAGAAATACCGAGGTTTAATTTTCGCAACGAGTCCGAACGCCGTTAACAATGCGGATAATCGCGAATTCGTATAAGTGAGGTCCGGATAATTGAGGTTTTACTGTATATTCATTAAAGGGACAATAGGAATAATTTTAATTTCCCATTAGGTTAAGGCCGCTGAATGCATTCGACCGATGATTAGATTCAATTACAGTAATTTGTATTTTGCGTTCATATTAGTTGATAATTCTCTATTTCTGATCTACCCCCCATATTTCTAGACAAATTGAATGTGCCATTTAAATAAAATGTCTTTTAAATTATTACTTAATTAAGAAAATTGTAGATTAAACTTATGTAAAAAAATTATTTAATACATTTCCAAAAATTTGTTATGAATTTATTACGAACTTCGATTTAAATATTTAATATATATTTTTATGAGATTATATTTTGTATGCAAGCGCGATTGAATTTTATTTTGCTTACAGTCCTACTTTTAGTAAACTTCTTAAAGAATATAAAAAAGTTGAAAACTTTCAATAAGCAAAATGCGTAATTTATGTTTGACCGTGTTTTTGTTTATTTAAATGAATTTCTTAAAACTTGTATAATGCTACTTGTTGCGCGGTATGGGTGGGTGCAGGTATCGATCTAAATTGGGGTTGATATAGTCGATAAGGGCGCAAACGCGCTTCATCCCGGTATTCTGGTATACTTATGCTATCACAGATTTAGTAGTAAATTTGAGGGTGTATCGTCACTTAGTGATTCCAAGACATGTATGAAAAATTACCATGCATATCAGTTTATTGCACATTGCATGATGCATGTTTATATAATGATTAATAACAATTGCATTTTTTAAAAATTCTTTTTCTAAATTTCTATTAATTCTTTTAATAAATTATTAAATAAGCTTACATTTTTAATGTTTATATAAATGTTGAATTTATTTTCGTTGCTGAATAATAATAATTTTTATTATAATTTAAGTAAGGAATTTTTTCTGTATTTTCAAAGTTATGACGATCAATATTGTATACAAGAAATGTTATTCTTTATGGTTGTTAAATTAAAATGTACATTAATGCATAAATTGAATCTATGATGTAATTAATAAATTCATGGGACGTCTTTTCTTGTTAAATATGTACATATACATAGATATTTAATCTTACGTTTCTCAAAATAATCTCTACTTAGTCTAAAAGCAAAATGAAATTTTAAAATCATTTGAAATGACCATACAATGACGTCAATCCTGTTGAATTTTAGGGAAGATGTAATTCGCTGTTTTAGAACAGTCGTAAAATATTAAATTATTTTAAGTAAAATTCTACCTTTATTTGGGTTAATTAATGTTTCTAACTTTCACTATGGAAATAATTAAAATGTTTGTTAGTTTTTAATTTTATAAATTGGATTTAAACATTCATTAATTAAAAATATGTAGCATGTTATTATAGGTATTCGGTACAAATTAATCGAATCAAATTTCAATAGTTGATGCATATTAATAAATGATTATTATGATTGATAGCTGAAATTGTTTGATATCGCTTTTTCAGTTTACGTGCATTATTAAAGCTTGCTACGTGACAAATACATAATTAATTAATTACAAACGATATTTGTGTCTTTTTTAGGGAATGTTTATGCGACCCAGATATTTCATTTGAATACAAATGTTTTCCCGTACAATAAAAAAAAAATTATGACTTATTAATTTTTATTGGAAAAGAATTAAGCGTTCAAATTCACAATACATTACTGATCTTAATCTTAAAATCTTAATTTTACAAACATTTTTTAAATTTTTTACTACATTTTACCTACTTATTTTTCTTTTCAAAGCCAACCTTAAAAATGTGATCAAAGGAATTTCAACTTAATATATTACATTACGTTGGGGCATAAAAAAATATACCTACGTAGAAAAAAGATAATTTAAATTTTAATCCAATTCTTGAACTTGGTGCTATTTATAATCATAATTTAAAATGCTTTCTTGCAATTTCTAGAGATATCTTTGTAACGATAACGTCGACGGCAATTTATTGTTTTACGTCCCATTTAAAGAAGCTTTTATTAAATTTAATGAAATGGTAGCATTTTCTTTCTCTTTCTGTTTAATATATAATATTTGTTCAAATTGTTTTTTGATGTTTAATTCAAATTTTCGTAAACGAAATCAGAATAGCATTTCTATATTGATTGAATCTGAATTATCTCAGCAAACTTTTAATGGTCACGTTATAATGCATATTTTAGGCACAAAAAGGTGGGCAGAGTCAATTAAAACACTGTAATTCTAAAAGCATCTTATTTCTAATGAAATTCGAAATATTATGTGATTACGTCAAATCGTGTGAAGGACAAAATTGCAAATTAAGCAAAACGTGAGAGATTTCTGTTTTTGGGATATTGACATGCATCGGTCGGAAATTACTTTCATGAAGTAGGCGTGCCAATTTTCATTCGGATGTGCAATCTTGTTGATAGTTTTGCAGTTTTGCAGTAGTTTTTTTCTATGCAATACAATGACATTTTTTTTTAAAGTAGGAAGTTATTTCCAATTTATGAGATAAAAATTAATGGAGCAATTCGTTTTATTTTTGATTGGAAATTATTGATTATATAACTTGTTTACTTTTTTACAATGGTCACTAATCAACTAATTATATTGAACATCGAACATCATACATCATTTAGATAGTTTTTTTTGTAAATGTTAAATTTAACGCTCGTTTAGAATCATCGCAAAATGTTTGTTTTAATACAGTAGACGTCGCTTAATGTGATCACATTGGGACCTAGGTAAAGTGATTGCATTAACCGGCTGATAACAAAATAAAAAAGTTATTGCGTTTGTAAAGTTTCATTTTAAAGCCAAATTTAATTTTTCAAAAGGGAGAAAATTTTAGTTTTAGAGGGAAAGCGCGGGGCAATTACATCGGCTATAGTTACTAGGGGCACGTAGGAACCCTTCCTTGCAATATAAAACAATTCTATTTTTTTCATTTTTTGCCAAAAAAACATTGACTAACATCAAAGTTTTTTCTCGATTTTGGGGGTTTTGAGTTAGCACCCGTTTCGCACGTACTAAGGCCTAATACTTTCGAAAATGAACGCTTTCTGCGTACTTCTCAAAAATAAAAAAGTTATTGCGTTTTAAATGTTTCATTTCATAGTCACATTTAATTTTTCAAAAGGGCGAAAATTTTAGTTTTAGAGGGAAAGCGCGGGAAAATTACACCGGCTATAGTTGCTAGGGGTACGTAAGAACACCCCCCTTGCAATATAAAGCAATTCTATTTTTTTCATTTTTTGCCAAAAAAACATGGACTAACATCAAGGTTTTTTCTAACATGTCGGGAAAATGAAGCGCGCCGCTCCGCGTCGCGCTTTATTTGCTTCCTTCGCTCGGAAATGTGCTACTTTTCGCTTGAATGCGCACATCCTCGTATTTATTGAATTTGTTTACTTATTCTCGCTCTTTTTATTTGTATTTATTGTTTTATATATTTTACTTTCATAATTTCAAGCTTTTTTAAAAGAAATTTTTTTAAAAACTGCTTTTTTTTTAAATTATCGTTTGAACAACAAATATAAATTTAATTTATTATTTATTGTAAATTTTGTTTAAGTAATCTTTTGAATTTTTACATCAATTAATTTATAAGTTTACGTCTTGGCGAAAAAAAATGAGAGTCTACTTAAAAAAAATAACAAAATTGCATCCTCCAAAACACCGTTTTGTAATTTCTTATTAAAATTGTTTAGAAATTAAATTAATTATTGTGATTCATTCTTAAAACCACATTCGAGTACATTTCTTTTGAGTAACTAAAAAAGTCTAATTACGATCCTGTAAAATGCCCGAATACAATAGTCAAAAAGAGGACAACAAGGAACGTTTCTATAATACAAATTTTTGTACTATTATGTTGAACCGATCAATATTTTATATATTTTCTACTAGGAAACATTCCTAAAATTCCATAAAGTAGGAAATATTTTAAGTTCTCTTTTTTATGTCAACTTTTAACAGAAATTTTATTTAATGCATTTATGCTTTTGTTAGCTTTTTATCATTTGCCCTGAAGAAAATATGAGAAAACATTTCATATAAAAATCCAAACAATGTAGACTAAGCGCAGTAATAACAATTACTATAATAACTGGATGTATTGTTTTAAGCCAAAGAAAAGGTTTCCTCGCTCGGAAATATGCCTCTTTTCGCTCGAATGCGCGCATATTTTGCATTTATTGAGATTGTCTATATTAATCATCTCTCTTTCAAATAAAAAACTTATAATTGGATTTTCTATTTGTGGTTATATTTAATTTTAGTTACTCCAAAGCAGTGCAATTTCTAACGCACCGTTTTTTTTTTATACAAAGCTTTTGAAATAAAGTTTTTTTTAAAGCTTCAAAGTATGTAGCTGCTTTGTCCCTTTTATGCACAACTAATTGATTGAAAGGTTTACAAAATGAAATTACCATACATGTTTTAGGTACAAAATAAGCTGAAACATGCTGAGCCCTAAAATGCAAAGAACAATCCGCGTGAATGAAAGTCAATTGATTATGTTATCAGAGCGCGCTCAATATGATTATTCTCAAGCGGGCTATTTGCATAAACGATCAGCTGATAATAGTAAATGGCAATTAAGATGGTTTGTTTTATACCAGGTAAATTATTCACAGTTTTCATTACTTTTTTTTTATCTCTCATCGCTTTTAGAATCTCATGTTTTATTACGACTCGGAAAATTGTCACAGACCAAGCGGAGTATTACTCTTGGAAGGATGCTATTGTGAAAGATTAATAAGTACAGGGACTACATCTAAGACTAAAGATGGTTCAGATAAGCAGGTAAGATGAGGCGAGCTATTTACTTTACTTCAGGCCATAAAACTTCTTATTTTAGTATTGTTTCGCTGTTTCTTATCGCAGAGAAAATCAGCGCCATTATGAACTTCGAGCTTTAACCGAAACCGAGTGTAAAAATTGGATTGAAGCAATACGAGATGCAAGGTAATTCAAAAGAATCCTCGTTTTCAATCTGATTTTATCTCACTTTCATTTCGAGAACAAAACAATCTATTATAAATATTACAACGGTACCGCATTTTTTTTTTACTGAAGTTATATTTTGTTTGGCGCGTTATGAGTAAAATTTTACCATGCAACGGAAGTTGCGCGCGCACTGCTATCAAAAAGTTGGCAGTTGAAGATATGCGTTTAAAAAAGGAAATAAATTATTGTAAATCATGCTTAAAACCGAGTGTGCACATTCGAGCTCAAAGTGGCACATTCCGATCTCGGGAAAATGAAGCGCGCCGCTCCGCGTCGCGCTTCATTTGCTTCCCTCGCTCGGAAATGTGCCACTTTTCGCTCGAATGCGCACATCGTCGTATTTATTAAATTTGTCTAGTTATTCTTTGCTCTTTCAAAACATACATGTAAATTTAGTTTAGTACATATTAATTTTATGTTCGAAAAACTTATTTCCTATAGAAATGAGTCGAAAGGAGCGAAAAGATACTACAATCGAGTTAATGGGAGTGAGAGGGAATGATTAGAATTATTCAACTGGTTTTTTGTCTAATTTATTGGTCTAAATTATTGTGAATCATGCTTAAAACCGAGTGTGCACATTCGAGCTCAAAGTGGCACATTCCGATCTCGGGAAAATGAAGCGCGCCGCTCCGCGTCGCGCTTCATTTGCTTCCCTCGCTCGGAAATGTGCCACTTTTCGCTCGAATGTGCACATCCTCGTATTTATTAAATTTGTCTACGTCTTCTTTGCTCGTTAAAATCATAAATATAAATTTAGATTAGTACATAGTAATTTTATGTTCGAAAAACGTATTTACTATAGCAATGAGTGCAAGGGAGCGAAAAGATACGACAATCATGTCAATAGGAGTGAAAGAAAACGATTAAAATTATTCAACCAATTTTTTGTCTAATTTATTGGCCTAAATTATTGTGAATCATTTGTACACACTTCATTTGCTTCACTCGCTCGGAATTGTACCACTTTTCGCTCGAACGTGTACATACCTGGTATTCATTCTAAATTATTTAAATTAATTGTTGCATATTTTGCTTTGCTTTTGATTTACACAATCTACTATGTAAATCAGGGAATAGGTGTACAGTGGGGAGGTGTAAAGACTAGATTTTTTAAGTGAGTCGCAGTAACATAGGTGTGTTTTGAAAACCAGTCTACCTATAACAATAAATTCAAAGTAAGCTACATAATACGTGGTTACATTTAATTTAGTTACGTCAAAGAAGTATAACTTCTAGCGTGCGTACATACGGGTCATTCCATATGAAATCAACAAATGGGGCGTGCCGCATCATTTTAAATTTTAATAAAAAAAATTTTAGATGATCTTTGTGGTGCCAGACATGTTAAACCACCACCATTTATTTTTTTATTGTATAACTTGTACATAATGGGCTCTAGCTTTTTATTTAGAACAGGTATTGAAATCGTTGTTACCTTATTTGAAAGGGTCATAAATTTGCATTTTATGTTATACAATAAAATGAACAGTAAAACAATTAAGAACAAGACGGTGACCATCCGAAATTTTCACAATTTTTTCTTATTTTTATGATTTTTGATTAGACCCTGTGTCAACACTGTTGCATATTAAAGGTTGATTTTTTTTACAATAAAGTACTAACTTTTGTGATGTGGCATAATTATCATTGCCCCAGAATAAAATCTACGAAAAAAAAATTGTAAAAATTGATAATTTTGAAAAAAGCTCAACTTTGACCCCAAAAAAACCCATGTGGAGGAAGAAATAAAAATCTAAAATTTACAGAAAATGTAGTCCATATCGTTCTTAATAAAGTCCAATTACTGCCATTCTGTTATTTTTACCTCTTTAGGAAATATGATTTTTTTAAAAGTGCTACTTTCACCAATAAATATGAAAATAATCTGGGTGTTTGATAATTTATAGATGTTTTATAACTTATTTAAACTATTAGAATTATGTCAATTTATGATAGAATTAATGAAATAAAAGTCAAAATTTTCAAATTCTGGTATTTATCAAAAAAAAATAATGTAGAAATTATTTATTTTTCATTACAAACTTCTCCTATCTTAAGATTTTCTGACCTAGAATATCGTCGCACATTTAATTTATTGTTTGAGATGGAGACAAAACGATGATAGGATCGTGTGTTTTTTATTGTTATTATATTATTTTTAATAAATAACGGAATTTGAAAATTTTGATTTTGATTTCATTAATTCTATCATAAATTGACATAATTCTAATACAGTTTAAATAAGTTATAAAACTTCTATAAATTGTCAAGCTCCCAGATTGTTTTCTTATTTATTTGTAAAAGTAGCACTTTTAAAAAATCATATTTCCTAAAGAGGTGAAAATAACAGAATGGCACTAATTGGACTTCATTAAGGAAGATATGGACTACATTTTCTGAAAATTTCAGATTTTTATTTTTCTACATGGGTTTTTGGGGTCAAAGTTGAGCTTTTTCAAAATTATCAATTTTCACAATTTTTTTCGTAGAAGATTTTATTCTAGGACAATGATAATTATGTCACAACATCACAAGAGTTAGTACTTTATTGTAAAAAAATCAACCCTTATATGCAACAGGGTCCAATCAAATATCGTAAAAATGAGAAAAAATTGTGAAAATGTCGAATGGTCACCATCTTCTTCCTAATTGTTTTAGTTTAATTTTATTGTATTATATAAAATGCACATTTATGACTCTTTCAAATAAAGGAACAACCATTTCAATACCTGTTCTAAATAAAGAGCCCATTATGTACAAGTATGAAATTGACCCAATTTTTGACTTCGGATCAGAAGTTATACCATAAAAAAAATAAATGGTGGTGGTTTAGCATTTTTGGCACCACAAAGATCATCTACAATTTTTTTTATTAAAATTAAAAATCATGCGGCACACTGTTTAATTCAAATTTGTTGATTTCATATGGAATGACCTATACGTAAACGCATCGGTTTTCTTTTAAATTAAATATCGTTTTTCAGTTTTAATAGACTTTTACTGCAAAAAGAAGAATTGGAGCAAAAGCACTTACATCTCCTACAAGTCGTCGAATCGGAAAAGACGGCTAAATGGCAATACAGTTTGCAATGCGAAGAGTTAGCATCGGAGATTAAAAAATTGAGATTGGAGGTAAAAATCTCGTTTAAAAATTTTAATCGCTTTTAATAAAATTTTAAATAGCTTTTTGCGCTGAAGAAGGAATGGAGACCGACACATGGTTACCAATCGACGAGAAGTTCAGCTTCGAGCCAAGGAGCTCCCGCAACCGATTCGGCTTTCTTAAATCGTTTGGAAGAAGACTCTGCGGAACTCAGAAAAATTAAGAAGGTTCAAAGTTTTTTTAGAGGCTGGCTATGTCGAAGGCGATGGAAACAAATCGTCGAACAATACATCAAAAGTCCACACGCAGAAAGCATGCGAAAACGCAATAGTCTCGTCTTCAGAATGGTGGAAGCCGAAGAAGAGTATACGGAGCAAATGGAGGTCTTAATTACTTGTTTTCTAAGACCATTTAAAATGGCAGCGTCGTCCAAAAAGCCTCCTTGCTCACATGAAGATGTAAACTCTATATTTTTGAATAGCGAAACAGTGCTATTTTTACATCAAATATTCCTCAAAGGTTTAACGTCAAGACTTGAAAGTTGGCCTACTTTAGTGTTAGGTATTGATTTCGTTTAATCTTTGTCGAGCCAGTCTGATTGTTGCTTTGTAGGAGACTTATTCTCTATGCTACTTCCTATGTTAAGTATTTATCAAGAATACGTACGAAATCATCATTATTCGTTACAAGTTCTAACTGAATGTAAGCAATCTCAACCATTTGCTGCCTTACTGGCTCGACTGGAAAATAAGCCGGCCTGCCATGGAAGATCATTAGAGACTTTTCTTACATATCCTATGCATCAGGTAATAAAAAATTAAAACCAATTAACAACGTTATTGAGATTTTTTAATTGAACACTAGGTTCCTCGTTATATTATAACGTTACATGAATTGTTAGCTCATACACCTCACGATCATGTTGAACGCAAAAGTTTACAAAACGCCAGGCAACAATTGGAAGATTTATCTCGGCAAATGCACGACGAGGTATGATAAACGTTCATCTTTATTTACGACACATAATTATTTTTATTTTATGCAGGTATCAGAAACGGAGAATTTAAGGAAAAATTTGGCTCTCGAACGAATGATTGTGGAGGGCTGTGATATCTTATTAGATGTTAATCAAGTATTTGTTAGACAAGGTACAACATAAATTATTATTTGAAAATAATATTTTTATTTTTATTATTCTTTCCACAGGAAGTTTGATTCAACTTCCGAGCGAAAAACCTAAAACTCCTCGTAGCAAACTGAATTTCAAAAGCGAAAAAGAATATCTTCGACAGTGCTTTCTATTTTCAAATCATTTAATTATTGCTACAAGGTATACAATTATTTAAGGATAGATTTGAAGTGTAATCAATAATATTTTTAGAACATCGAGTGGAAAATTACATTTAGTACCCGAAATTGGTAAAATATCTCTCGCTGACACCTTGCTGATTGAAGATCCGTCAGAAAATGCCGAGGATGATGGTATAAAATGTATATTTTATTGATTTACATTTATAATTAAAAACCTAATTTTAGAATCGTCTGTTTGTTCAGTTTCTAGTCAATCGTCTAGTGTCAGCGATACGTCCGGACCGGGAGCTGCGAGCAATCTTCAAAATAGGGACTTCAAATTGATCGTAGAGCTGAAGACGGGTCCACAACCAGGACAAGTACGTTAGCGTTAAAATTGATAAAGAAATTTTTTTTAGTTGTTTAGTTGAATTTTAGGTGGTTATACATCTTGTGGCACCAACTGTGCAAGAGAAAGCTGCTTGGATTTCAGATATCAGTCAATGCTTAGATAATGTCCAGTTTAATGATATGATTCGACCAACTGCAGATAATAGCTCCATAACTCTTCCGCAATCCATCAAGAACGACCCGAAACTCTTTAAGGATGAAGCGGATATTCGATTCAGTCGAACTCTGAACTCGTGCAAAGTACCACAGATCCGCTACGCAACCCCAGAGCGTCTTCTTCAGCGATTAACTGGTAAATTAAACGGACAATGATCTTTATGTTCTCACATCGTTCATTGAGTGGTGTTAAATCCATATAATCTGGGAACCAACTAATTCTTTCGTTATCATTCACTCTTACTTTTGAAAATGCATGATATCCTACCCTTGATCAACTTTCTACACAATCATTAAAGGTACAACGAAAGTAATACAACAGGTGATCGATAAACGTAGCAGTTCTTTTCAGATCTGAGGTTCCTTTCCATAGACTTTCTCAATACCTTCCTTCTTACTTATCGGGTGTTTACTGATGGAGTCACAGTTCTCGAAGCTCTCAAAAAGGTTTTCTACAGTTCTGATTCAGAACCTCAAGGTTCTACAATTTCATTAGAAGTTTTATCCCAAAAAGACGAGTGTGCACCGCAATTGCTCTACGACGAAAGAAGAAGAAGTAGTTTTTCTCCAAGACGTACCAGCGGAGCTAGCTCAGTTTCGGGGTACGGTTCAGAACTTAGTGAAAGAGATCGGTCTCATAGCTATGATTCACAAGGGCATCGCCATTGGAGATCTACTTTGCAAAAATGTAAGTATTTATATCATTAAAACTAGCTAAAAAAACAATTCATATCCAAAAATAGAGAAAAACGTTCTTTAATAAAAACCATCGTAGCGCCCTCATTTTCAAATAATTCAAAAATAATTGAATTGAATTTTCTAATAATAACTGCGTTTAATCTAATATAGTATTCGTTATTACATTTGCATTGACTATCTTTGTCTTTCTCTCTAAGACCACCACCTGTACAAAAGGCCAATTTGAGCAGGAACCGACGTTGGTCGTGTTAGAGAAGTTTTACTGTATATCTAATTATAATATACTGAAAAACTATTAACGAAGCTGGTATAAATGTTTTTGCCAGCAGTTTGTGATACTTGGATTGTAAAAATATTCAAACGTCTAATATTTGTAAATTCATCTACTATAGTTATAATTTTTTTCTGTTCTAAATCAGACGAGGAAGATGTCAGAGAACAAAGTGGAACATCCGATCAATTGCATCCTCGTATAATAAAGCACAGCCCTACACAGCATGTACATACCAAACCAGTCGAACCCATTAATATTCCTACTCAGAAATTAATTTCTATAAGAGTTGAAAAAATGCAAGACAGTGATAACAGCAATTGCCATTTATCTATACCCAAAGTAACGGCTTCCAGCAGCAGCGAGACTCTTACAGGTAAAAATATAAAAAACATTATTGCAATTTACATTTTCTTGCTTCATAGATATAGAACGATATTAGTTTATTTTAATTTTTAGTGTTAAATGTTCATGTACAGAGTGTCCAAGCGTAAAATTGAACAAAACACATAAAAAAATACACAACACTTGGACACCCTGCATAGCTTATAGTAAATGTTCTGCTTTCTATTAAAATAGCATGTAATGAATTTACAAATAATATTTCTTAACAGCACCATATTGATTAACAGATTGATTCAATTTTCGCACTGATTCACAAATGGCTGTGCGCTTTTTTTGCGAATATATATTATCTATCTATCCTATTATTATAGATATTACAGTACTTAGTGCTCCATGTTCTCCGAGTAACTTAAGTTCTGTAACATTAACTGGTTCTGCATCACCAGACTATAACAACACCCAAGCAACACAGACTACTTCTACCAGCTCGCCAATAACTGGACCAGGACAACCGCAACCCCAACCGTTAGGTATCAAACAAGAGACAATGGTCACCGAAAAGAAAATAGAGAGAATAATGTCTGAAGAAATTGAAGGTACTTTTTTAACATGGATACGCTTATTGACATAATCATCGATTATTTTTAAAGAGCAATCTGAAGAAATAAATGTGTTCTACAACGCCACGCACAGAACTTCTTGCAGTTCATCAAGATCTGCTTCTATATCAACAACAAATACAACAGCAGTTTTACAAGTACGTCGAGAACTATAGGTTTATTTAAAAAGACATGTACATTTTTGTTTTATTCGTAGAATTATTATGGATCTAGAAAATCTGTTCAAGATGGAGAGACCTCCACTGCTCGATCAAGTCTACAACATGATTCTCCCCAAAAACCCAGCAAAGCAGGAGTTGTGATCACGTCTTTTAGACAGTCCAAACGCCGGTTAATATTAAATAAGTTATTTTTCATATAGAATTATAAAATAAATGGCAAATGTTTGATTGCGTTATTCTTTCAGAAGCAGTACATCGAGTGCTGCTGCAGCTTTTGCCATCGCTACCTCCGCTTCCAGCAACCCAAGAGATCTTTCACCAATTTCCCGTGCGGAAGTTAAATTGAGTACTGGAGAAAGTCAGGATGAGTTTGCGATAGAAAAGAATCGTTGTAAAGAAAATATTATGTCCACCGCTTGCACAATGCGCGTTTTAAATGTGTTAAGGTATTTTTTAAAAAAATGGAAGAACTAAAAAAAAATTTTTAAAAACAAATAATTACTTTTTAGACACTGGATATCAAAGCACTCCCAGGACTTTGAAACTGATATACGTTTAAAAAATTTAACCATTGAATTTTTGGACGATATTATATATAGTCCTAATTTGTTACCGGCAGAGCATAAAGCGGCTGCCCAATTGTTAAGATTACTTACTAAGGACGATCCTGAAAAATCGCATGTTGACCTTAACACTTTATTAAGTGTACCTTCGGTAAGTTCTGACAAATTCCTAATTAATTTTTAAAATTATTTAATAAAATTATTATATAGATTTTTAATTAAAAATTACCGGTGCTTATACTTATTTAAGTGCGTTAGAAGTTATACTTCTTTGGTGTTGCTATATTTATTTTAATCGTTCCCTCTCACTAGCATTGACGTGATTGTCGTATCTTTGCGCTCCCTTCCACTCATTGCTATAGTAAATACGTTTTTTGAACATAGAATTGATATGACTAAACGAAATTTAGATTTATGATTTAAAAGAGCGAAGAATAAGTAGAGAAATTAAATAAATACGAGGATGTGCGCATTCGAGCGAAAAGTGGCACATTGCCGAGCGAGGAAGCAAATGAAGCGCGACGCGGAGCGGCGCGCTTCATTTTCCCGAGATCGGAATGTGCCACTTTGAGCTCGAATGTGCACACTCGGTTTTAAGCGTGTTTCACAATAATTTAGCCCAATGAATTAGACGAAAAATAAGTTGAATAATTTTAATCGTTTTCTCTCACTCCCATTGACACAATTATCATATCTTTTCGCTCCCTTCCACTCATTGCTATAGTAAATACGTTTTTTGAACATAGAATTGATATGACTAAACGAAATTTAGATTTATGATTTAAAAGAGCGAAGAATAAGTAGAGAAATTCAATAAATACGAGGATGTGCGCATTCGAACGAAAAGTGGCACATTGCCGAGTGAGGGAAGCAAATGAAGCGCGACGCGGAGCGGCGCCCTTCATTTTCCCGAGATCGGAATGTGCCACTTTGAGCTCGAATGTGCACACTCGGTTTTAAGCGTGATTCACAAGAATTAATTTACTTTCTTAGTTGGCCAACTACATAATATCAAATTTATGATTTGCAATAACGAAAGATAAAAGAAACAAATTTTGTGAATAAGCACACTCGGTTTTAAACACGATTCACAATTAATTAGGCCAATAAATTAGATGAAAAATGAATTGAATAATTTTAATCGTTTCCTCTCCCTTGCACTGACGTGATTATCGTATCTTTTTGCTCCCTTCCACTCATTGCTATGGTAAATACGTTTTTTGATCATAGAATCGATATTTACTATATATAGGAGGCCAAGTTCAACTGTCGAATTTTCATTGCCTACTAATATTTTACTCCCAACGTACCAAAAGAAGTATAACTTCAATAAGCAAATAGAAATATTGTGATTTACAGACGCCCACTAAGGAAAACATCGAAACATTATCTGCCTTAGAAATCGCTGAGCAATTAACATACGTCGATCATCAGATATTCATTTCAATTTCAAGCGAGTGCGTAACATGTTTTAATGATGAAATAAAAATGATTTAATGGCAATACTTTTTAGAGAATTTTTGGGCCAGGCATGGATGAAAACTGATAAATCAAGCAAAGCGCCCAATATACTTTTAATGACAAAACGTTTTAACGACGTTTCTACCTTAGTCGCCTCTGAGATAATAAGAAGACCAAATTTAGGAGCTCGGGTTGCAGCAATCGAAAAATGGGCTGCTGTAGCCGACATCTCCAGGTGCCTGCACAATTTTAATGGTGTTCTACAAATTTGTTCGGCCTTCACCAATAGTGCTGTGTACAGGCTAAAGAAAACTTGGGAAAAAGTTTCCAAAACCGTAAGATTGTATATCGAATTATTGAACTTATTGATTTTGTTTGTGCATGTATTTAGACAAAACAAACTATCGAAAAGTTGCAAAATATTGTTACATCAGATGGTAGATTCCGTGCATTACGTGATGCACTTCACCGATGCGATCCTCCATGTATACCATATCTTGGATTGTATCTAACAGACCTCTCTTTTATTGAAGAAGGAACACCAAATTTTACACCAGATGGTTTGTTAAATTTTGCCAAAATGAGAATGGTAACATTTGCTCACATTGGAGCTTTATCTATTTTAACCAGTTTTTAATTAATAGATTGCACATGTTATTCGAGAAATTCGACACTTTCAGCAAACTCCGTACAAAATTGAACTTATTAGAAAAGTAGCAAACTATTTACTGGATACTTCGTTACTCTTCGAAGAAGAGGAGCTTTACAGCCTTTCTTTAGAAATAGAACCTCGAACCTCACGATTAAGTAGTGCTACTCTTGGTCAACTACCACTGCCTGGTAATACTAAGATTTAATTCTTTCACTTTTATTTCTTTTGAATAAACATTTATTCACATGACAAAAAGGCAATTGGATTAATCGTTTAAACTAATATGTCTGATAAAAGTACCCTAGACAATCTTATTTAACTATACTATTGATATTCAGATTTTCTTATACAATCAAGTTATACCTATAAATGTGAATTTACATAATGAGAAAAAATGTTAAAAATTTAGAATAAGAAACAATTTATTAATTGTTTAATGCAATCACTTTAATTAACAATTTAGACATTGATGGCTGAAGAGTGTTCTTTCGCAGTTGTTTACATTATATAATCAGCCTTCACTGTTCACAATTTCATATTCACTTTTTCAAAAACCATATAATGCGTATTCATAGTTAGATTAACAATCACGTTGAAGCATACGTGCGATGTTAATTTTGAGGCATTTTTAAAGCATTAGATGGTTGTTAGTTATATATATATATATAATATATATAGTGTTGCTTATTAGATGCATAGTACTTCTAATTAAATTACGATATTACGTACCCTTTTTAAAATAAGACAATTTCTTCAATAATCTTTAAAATGAAAAATCATTTAAATACCATATTACCAAATGTGATAATATATAAAATCGTAGCAGATTTTCAATAAATATGAGTGAGATAGGCTTAAAACTTTCAGCGAAGTGATAATTTGAAAAAATCTTACCTGCGACACCGGAAAACATTTTGAGCTTTCAACTAAGGGTTCTATTAATCAATTTATATCATTTTGACATCTTGGATTATAAAAAAATGCACATATTTGCATACCATAAAACTCATTTCTTTAATTGAAAAGTTTTTGAAATTTTCGATCATGAGCCTAAAAATCGTTAATTTATATAAATGATTATACTGTCTGTGATTATTTTAATTTTTGCAATGGATAATTGTGAAGACGTAATCCTTTTAAAAATTACGTATTTAACGCAATGTTTATAATTTACCAATATTCACATAATGACAATTTTATATTGTAAATAAAGTAGGGCTGGATTTATCGCTAGGGCAAACATATTTTTCAGAAAGAAGTTACTTTTAAAAAACATTCAAATATGTTACTCTAGTATTAAGAATAATGTATCACAAATAACACATTCCCATAGTAATTGTGTTTAGAAAAGTTTAATTTTCAAATAAAATTCAAAATTAAGCGAATTTTATAACTTTGTTATTTTTGTGTGGTCCACAATTTGCTATTAATGTTTTTATCTTTAATTTTTCCCAAAAAAAAAACTTCAACACTTATTCAAACTCATCTTTTATTTATAATTATTTTGAAAGAAGTCCAGCCCTAATCAATATTATTATTTAAAATTATAAAATAAAAACACTATCACTATTTTAATCAAGTTGATAGTTTTTAAGTTAAAACGTTTTCACTTAAATTAAAACTAAAAATAAAAGTGCAATTAGAATTGGAAAATATCATAAAATTGTGTTCTATTAGTATAAATTAATTTAAAACAGTGGTAACTGGAAGTATTCTCTTGATAAGGTCTACCCGTCTTTCAGGATATCCACTATTTGCTATTTTTTGACCAATATACTTTAAATTTAAAAGTAATTGTGCCAATTAATTATCTATCAATGACATTCAATTTTTACAAAGTGATTAAATGTTTGTCTTAAAGTGATTATCGGTAAAAATTCGAAAAGCTGGTTGATTTGCCCTTACCATTGTTGTTCTAGCAATTTCTGCTACGTGCCAAATTAAAAATAATAATATACATAGTACAAGACAAACGTTATCTACCGATCTTCCTTTAGTTACAATCGTATAACTTAGTACAAATTAGATTAGCAATTTTTGGTGATCAATGAGCTGTATAAAAATTTAACTAACAGCTTACGCTGTTAATTGTATCTGTGCCAAGCTCCATAAATCTACGCTCGTTATTTTATTTATTTGAAACAAATTACTTATGAAAAACAATTTTAATTACCTATTCTTACTAAAACCCGATGCGTGTACTTTTGTACGCGCGTTAGAAGCTATACTTCTTTGGCGTAACTTAATTAAATATAACCACGTGTAAAAATTAATATAAATACATTCAATAAAAATGGGCTGCTGTAGCCGACATCTCCAGGTGCCTGCACAATTTTAATGGTGTTCTACAAATTTGTTCGGCCTTCACCAATAGTGCTGTGTACAGGCTAAAGAAAACTTGGGAAAAAGTTTCCAAAACCGTAAGATTGTATATCGAATTATTGAACTTATTGATTTTGTTTGTGCATGTATTTAGACAAAACAAACTATCGAAAAGTTGCAAAATATTGTTACATCAGATGGTAGATTCCGTGCATTACGTGATGCACTTCACCGATGCGATCCTCCATGTATACCATATCTTGGATTGTATCTAACAGACCTCTCTTTTATTGAAGAAGGAACACCAAATTTTACACCAGATGGTTTGTTAAATTTTGCCAAAATGAGAATGGTAACATTTGCTCACATTGGAGCTTTATCTATTTTAACCAGTTTTTAATTAATAGATTGCACATGTTATTCGAGAAATTCGACACTTTCAGCAAACTCCGTACAAAATTGAACTTATTAGAAAAGTAGCAAACTATTTACTGGATACTTCGTTACTCTTCGAAGAAGAGGAGCTTTACAGCCTTTCTTTAGAAATAGAACCTCGAACCTCACGATTAAGTAGTGCTACTCTTGGTCAACTACCACTGCCTGGTAATACTAAGATTTAATTCTTTCACTTTTATTTCTTTTGAATAAACATTTATTCACATGACAAAAAGGCAATTGGATTAATCGTTTAAACTAATATGTCTGATAAAAGTACCCTAGACAATCTTATTTAACTATACTATTGATATTCAGATTTTCTTATACAATCAAGTTATACCTATAAATGTGAATTTACATAATGAGAAAAAATGTTAAAAATTTAGAATAAGAAACAATTTATTAATTGTTTAATGCAATCACTTTAATTAACAATTTAGACATTGATGGCTGAAGAGTGTTCTTTCGCAGTTGTTTACATTATATAATCAGCCTTCACTGTTCACAATTTCATATTCACTTTTTCAAAAACCATATAATGCGTATTCATAGTTAGATTAACAATCACGTTGAAGCATACGTGCGATGTTAATTTTGAGGCATTTTTAAAGCATTAGATGGTTGTTAGTTATATATATATATATAATATATATAGTGTTGCTTATTAGATGCATAGTACTTCTAATTAAATTACGATATTACGTACCCTTTTTAAAATAAGACAATTTCTTCAATAATCTTTAAAATGAAAAATCATTTAAATACCATATTACCAAATGTGATAATATATAAAATCGTAGCAGATTTTCAATAAATATGAGTGAGATAGGCTTAAAACTTTCAGCGAAGTGATAATTTGAAAAAATCTTACCTGCGACACCGGAAAACATTTTGAGCTTTCAACTAAGGGTTCTATTAATCAATTTATATCATTTTGACATCTTGGATTATAAAAATGCACATATTTGCATACCATAAAACTCATTTCTTTAATTGAAAAGTTTTTGAAATTTTCGATCATGAGCCTAAAAATCGTTAATTTATATAAATGATTATACTGTCTGTGATTATTTTAATTTTTGCAATGGATAATTGTGAAGACGTAATCCTTTTAAAAATTACGTATTTAACGCAATGTTTATAATTTACCAATATTCACATAATGACAATTTTATATTGTAAATAAAGTAGGGCTGGATTTATCGCTAGGGCAAACATATTTTTCAGAAAGAAGTTACTTTTAAAAAACATTCAAATATGTTACTCTAGTATTAAGAATAATGTATCACAAATAACACATTCCCATAGTAATTGTGTTTAGAAAAGTTTAATTTTCAAATAAAATTCAAAATTAAGCGAATTTTATAACTTTGTTATTTTTGTGTGGTCCACAATTTGCTATTAATGTTTTTATCTTTAATTTTTCCCAAAAAAAAAACTTCAACACTTATTCAAACTCATCTTTTATTTATAATTATTTTGAAAGAAGTCCAGCCCTAATCAATATTATTATTTAAAATTATAAAATAAAAACACTATCACTATTTTAATCAAGTTGATAGTTTTTAAATTAAAACGTTTTCACTTAAATTAAAACTAAAAATAAAAGTGCAATTAGAATTGGAAAATATCATAAAATTGTGTTCTATTAGTATAAATTAATTTAAAACAGTGGTAACTGGAAGTATTCTCTTGATAAGGTCTACCCGTCTTTCAGGATATCCACTATTTGCTATTTTTTGACCAATATACTTTAAATTTAAAAGTAATTGTGCCAATTAATTATCTATCAATGACATTCAATTTTTACAAAGTGATTAAATGTTTGTCTTAAAGTGATTATCGGTAAAAATTCGAAAAGCTGGTTGATTTGCCCTTACCATTGTTGTTCTAGCAATTTCTGCTACGTGCCAAATTAAAAATAATAATATACATAGTACAAGACAAACGTTATCTACCGATCTTCCTTTAGTTACAATCGTATAACTTAGTACAAATTAGATTAGCAATTTTTGGTGATCAATGAGCTGTATAAAAATTTAACTAACAGCTTACGCTGTTAATTGTATCTGTGCCAAGCTCCATAAATCTACGCTCGTTATTTTATTTATTTGAAACAAATTACTTATGAAAAACAATTTTAATTACCTATTCTTACTAAAACCCGATGCGTGTACTTTTGTACGCGCGTTAGAAGCTATACTTCTTTGGCGTAACTTAATTAAATATAACCACGTGTAAAAATTAATATAAATACATTCAATAAAAACGAGGATGTGCGCATTCCAGCGAAAAGTGGCACATTTCCGAGCGAGGGAAGCAAATGAAGCGCGACGCGGAGCGGCGCGCTTCATTTTCCCGAGATCGGAATGTGCCACTTTGAGCTCGAATGTGCACACTCGGTTTTAAGCATGATTCTCAATAATTAATTTACTTTCTAAGACGGCTAACTTCACGCGGTCGAATTTTCAGTTAGCTGGGCGCGCACAACTACCATTGCCTGCTAAAAGAAGTATAACTTTAAAAAAATAGCTATACCTCAACATCTTTTTACTTTTAAATTTAATGAACAACATTACCAAAATGTTACTAATACTCATAAGCGCACATTTGAACAATCAAATTAATTTTGTATAGAAATTTTAAGGAAAGTGTATATGTAACTTTCATGTTATAAGTAGCATTTAATAGTTATTAACCTGCTCAAATTTTTTGTTTATTTGACAATCTTAGAGGATTTTTAAAAAGCATACGTATATAGAAATTTAAATATAAATAAAACGTTTAATGATCATTGTTCAAAACATATACAGTATCGTAAATAAGTAGTTTAGTTTATTGTATTTCACTAAATAAAATCAACCTTGCTGTGAAAAATGTATAAAATAACTTTGCTGTGAAATGTTACATGAATGTTAAATACTTCCTTGTTCAACAAGAGGTGTATGTACTGTGCCCATTTCTCTTAGTCAAAAATGTTACTATTAATGTGTACATAGAAAAAGTATATTTCTTTAAAATCTAATTGTTTCACTTAATTGAATTGTAAAGTTACTGAAATAAAGTTTTGTAATACACCTGTTTTATTGTATTATTAACAAAGAGAAATTCGTTGTTTAAACGAAGAGAGGAAAGATGCACTACAAGACGTAAGATAAACCAATTTTGAAAAGAACTAATTATTTAAAACTGTATATATGCTAATTGTTACAAGTTAAGGTGGAATTGTACCCCACGACTTTTAAATTACAAGTTCAAAGTTAATTAAATTTGGATCATAGGTTACTATTGATGAATTATTAAATAATTACAGAAAAATTAAAATGCATTTTTCTCCAAATTCTTTAAATTTAAGACATTGTGCTTACAAACTTTTATGGTTTAGTTTGGTGTCAGTTATGACTCGAATAAGTCTCAATACTAATTCGTTCGACACGCTGTATATAAAAATAAATATCTACATGCCTGTTCCCTGTAGACTTTTAAACCATTCAACACAGGGGTTCCAAATCTTTTCATACTATAACTCCCTTTACAGGTTGTAATTTTTTTGCGAACCTTTTCTAAAAGAAATATATTTATTTATTGCTCTAGCAGACATTAATATTAATTAATTTATTTTAAAGACTGGTGTAATTTAAATTTCTTAATTTTTCTTTGAAGCACATATGTTACATTCAAAGCACGTTGTATCGAAGCTGCCTATAAGTTAAGGCAAATTTGTGTCATGTAAAGGGGCGGAGTTTATGTATTGATTTTTCCCGAAGCCTTCAAAGTATTGATTTTTAGATTTGCCAAACAGTTGTGACATGTTCAAAAAATTTACAGTGGTTGTGTTATAAGCGGAATGTTGTGTTTTTAAAAATGTCTTTTTTGAAACATTTTCATAGAGGAAAGTTGAATAAGCTTTAATTATGTTCTGGAAAAAGTAATACACATTAGTTTAAATTCATTTATAAGAGTTGAAATAAAAAATACAATTAAACAAATATTTGCAATTTGAATTTTTAAGTAATATTAAAGTCATTTAAAAACATGGTTTAAAGACTGGTATAATTTAAATTTCCTAATTTTTCTTTGAAGCACATATGTTACATTCAAAGAACGTTGTATTAAAGTTGCCTATAAGTTAAGGCAAACTGGCGTTAAGTAAAGAGGCGGAGTTTATGTATTGATTTTTCATAAAGCCTTTCAAAGTATTGATTTTCCACGAAGCCTTCAAAGTATTGATTTTTAGATTTGCTAAACATATAGTTACATGTTCAAAAATTTTACAGTGGTTGCGTTATAAGCGGAGGGTGCACCCACGCCACTTATAATGGAAGACTTTTTTCCTTATAGACCAGGGGTTCCCAATCTTTTTTATACTGCGAGTCTCTCTTTACAGGTAGTAATTTTTTGCGACACCCTTCTAAAAGGATATATTTATTTATTGCTCTAGCAGATATTATTATTAATTAATTTATTTGTTATTTTTATTTAATTATAAGATATCCATTTAGTTGATCGCGTGCAGGAGACCTTTGCGTCTATCCGGATCGTCGCGTGACGCTCTCAGGATAGCCCCGCAACACCCCAAGGCGTCGCGACGAACAGTTAGGGAACCCCTGATTCAACCAATTATAATAAAATTTAAAGTTATCAAAGCGGGTGTTTCCGTGAAGTTTGGTTGTGATCCAACCAATTTTTTTTTCAGCTTTTTGACCATCAAAAACTCTTGTTAAATGTGCAACGTTTCGTTTCTTTATTGAAAAGAAACGTTGCACATTTAACAAGAGTTGTTTTATTGTTTTGCAATTTCTGTTAACTTTAAATAATATAAAAAGATATTGACCGATAACATTATGATTAATTAAATTAAATAATTAAAAAGCTACTTTCTTTAAATTTATGTTTTACATGGCACGTATGTATTTTAAAAAATTCTTGGCAGCAATCGCTTATTATATATGTTTTAATTATCCCGATTAGTGCGTTTTTGATTATCGCGGTACTTTTTGTGGAAACAATAACCGCGATAATCAAGTTATTTCTGTAATTAATGAAAATAATTTGTTCTAATTTAAAATGATATATTTATAGAAAGTTTTGTTCGTTTACTTGATATAAAAGTACTCTTTAAAAATCATTACTTGAAAAATACACAATATGTTTATAGATTATTTAAATGTGACGCCAATGATAGGGCGGGCCCTTATTTCCACTTGCGTTTTGCTTTTCCATTCGTAATCGTTCAGTTTTGTTTTGATTCTCGTAGACGAAGAATGTTCTGTAGATCATTTTAATTTAAAACGGCAGTAGATTTTTCGAATACGTGATTTATATTTTGTAAATGTAATCAATGCCTAAATATGAAGTGCACTTCTTATATCACCAATCTTTGTATTATGTGCATTATTTTAACAGAGCTTGTTGGTAAGTATAAATTACTTTTAAAAAAACAAGATGTACTAACTAATATAAACACTGGTAGAAATTAAAGAATCCAAATTGAAAATTTTTCAAAACAATCACCTACCCCCTATACACTATAGTAAAACGCATTTTCTTCTGCGTTTTCTAATACTTGAGATTTTTTGTTTAAAGATATTTGTGCGAATTTATCGTTTATTTGACTTAACTTTTTAGGGCCTTTACGCGGTCTTGGTGTTCGGGGAAGATCTTCAAAAAAATGCAAAGGTGATTAAGCGAAACTGTTAAAAAAAGGACGTACATAAGGTCGTTTTAATTATTTATGGTAACAATCCCAATTTCCAGTTCTGAATGATTTGTTTGTTTACTTATTCAATTACAAGTTTAACAATTGTTTTGTAAAACTATTTCAAAGCGTATCAAATATGCAAGAAGAAAACAATTTATCTTCGAATATTTATTTATTAAAGCCTTTTAATTTATTTGTATTGGAAAGTATATTTTTAGACAGGAAAAATTTCTAAATCAATTTAGTATATTTGAAGATCTATACGCGTAATTTAAATTGTAAAAAATTCATTTAATCAATATAGTGTCTAGGAAACATTTTAATAATATACACAAACTATAAATGCATGTAGGTTTACTGATGGGCGCTTATTTAAAATTGTCTGATGGATTTAATAATTACGGTTATTGTACTGGTTAAATATTCATTGAATAATTTCAGGATAAAAAAAACAATGTGTACGTATGTACATTGATATATTAATTATATTAAAAGGATCATATGAGCTATAATTTTAGTAATTTAGCACTTTAGTCCCCTTAGTGCTTGTCAAAAAGTGGCATGTAATAAATCTAAACGATTCATAAATTGTTAAATATTACATCAATCAATTACATTAGTAATTTTCATTAAAATATATTAAAATTGAATACATGTAAATACGCGCCTAATTTGATTCTCAATGAAACACCTGTGTATTTACGCATGCTTGAAATTTATGCATATTCCAAAAATAACTTTGATTATCCATTACGTTTCTAAATTTATCAAAACAGAGATGTTTATATTCTTAGCTTAAATAGTGTACTATCGATTTTGTTCATGACCAAGGTTTCACTGCCCCATATTGTCTGCATTGCGGAATAATTTGCAATTTAAGTCGAGACCTTGACATATTAATTAAATAGTTAATTTTGATTTATTTCCCCTCTTTTAGAAGTTCATTGTCAGCACAACTTGATGGTATAAAATTAAACGTAGTATTTTGTGATTATCCTTAGCATGCCATCCGAGTAGTTCCTACTTAATACATTCCATATATAGAAATATTGTACCCAAAATAGAGACTTTTATTTTGAACTTAATTATATGAATATTTTATAAGATGATGAATTTTTGCAGAGGGCCTTGAAGAAGAATGTACCGATTTTCAAGGGCACACAGTGGCCCATGGGATGTTATATGTACCTGGACCTGCAGTTTGCACAATGTGTGTGTGTTACCATTCCGAGCCAATGTGGTGTAAAGCAATCTACTGTGATCCTCCTTATGTATGTAATTTTTGTACTTAATTTAATGACAATAAGGCTGTTTCTTTTTTAGTTTTGTAATAAGTTCAGGGTTGGTGAAAGATGTTGCGAATTCGAGTGTTTAGATCCTCCTGGCGAAGAAGCGGCCAAAATGCTAGAACGATATCGTCAATCGAAGCAGCGCAATAATGCACAAATTAAGAACCAATATGTATTTACTTCACTATTGCCCTTAGTAGGAATAATTTTTAACACGATATACATATTTTAAGCGGGTATTAATTTAAAGAAATGTGTGATAAAGTATATTTTTTTTAACTTTAACGATCTTTAAGGTTTTTGGCTAACCAATCTTTAAATTGGAGGACTGAAGAAGCATTTACTTAGACCAAGTAGCGAAACGTCCGTCTATATCCCAAGATTAAACATAATTAGTAAGATAAATATATATGGCATAACAGACTGCATATTTCAATCTTTACAAGCCTTTCTGCTTATTCAAGATACTCTTTAAAGTTTATTACAAGTTTTATCCGTAATAAATATCTTACAATTTCTTATTATAAAAAGGCTTTGAGTTTCAACGCTAATTTTATAAAATATCCTACTCAATTGGTACCTACATAGCAGATCAACAACATATGTATTTAACAAAATAATAGAAAATTAGAAATATATGTTACTTTTATCGGAGTATATTTTAGAGACTAAGAAGCCTAAGGAATAATAGAATAGAGTAAATTCGCCAGTAGTTCGCATTTGTTTAATGAAAAATTAAATAATATAATTTTGTTTAAAAATAACTATCCATTTGATGATATTTAAAAAAAGTATATATATTTCTTAGAGAGAAATTTTTGAAGATTGACGGAACTTTTTATAATTTAATAAAACATAATAATAATATCAAGAATAGCAATAATAAAAACATTTGTATTATAAAAATGTTTATCTACAGAGACTAACTTTCAGAACATTTCAACATTAGACCAAGTTACACTATGATTTTCAAAAAAGTTTAATCTAAATATATATAAAAACGTCTAGTAATAATTTTTTCTAAATTAAATGAAAATTGCTTAATGCGATACGAATAAATCAATATACCTATATACATACATATATACAGTAAATTGATCTTTATTATAAAGAAAATTATTAATTGTTAATATAGAGTGACAAAACCGTAATATACAGGTATCTATTCTCGTTAACAAAATTGTTGGTATGAAAATGTAAATTTTTATACTGAAAGTTGTTATGTATTTATATAAAAAGTATTGCTTAGTCTGTTATGTATAGAATTAAAAATACGCCGTTTTTAATTATTGGTAATTTATTGAACCGTTCAAAAATCATCTGATTACCTTTTTAAATCAATTAAACTCATTGTTAGAAAATTCTTATAAAAAATAATTGTAAAGTTCACCTAACATTTATTAATAAATTCCAGAAAGTATTATATTACTAGTAAGGCGATTTTAAACTTTCTTGCTTATTTGTTAAAATACTACCATAGATATATGTACTATTTAAATATAAAAATTTTTACTAAAAAGACTACAACAAAGATGAAAAACAATTCGAGAGCGTTTATTGCATTAAAAATAGCTTTGTAAAAGAATAATGTTTAGACTCTTATTTTAAATTTAGGTTTTAATATTTTTTTTTGTTCTAATGGATATATAATTTAATATATTAAACAAATTTTTATGGAGATTATTAATAATTCTTTTAAATAATTATAATTGTATTAGTTTGATTTGAGAAGTTGTGGTTTACCAAAAATATTTATCGGAGATATATCTAAGCTTGTTTTCAATTTCATGTTCTAAAAATGATATCGAAATGTAATTTATAAACATAAATAAGAACAAAGTAATGGGATCGTTTAACCCTTTTGGTTACAAGTTTTATTCAGAAATAAACATACAATGTAATTTTATAAATAGTTGTATTTTTATCTTACAATTAATCTATATTTTAATCAGATTTTAATGTATTTCGAGTACACTACAGGGTACATGATGACCTAAAAGAAGTAAACCTACACATTTGAGAAAAATGCTTGTTTTCATGTGTTATTTTACTTTTGTACATGTTTACTTTGCATTCATACTCATGATGTGACTACATTAAGAATGGTAAACTTCTGGGTAAAATATATTGTAGGGTACTCGATAACTGAAAGGGTTTTAACATTGAAACAATATCCATAAACACTAGTTATTGTTTCTGTATATCAAGTTTGAACATTAACAACTAATTCAATATTTTTGTTTTTGTCATAGGAAGCACTTCTATGTTTTGCTTTTGAATTTAAGTCATATTAAAAGTTACAATTACAATAACTGGTGTTTGAATTTTATGCAAAATATGTGATAACTTAAAAATGTTAATAGTGCTTCAATCAATTACATATCCCTTACTTAATTCAATATTTGCTAAATAACTTGTGCAATGACCTTTTAGTAGGCATGTATCATAAAATTCTATGCATACCTGTTTAAAAATGACTTGTTACGATTCAAACAGTAATAGTTTAAGTGTATCAGTTTTATGTAAAATCTTATTAAGGCTGTGATTGCAGGACTAATGTATATGTAGTTACCAAATAGAAAAAACACTCTGTTACGCTTGGATAATAATTTACTTATAGTTAACTTGAAACTAAACCTATGTAAATGTATTTATGCCTATTCAAAGTAGGAACTATCGATTAACGTTAAAATTTAACGCTGTAACACCAATTCCTTTTACCTAAGCTAAACGTTGTATTTTCAAATCAATATGAATACCATTTTCACTTTCTTAGATGTACATATACATATATAGCACCAATTTTACAGGGTTTATAATTTTAATGAAAACATATAAAAAAATATATTAAAGTTATTCTGTTGTAAAATGTTTTAAGCTTAATAAACGATATTAATTATAACTTAGAGAATCTTACTTTTAAGACTAAACTAAAACTAATTTGTCACTCTTCAACCATTTTCTGTAACATCTTTTTGCTGAATTGCAAGTTATTTTTTTCGTTTTACCAAACATTTTTTGTGATTTTTTTATAATTACGATCTGGGCGACCGAACTTTGCTGGGCATTTTTTGACTTCGCCATAAGAATGTAATGCCTTGCGGTCGCCTAGGTACTGAAATATATAGATATGAATGTTGTTGCTTATCAATGCATGAATACTTCAGCCTACTGAATAATTTTAGATATTTCTCAAGAGAATGGGGTTATAAATATCTCATATAGTGTTAGTAAAGTAAAGTAAAGAAAATTCATAAATTATTTATTCTAAATTCTATAAACACGTAATATTGACTTAATAACAGCATAATACATAGTATTGCTAAAAGTCTAACAATCTACTTCAATAAATTGAAAGTTTTTTAAAGGGTGTTCCTGCATCTTTCTCTATCAGCATTACTGGGCCAATCACATATGTAAGTCATTGTGTTAAATACAGTTCCATCCCGACATGGGAACATCACTGGATTTCCATGTACGCAGCGATAATACTGAAATTTTTTATAAATATAAATTGGTTTTGGACTTGATGATTAGTTCATTCGGGTACCTTATCACAATCGTTATGTGGAAGGAAGTCTTTTCCATTGCAATCGATGGCGTTTTCATTGGGATCTTTAGGTTCCTCTGGTACATCTTCGTGTGGCGTTGTGCTTTGAGTGGGACGAGGCTTCGTGGTTGTATGCCGTGTTGTAGTCCTAGTAGTTCTGGTTGTTCTCATTGTTGTAGTTGTAGTTGTAGAAGGCATGCCTCCTTCACTAGCTGCTGTACTTGGAGGACGCGCCCATTCAGGCTGTAATTTATAACATAATTTATCAAGAATTTAAGTTACATGTCTATGAACTAATACCCTAGATGTTGTGGTAATTGTTGGCTCAGGAACATCATAGCTTTTCATATTCATATAAAGAATATTCATCAATACGTTTTTAGGTCCACATATTCCATGAAAATCGTCCATGTCAATAGCCCAAGTCATAGCTCCTGCGTATCCCTTAGATTTGATCCAATCCATTTTGATCTGAACACTTTCTGGATCTTCATAGCCACACCACTGTGTTCCTAAATTAAATCGTTAGGAATAGATTTATTCTAATATATTCATTATTTTACCTTTATAGGTATAAGGCACTTTTCCATGTTCATCCCATTTCTTGGTCCATCCAGATTCTTTATCGACTATATTAGGACAAATCTAAAACACAACATGATGAAATATATAAATTTAAAACTACAAAATTATCATACTTCGTAATAAGCTAAAAATCCTGTGGCGTTTGTGTATGGACCAGGGTCTCCCCCACCAGCTTCCTTATTAATGTATGTTCCAGGATTATAATTGTTGTTGCTATTACTTAAAGTAAATGTACGTCCATAAAATGGTATTCCGACAACTAATTTTTTTGGCGAACAGCCGTAATTTACCCATAATTGTAAGCCATCGTTCTAAAAATTAATTAATGACGATTTTGACTGATAAATTTTAATACCTCACGTACCACATTCAATTTTTCATAAGCCCATTGATCGTGAGGTCTTTTATATAAAGGACTGTGTACATCAGCAAATCCAGCCCAATTTCCACGCAAATCATAAGACATAACGTGTATTGCATCCAACAATCTACAAAATAAAGCAACTAAATTTCAAGTATCATTTTTGGGTCTATAAACTTACTCGCAAAGTTCTGGCACATGGTATCCTTCCTGAAGACGGAAATTAGCAATAGGTACAGCCATTGTAATCTCCCAGCCCTTCTCTTCCTTATCAAAAGCTCTGCGTAATTCTTCTACGAAGTACAAAAATTTATCTTTGTCCGAAAATTTGCCACCACGGTCAGCTGCCCCTGGGTACTCCCAATCCAAATCAAATCCGTCAAAGTTGTATTGTTTCATAAATCCTTAAATCATTATGTTAGAATTCCAGTTATAGATCAATTATAAAAAAACCTTATTACCTACAACACTAGAGATGAAAGAATCTCTTCTAGATTTGACTGCAACCATTTCGGAGTATTTTTCACCCCCTTCGGCCCATCCACCAACTGCTACTTGATATACCACATTAGGATATTTTGATCTAAGAGATGTAAAATTTCTGAAGCCACTTTGTTCTACGTCCAACTAAAATTGTTTTTTTTTTGTAATATTTAAAAGCGAAGGGTCAAAAAATGTTTAAGAGATACCTCTTGATCGATTACTAAAACGCTCCATGATTTATCATCCACACCTATGAAAGAATATATTAAATGAGTGCAAAGATCTACTGGTACATCATCAATTGCATATCTTCCAATTCCTGGCCTATAAACGGCCCAATTACTAAAGTAACATACAACTTTCGCAGGAGTAGCATCTGCAAGTTAACATTTTCAAAAATAATTCTCTGCAAAAAGTATTTTTTAATACGCACCTAGTTGCGTTAGAAAACCGAGAAATGCAACAACCAGAAACAAATGTTGTTTCATGTTTGATGTTGACAACTAAAAATTAAAATATTTAATAAAGTGAATTTGAATTTGAGCCACTTTTTCGTTGATTTATATACGGAATTTTTAATTTAAGTAAAACAAATACGCCGAAAGAAATATACGTAATTTAATAATTAACTCAAACTGGGTAACAATTCAATAATTAAACAATTATATTATTAAAAAAGTAATTGAACTGTTTTTTTTTCAAATTGATGAGCGTTTGTGAGTGTGCGTATGTGTGATTAATGTTTTTTAGCGGACATACCGTTATTAAATTTCGTACTCGGTGCTTTTCTTATCAAAGTTGTACACTAAGAAAAAAATCACTTTAAAAACTTGTCACAAGTTGAATACACCTTAATCGTTTTTATAATGCAACAAATAGCGGCAACTCTCAAGTTTTATAGCAATCTCGGTGGAGTTTTTTTGTAGCATCGGCCAATAGCATTTTAGAAGTATATTAAGTCCCAATGTCCCAGAATTTGCTTACAAAAACATTCCATAGAAATAGTCGTATCTTTATTTAACTAACCGTTGTTTTAATTTATCATTCGACGAATTAGTATAGTACGTGCGTACAAATTAATATTCGAAGTTAAGATGTTACCTGAATTATAATTAAGAAACAATGGTACACTTGCAATGTCGTTTATTTAATTCTAGATTATCTGGCTAATACCTTCCGTATATTTACTTGGTGAGGAAACTTCAGATTTGAATAAGATCAAACCCACTTACCCAAATTTTTACATTTTGCAACAAAGTAAATAAATGAAATAATAGGCACGAATCGTACACTTTTATGTTGAAATCTTCTACATTACCAAAAACTAATGTTTATTAATTTTTATTAAGAAACAAAAATTATATTGAGCTTCCATCAATTTAATAAAATTAATTTTTGGTAATCTAACTAATAATTGTACAGGACCTCTTCCCTTGAATTATATTACAATTTTCTAGCATATCTAATGTTGCCATAGGTTTCGAATGGGACTGTTCTGTTTTCACATCATCTGTCCCAAGCTCGAATGTGCACATCCTCGAATTTATTACATTTGATTAATTTATTTTCAAAAAAAAAAAAAAATTAGTAGACATCGATTTTTTGTTCAAAAAACATATTTACCACAGCATTGAGTGGAAGGGAGCGAAAAGATACAACAATCTCGTCAATGCGGGTGAGAAAGAACAATTAAAATCATTCAATTCATTTTTTGTCTAATTTAATGGCCTAAATGACTGTGAATCATGCTTAAAGCCGAGTGTGCACATTCGAGCTCAAAGTGGCACATTCCGATCTCGGGAAAATGAAGCGCGCCGCTCCGCGTCGCGCTTCATTTGCCTCCCTCGCTCGGAAATGTGCCACTTTTCGCTCGAATGCGCACATCCTCGTATTTATTGAATTTGTCTACTTATTTTTCGCTCTTGCAAAACATAAATCTAAATTTAGTTTAGTACATATTTATTTTTAAGTTCGAAAAACGTATTTACCATACCAATGAGTGCAAGGGAGCAAAAAGATACGACAATCTCGTCAATGCGAGTGAGAGGAAACAATTAAAATCATTTAATTTATTTTTTGTTTAATTTATTGGCCTAAATGACTGTAAATTATGCTTAAAACCGAGTGTGCACATTCGAGCTCAAAGTGGCACATTCCGATCTCGGGAAAATGAAGTGCGCCGCTCCGCGTCGCGCTTCATTTGCTTCTCTCGCTCGGAAATGTGCCACTTTTCGCCCGAATGCGCACATCCTCGTATTTATTAAATGTATTTATATTAATTTTTACACGTGGTTATATTTAATTAAGTTAAGCCAAAAAAGTATAACTTCTAACGCCCGTACAAAGCAACACGCGCCGGTTTTTTGTAAGAATAGCTAATTAAAATTGTTTTTCATAAGTAAATTCGTTTCAAATAAATAAAATAACGGTCGTAAAATTTATGGAGCTTGGCACAGATACAATTAATAGCGTAAGCTGTTAATTAAATTTTAATACAGCTCATTGATCACCAAAAATTGCTAATCTAATTTGTACTGATTTATACGATTGTAAATAAAGGAAGATCGGTAGATAACGTTTGTCTTGTACTATGTATATTATTGTTTTTAATTTGGCACGTAGCAGAAATTGCTAGAACAACAATGGTAAGGGCAAATCAACCAGCTTTTCGAATTTTTACCGATAATCACTTTAAGACAAACATTTAATCACTTTGTAAAAATTGAATGTCATTGATAGATAATTAATTGACACAATTACTTTTAAATTTAAAGTATATTGTTCAAAAAATAGCAAATAGTGTATATCCTGAAAGACGGGTAGACCTTATCAAGAGAATACTTCCAGTTACCACTGTTTTAAATTAATTTACACTAATAGAACATAATATTATGATATTTTCCAATTCTAATTGCACTTTTATTTTTAGTTTTTATTTAAGTGAAAACGTTTTAATTTAAAAACTATCAACTTGATTAAAATAATGAGAATGTTTTTATTTTATAATTTTAAATAATAATATTAATTAAGGCTGGAATTTTTTCAATTAATTATAAATAGAAGATGAGTTTGAATAAGTGTTAAAGTTTTTTTTTTTGGAAAAAATAAATATGAAAACATTAATAGCAAATTGTGCACCACACAAAGTTAACAAAGTTATAAAATTCGATTAATTTTGAATTTTTTTTGGAAATTAAATTTTCTAAATAAAATCACAATGGGAAAGTGTTATTTGTTATACGTTATACGTTAAGTTTAAAAAATTATAAAACGTGCTATTACTCTCAAAGCCAACTATCATATTCGAAATTAAATTAAAGACCTATTTTATTATTACAAAAAAAATATTAGCTTTAATGTGGGGGCCGTAGGATTGATACTTAAAATAGACAAACAAAACTTGAAAATATTGTAAATATTTTTGTAAAACATTACGTACAAAATTATTATTTTTGAAAACTAATAAAGTTTTGTATTTAGCACTTTTCCGCAAGAGTTAACGTTCTGAGGTGGAAAAATAAAAAATAATCTCCCCACTGAGACCGTGTAGCCTTTAATTAAAAAAAAATATATCGATACAAGCTTATAAACTGAATGTAAACATCAGGTTGTTATGATAATAACTTTTAAAATTTTTCGAGTTCAAAAAAATAATTTTAATTATCAATTAGTCACAATTAGTTATTGTTATTATCATTCTAATTCTGTTTGTAATAACTGCGCGCTAAAAGGTGAATCGTCGAGTTGCTAATGAAATTGGAATATATTTTTCGTTCTATATAAAAACAAAACCTTTTAACAGTAAATTTCTGCAAACGTTAAATTGCCAGATTTTGCTTTATTTATTTATGGAAACGCGAGGTAAAGTAATAAAAATTGTATAAAATAAACTATGTACCGTTAAACCAGGTTTTACAACCAACAATCTCATTTCCTGCAACTTTGCATTTTGATTGGGCTTAAGTACATATGTGAACTAAGCAACATCAATTTAACTTATATTAAAAAATAATACAATTTACGTACTCATTCTATAAAACGAATCTAAATATAAACAAAACTTATTTGCGTAGAAAATTCCTATTAATCTCATAAAAAACTTAATATCTTTTTACTTGATCCAAATAAACAGTTTGTTTGAATTAGTATACAGCTTGCTAGATTTTTTCTAAATGCCATCCAACGCTGTTTGTACGGAATAATTTTTATACAGTACTACCCACCTGAAAGATAATGGCATTCACCCTAAGGATGGGCCAAGACAATGACACATTGATAAGGTCGCTGTACCATGAGAGGTATTTGAAAACAACCGCATGACAGTACATCTTTAATTCTTTTAATACCCATAAAACCAAAAACGCAAATTTACATAAATTTTATTTCCTCTGCCATAAGAACGTTATTGTACCATTTATTAATCTATTGCAGATTTGTCTTTATCTACTTCTATAACAAATATATTAATCAATCAAAACAATGATTTCTTGGAACCATCGTGGTATTTGTCCGTTCGTGTAAAAAAACATGATTAGGGGCTGTTTAAGAATGTTGATCTGGGTGTTTCTCATTATTATTCTACGCGAAGAGTTTACAGTAAGATGAATGGAAGACCGAAGCTTGTTTTATAAAACATCATCATTAATAATGTGCTAAGCAATGCCAATGATCTTTGATATCAACGAACAATTGTATAACAAGCAATACTAAGTTATTCCATTTTTTTTATCTATATCTTATATCATCCTTTTCCCAGTAAAAACAAATTATTGTTAGATAAATGCTTTGTTTCTAGTACTTGCAGGAGGTTGTCGAAATGTTTAGCAAATTATTGTAAATAAGTATGCAGGACGAATTTTAAATGTTCCATGTACCACAAAAGAATTTCTATTCAAAACACATCCAGTGACAAACAGTAATACCGTATTATTTACATTAATATTTGGCTTTGTTCATATTTTAAAAGTCTACTTCGAAAGTTGTCAAATAGTAAGTGAAATGATAGAAAGTAAACGCAAAATAATTGTACCTAATTTTCTAATTATTACTTTTGTTTAAGGTTTGTTTTGCGTTGTACGCCAATACCAAAACAAATTGAAACTTAGTTTTACTCGCAATCAAAAAAAGTAGATCATTAATTGATTTGCTTTTTCAACTGTTACACAAAATTTCCAGTTTCTTTTTTTACATTTCCAATAAATATAAATTAGGGACTATTATTCAATTCTTTAAAAATCATTTATTAATAAGAATGAACAGCTTGTTATATATTTGTTATTTATTTAAATAATTATTAAGTTAAAGTAATATTTGTAATACAGTAAAACCTCAATTATCCGGACCTCAGTTATACGGATTTGCGATTATACGGATTGTCAACCGCGTTCGGACTTGTCGCGAAAATTAAACCTCGGTATTCTTTACTAAATATTTTATTTTGTATTTTGCACTAAACAGTGTTTTTTTGCTTTATTAATTTTAAGATAATGTGCGACTGTTTTATTTAGTGACTAATATTTGTTGCGTTTTTTGTAAACATATAGCTACCAAACAATTTGACAAAATTTTTGCTGTTAAAACAAAACATTTCGTAATCGTGCTAAAAACCGAGTGTGCACATTCGAGCTCAAAGTGGCACATTCCGATCTCGGGAAAATGAAGCGCGCCGCTTCGCGTTGCGCTTCATTTGCTACCCTCACTTGGAAATGTGCCACTTTTCGCTCGAATGCACACATCCTCGTATTTATTGTATTTGCCTATATTATTATTTTATTCTTCAATTCAAAAAATTAAAAGTCGAATAAATTAGATCTATTTTTTATTTGAAAAAAGTTAGATATTTCATTCCTTTTGATAAGTTATCATGGTGCTCTTCCGCACGCCTAATTGTAGCGAGCTTGATAAAAATATTTTCAGGTGTACTTTCGAATGTTTACTAATTCGCATTTTTGATTAATTAAAATACTGTATGTATCAAATCTTCTGGAGTGAGCCACTAAAAATCAACTAGTTGTTTTTTATATCATCTTTTGCAGATTGTTGAAGGTTTATATGTCAAGATTAATGTCTACAAATATTTTTGGGTAATTTTCATTTTTGTAAAAATTATAAACAAATTAGTTTTAAAGCACAATTTATATACACTATTGTAATTAGACTTCATTTATGGATTAATTCAATTTTTAAATATAAAAAAATATTTCTATGTTACATAGGAGGTGCATCAAAATTTTAGAATGACTTGGGTGTGGTATGTAAAAAAAGGTTGGGAAATAAGAGTCACAATTCGGAAAAAGTTAAAGTATTTTCTTTCATGTACGATAAAGTCTCCCATCTAGTCTAGTTTAAAAGTACTAAATTAGAAATGTGGTTTTTGGTAAAAATACCCAACTGTAATTTTTAATTAAAAGAAAAGCGAGAAGTGGTACATTTAGTTCAGTTTGATTTAATTAATATTATTTGTAAGAGAGAAAAATAAGATAGACAAATTCAATTATTAAGGAGTATGTGCACTTTTCAAGCAAAAACTTTTTTCGAATAGAAAATCAGAATTTGAAAATTTGAAGAATTTGTTATTAATATAGTCGAATCCAATTAATAAGAAGATTTATGTTTTGCAAGAGCGAAGAATAAGTAGACAAATTCAATAAATACGAGGATGTGCGCATTCGAGCGAAAAAAGAAAACAGTTCACGGTTTGGGAAAGAATAAAAATATGACTAAAAAAGCAGCTGTAACAATGGCATTGAGCTTAATACAATCATAGACTGAATTTTATTGTATTTTCAAAGAAACTAAATGTGATAGTAATAGTATATCTTATTATTGTTTTACAAATTATTTAACGTACAAAGTTTATACTGTGATATTTTCTATTGTATTGATTAGTTTTTTAGTAGCAGTGAAAAATTGTTAATATTCTTATATTTTTATAAAATAAAAAAATAATATATTATAAGTATTCAAAATATATTTTATACAACAAAGAGAATATCTAAAAAACTTATTTTTTTTCTGTTTTTTAAACATAATGACATAAATCCTAAGACTTTCAAAGAATAAAAATTAAGTTTTAGAATAACTTTGAACATAATGGAAGATATTAAAATTTTATAAAATATATACTTTAACAAGAATAAACAGCTTTGTTAACAATATACAAATCTAAACGTTTATTGACAGATTTCCACAATAATGTAGATGAGTTAAGTGAGGGTTGTTTATCCAAAATCAAATAAGTCGAATTTTTATTTTTTGCTTATTCAAATTGTTTCCAATTAAGCAGACGTCATTCCTACAATTACGTTTTTCAACAATTTACAAAATTTATAAATATTTACTTTCAATAAAAAAAATATATACTAAACAGAATACAAAAACCTCTAATTTAATGGAAAGACCCTAGAAGCATTAAAATTTACATTATATGTCGTCAATTGTAAATGATAAAATGAGTACAAAAATTTGGAATTTAATTTAAAAAAATACAGTTACAGGTTTTTTCCAATAGGTACTTATAATTCTTTTCTTTTGGGAAAAACTACAGTAAGTGGTAGGATGCCGTTTGTGTCCCTTAAAATTTATTAAGTTAATTTATATGTATTTACATTCAAAGTTGCAAAAAATAATCAATCAATCAATCAAAAAAGCTAATCCATCCAACGTCGGATGTAAGCCTCCTCAAGTTTTCCCCATTCGTTTCTGTTCTGTGCTAGTTGCATCCATCTTCCCCCCACATGTCTCTTTACATCATCAGTCCAGCGAGTTTGTGGGCGTCCTACTCCTCTTTGGTGTTGTCGAGGTCTCCATTCTATTATCTTCTTGGTCCATCTGTTGTCATTTGTTCTTGCGATATGCCCGGCCCATTTCCATTTTCGTTTGCATATTCTATATATTACGTCTGTTACTTTTGATCTTTTTCTTATATCTATATTTTTTTTTTTTTTATATGGTCTCGGAGTGATATTCCCAGCATGCGTCTCTCCATCGCTCTTTGAGTAGTCTGTAATCGAGTCTTTATACTTTTATTTAGAGCCCATGTCTCCGTTCCATATGTCATAACAGGTAATACATATTGATCAAAAACTCTGGCTTTAATTGTATTTGGAAGTGTGGATGTTAACGTTTTTTGGAGCTTTCCAAAACTGGCCCACGCGAGTGATATTCTTCGTTCTAGGTCGGCCTTAAGATTTTCTTTTGATGCTTTTACTGTTTGGCCTAGATATATATATGAATTTACTTCTTCCAATCTTTGGTTCTGTACTTTTATTTCGGTGTTGTTTTCCTGTTTATTTGGTTGGTCATGTATTTAGTCTTGGCGGTATTTATTTTCAAACCGACTTCCTGCGATATTATTTGCAGCTCATTTATCATTTCTTGTAGTTCTTCTGGGGATTCACTGAATATTACAACATCATCTGCGAAACGTAGATGATTAAGCTTTCGCCGTCGACTAAAATGCCTTTCTGTTCCCAACTAAGTTCTTTAAATATATCTTCTAACACCAGCGTGAATAGTTTTGGCGACATGGAGTCCCCCTGGCGAACTCCTCTTTTCATCCTTACTTTATTCGTTTTTTCTTCGAGCAAGATTTGAAAAGTGGCATTTTCATATATATTCTTTATAATTTTAGCATATCTGTCGTCTATTCTGCAGTTGCTTAATGCATTTAGGACCGACCATATTTCAATGGTGTCGAAGGCCTTTTCATAATCTATGAAGGCTATCCATAGTGTTATATTGTATTCATTTGCTTTCTCAATTAGCGTTCTCACCACCTGTAGATGATCAGTGGTGCTGTATCCACTCCTAAAACCAGCCTGCTCCCGGGGTTGATAGCAATCCAGTTTGTTTGATAGTCGTTCAGTAAGCATTCTAGTGAACAGCTTGTATAACACTGAGAGGAGACTTATAGGTCTGTAGTTTGCTAATCGTTCTTTGTTTCCTTTTTTGAATATCATAACCATCAGTGCATTGTTCCAATCTTCCGGTATCCGTTCTTCATTCAAGCATTTCTCATATAGTTGTTGTAGTAGTGTTAGTACAGGAAGACCTCCATATTTCAGCATTTCCGTCACTATATCGTCTTCACCTGGTGATTTTTTGTTTGCCATTTTGCTTAGTGCGTGTTGTATCTCATCTATGGTGATATTAGGAAAAATAACACCTCATGTTATATATTGTTTTACATTGAACCTAGAACGCAAAGATAATCCCTGTTTTGTAATTTAATACTTAATTAAATAAATTAATGTCTAGTCTTATCAGCTGTGTAATTGTAATCAAATAGTGATTATGAGGTACATTAAAACATATGACTGGTAAATTGATTGAAACTGAATTAGAAAATTGTAAATTTATTTTATTTTGAATTTTTGTAATACAGGTTGCGCCATCGCACAAGAGAGTGCAAACCATACATCAATAAATCAAAACAAATCCAAACCTTAGGTTATGTTTTTTAGTGTGTGATTTAATCTTATTAAGTGAATTAATAGTAAATATTTATTTATTGACATTGTACTATGCTCGAACTAATAGTATTATTCGAAAAAAAGGCGTTTGTGTCTATATAAAGTTTAGTGTGGTGTCGTTTTTATTAATTCCAGCTGCTTACAAGTAGTATCAGCTATTCTGAACTGGAGGTCATATAATTGATAACAGATTTATGGAAAATTGAACAAATTGTTCTTATCTAAACATTAGAGAATAGTACACAAATATCTGTTGAAGGAGACACACATATGTATGAAAATAAGTTTACCTTCTAGCTTGATTAAAATTAGTGCAATGAAGTTATGGAAACTGATTGTATAAAAACAAATGTCTATGCAGTAGAAGATATACAAAATGAAAATGGTATACGTCTAGTTAATTTAGTTTTAATGCTTATTTTATAATCTTCTGTTGTAGATGATGTTACCATTGGTTTGGCTGATGATGATTTCGTCAAGGAAAAAAATAAAGTATCTATTGCTGAAGCAGATACTATATATGTCCTTATGCCTAAAGATACACCTATATCTAGAGCTGCAAGATTTCAGTGGTTTCTTGATCATCTCAATACTATTATTACTCTTCCAAAACAATTTATATTGGTATGATTTTAAGATATCATTATTATATCTTTAAATAAGTATTTAGAAATTAATATCTTTGTTTTTTAAGGATGCAACAACTGCCAAAATGGAAGTTATTTCTGTCGTTACAAAGTTAAATTCAAGTATTCAAACAAACAAATTTTTTATTACGCCAACTACAAAAGTAAAATTTCTTGCTCATACATATCGTTTCGTATATTGTGTAGACATGAGTCCATCACAATCTGCTGTTAATATACAAAAAGGCGAAATTCTTTTTGATGAAATTGTTCACTGCTTAAAGATTAGTCTGGAAGGATTATGTAAACAGGTAAATTAGTATAATATTATTTTTTACATAATTAAAATTTAATTTGTATAATTTAAGTATAATATTATAAAATGTTTGTGTTGAATATTTTCTCTGAATTATAACTTTATAATGGCATTACAATAATTACAGGATTTAATCATTTTCTTATTAGTTTACAGTACCTGGCAATTCTTATGTCTTTCAACCAAATTTATATCTAACAGTAATTGTTAACACACCTTTTTTTATAAGTCCTGCCCAGCAAGTTCTTGTAAAAGGAGTAAACATAAGTACAGAAAATATTACAGAAATTATCGAATTGATTGAGACACAATTTTATTTTTTGGAAGGACGAATTGCTCAAGTTTCAGTAATGGCACATGACGAAATAGAATTGCAAAGAGTAAGTTATAATATTTATTATTAATATTATTCTACATTAACTGTTGCAATTATTCAATGTCACTAAAGGCAATAATTGTACTAAAAAATTAATTCTTTTAGGCTGAAAATGAGGGAATTGTGGGATCGTTATTTCAGTTAACTGAAACTGAACAAACTGTTTCTACGATTCCGATGGTTTTGCCTGACGCGAATTTTGTAAATATGTTACGTTATTCTATGTTAGGTATATCTCTTCTTCCAGACAACAGTTTAAGTCGTAAGTTTAACCATTAAAATGTGAAATGTGTTTATTTTTACATAAGTGCATATTTTATAGATATACTAGTTATAACAGATGGAGTAGTTGCCATGCCAGATAGTAACATAATGGAATCTCTTTTGCTACAGCTGCATTACGACAGTATATCTGTTTCATTTTTAAAAGTAGGTTCAACATTTCAGCCTCAGAGTAATGCCGGATACGTATCATACACCGATTTGCTTAAATTTTTATCACAATCAACATTAGGAGTTTATATGGAAAACATTCCTCAAGATGTAAATACTCAATATTACTATTTTAAAAATTCCAACAAGTTATATTCTAGATTACAAAGTCTTCAACATTTATGAATGTATTTCATGAATCTTATCTATTATGGACTTTTCAAAATCCCATAAAATACTTCTACAATTCTCATACGCTTCGGCAAAATAAATGGATAACTCAGTAAGCATTTGGACAATCTTTCTTCTTTTGAACTTATTTTGATAACATTTCTAGACACGATAATTTTTATAATAATAGAGCTCCTGTATTATTAACTAAAAGGCAATCTGAAGAAAATATAAATGCATCAGTAGCGTTACTGTTTGCAAGGAGGATGCGGGAAGGGTACATTGTGGATGTAAGTTTTAACTTGTATATTTCTTTGGCAAACTCGAACATTTTCTTTTGTAGAACACAAAATATGATAATGGCGTTTTGCAAGTTATTTTAAGTTTAGAATGGAAAGCTTTTATTTATATTCAGTATTATGTATCCTGTCAGTGGCCTTTACCTAAAAACGTTGCTAAAATCGAAGTTCATATATCGGGTAATTTTCTAAGTAAAAGTAGCAGTAAAGTTTCAAATATAAATTTATATCTTTTAGCTCCATATGAATTTTTACATGATATAACATGTTTGATGAAGAAAGAACCAAAATCTACATACCGACAAGCTGTTATAGAACGATTTTGGTTGCGTTTATCACAACTATCCGCAGAAGATACTCATTTAGCGCAGCAATTAAGTTCTTTTCAAAATTCGCCAATTTGGTATACATTACCTGAAAGTGTCAGAAGTGGAATACCTGTTTTTATTTTAAATGGCAACGACTCTAGTAAATTACTATTATCGCCGAGGTAAATATGCCCATTTTGTGTCAAATAATTTGTAAAAGTTTTGTGTTAGAATCTGTATACATAATTTCTATTTTAGCGATGTATCATGTCCTAAATTTGTATCAGTATGGCAGCCAATTTGTCAGATAGAAAGCAGTAACTGGAAAAAGTGGTTTCATACTCATAAGTTATCGGTTGCATTGAAATATGATCACCCACTACCAAAACATTTACATTTATCTAACTCTTCAGGAAGATTTCAAGTAATATAATTACATAGATTGTGATTTTTTTTGTCATGATTATTTTATAGGTAGTGCAATGTCGTCAAGCAGCAACTGCATTGTACGGAATGCTTTGCAATTGGTCAACATTTATATTAATTGACAATCACACTTATATAAGATTATTATATAAAGACCAAGACAAACCTCCTTTGTGGTTCTGTTTAGTTCGAGTAACTCCTAAGTTTCCTTGTGCCATAATTAATATTGGTTTTATAACGGGAACACCAGGTCATGTAAGAAACGAGGTAAACATTTATCTGTTTTGAAAAACATGTTCAAGTGTCAATTTTATTTTAATTTAGGTTTGTGAGCATTTGAAAATAGAATTATCTTCGCTCGCATATTTATCCAGCCCAATCAAATGTAAGGAAAATCTGTGTTGTACTTTATTACAAAAACCTTTAGAACGTATATTGATAAGGTATGAAAGTAGTTAACAAATTGTTATTTTGGTTAATAAACTGTTATTTTAGGTATGAGAGAATGCCTAGCGATTTTACAACAGTGATTTTTCCAGATGGAACTCAACCTCCCATTTCTTTACAAAGTCTTCCAGCTTCCCCATTAGCAGGAACGTTATTTACCACATTATCACGTTATTTATATCATAAAAGGTGGATATGGAGTACATCACACGTCGCAAACCATAAATTAGAATTATCTGCAGTTTCTAGAATTTTGAGCACCATTACAAAGTAAACGATTGTTACCTTTGTTACATTATTATATTATTTTTAACTTTTAGAATGCGAATTAAAGAAGGTTTCAGTTTTACTTATTCCGCTTCGGGAATAATCACTATGGTGCTCGAATTAACAATGAAACCATTATCGACTTGTGTGGTACAGTACGTTGTTTTTCCTCCACACCGAGCCTGGCGTGAAGGTGAATTTACTAGTGGATCAGAAGAAGATGTTGATCCTGAGTCTGAAATAGATCCAGAATTACAAATAATTACAGAAGTATGGGTTGAACCTCAACATGGGAAAGTGCAATTAACCAATACACAAACAGTTCCATATTTTAATAATAAACATTATTACGAGTTAGCTGATGTGGTAAGCATTCATCTAATCATTCAATTGAAACACATTAAGTATAATTGCGAATATTTTAGATAAGACAAATAGATTTACAGTGTATTAATTCGCTGCTCACATTGGAACATCTTAGTTTAATTTGTCAAAATAAAACTCGTGTATCTACTTCCGAATTAATATTAATAAATAATCCACATTTAAGCAAACGGAGACGAATTTCTAGTCAAAAGGATAGTCGTAATAATTTAACAGATCACGTATCTACAATTTGCGATATAGAGTAAGATTATTTTTTTTCCGAGTATACATTAACTAATAAATTTTATTTTAGCGAACGTATTCAACACATTCCATTTAATTTTGATCCTATTAGTATATTACCATATTGTCAGCAGACTGAATTACTATTCTCTATGTTTGTAGAAAGTAGGCATTGGCAATAATTTCATTTAAACTGGGATAAATATGATATTTTTTAGGTAACGAAAGAATTACATCTCTTAGTCATTATGATTACGAAAAACCAAATAAATTATTGTTAGAAAACATTCATGAACATTTACAATGTTTACACGACCACGAATTAGATATTAGTGTAGAAGAATCTGAACGATTATTACAGCAAATTGTAGCTAGACATAGACATAAATGTTTTAGTACCTGTCCAATATTACATTTAACTAAAGGTAATTATTCTTATTTTTCATAGTAATTGTTATATTTTAAGTGATAATTTTAGGGTATTCATCGTTAATGAACGATAATTCACCACAATGGAGATGTTTTATAAAGGGCATTTCTATTACACATGTAATTTTAACATTTATACCAGCAACTCTCCAAAATTTGAAATATCTATTTTTTGGAGATGGTACTTATACTCCTAGTTTAAATGATAGTTCAGAAAGCACAGAACGCGCATCTTCACGTGGAAGTAACTTTAGTGATGTTCCTATAAACGTTACAAACTCTTTAACTCTTCCTGTTTATGTGTTTGATTGCCCTTTAGCTCTGTTAGTAGATTCTTACATAAACAATAGCAATATTGCTGAAACAACGATCAACGATGTGTATGAAGATCATAGGTTTAAATTTGGTACAGTAATTCAAGAAGATTCTGTTAAGTACGCCTAATATTATTACAAAGGATAACAGATATGTAATAATTACTTTGTAGATTAAAAGGGGAAAACATCAATACAAGTCCAGAACTGAAGAGCGAAGAATCAGATTTAAATGAAAGTAAAAGTAACGTTAAACAACACTGCAAGACTTTGGTATTAACTCATTGCAAATGTTTTGTTATGTCACTATTTTCGGCTTTGCAATACGGAGCATTCGTTCATAATTCTGATGTGCAATCGGCGATGGATCAATGTGAAGAAACTGTATATGATATTGATATTTCATACTATATTCAGGTACCAATTAATTTGTCACATTATTTGTAAGCTCTATAAGACTGTTTCTTTCAGACAATGTGTGGGCATTTAAAACAGTGTGAAACCGAATTGATTGATGTTAGCACTTTAAATCAGCCTCACATGTGTTATGAGTTAAAGCCTCTTCATCGATTGGTAAAAGAAAAATTTCTTGATATTATGAATATTGCTTTTAGTCCGATTCCAACTAACAAGGAATTTTATTATTGTCGCAATATTGTTATAGAAAAATCAATTTTAAAGATTGATAGTGATGATGAGTTATCAATACCACCTTCGGATGGCGTAGAATTTAAATCTGACCGAGAAATTAGCAGTTGTTCCGAAATTCATCCAACGTTTTTACGTTTGGAAAGTACAAATAGTGTCTATTTGAATACAAATATCAGTCCTCTATTTGTGCATTTAATTTGTACAATTCGCTATAATAACAACGTTGCGAATACTTCCGTTAAACTTTTACCTACCTGCTTAGGTAAAATTTTTAATTTATTAAAATACAATCGTTATAAATATATACTGTTTTAGGCGAATTAATACAAAATCTAGATTTAAATACAACTCATTTGCAATTGTCTAATTTACAAATTACTTTAGACATTTTATGTTTAACATTACCTGCAGAAGTACAAAATGTTATTAATGATTATTCAGCTAAAGGATTGCGAACTACTTCGTTTTGTTCTGATGGTTTTCAACCAAGTATAGCTAGTACAACGTCAGATAATAGCTTTGTCTCAGAGTAAGTTTTAAAACAAGCTATTAGAAGGTTAATTAATCAAAGTGTAGTATTCCAGATCCTCTTTTACATTTACCTGAAATTCAAAGACGAGCCATTGCTAATTTAAGAGATAAGGTATGAAAAATTTTATCAACTTAAAGCATGGCAAATTTTTTAATAATATTTTTTTATATTATAATTGAATTTAAACGTCTTCTAGACAATATTTTTAAACAACCTTATGCATCTCTAACTTCAGTAAATAAGCAGATAATTGAATATTATAGAAATTTCCAGGAAAATTAAAGTAACCTGATATTAAAAATTAAGTATTCTACTTTGGCAATTGACCATCTCATTTATTTACCAAAGCTATCTAAAAATTCGCTTAATTATTCATAAATGTTTCAAACACTGTCCAATTATACTAATATCTGTTGTCTTACGTAGTATTGTTAATTATTAATATTTTAGTCCTTGTTTATATAGATTAAATGGTTGTTGAAGGATGAAATCGCAACTGCTTTATTAGACACAGAACCTGTTACTTCAAAAACATTACATCTCGTAACAACCCATGTTGCTGAAAATGTAGGTTCATCTTCCTGCATATTAGATATGATCGATCTTAGTTTTGTTTATGGATCTCCTCACAGTTATGAAAAGTTTCTTAAGGTACATATTTTCACAAAACACAAAATTGTTTCCCTTATTTTTAAAAATGTATTTTAGGAATTTTCTAATTTAGAAATTCCATACTACAAATTGTGTAAAGAAGAAGAATATTACTATTTAGCTAAAAATCTATTATATGAAACTCCACCATTTGAAACTCAAAATTTATTAAATATCTCACAAAGTTATTCAACAGAAACTGTTGATCCTCCAGAATGTTTGAATATATCAATGGAAAGAGCGTCAGTATCAGACAAAGGCGAAAATTTTGATACAGAAGACGAAAACGATATTTTATTCAAAAATGAAATCGGTTCACAACAAAGTGAACTTTCTAGTATTAACGGCAGTTATTTAGGAACAGATGGAGGTGAGTTGTTTGTTAATTATTTTATTATCACGAGTTTGTTAGCATTTGTGTTTAGGATACGATGAAGATATAAGTGAAGATGACGAAGATTTTAATTGGCTACTTCAATTAGATAGTAAAAGGCAAACTTTGCCAAATTTCTGGTTAATAATGCGAGTGGAACAAGAAGCTGTAACAATTTACTTTCACTGCAGGTATTAACAATATAACTAGGTTTTATTTTATTATAACTTATTTTATTTAGATTTTTAGAACTGCCTACTACCATTGTAGGTACATATTTACAAGTACAGAGAATTGTAAGGGATGCTATAAGAGATTTGTGCAAACAAGTGAATCAATCACTACTTCTTCAATCATTGCACGACACTCGAACTTGTGATTTTTTGTTAGAACCAGATGATAGTTCAAAAGACTGGCATAGAGATTCTAACACACCTACACTTACCCGAAATTCCTCTTTTTATAGATTAAAAAGCATGGATGGTAATGTATTAATTATTTTAATTTCTAATATAGTTCTTCAAAGATATTTATAGAAGCTAGTGACGAATCAGATCCATATCCAACAGCCTTATTAGAAGCATCATTAAAATTTAAACCAGGGTATTTTAGTTGCCCAGTTGTCTGGCAAACACAATTTGTCCTTCATCCAAGGCTCAAAACCGGACCAGGAAAATCTGGAATTTCTAGGGGTGTTTTAACTTTAAAGACAATTCTGGACAAATTTTCTGTATCAAATAGAAATAATATGTTTGTATATCAAGACAAGAAATCCAACGTTTTCTATTTGCGGTAAGCTTTATTATTAACTATGTATTTGCTTTATTTTTTTAACATTTGTAATATACTTGGAATGCCAACAGACTTCACGAAAACATTCAAAGTGGATGTTCAAAGAGTGTGGCTACAAAATCTAATGAATTTGAAAATAATCTTGTATCGCGAAGTCCATCTATAACTTCATTACCTCTTGGGTCACAGAAGAGCAATTTAACACAGTCACAACACAGTATAGCATCATCAAATAGCGTATGAATTTTTCCCTTAATTAAATAATAATTATTTACAATTGGAAATCGACATTTTTAAAATGCTGCAAACTTTAAGTTATGTGTATTAATACAGTACTGAGCTCGTTTTGTTTTAGAGAGAATCTGACATAAGACCACGAGTTAGATCGTTTGGCGAAAGAGAAACCAAAGATAATCAGACTGAAGATATTTTAATTCTAAAAGTGCATGGAATTACTGAAGCAGGAGAAGACGTTTGCTGTGAATTAGTACAAGTACTGCAAAATAGACTGGATGATGCAGTTTTAGAGTGTTTGTCGATTATGTTATCAAGAAATGCAATGTGTCCTCTAACTCCAGAGGATGTACAATTCCTTCAAAAACCTTTCAAAATACCAGAAATAATAATAAAAGTAAGAAACTTTTTAACATAGACACGTTGTATCGTTATATAAAACATCCTATTTTAGCTCTGCGTTCAAGATTATATATTACTATACATGGATTCTTTTTTACATTATCTTCGACAGAATCTTTTACAATTTTTAAATATTCCAAAATATACCGATAACAGATCTCATTATCATTTTAAGGTAACTATTTAAGAAATTTCAATGTGTAACGTATTTATTGAATATTTTAGGATTACTCTGAGACAGATCACACATCAAAGTTATCAGATAATATGTTTATTTATAATCAGAGTCAAAATCCATCATCTGGAAATAGAGGAATTGCTTGTATAGCTTTGACAGTCATTAAACAATCTGAAACTAATTCATCCTTAAAAGTAATCTTTGAAGAGCTCTTTCAAAAGCAGAATTTTAAAGACATCATCTCCGTGAAGAAATTAACTGATGAAGGTAAAGGTTTGGTACTGATTTTATATTTTTAGTACATTTATTATTAAGCCTGTTTATTCTATAAAGGACATTTTCATGTTTCATCCACACAGTTAGTTATTCTTGATAAATTCGTAACTCTTTGTCGCACTATCACAAAGGTCTTGCACTAAGTTTTTCTAACGATCTTTGTTTTTTAACTATAGATTTATTTCATTTTTGAATTTATGATACCTCATGTGGCCCAATGATTTTTTTCTAGTTAACTAAAAGTATATGTAGTTTCTTTATAATAGATATATTAATACTAGTCATTAATATTTGTTCGTATTTTGTATATGCATATATTGCAGATGAACAACCTTCGACTTACGTAGAATTTCGATTATGGAAACAAGGAAGATTGAATATAGATAATTTGTATCAGAAATTAAGTGCAGCAATGAGTCAGGCCATGTGGGACGTTGTTATAGAGTACTATTTACTACAAAGTCCTTTATGTGAAGAAGATTTACAAAGTCAACGTAAAATTTCTATTACCACTAATAGATTAGTTGATGCATCAATTAAACCCATCACAACTTCCAGTAGTAAAGAAGTAGTATGTAAAGTATTTTTGGACACAACTAAAGATCAAATTCTTTCAAACACAAAATATAAACCAGATAGATTTATCAAGAATGTGGAAGTTCCAAAAGCATATTTATCAAGACGAAAAAGACATATTCCACTTAATTCAACTGCTCAAAGAAGTATTTTATTTCAAGACATCAAACACGCTAATTTGAATAAAAGTGACGATAAGAAATGTCAAATTAAATTAACTCCATTCGAATTAGGCGATGAAGGTATAATGACAAAAACTTGTTCTGTAACTTTACACAATTGGCTTGAATTTGCTGTGGAATTGGGTGTACCAGCCATTAAAACATATTCAATTTCTTTAACAAATCGTCATTCACTCAGCGTGATAATTCAAGCTCTTCAACATTTAGTTATGCAGTTATCAAGTGATTCAACAAAAGTTTTTATGTGTTTGCCAATAGAAGACTTGGAAAATGAAACTTACAAAGAGGTTTTCGTTCCTTATAGTTCTTTACACTTCACCAGTAAAGCCATATTAGTATCTCGCAATTTTGAGCAATGGAAAGCTTATACTTCACCTTCTAACGCAGATTTGACTGATATAATTAATCCACCATACGTAAAGAATATGCCCAGGTTTTCTCCCGCTATTAGTGCAGATAATACTTTCATACCACGTCAAAAATTGTTATGGGCAATGATTAAAAGCGATATTGTGAGTATTGTTTTTTATTTACACGAAATTTGTTACATTTTATTAGTCAAATTTCAAAAATGATAAACTGTTTTGTTTTTATATTCAAAAAGAATTGAATGAATAATTTTTGATGTTTCTTTATTGTAGATCACCGTCTATACCTATAATTGGTCTAAAGATAACATGGACAAATTAAATGATCTTGGAGGAAATATTGGATTATGGCTAAGTGTTCGTGCAAGTAAGCTTAATTCGATCACAGCCCAAAAACTGGGTCTTTTTTATAATCAAGCTCTAACAAGAAACAATCTGGTAGGAGATTTTTTAAATAGAATAGTTGTGTATTCAAAATAATTGCCTTTTATAGCTCTCATCAAATAATCCATATTTAAATTGCATTGGAGATGTAGAATGCATGATGAAATTTCCTAATAAAGACCGTACACGTCGTCTTTTGACGGATACTCAACCTGTTGCTATATTAGAAGTATTTAGAGACTCATATCGTTCAATACCTCCTTTTCATAATGATCCTGTTGTCGTTTTTGGAGTTGAAATGCAGGAGTTAAAAAGAACTGATAAAAAGCATAGAGGTAATTAAGTGTATGTTGTTAGAACAATATTTCGTATTTAATGTTGAAATATTTAAAAATCACAATATGTATACTACTGGCTGTAATTATTGACTCTCATTCATATAACACAAAGGTTTTGAGTAATTTTTTTTGTGTTAGACTCAGACTACTCTTTAACGATAAATATACCTAGCATTAAAATAAATATATAAAAATTTTCCCATAATTTACGCCGATTTTAAAAGAATTCCAATTATAAAAATTAAATTACTTAACTGAAAAAGTGTACATAAACAAATACTTATGGCTAGTAGTGTACCTATTTCTCTTAATTATTTTTTTAAACAAATTAATGTTTTTTAGATGAACTTAAAAAACTGCATTCTATGTGGCAGTCAAGGACTAGCACTTGTACATCAACCCAAATACAGATTCTTAAACAGCATTCTCGTATAATACATTTCTGTCATACACCTTTATTATTTTTATCAGGGTACGATTGCTTTATTTCCTTTTTATATTAAAATTGATAATTAATTTTGATTTTAGTTGGCGAGTCCAATCAGCATCGACAAGAGATTATTCTTTGAGCATGAATAGATGTATCACAATATTTCCTGACAAGAAGAATTTCCAAAATGAAACCTCAGATTCGTGGCACAATGCTTTATGTTATAATTTTATTTCAGAGTACAAACAATATCTACACACCTTGGGCTTTATAACGTTGCAAATTGAAAATCATTCTAATAAATACGGGTAATTATTAGTAAATTTTTTAATAATTAATTTAATTTTGGTTATTTCAAGCATTGGGAAAAAAGAGGACCTGTCTTATAATTCTATTTTTTACGTACAAAAAGCAATGTTGGGTGGCATACTTATTTTTACTATTCATTTGAGCGAACCATTTCTAATTACCAAATTGCATGTGATAGAATGTAATAGGCTTCAATCAACGAACTCACGCACCTCTATCAATCAGGTAATATAAAGATAATAACGATAGAAATAAAGAATACATTTGAAAGGTTTTAGTTTACACTAAGCTTTATGGACGAATGTGATAGGATAAAAGTGGCAATGCACCTACATTCCTTTACTTATGACTTCCATTTGCGTTGCATTCATAATTATGTATCCAGCAGTTCGTCAGCGGGAAAAGTTTGTGACGGATATAATTTAACACAATTTCTAGATGACTTCTTAAAATATTACAATAAAGCTCCCAACTTCGCCCGAAATTTGGTTCATGAAGGTTTGTTAATTGATTATTGTGAAACATAAAATACTATTCATTTAATCTTCTAGAAAGTATTTCCATTTATGATATTATGATCGACGCAAAGCATCTATATGATTATTTGTTGAGCAATGTGGAACAGTACAATATGGACGTTTTTAATATGCAGAGAGACCAGGATGTTGAATACGTTTTAGTACAAATTGCGAGTACTCCAAAAATGTCTTACAAAGATGCACAAGACTGCCAACAAACAGATGATTTTGATGTCACACTTATCATATCTCGACCATACCCCTGTCAAGAAACTTCTACTACAGTTTTAGAATTAAAATATTATTTAATTCTTACATCTAGAAGGTAATTTATTTTAATATCATTAAATATAGCTAATATTAATAAATCTTTCTATAGAGAAGTTTATCCAAAAACTGAATCAGATAGAAGTTTGGGTAAATTCCGAACAGTTTCATCTGCAATTCGACCCACATTAAATACGATCGATAATAATTTTATGAGAACTACTCAACTTCACAATCCTGAGAGTGACAATGAATTAGAAAAATCGGGGGAAAGAAATAAACAGAAACTTATAGAAATTCAAGACGAGAAAGCTAAGACTTCTTCACATGTTGAAATTAAACAAGAAGTTGTCAATTATTTGGGTTATTATTCATCACACGAGCAGTTAATGCAACAATTAATCTTAGACCATGCAAGAATTACGCGTCAAAAAATAAGAGAAATGGTTGCTCAAGGTAAATTATTTTTATAATTTTTGATATATGAGTATCAAAAATAATCATTGACTTATATTTCCTGTAATGATTAATTTTATATTTATAATTTTAGGAATGGTCGACTGCAGAACACAATTATTGTGGAACAAATTAGTCTCACAACAAGAACCAAATCATTTAACTTATGAAGAATTTATGGAACTAAAAGGTCTTGCGAAACTTGAAAGTTTAAGTGAAATTCATCCCAATTTAAGCTCTCTTCTTAATCAACCTCTCTCCTGGTATCAAGGGCTATCTAAGTTATTATTAATTAAATACAGTGATCAAAATCGCACATTTATATCTCCAGATGGTAATATACAACATTTTGTTATATTACATCCTAGATATGATGGAGCTTTTATGCTTTTGTCAATGGATTTGCATACTTCACGTGGTGTAAGTATATATAATTCACTTTAATAATATGACTTAAAATATTTATTAAGAATGCTACTGATTAAGAATGACTTCATGAATGTATTGTATTTTTTATTTTGTTATTACAGGATTTATATGCTGTATACCGCGCCTCACATAAGTATAAAGACTCTGATATATGCATGTTGGATCGTAAAGCCTTGATTGATGGTTTTGTCAACAGCATATGCTTTTACATTTGGACGGGATTATTATAAATACATCAGCTCAAATATATAGATGGTTTTGGTGCAAGTTAAAGGTAGGTGTAAATTTACTTGCAATTTATTAATCTTATATCTCTATACAAATTGTTTTTTATCATTTATACTGTAAAAATGAATTGTTTAAAAATACTAATATCTGTTTCCTGGAAATTTTAAATATTTTATAACGTAGCTATCGAATGAACAATTGTGATTACGTTCACTAAAAGTCTTGAGCATGTAATTATGTTAATTGTATCTAAATGTAAAATATCTTCGATAACCACACATCATGTGTTATTGGGCTGTAAGGATCATCTTACTGTGATAAAGATTTTATAGTACAATATATATTACCATAGTGCCTAAAATGTAATTTCTTTGAAATGCTCAGTTATGTGAATGTAAGAATCATAGACTGTAAGAGGGATTGTGTTTATATATTTTTTGTTTTACTAATTTCTATTCTTCCTCTATTAAATAAGTTTATGTAATATATGGTGTAAAATATTTAATTTCTAATGCATGTGAAATTGAAGGTCTTATTATATGTGCCATTTCTTGTAAAATCTATAAAACTGTATACATTTCTTTATAATTATAAATTTAGTTAAAATTAATGTGCAAAATAGATATTAAAAATGGAATTAGATAGTTTGCATAATTCATGGAAAGTTTGAAGAATTAATATTTATTACTTTACCAATCAATATTATTTGTCATTTTCAATTTTAATATTTTACTATCTTTCAATTGTGCAATATTAGTAGTTTGGTCAGATACTCTTAATCATAAAGGTGGATCGTGTTTTTTATTATATATTTTGCATTTTGTTAGTCGTTACATATTTTTCATAAGAATCTGTAGCATCAGCATTGCCCAAAGAACACAAACATATCATATATTAATCAATCTACTTGTGTTAAAAAAATATTTAAAAAAAATACTAAAATGTATAGTTCATTTACAATTTAATTTAAAACTTTTAGATAAAAACATGAGGGACATCCTGTAAAATGTTTAAATTTAAATAACTCTTAGAAGTACGCAGGTATTTTAAAAATGAGTGTGAATTTTAAAACTTTTGCTTTCAGCACCATAAACTTAAATTGACCCAAATATTTACTAATAATGTGGATCATAATTAATTGTAACACATAAAGAAGTGAAGAACAAATCTAGTTAATGTGGGACACCATGCATCGTTTTGCACCTCTACCTATAAAGATGCTACTAAAACATTTCACCTCTTCAGTAACTTGTACGAGAGTGACTTAGATAGTAGGTGCTTGCATGTGTTAACATTCATCAGTTCTTCTTCGGAATAATAATGAAGGTCAACTCTTTAATATCTATTTGGGTGAGTACGCACACCATGTATGATGGTCACCAACTTTTTTATATCAAATTACTTCAATTAAACTAAATTTCGATTATACTTTTTAAAAAAAAAACATCCAAACTTGTTTTTTTCTGTTTTATAAAAGAAAGTAATGACATTCACTTATTAGTACAAAATAAGCGCGCTTTTTCAAGTTCGCGAATATACATTAATTAAAGACGTAATTAGGGCGGAAGATTACTTTAAAAATGCACATACTTATTATCTTACTAGTACATTAAACTCATAATTAAAAAAAGAAGATCTGTTTTTACTACGTGAGTTTGCTTTTTAATAGATATTAAAATATAATGCAAACATTTAAATTCATGGATGCAGAAAACAATAATATGTTATTTTCAATTCTTGAATGGAATGGAAATAAACATACTAAAAACAGCATCTAATATTTGAAAATAAAACGATGTCACTGTAACTTTTCTCGATTTGTTACTAGTTTTCTTTTCCTAGAGGTATATGCCCGCAATTATTTATTCATAATGCATAAATTTAAAAATTAGTTAACTTCAGTGAACTAAGACAGCAAATCAGCATATCTAAATAATTTATTTAGAACATTTCTTTGTAATTTATGGCGTTATTTAATTTATGCTAAAAGTAATGTTATCCTAACAAAAATTTGCGATGATTTTGAATGTCATTAACACAATTATACATATAAATATAGAAAATAACTGAACGCCATTCTTCTTTTATGGAAAAACTAATAAATAAGGAACTTTAGTATTTTTTCAAAATTTATAAATAACGGTACAAACATGATTGTTTGGAAATAACCCGCATAATATATAATAAATTTACTTTCCATAATCAATAAACATTTATGTAATTAGTTTCTATAACTAACGTTTTAACTTAGAACATTGTAGTATTATAATATTTTTAAGGTCTTAACAACATTATGGATCAACGTAACTACAGAAAATAAAGAACAATCACTAGAAGATTATATGTTACGGATGAAAAGAGAAATACCAATATTTAGAACTGCTAAAATAATACGAACTTCTAGAAGAAGACCGAAACCTATTTTCGCCTTTTCTAAAACTAAATATGGCCCTCCACCAAAACCAATATATGGACCACCAGTTCCAATATATGGATCGCCACCTATTTCTTCACATTATGGTCCTCCTAGATTACATTACGGACCTCCACCGTCAACATTCTCTTCATTCCATCCTTACGAAGTACCAAGTTTAACAGCACCCATATCGAATTACGGTCCACCTCTTCCAACATACAGTACGCTATTCTCAGATTCCAATTTCAAAGGTCCTGCTGAAAATTTTGGATCACATGTATCAACATCATCAAACTATGGAACTCCTACGCCAACCAGTGGAGAACCTTTATTAAATTATGGAAGTTTTGATACGCCTGGATCTAGTTATGGAGCGTCTTCGTTTTCGACGCCAACGCCAAGCTATGGAGTCCCCATGTCAAATTATAATACAATTCAAAGTAATTTTCCATCACCGCCCAATGAATATGGACCTCCAGTTCAAAGTTATGCTACTCCCAATGATTATTTACCACCAATTAAAAACTACGAGCAACCACCTGTTTCAGAATATAAACAACCATCTTTAACGTACGATCTACCATCTCATCCATCTTCGCCGACGTTAGTTCATCAAACAGTCCCTTCATATAATTCACCAAGCTCATCTTATAATACACTAGACGTACAATCGTCTTATTTTCAGCAGTCACCAGTGGCAAATTACGATGCGCCTTCGCCAGGGTATGAACTACCGTCCCCTAGCTATGGAACTCCCCCCCTAAGTTATGAAACCCCATCGTCGAGTTATGGTACACCAGGAGCTGTTACTTCATACGGTACTCCTGTAAAACCAGTCTCTTCTAGTAATTTTTATCAAGCGCCTTCAAGCAATTACAATTCTCCTCATGAAAGAAACCAAATTATGACTGATTATGAACTACCAGAAGAAACACTTAATTCTGTAACAGATCATTTTAGTGCTTCCAGTGATATTTTTGATAAATATTTGCGGTCGATGAACAATATTTCGGCTGCAGATGCCAGTTCAAGTGAACAGAATACCATTATCAATTTATCTACGAAAATTAAAGATACTTCAAATATCTCTATTACTGAACAACCGGAAGTTTCAATATCAAATACAGTGAGAAACATGAATCAGCATAGGCCACCTAATCATAATTACGATGGAATTGGTGTAGATGATCAATATTCATCAGATGTATCGATTATTTTACAAGATATGCAGTCAAAGAAGCAAAACATAAAACCCAAAAATCTTGAGTCAATGTTGATATTGACTGAAAATAATAACAACAAAACATAAACTTTGGCATATACTTCAAGTTATTAATGTTGTTGCTTTGAAAGCATAATATTGTGAAGAAGGTACATTACTCAAATTTTTTATTTGTATATTTGAATATGCATATTTATACCTGGAAACATTTTTTCGTTTTGTTTTATAAATAAAATTATTTTCCCATTATTTCTGCAGGTAACTTTAATCTATACATATTTAAATCGTTCAATTTTATCATCTCTGGTCAAAAGGTAGTATTCGAATTTCATTTCTTAATTTAATTTATATTTCCAGTTTTACTATACCATCAGAAGACAACAAACGATTATATGTAAGTTTAATTGTGTTAGGCTATCATAAAAAAAACTATTTGAGTCACTGAAAACAATATCAAATACGAATCGATACTAATAGCAAAATAACTGCTAAATTGCAATAAAAATAAATACATGCATCTCCAAATAATTACATTTAATTTATTTAACCACGATTCTTACAAATAAAATTGGTTTTAAACAATTTGGTATTTTTATGAGCATATAATCAGTTTTTTTTTCAATAAGGACTAAACAAATATCAAATTTGTTTAAAATTTTATAAAATATGTATAAGCTTATAATTTGAATGTTGCATTGCTGGCTACAACTTGAAGTAATTAATAACTAAATAAATCATAAATTACAAATAAAAAGACACATAATAAATGTATAAACACATATAAAGAATTATTTCAGCTTAATTGGAAAATCACAATAACAATTAAAATAAAATCATTTACATCATAGTTTGATAATGTAGACAATATACCAAAATGGAATTGTTCGAATTACATTTATAATTATAATCAGCCCTTGCTATTTTAATAAAATTACAATCGAATAGGTTTTGGTAGTCAAAATTGACAAATAAACAATATACAATCATTTCTTCGATAAAATAATTCGCAATATCTAAAAAAATAGCAAGTGTTTAGATACATTCGATATTATATAAAAGTTCATTTCTTAAACTTATCCAAAATATTAACAATAAATAAGATAAAATCGTTAACATTCAGATGTGTTTTAAGAAAAACATGCAACAATTTCAAAACGGTTTTTATTACCTAGATACATACAAAGTTTAGTAACTTAGCATTCAGTTCAATTAATTCATAAATTGTATGATACAAGGCATAGAATACTTATATTACAAGAAGTACAAACTATCAGCCCGACATACCAATTGGAACACAACGCCATAACAGAAATCATCTCACACTTAGAAATTACAGATTAAGTTACACTAACTAATATTACACATTATATTGCATCACCTGAAAGATTGTCGATAAACTTTTTCAACAAGGTTTTATGTCATTATTTACACTGATGCTAGCATGTAGTCTCAAGCACAGGATAGCGGCACGTGCTTGTACAAACAGAAAAAATTCCATTACACGTAGGAAGAGACTGCGCCTTAGAGTGAGGTGCTGGTTGCAAATGAGGCGAGGTTTGAGCACTAAAACATTGACGTTCTGCATGGTCCAGCATACCAGAAAAAACCCTCAAGTTTAAATGTGGAGAAGGGCAGTGTGGAAGCAATGCGGGTCGGCTTGAAGCCGAACCCACGGCCCCGGGCTAGAGAAGTTTCTCCCCTGCTGAACTAGAAGTACCAGAACTAGCAGTACATTCATCTGTACCAAGCAGTTGTCAGTTAACTAACTCCACGTTTACAAACTGCTTTAATCGTTCCAGATATACATTGTACAATTCGACATCATTATGGCCAGCACCCTATAATACAAATCATTTTTGAAAATTTCGTTTAATAAATAAAATACATGGAATCTCGATTAACCGTACTAATCGTGGAGTCGGCATGGTCGGATAATTGAATAAATAAGAAGAAAGGATATAAAAATAAAAGTCTAATCGCGATTAAATGTTTGGGAAGCAAACAACCGTTAAATGGATAGTCTGCCAGGGATAAATAAGTAATAAGCACGCAGGTACCTCATGTATAGTTGAGGCTCTAATGTAAATGAAGATCAACTTTAATGTTTCAAAAATGATTGAATATCGTTAAAAATGAACCACATTTATATATTTGAAAATTTTAAACCTAGAATTGAACAAGAGCTGATTACTTGATACGATTGAAATAAGATCGCAGGTTTTTGTTTCAAAACCTATTTTTAAGTTCTTGTGACGCAAATATAATATGATCCTAAAGCACATAGATAACGTTTGTACACTAATAGGGTGTTACGTTTCTTATCTACGCGTTCCTTAGGAAAAGAGAAATATCATGTTCCTGTAGAAAAAGGATTTGGTTTTACTACTTAATTAAATACATATCAAAGGCGTAATATCGGTCTCATTATAATACCATAGACCAGGGGTTTTCAACGTGGACCATATGGCCACAACGTATTTCTTGGGAGCCGCAATCAAATAATATAAATCAGGGGGCCACAAACACCTCCGAGTGGCCCACCAGAATTCGCTTTCAAATAGCTACTATAAAAGCATCTTTTTTCTTATAGCAAACGTTTCATACTTTACGGCCTACCCTCCCCTTTGTGAAGAGGGCCATTGAAGTAAATTACTTTTTTTGTGGGATACACATAAAAAATGTTGAGAAACACTGTTATAAACCACATCTATAAATTAAATGGCTACAAGCGAGATTATTTTAAATTGCAATTAATATAAAATGAGTCCTAAAAAACATAGAAATACATATTCTTATCAAATATTGGAAATAATTAAAGAAACTAATTAGAAATAATAATGAAGGGTTTCTTACCTCTACCCATAATGGTTCTACAGCTCGAGGACATTTCTCAAAAATTGTTAATCCATGCGAAAAGTCTATCACTTCATCTTGTGTACCATGAATAACTAATGTTGGGGACGTAACTTTGGGAACTTTATCAATACTACAAATTCACATGTTACTTTAAGAAATACAACGTTAAATTATTACCTGGGAAAGGCATCAAAAAACCACGTACGTTTAGTATTTGGAAAGGCCACTCTCATACCTGACATAAGAGGAGAGTGTAAAATTACAGCACCAACTTCATAACGTGCCGCAAGATCTACAGTAGGTACAGTTCCAATGCTTTGTCCATACAAAATAATGTTTTCTGGACTTATACCGTAACGGGTACGTAAAGCTAACCAGGCAGCATCAATATCTGCATACAAATTTTTTTCGGAAGGTTTACCAGCACTAACACCATACCCCGAATAATCATAACTAAAGATATTACAATTTATACGAGATCCTAATCCTAAATAAAAACTACTCATTTGTCCAAGATCTACTGCATTTCCATGGGAAAACAGTATGGTAAATCGAGCAGTGTTACTACACCGCACAAATAAGCAAGCTATTCGATTACCCCGGTTAGTCCTAGTAAAAAAACCTTCTACATTTTCTTTCTCTCTTTCCGAATATTGCCATTCGGCCCTTTCTGTAAGTGTTAATGCATATTTTCCAGTACCATCTGCATGAAAATCGTACGTTGGTTCCGGGGGTAAAAATGCAAGTTTAGCCGCGATTCGACTTGGACAAGGTGGACAACAAAACAGACAGCACAACTCACTTAAACTCAAACCATTCATTTTACTAAATTACTAAAACCAATATTAACTAAAATCCGTTCACTAAAGAAATAATATATAATAAAGAACTAAAATGATGAATTTTCCACATACATTGTTGACATCGCCATTTTAAAAGGCACGTTCACATTCTGTGGCAGGTGCTGCCATTCTGTTGAAAATCAAATTAAAGACATATACGGTACTACAAATTCGGATATCTTTCGTGACGCTTTGGTAACTCAACCAACCTTTACCCAATTGCTCTATTTGAAAGTTTCAATAATTATAAAGATTATGTGTAAATAGACCTAAAATATTTTACCTTAAAGGTAAGTCCCTACTTCTTGGGTTTTAATTTAATAGTCGATTTAATGATTTAATTTAATAGTTAGTAAATTTTAAGAAATTGACTACCTATCTTGACGTTTCATACGACCCTGCAATTTTAATATGTTGTTAAGACATTATTTTAACTGGAAAATAATCAGAATGTTTGTCTCTAACACAGAAGTCCTTTAAATATATTTTTTTTTAAATATGTAGCAAAATAGATGGCAAATTCTTCTATTTGATTCTATGCAGTTTAATTGTTAAAAGTATTTAAATAAAATTTGTATTAATTTTTAAAAGTAGAATGTAAAGCATTATCTACTCGAGCCCATATGGGGTTTATCAGGGGTCACCGATAAATCGTTATTACTTCTTATCTAATACATTCAGTTGCTTTGTATTCCAAAAATTTGGTCATTTCGCTATGTGCAAGCATGGTGAATAAAACTGTGTGTTTAATGAACGCTCCAAATATGTTATTTACCATCCCTAAACTAAAAAGGTGATTTTGGCTTTGGACTTCGGTTTTTCCTACTAAGCCTGAACTTTCATTATTACGGTGAGCTATTTTTTTACCAGTTTTAAATTATTTAAAGTTTTACAATTATTTATAAAATCATATTATACAATCATTGTTTTTATTTCTATTGTGTTCAATACTTAACACCTTCATTTTTATGTCTGTTTATAGGTACATACATACATACATACATATGTACTTACACGAAACCAAATGTTATTTTTACAACAATTAAGCTAGACAATAATTTAATATTTGTGTTCAAAATCAATGTTTTTATTTTAAGGAAAACTTTGAAAAGTGACATTTTTATTATTTTTAATTATAATGAAAAGCATTTAAAACTTGATAAATTTTAATCACTATACACATACGTTTAAACAAATGTTATTTTTACAAGAATTAAGCTCGAGAATAATTTAAAAAATAATATACCGTAAAACCTCGATTATCCGGACCTCAGTTATACGGATTTGCGATTATCCGGATTGTCAACCGCGTTCGGACTCGTTGCGAAAAGTAAACTTCGGTATTTCTTACTAAATATTTTATTATTTTATTTTGTATTTTGCACTAAACAGTGTTTTATTGCAAGGGGATGTTCCTAGGTACCCTTAGCGACTATAGCCGGTGTTATTTCCTGGCGCTCTTGCTCTAAAATAAAAAGTTTCGATAAAACTAAATAAATAAAAAAAAATACCCCTTGTTTCACAAAAAAAATCGTAGCGTCCTTATTTTCCATGCAATCATTACAAGGGAAACGGATTTGGAATACTGGGACTTTTCTACATAAGATACATGTAAAATAAGTATAGGGCGCAACGTAAATTTTTTGAAAATTAAAAATTGCAATTTTTGGGCCTTATTTTTGCACAATTTTAAACTTTAAAAAAATTGTAGCGCCGTTATTTGTGGACGGATCTTTAAAAACTATTCAGATTAGGATTTGGCAGCTTTTTTGGCTTTGGATAGACCTAAGAAACCATAGGTGTGCTATTTCAAAACTTTGAAAAAAACGGTTTTTTTTTTGAAAAAACATGGGTTTTAGTCCATGTTTTTTTGGCAAAAAATGAAAAAAATTGAATAGCTTTATATTGCAAGGGGATGTTTCTACGTACCCGTAGCGACTATAGCGCGCGTCATTTCCTGGCGCTCTCGCTCTAAAATAAAAATTTTCGATAAAACTAAATAAATCAATAAAAATATACCTTGATTCACAAAAAAAAATCGTAGCGCCCTTATTTTCCATGCAATCATTACAAGCGAAACGGATTTGGAATTCTGGGACTTTTTTACATAAGATACATGTAAAATAAGTATAGGGCGCAACGTAAATTTTTCGAAAATTGAATATTGCAATTTTTTGGTATCGTTTTTGCACAATTTTAAACTTTAAAAAAATTGTAGCGCCGTTATTTGTGGACGGATCTTTAAAACTATTCAGATTCGGATTTGGCAGCCGTTTTGGCTTCGGATAGGCTTAAAAAACCAGAGGCGTACTATTCCATAGCTTTGGGAAAACGTTTTGAAAAAAAAAAATCGATGGGTTTTAGTCCATGTTTTTTTAGCAAAAAATGAAAAAAATAGAATTGCTTTATTTTGCAAGGGGACGTTCCTACGTACCCCTAGTAACTATAACCGGTGTCATTTCCCCGCGCTCCCCTCTAAAATAAAAATATTCGACAAAACTAAATAAATAAAAAAACGGACCCCTTGATTCACAAAAAAAATCGTAGCGCCTTTATTTTCGATCCAATCATTACAAACGACCCGGATTCGGAATCCTGAGGTTTTTTTACATAAGACACATGTAAAATATGTATAGGGTGCGACGTTAAAAAAAAGCAAATTAAAAATTGCGATTTTTGGCGCTCATTTTTGGCTAATTTTGAACTTTAAAAAAATTGTAGCGCCGTTAGTTGTGGACGGATCTTTAAAAACTATTCAGATTCGGATTTGGCAGCCGTTTTGGCTTCGGATAGGTTTAAAAATCCAGAGGCGTACTATTCCATAGCTTTGGGAAAACGTTTTGAAAAAAAAAAATCGATGGGTTTTAGTCCATGTTTTTTTAGCAAAAAATGAAAAAAATAGAATTGCTTTATTTTTCAAGGGGACGTTCCTACGTACCCCTAGTAACTATAACCGGTGTCATTTCCCCGCGCTTTCCCTCTAAAATAAAAATATTTGACAAAACTAAATAAATAAAAAAACGAACCCCTTGATTCACAAAAAAAATCGTAGCGCTCTTATTTTCGATCCAATCATTACAAACGACACGGATTTGGAATCCTGAGGCTTTTCTACATAAGATACATGTAAAATATGTATAGGGTGCGACGTTAAAAAAAAGCAAATTAAAAATTGCGATTTTTGGCGCTCATTTTTGGCTAATTTTGAACTTTAAAAAAATTGTAGCGCCGTTATTTGTGGACGGATCTTTAAAAACTATTCAGATTCGGATTTGGCAGCCGTTTTGGCTTCGGATAGGCTTAAAAAACCAGAGGCGTACTATTCCATAGCTTTGGGAAAACGTTTTGAAAAAAAAAAATCGATGGGTTTTAGTCCATGTTTTTTTAGCAAAAAATGAAAAAAATAGAATTGCTTTATTTTGCAAAGGGACGTTTCTACGTACCCCTAGTAACTATAACCGGTGTCATTTCCCTGCGCTTCCCCTCTAAAATAAAAATATTCGACAAAACTAAATAAATAAAAAACGGACCCCTTGATTCACAAAAAATCGTAGCGCCTTTATTTTCGATCCAATCATTACAAACGACCGGATTCGGAATCCTGAGGTTTTTACATAAGATACATGTAAAATATGTATAGGGTGCGACGTTAAAAAAGCAAATTAAAATTGCGATTTTGGCGCTCATTTTGGCTAATTTTGAACTTTAAAAATTGTAGCGCCGTTATTTGTGGACGGATCTTTAAAAACTATTCAGATTCGGATTTGGCAGCCGTTTTGGCTTCGGATAGGCTTAAAAAACCAGAGGCGTACTATTCCATAGCTTTGGGAAAACGTTTTGAAAAAAAAAATCGATGGGTTTTAGTCCATGTTTTTTTAGCAAAAAATGAAAAAAATAGAATTGCTTTATTTTGCAAGGAGACGTTTCTACGTACCCCTAGTAACTATAACCGGTGTCATTTCCCCGCGCTTCCCCCCTAAAATAAAAATATTTGACAAAACTAAATAAATAAAAAAACGGACCCCTTGATTCACAAAAAAATCGTAGCGCCCTTATTTTCGATCCAATCATTACAAACGACACGGATTCGGAATCCTGAGGCTTCTTTACATAAGATACATGTAAAATATGTATAGGGTGCGACGTTAAAAAAAAGCAAATTAAAAATTGCGATTTTTGGCGCTCATTTTTGGCTAATTTTGAACTTTAAAAAAATTGTAGCGCCGTTATTTGTGGACGGATCTTTAAAAACTATTCAGATTCGGATTTGGCAGCCGTTTTGGCTTCGGATAGGCCTAAAAAACCAGAGGCGTACTATTCCATAGCTTTGGGAAAACGTTTTGAAAAAAAAAATCGATGGGTTTTAGTCCATGTTTTTTTAGCAAAAAATGAAAAAAATAGAATTGCTTTATTTTGCAAAGGGACGTTTCTACGTACCCCTAGTAACTATAACCGGTGTCATTTCCCTGCGCTTCCCCTCTAAAATAAAAATATTCGACAAAACTAAATAAATAAAAAAACGGACCCCTTGATTCACAAAAAAAATCGTAACGCCCTTATTTTCGATCCAATCATTACAAACGACCGGATTCGGAATCCTGAGGTTTTTACATAAGATACATGTAAAATATGTATAGGGTGCGACGTTAAAAAAGCAAATTAAAATTGCGATTTTTGGCGCTCATTTTGGCTAATTTTGAACTTTAAAAATTGTAGCGCCGTTATTGTGGACGGATCTTTAAAACTATTCAGATTCGGATTTGGCAGCCGTTTTGGCTTCGGATAGGTTTAAAAATCCAGAGGCGTACTATTCCATAGCTTTGGGAAAACGTTTTGGAAAAAAAAAAATCGATGGGTTTTAGTCCATGTTTTTTTAGCAAAAAATGAAAAAAATAGAATTGCTTTATTTTTCAAGGGGACGTTCCTACGTACCCCTAGTAACTATAACCGGTGTCATTTCCCGCGCTTTCCTCTAAAATAAAAATATTTGACAAAACTAAATAAATAAAAAAACGAACCCCTTGATTCACAAAAAAAATCGTAGCGCTCTTATTTTCGATCCAATCATTACAAACGACACGGATTTGGAATCCTGAGGCTTTTCTACATAAGATACATGTAAAATATGTATAGGGTGCGACGTTAAAAAAAAGCAAATTAAAAATTGCGATTTTTGGCGCTCATTTTTGGCTAATTTTGAACTTTAAAAAAATTGTAGCGCCGTTATTTGTGGACGGATCTTTAAAAACTATTCAGATTCGGATTTGGCAGCCGTTTTGGCTTCGGATAGGTTTAAAAATCCAGAGGCGTACTATTTCATAGCTTTGGGAAAACGTTTTGAAAAAAAAAATCGATGGGTAAGAAGGCCTAAGAAACCATAGGCGTGCTATTTCAAAACTTTGAAAAAAACGTTTTTTCTTTTGAAAACACATGGGTTAAAAACAAAATCGATAGGTTTTAGTCCATGTTTTTTTGGCAAAAAATGAAAAAAATAGAATTGCTTTATATTGCAAGGGGATGTTTCTACGTACCCTTCGTAACTATAGCCGGTGTTAGAAATGGAAATAAATATATTATACTTTGTCCGGCCAACAGAAATATTTAAGCCACGCCCCACTAAATTGAACCAATGTATGCAGTGCCCAGTTTCACACGGTACAAATTAATAATCAAGTTTGTTCCCGTTCTTGCAGGACATAAATGCTAATATGGTTACTTGTGTTACGTGCTTTAAAAATTAAGCCAATAGAAAAAATTCTATTTAAATTTAGCGCACATTTGTGGGAGTGGCTTAACTATTTCTGTTGGCCGGACAGTGTATAGTCATCAGTGAAACAACGTTATATACGCAATAATGTTATTTATTTAATTAATTATTTAATATAATTTATAAAATATGTATTTCTATATATTACTAATAAACTTTTACTAGTTTACTCTACTGTCACTATGTTTTTTATCTGTGCTTCTATGATATTTAAACTATTGTATCTTTCTTTTTAGACAATACATAATCCTCACCAAGGACCACCATAGGCACTACAAGCCCCGTGGCTCGACATGGCTGGCAGGTTGGCGGGCGAAATGGGGACAACCTCATCTAAGACAGCGAGTGCTCTAGGACAATGCAGGCCACCGACATAAGTAACACAGGAGAATTCCCCCAGGCTCACTAAGGACTACCATATTTAAGAAGAGTTGTTTTATTGACAGTCCAACAATTTCTATTAACTTTTAATAATATTAAAAGATATTGGACGTGAATATTACGATTAATTATTGTCTTATTTTGATAATGTCTTAATTTTACATTTTTTACATGAATTTGCTTATTTGTATTACATTTTATTGAAACCTGTTTTTCTACCACTTTTTCTCCTATAATTTAAGGTGGAGTAACAGGGGTCTTATTGTTCTTTGTAAATTTTGTTTAATTATTTCGTTCGGCTTATTAAGAGCTATCGTATCATGTTCAAGTCTATGCTGTGATAGACTTTTAGTTAATTTATTATTTATATTTGTATTTATATGCTTGTAATAATTTTTGTGTTAGTAAGTAAGTTCTTTATTGTATTTGTTTATTTCTTTGTGTGTCCACGTTATATTTCATGAAGTGAAAAAAAAACCGTGGTCAGTTTTAAAGAAAAATTAATTTAAACAACATTCCAGAGAAGGTTATTTCATTATAACGAAAGAAAGTAAAATAATACGGTAGCACGGTTTGCAAATGAGGCTATGGTATATTCTTAGATGTTGTTTCTTCTTAGCTGAAGACAGTCGTGGTTACCGGTGCTGTGCACGGGGGCCCTTCTGTTTGACCCATTGTGTTAGGGTAGTTTATAAGTTCATTACACACCACCCTTTTAAAATGCTTTTCATTATTTTGGTTTTAAATTAGTTTTTTTATTATTATTCTTTTAATTAAAATTAGACATTTTTAGTAAACATTTGAAATTAATATAAATCTATATTCAGTTAAGAACTTAATCTAAAACAATCTTATTATCAAAAAAATACCATCAAAATTTCAATTTAAACACAATACACATTGCAAAGGGTGGGGAAAGAATTCTGATATTTGTAATTGGAAAATATAACAATAAAGAGGGGGTGATTTATTACAATTTAAGTATTATTAAACAACATCTAAGAAATATCAAGGCCTCTGACACACAAAGAAATAATGCGCCCTCAAATCTTGGGCAAAGATTGAAGATCAGCTAATGGTAAGAAGAAATCACCATGTTCTTTCCACACAAACAGACACAACCCCCACATACACATTTTATAAATTAGAGTAACTCGTGTACTCTTGAGACTCACTTTAAATTTCTTCTTTGGGGTGGCTTTGATTATTTTAAGATCAGTTAATGAAAACGTTACGTTTGAAAAAGTAATTACAAATTTCACTTGTATTCAAAATAAGTTTCAATAGTGCTCTCATTTTCGATGCAATCATTACAAACGACACGGATTCGGAATCCTGAGGCTTTTTTACATAAGATACATGTAAAATATGTATAGGGTGCGACGTTAATTTTTCGGAAATGAAAAATAGCGATTTTTAGAGCTCATTTTTGGCCAATTTTGAACTTTAAAAAAATTGTAGCGCCGTTATTTGTGAACGGATCTTTAAAAATTATTCAGATTCGGATTCGGCAGCCTTTTTGGCTTTGGATAGGCCTAAGAAACCATAGGCGTGCTATTCCAAAGCATTGGGAAAACGTTTTGAAAAAACAAAATCGATGGGTTAAAACCCATGTCTTTTTGGCAAAATATGAAAAAAATAGAATTGCTTTATATTGCGAGGGGACGTTTCGACGTACCCCTAGTGACTATAACCGGTGTCATTTCCCCGCGCTTCCCCTCTAAAATAAAAATTTTCGATACAAACTAAATGAATAGAAATACGTACCCCTTGATTTACAAAAAAAATCGTAGCGCCGTTATTTTCGATCCAATCATTACAAACGACACGGATTCGGAATGCTGAGGCTTTTTTACATAAGATACATGTATAATATGTATAGGCTGCGACGTTAATTTTTCGAAAATAAAAAATTGCGATTTTAGAGCTCATTTTGAGCGAATTTTGAACTTTCAAAAAATTTTAGCGCCGTTATTTGTGGACGGACCTTTAAAAACTATTCAGAATCGGATTTGGCAGCCTTTTTGGCTTCGGATAGGCTTAAGAAACCATAGGCGTGCTATTCCAGAGCTTTGGGAAAACGTTTTGAAAATTCAAAATCGATGGGTTTTAACCCATGTCTTTTGGCAAAATATGAAAAAATAGAATTGCTTTATATTGCGAGGGACGTTCCTACGTACCCCTAGTGACTATAACCGGTGTCATTTCCCGCGCTTCCCTCTAAAATAAAAATTTTCGATACAAACTAAATGAATAGAAATACGTACCCCTTGATTCACAAAAAAAATCGTAGCGCCCTTATTTTCGATCCAATCATTACAAACGACACGGATTCGGAATCCTGAGGCTTTTTTACATAAGATACATGTATAATATGTATAGGGTGCGACGTTAATTTTTCGAAAATAAAAATTGCGATTTTAGAGCTCATTTTGAGCCAATTTTGAACTTTCAAAAAATTGTAGCGCCGTTATTTGTGGACGGATCTTTAAAAACTATTCAGAATCGGATTTGGCAGCCTTTTGGCTTCGGATAGGCTTAAGAAACCATAGGCGTGCTATTCCAGAGCTTTGGGAAAACGTTTTGAAAATTCAAAATCGATGGGTTTTAACCCATGTCTTTTGGCAAAATATGAAAAAATAGAATTGCTTTATATTGCGAGGGACGTTCCTACGTACCCCTAGTGACTATAACCGGTGTCATTTCCCGCGCTTCCCTCTAAAATAAAAATTTTCGATACAAACTAAATGAATAGAAATACGTACCCCTTGATTCACAAAAAAAATCGTAGCGCCCTTATTTTCGATCCAATCATTACAAACGACACGGATTCGGAATCCTGAGGCTTTTTTACATAAGATACATGTATAATATGTATAGGGTGCGACGTTAATTTTTCGAAAATAAAAATTGCGATTTTAGAGCTCATTTTGAGCCAATTTTGAACTTTCAAAAATTGTAGCGCCGTTATTTGTGGACGGATCTTTAAAACTATTCAGAATCGGATTTGGCAGCCTTTTGGCTTCGGATAGGCTTAAGAAACCATAGGCGTGCTATTCCAGAGCTTTGGGAAAACGTTTTGAAAATTCAAAATCGATGGGTTTTAACCCATGTCTTTTGGCAAAATATGAAAAAATAGAATTGCTTTATATTGCGAGGGACGTTCCTACGTACCCCTAGTGACTATAACCGGTGTCATTTCCCGCGCTTCCCTCTAAAATAAAAATTTTCGATACAAACTAAATGAATAGAAATACGTACCCTTGATTCACAAAAAATCGTAGCGCCCTTATTTTCGATCCAATCATTACAAACGACACGGATTCGGAATCCTGAGGCTTTTTACATAAGATACATGTATAATATGTATAGGGTGCGACGTTAATTTTTCGAAAATAAAAATTGCGATTTTAGAGCTCATTTTGAGCCAATTTTGAACTTTCAAAAATTGTAGCGCCGTTATTTGTGGACGGATCTTTAAAACTATTCAGAATCGGATTTGGCAGCCTTTTGGCTTCGGATAGGCTTAAGAAACCATAGGCGTGCTATTCCAGAGCTTTGGGAAAACGTTTTGAAAATTCAAAATCGATGGGTTTTAACCCATGTCTTTTGGCAAAATATGAAAAAATAGAATTGCTTTATATTGCGAGGGACGTTCCTACGTACCCCTAGTGACTATAACCGGTGTCATTTCCCGCGCTTCCTCTAAAATAAAAATTTTCGATACAAACTAAATGAATAGAAATACGTACCCTTGATTCACAAAAAATCGTAGCGCCCTTATTTTCGATCCAATCATTACAAACGACACGGATTCGGAATCCTGAGGCTTTTTACATAAGATACATGTATAATATGTATAGGGTGCGACGTTAATTTTTCGAAAATAAAAATTGCGATTTTAGAGCTCATTTTGAGCCAATTTTGAACTTTCAAAAATTGTAGCGCCGTTATTTGTGGACGGATCTTTAAAACTATTCAGAATCGGATTTGGCAGCCTTTTGGCTTCGGATAGGCTAAGAAACCATAGGCGTGCTATTCCAGAGCTTTGGGAAAACGTTTTGAAAATTCAAAATCGATGGGTTTTAACCCATGTCTTTTGGCAAAATATGAAAAAATAGAATTGCTTTATATTGCGAGGGACGTTCCTACGTACCCCTAGTGACTATAACCGGTGTCATTTCCCGCGCTTCCTCTAAAATAAAAATTTTCGATACAAACTAAATGAATAGAAATACGTACCCCTTGATTCACAAAAAATCGTAGCGCCCTTATTTTCGATCCAATCATTACAAACGACACGGATTCGGAATCCTGAGGCTTTTTACATAAGATACATGTATAATATGTATAGGGTGCGACGTTAATTTTTCGAAAATAAAAATTGCGATTTTAGAGCTCATTTTGAGCGAATTTTGAACTTTCAAAAATTGTAGCGCCGTTATTTGTGGACGGATCTTTAAAACTATTCAGAATCGGATTTGGCAGCCTTTTGGCTTCGGATAGGCCTAAGAAACCATAGGCGTGCTATTCCAGAGCTTTGGGAAAACGTTTTGAAAATTCAAAATCGATGGGTTTTAACCCATGTCTTTTGGCAAAATATGAAAAAATAGAATTGCTTTATATTGCGAGGGACGTTCCTACGTACCCCTAGTGACTATAACCGGTGTCATTTCCCGCGCTTCCCTCTAAAATAAAAATTTTCGATACAAACTAAATGAATAGAAATACGTACCCTTGATTCACAAAAAATCGTAGCGCCCTTATTTTCGATCCAATCATTACAAACGACACGGATTCGGAATCCTGAGGCTTTTTACATAAGATACATGTATAATATGTATAGGGTGCGACGTTAATTTTTCGAAAATAAAAATTGCGATTTTAGAGCTCATTTTGAGCGAATTTTGAACTTTCAAAAATTGTAGCGCCGTTATTTGTGGACGGATCTTTAAAACTATTCAGAATCGGATTTGGCAGCCTTTTGGCTTCGGATAGGCTTAAGAAACCATAGGCGTGCTATTCCAGAGCTTTGGGAAAACGTTTTGAAAATTCAAAATCGATGGGTTTTAACCCATGTCTTTTGGCAAAATATGAAAAAATAGAATTGCTTTATATTGCGAGGGACGTTCCTACGTACCCCTAGTGACTATAACCGGTGTCATTTCCCGCGCTTCCCTCTAAAATAAAAATTTTCGATACAAACTAAATGAATAGAAATACGTACCCTTGATTCACAAAAAATCGTAGCGCCCTTATTTTCGATCCAATCATTACAAACGACACGGATTCGGAATCCTGAGGCTTTTTACATAAGATACATGTATAATATGTATAGGGTGCGACGTTAATTTTTCGAAAATAAAAATTGCGATTTTAGAGCTCATTTTGAGCGAATTTTGAACTTTCAAAAATTGTAGCGCCGTTATTTGTGGACGGATCTTTAAAAACTATTCAGAATCGGATTTGGCAGCCTTTTGGCTTCGGATAGGCTTAAGAAACCATAGGCGTGCTATTCCAGAGCTTTGGGAAACGTTTTGAAAATTCAAAATCGATGGGTTTTAACCCATGTCTTTTGGCAAAATATGAAAAAATAGAATTGCTTTATATTGCGAGGGACGTTCCTACGTACCCTAGTGACTATAACCGGTGTCATTTCCCGCGCTTCCTCTAAAATAAAAATTTTCGATACAAACTAAATGAATAGAAATACGTACCCTTGATTCACAAAAAATCGTAGCCCCTTATTTTCGATCCAATCATTACAAACGACACGGATTCGGAATCCTGAGGCTTTTTACATAAGATACATGTATAATATGTATAGGGTGCGACGTTAATTTTTCGAAAATAAAAATTGCGATTTTAGAGCTCATTTTGAGCGAATTTTGAACTTTCAAAAAATTGTAGCGCCGTTATTTGTGGACGGATCTTTAAAAACTATTCAGAATCGGATTTGGCAGCCTTTTTGGCTTCGGATAGGCTTAAGAAACCATAGGCGTGCTATTCCAGAGCTTTGGGAAAACGTTTTGAAAATTCAAAATCGATGGGTTTTAACCCATGTCTTTTGGCAAAATATGAAAAAATAGAATTGCTTTATATTGCGAGGGACGTTCCTACGTACCCCTAGTGACTATAACCGGTGTCATTTCCCGCGCTTCCCTCTAAAATAAAAATTTTCGATACAAACTAAATGAATAGAAATACGTACCCTTGATTCACAAAAAATCGTAGCGCCCTTATTTTCGATCCAATCATTACAAACGACACGGATTCGGAATCCTGAGGCTTTTTTACATAAGATACATGTATAATATGTATAGGGTGCGACGTTAATTTTTCGAAAATAAAAAATTGCGATTTTTAGAGCTCATTTTGAGCGAATTTTGAACTTTCAAAAAATTGTAGCGCCGTTATTTGTGGACGGATCTTTAAAACTATTCAGAATCGGATTTGGCAGCCTTTTGGCTTCGGATAGGCTTAAGAAACCATAGGCGTGCTATTCCAGAGCTTTGGGAAAACGTTTTGAAAATTCAAAATCGATGGGTTTTAACCCATGTCTTTTGGCAAAATATGAAAAAATAGAATTGCTTTATATTGCGAGGGACGTTCCTACGTACCCTAGTGACTATAACCGGTGTCATTTCCCGCGCTTCCTCTAAAATAAAAATTTTCGATACAAACTAAATGAATAGAAATACGTACCCTTGATTCACAAAAAATCGTAGCGCCCTTATTTTCGATCCAATCATTACAAACGACACGGATTCGGAATCCTGAGGCTTTTTACATAAGATACATGTATAATATGTATAGGGTGCGACGTTAATTTTCGAAAATAAAAATTGCGATTTTAGAGCTCATTTTGAGCGAATTTTGAACTTTCAAAAATTGTAGCGCCGTTATTTGTGGACGGATCTTTAAAACTATTCAGAATCGGATTTGGCAGCCTTTTGGCTTCGGATAGGCTTAAGAAACCATAGGCGTGCTATTCCAGAGCTTTGGGAAAACGTTTTGAAAATTCAAAATCGATGGGTTTTAACCCATGTCTTTTGGCAAAATATGAAAAAATAGAATTGCTTTATATTGCGAGGGACGTTTCTACGTACCCTACAAATCTATAATCGGTGTCATTTCCCGCGCTACACCTCTAAAAAAAAAATTTTTCGATAAAACTAAATAATTCATAAAAGTTTAAAGCCCCCCTTCTCTTCATTTAATTATTGGACCGTGCGTTTTGATTTTTGATTTTTTTTTTAAATTTTCCCCTTTGTTTATTTTTCGAACTTGCTATAATTTTTTAAAATTTTATTGCAAAATTAATTCATGTTTATTTTTTTTCAAAATTTGGTAAAAATTACTACTTATATTTTTTATTTAATTTATTTTTTTTAAATTTTATTTTTAATATTTCATTTTTTAAAATACTTACCTTTTTGTTGTCTTCCCTTGATTTATGTAGCACTTTGAAGGGCACTTAATTTTTATTTATTAATACTTTTATAAAATAACCCACTCCATCCACATATTATTATTTTATCTTTTCACACACACTTAAAACACCTTCCTTTTCCCTTTTATTTATAGTATGTAATTGTAATGTAATGTAATTGTAAAAGAAGTTGCAACCCATAAGTTTGACGTGCAAATCACTCTTAATTAATTACAATAAAAAAAATCGTAAGGGTTGAAAACTTTTGGGTTTTAACCCATGTCTTTTGGCAAAATATGAAAAATAGAATTGCTTTATATTGCGAGGGACGTTCCTACGTACCCCTAGTGACTATAACCGGTGTCATTTCCCGCGCTTCCTCTAAAATAAAAATTTTCGATACAAACTAAATGAATAGAAATACGTACCTTGATTCACAAAAAATCGTAGCGCCCTTATTTTCGATCCAATCATTACAAACGACACGGATTCGGAATCCTGAGGCTTTTTACATAAGATACATGTATAATATGTATAGGGTGCGACGTTAATTTTTCGAAAATAAAAATTGCGATTTTAGAGCTCATTTTGAGCGAATTTTGAACTTTCAAAAATTGTAGCGCCGTTATTTGTGGACGGATCTTTAAAACTATTCAGAATCGGATTTGGCAGCCTTTTGGCTTCGGATAGGCTTAAGAAACCATAGGCGTGCTATTCCAGAGCTTTGGGAAAACGTTTTGAAAATTCAAAATCGATGGGTTTTAACCCATGTCTTTTGGCAAAATATGAAAAAATAGAATTGCTTTATATTGCGAGGGACGTTCCTACGTACCCCTAGTGACTATAACCGGTGTCATTTCCCGCGCTTCCTCTAAAATAAAAATTTTCGATACAAACTAAATGAATAGAAATACGTACCCTTGATTCACAAAAAATCGTAGCGCCCTTATTTTCGATCCAATCATTACAAACGACACGGATTCGGAATCCTGAGGCTTTTTACATAAGATACATGTATAATATGTATAGGGTGCGACGTTAATTTTTCGAAAATAAAAATTGCGATTTTAGAGCTCATTTTGAGCGAATTTTGAACTTTCAAAAATTGTAGCGCCGTTATTTGTGGACGGATCTTTAAAACTATTCAGAATCGGATTTGGCAGCCTTTTGGCTTCGGATAGGCTTAAGAAACCATAGGCGTGCTATTCCAGAGCTTTGGGAAAACGTTTTGAAAATTCAAAATCGATGGGTTTTAACCCATGTCTTTTGGCAAAATATGAAAAAATAGAATTGCTTTATATTGCGAGGGACGTTCTACGTACCCTAGTGACTATAACCGGTGTCATTTCCCCGCGCTTCCCTCTAAAATAAAAATTTTCGATACAAACAAAATGAATAGAAATACGTACCCCTTGATTCACAAAAAAAAATCGTAGCGCCCTTATTTTCGATCCAATCATTACAAACGACACGGATTCGGAATCCTAAGGCTCTTTTACATAAGATACATGTATAATATGTATAGGATGCGACGTTAATTTTTCGAAAATAAAAATTGCGATTTTAGAGCTCATTTTGAGCGAATTTTGAACTTTCAAAAATTGTAGCGCCGTTATTTGTGGACGGATCTTTAAAACTATTCAGAATCGGATTTGGCAGCCTTTTGGCTTCGGATAGGCTAAGAAACATAGGCGTGCTATTCCAGAGCTTTGGGAAAACGTTTTGAAAATTCAAAATCGATGGGTTTTAACCCATGTCTTTTGGCAAAATATGAAAAAATAGAATTGCTTTATATTGCGAGGGACGTTCCTACGTACCCTAGTGACTATAACCGGTGTCTTTTCCCCCGCGCTTCCCCTCTAAAATAAAAATTTTCGATACAAACTAAATGAATAGAAATACGTACCCCTTGATTCACAAAAAAAATCGTAGCGCCCTTATTTTCGATCCAATCATTACAAACGACACGGATTCGGAATCCTGAGGCTTTTTTACATAAGATACATGTATAATATGTATAGGGTGCGACGTTAATTTTTCGAAAATAAAAAATTGCGATTTTTAGAGCTCATTTTGAGCGAATTTTGAACTTTCAAAAAATTGTAGCGCCGTTATTTGTGGACGGATCTTTAAAAACTATTCAGAATCGGATTTGGCAGCCTTTTGGCTTCGGATAGGCTTAAGAAACCATAGGCGTGCTATTCCAGAGCTTTGGGAAAACGTTTTGAAAATTCAAAATCGATGGGTTTTAACCCATGTCTTTTTGGCAAAATATGAAAAAAATAGAATTGCTTTATATTGCGAGGGGACGTTTCTACGTACCCCTACTATCTATAATCGGTGTCATTTCCCCGCGCTACACCTCTAAAATAAAAATTTCGATAAAACTAAATAATTCATAAAAGTTTAAAGCCACCTTCTCTTCATTTAATTATTGGACCGTGCGTTTTGATTTTTTGATTTTTATATCTTATTAATTTTTCCCGTCTTGTTTATTTTTCGAACTTGCTATAACTTTTGAATTTTATTGCAAAATTAATTCATGTTTACTTAGATTTTTTTCAAAATTTGGTAAAAATTACTACTTCTTATACTTTTTATTTAATTTATTATTTTTTAATATTTTTTAATATTTCACTTCTTTATTTATTTTTTTAATACTTACCTTTTTTGTTGTCTTCCCTTGATTTATGTAGCACTTTGAAGGGCACTTAACTTTTATTTATTAATACTTTTATAAAATAACCCCACTCCATCCACATATTATTATTTTATCTTTTCACACACACTTAAAACACCTTCCTTTTCCCTTTTATTTATAGTATGTAATTGTAATGTAATGTAATTGTAAAAGAAGTTGCAATCATAAGTTTGACGTGCAAATCACTCTTAATTAATTACAATAAAAAAAATCGTAAGGGTTGCAACTTTTTATTATATTAAAACTTGGTTTTTTTAATTAATTAATTATTTTAATAATGTATAATTTAAAACAGATAAGAAGTTTGAATTAAATATTTTTGAAGAAGCGGACTTAAAAAATGTGTGATTCAAACTTCTTAACTGTTAAATTTAAACTCTGTAAAATAACTTGTATAAATTATTAGATATAATAAAGAGTCTTTATTGTTACCCGAATTTTAATAATTATTAATTGGAAGAGCAAGAGCAAGAGCAAGAGCAAGAGCAAGAGTCAGGTGGGCTTTTACACCTAACTACTTAAACATTTAAAAATAAATTTTAAATTAATATTATAGGACGTGTACTTTATAACGTTTAAAACACTTACTTCGTATAACAACGCCATAGCTCAGATGGTTGGGGATCGGTTGTTTGTTCAAATGGTCTCGAGTTCGATACCAGTCAAAGTTAAATTTTTAAAAATCTCTAAGAAAAATCCAACGAGCAACGAGCCGAACGAGACGAATGACGAATGACGAATGACGAATGACTGTAGGATACTCGTGATTTGAAAAATATTTTTAAAAATCTCTAAGATAAACCCTCGGCCGACTCGGCCGACTCGGCCGACCGTCACTCGCGATTTGTGATATTACGACTGTAGATCGCGATCACATTTTTGCAATTTTTCTTTTATGCCCCTGTTACCAGTTGACACATTCTCCTTACATTTTTAGTGTGAAAAGAAACAACAGGTAGTTAATAGTTTTTTTTATTTCCCAAACCCCCCTTACATCCCACTTTACATCTAATTAGCCTAACAGAGGAATATTGGTCATAAAATTCAAATATGTTTACAATAGAGCACAGCCCTTGATTGGATGTTTTAAGATTATACAATCTTAGAACACCCCATCATTCAACAAACATTATGTGGTCTGATGTGAAGGGTAACCACTGTATGAAACCAACGAAAGCAAAAGTTTTAATCGAAGACTTAAGCCCTTCGCATCAGAGCACATGTTGTCTTAGATTAACAGAAAAAGATATACAATTTGTTACAATTTAAAAACCTAAAAATAATAAAAATCTGCATCCCTTTTTTGTCGTTTAATTTCAAAAGAAACCCTATTCAAATTAAACAAAGTGTCAAATATATAAATTAAGGGAGGTTTGATCGAAACATTAATATACTTATCAATATGATAGGACTGCAACTCTTTTAACAATTTATAAATAAATAATTAAACATAAATAAGTGTGGCAAAAAGAAATGTGTTTTAAAAGTAATTAAAACTCCCAAAATAAATTTACAACATAGTAAAAGTTTAGCAAAACTACGCTAACATGGATTATCTAACTTAATCCTATGTAGAAAAATGACAAAAATATGAGGGTCGTTCTGTAAGATTAACTATAATTAATATACAAATCTGAAGATTTAGTCTTCCATTGATGATTCTGCTGGTGCTGCTGGATTAGGTTTCGAAAGCCTCTTGAATTGCCTTATGTGAAGAAGAACCAAGGGTACATGTACAAATCCACATTGGCTTCCGAAAGTATTTTTCAACACGACTGTTCTCTGCAATAAAATAAAAAACAAAATTAAGAAAAATTACTAAAGCCTATATAATACAAGATCGAGATTTTAACTGTTATTAATATTATTTAAAGTATACCCAATAATATTTATTAAAAGATTAAAATTTAATCAGTCTCAGATTAGTATTTTCCAAAACAATATATCCCATGAATTGAATTGAAATGTTAACTAAATTAATTTCCAGGTTATCCTGTCTTGCATCCCTCCCAAAGAAAAACCCTCGGCAAAAGTTAGAAAAGGATCATAAATGATAATACCTAAACAGTTCCAAAACAATTTAGAATTTGTATTTTGTATCTCCGAGGAAGCACTTCTTAGACCCCCGGAATCACTACCACTTCTTCTCTGAATTTGTTCCAATTAGATCCTTTGAGAAATGCTACAGTTCTATTGCTACATCCTGAAAGCATGTGTTTTATAAATAATAACGATTGACACAAAGTTAAAGCTCTGTTTAATTAGAAAAATTCGATATGGACCCATTGCATTTTATTATAAAACTAAAATAGACCATAGCTTTGTTTGTAACTTCAAATTCAAGATGATCATTCCACGATCACAAAAACAATTAGGGACACACACATACACTAAAATTAAAATATTCATACATAAAATTAACACAACAAAATTAATAAATTAATCAAAAGCACCTTAAATACATTATTATGTATTTACAAAACTTTGAAGATCACAGATGTAAAATTATTGTAATTATGTTGCTAGAAGAACAAACTCTTTTCTTGCTTCCATCAGGTTTTTAACATCTATATAACTTTAATTACTTCATGAGTTTCACAGTTTTCAAAAGGACAAATCTGTAACAAAAATGAAGCTTGAAGTATGATATAATATCCTAAATCATACATCAGATGCACTCTTTTCTCAGTAAAATTTTAAAGTTAAACATGTAAAACTAAACAATAACAATCTGTCAATAATAGAAAATAATTTCTGCACCCAAATAATACAACTGCCGCCATCTAACAATTAGAGGCCACACTTTAATATTTACGTTAAAAACCAACCCTACTTTTAAAACCTTTTATAAATTCCTGTAATAAGTTCTGGAAAACAGTAGCAGATGTCACATCAGGTATCAAATTAATTTGTTGAAATATTTAGCTGATAAAATGTCGGCCTTTATTCATGATCATAATTTTTTTGCTACTTCGGTACTTGATTAAAGTGGGAAAAGTGATTGTAATTCTATAATTGTTGATATCTAATTTAATTGAGAACATCCACTTGGATTCTATTAAATTACAATAATTTTGTTCGCTCCAATGAAATAAAATTTAATCAGTGTTCGATTATGAATAAAATGATAATTAAATTAATTCTGATTTGTAGTTCCGTCCTGTGCCCTTCTCAAAGAAAAATCCATCAGCAAGTGTTTGAAAAGGATCATAAAAGATAAAACCGAAATATTTCCCAAGACAATTTAGAATTTTTAATTTGAACTTCTTGATGAGCACTTCTAAGGCCCCCAGAGTTTACTTTTTTACGATGATATCCTTTGAGAAATGCTACAGTTCCATTGCTACAACCCAAAGGCATGCATTTTATAAATAATAAAGAATGACAAAAAATTAAAACTATGTTTAATTACAAGAATTCGAAATAAACACACTGGGTTTTATTACAAAGCAGAATGTTAAGAGATAGGGCTTCCGTTAGCTTCAACAAATTATAAACCAAAAGGGATGCTGGAAGGCCAAGAAAGGGATGAGAGTCGGAACAGGGTGTACAGCCTAATCCCTGAAATAAAGAAGAATTCAAAATATGCCATAAGCTTTGTTTATAACTACAAATTCAACACAATTGTTCCACGATCAGTAGTTTAAAAACAATTTAGGATTTGTATTTTGTATCTCCGAGGGAGCACTTTTTAAGGTACCTATTCACTTACAGTTCGCCTGCAGATCAGTCAAGGGCAATTACACATAAAGGCCATTTATAGATTACAGCCTTCAGTTTAATTGAATCTTACAATAGACTCGTGTGTCGATAGCCTGTATATGTAATTGACCTTATCTAATCTGCAGGCAAACTGTAAGTGAATGAGTACCTCTAGACCCCCAGAATCACTACCACTTCTTTTCTGAATTTGTTACAATTAGATCCTTTGAGAAATGCTAGTTCCATTGCTACATATCGAAAGTATGTGTCTTATAAATAACAATAATTGACACAAAGTTGTTTAATTATAATGATTCGATATGAACCCAATGCATTTTATTATAAAACTAAAAATAGGCCATAGCTTTGTTTGTAACTTCAAATTAAAGATAATCATTCCACGATCACAAAGACCATTACGGACACACACATACACTGAAATTAAAATATGCATACATAAAATTAACACAACAAAATTAATAAATTAATCAAAAGCAAACCTTAAATACATTATTATGTATTTACAAAACTTTGAAGATCACAGAAATGTAAAATTATTGTAATTATGTTGCTAGAAGAAGGAACTCTTTTCTTACTTCCATCAGGTTTTTAATATCTATATAACTTTAATTACTTCATGAGTTTCACAGTTTTCAAAAGGACAAATCCGTAACAAAAGTGAAGCTTGAAGTATGATATAATATCCTAAATCATACATTGGATGCACTATTTTCTCAGTAAAATTTTTAAAGTTAAACATGTAAAACTAAACAATAACAATCTGTCAATACTAGAAAATAATTTCTGCACCCAAATAATACAACTGCCGCCATCTAATATTTAGAGTCTACACTTTAATATTTAAGTTAAAAACCAACCCTTCTTTTCAAACCATTTATAAATTCCTGTAATAAGTTCTGGAAAACAGCAGCAGATGTCACACCAAGTATCAAATTAATTTGTTGTCATTTTGTAGCTAATAAAATGTCAGTCCTTATTCATGATCTTAATTTATTTTCTATTTCGGGACTTGATTAAAGTGGAAAAAGTGAATGTAATTCTATAATTGTTGATGGCTAATTGAATTGAGAACATCCACTTGGATTCTATTAATTAACAATAATTTTGTTCGCTCCAATGAAGTCAAATAAAATTTAATCAGTGTCCGATTATTAATGTTCAAAACATAAAATAATAATTAAATTAATTCTCAGGTTTGTAGTTCCGTCCTGTGCCCTTCTCAAAGAAAATCCGTCAGCAAATGTTTGAAATGGATCATAAATGATAAAACCGAAATATTTCCAAGACAATTTAGAATTTTTAATTTGTACTTCTTGGTGAGCACTTCTAAGAGACCCAGAGTTTACTTTTTTACAATTATATCCTTTGAGAAATGCTACAGTACCATTGCTACAACCCAAAGATATGCTTTTTATAAATAATAAAGAATAACAAATAAAAGTCAATAAAGAAACTTACCGTGCGTTATTGGGAATCCGATGAGAAGAAGACCGACCACCAAAAGCAGATGCCTTTGACTGATATCTGTGCCTCGCTTACTGGGCAAGTCCTCCGAGTGATCACCGGTGAAACTCGCTTTCTCCTAAGAACAAAAGAGATTTATAAAATATACAAAAGATTTGAATAGCATTATTTAAATGTTTAGTAGGTTCTATTAAAAGAATCATATTTTTTTCATAATTTTAATAAGAACTCGGGATGTTTTTAGAAAATACTCGACTACTAATAAATTTACATTTCGATTTGTTATCATAAGCAATAAACACTAATCAATTCTAGCAGTCGGTACGAGTTTAAACGTCCTGTAACGTCGCAATATAATTAAACCGCCCGTTCTGAAATTTAGTGCAGCAACTAAAATATGTTTAAATTAACTATCGAGTTTTGAAACTAAGAACCCTTTAATTTAATAATGGTTACACCTATGTAGAAAAAACATTCCCGTACTTTCGGCACCCTGCTGTAGAATGAAAGAGAAATTGTTAGAATTAATATTTACCTCAGATTAGGGTTCTAATTAAAATTAGGAGCACTTATTTATACAAATACACAACCGTTTGCCTTCGCTATACACTCACAAATGAGTCAGTAAACGAAATTAATGTAAAGCCGATATACGCTATCGCATTGACCCCAAAGCAAAATTTCCAGGTATCAAAAGCGATAAATAATTTAAAAGAAAGAACAAATACAGAGTAATACATAAATATTGGCTCCTACTTTATTTTAAAGCACTCATTTTTAGTTTATGAAAGAAAAGAAATCAATTAAACAAGAACATTTTCAGAATTAGCAAAATAACCATTCTTATTATTTGTAAGAAGAAAACATATACTTTACAGCCCTGTATCTCTATTAATTTTAAGAGTTAAGAAAAACCCTTTCATGAGCAAAAAAACTAGTCCTTTGGCCCTTAAAAGCTGTAACAAAATTTTCCAAAACGCAACGAAAAGTTAAAGAAATAAACGAATTTGTTTAATACTACCTACAAACAAACTATTTAATAGAAATACACTTTTGGGGAACCAAATATCTTTTAAGATATATTAAAACCCTTTTAGAAGTCAAAGACTAGTTTATTGGTACTTAAAAGCAATCCCCCATTCATGGACAGTTGCTATTTTTAACAAAGTCTTAAATTGATTTGTTATACGGCTTTTTGCTTTATTGACAACTTTTTTCGGAACGTAAAGTGTGGTTTGGGTGTACTATTCAAACAATACCTTCATACCTATTAACATAAGGACATCATAGAGCTTTACCATCAGCAAAGAAGTGCGACCAGACTGTGTCCTTTTTATATTCTATTTAAAATCTACAGAAAATGGAGTATTCATAAAGCAATAGAGAATTGGAATGATGACATCGATAGATGGTCAGAAGATCTCAAAATCTGCAATATGTAGACACAACCATCCTAGTTAGTTCAGAAGAAGATATTGTGCTTAGAGCATTCCAATGATAGCCATAAATCTCACCAAGGACTCCTGCTATAAAAGTTCTCTGTGGTGAGTAAGCGGTTAATTTGTACATCTTCTTGTACTGTAAAAACATTCTTTCAGAGTGACTTAGTGTTTGCGACAGTTGAACCTGGCTTCGACCACCAATATAAACTAAAACAAAACAGAATAAGTTTATGCTTAAACTTACAAGAGTGTACTCACTGATATATCATTTGTACATAAATATTTCCAATCATCTAATAACCACATGAAGTAAATAGACTTGGTATCCTATTCTAATAGTTTTTAGTGAACATGATTATAGCATCGATTTTATCACATTTAGTTATTAAAATTGTAGTTTTACATTTGTTCAATATAAAAAACACCAAGAATTTAATCAATTTAATTAATAATATTGGAAAAATGTTCTTGTATTGATTAAATTGACGTTAGATAACCATGATGGCCGATGTATATGTCCACAAAAGATAGGCAATTCTAAATACTTTCAAAGTGGAGTATACGCGGTTGCCTAACAATCAGGTGTTCAAATTTACATTTTAAAAAAGAAAAATTTATTATTAAATACCTATAGACCAATCCGCAGCCAAAAAGTCCATAAGTTTGAAATCTACAAAGTTCTCAAAGATCCGTCGACAAGTAACCGTGATTTTGTGGTACAAAAACGATTCAATAATTTTAACTCTTAATCGTTATAAAATTAACATTGGCCCCACAAGCTTTAATTTGTTGTTCTCTATGTGAGATAAATCGCAAAGAAAATAGTAGTTAAAAAAGAAAACTCACCCCAAAATAATAAAGCAAGCTGTTGTTCTTCAAGGGGTGTTCTTTGGTCGGCACTACAATTCTGAGATGTAAGGCTGCTTAAAGGTGAAGGTAAAAAGTAGCCAAGATCCTTTTGATTATTAATGAAGTTCTAAGTTGCCAATTTATAGCTAAAAAAAAGAAAATATTCTTTGTTAAATAACTGTTAAACAGAAACTAACAAATTTACAGAGTAATACGATATTTAATGGCGCAAATATGTTAGAATCGTTTTAAAAATCAATAAACTAAATGCATTTCATAATTTAAATTGAATAAGTTATAAAGCATATTTGGAGCTCGCAATCGCATTACTGATATTATTACTAATATTATTTGTCCAAAGAATTAAAATTGTTAGAAACACAAGTAAATATCATATATCCTTTCATATTCATTAATCTTCTGTTGTAGCTTACTGAAACATAATTTAAGTTAGGAACAGACATAAAATTAACACAACAAAATTAATAAATTAATCAAAAGCAAACCTTAAATAAATTATTATCTATTTACAAAACTTTGAAGATCACAGAGATAAAAAATTGTAATTATGTTGCTAGAAGAACGAACTCTTCTTGCTTCCATCAGGTTTTGACATCTATATAACTTTAATGAATTCTCAGGTTTGTAGTTCCGTCCTGTGCCATTCTCAAAGAAAACCATCAGCAAATGTTTGAAAAGGATCATAAATGATAAAACCTAAATATTTCCAAGACCATTTAGAATTTGTACTTCTTGGTGAGCACTTCTAAGGCCCCCAGAGTTTACTTTTTAGGTACTTGTGCCTTGAATGAAACAATTTTGAATTTATGCGCGTCAACGAAAGTTTTATCGATTTTATGGCTCGGATATTGTAAGTCAGTGAAATACAGCTGTATTTTGAGTTTAACCTAAAAAGTTGATTTTGAAAGTATAAGGTATGTATTATTTTGTTTTATTAAAGAATTACTTTATCTTCACACGTATTAATATTGAAGAGATCAATTTTAAATAAAATTTACTAATATTATGTTACGTTAATTTTAGATAAACAGCAATACTTCCAAGTTATAAACTCCTACAATAATTCTGGAAATTTTTTATGTATCATTCATTTGAATCAGATCGTGGAAGAATATTACTAATTAAACAAGTTGTAGTAGAAAAATCTGCATCCTATTAATTAAAGAAGACTACAGGTAAAACGTTACACTAATTATGATGAAATTTAAGTATATATGTATATTTTAAAACCACAATAATAAATGACAAGTATATTGCAGGAATATCTTTTGGATTAAAAGGATGGACCAAGAAGGTATTTACAAATCAAAGACTAGATTCAAATGGCCAAGAAAAAATAATAGCAAAAGTATGAAGGCAGAAAGGCAGGCCACAAAGAATATAGATGGGGAGTCTATGACGACTAAGAACATTTATATACTTATTTCAACAAAATATAATTATGAATTTAGAGTTGTTAAAAGTGCATAACTCAAATCATTGAAAATTGAATTGCGCGCTTATAATAAAAGAGGTGGCATTAATAAAATAGAATATATGTAACTACTTCTATTGAGGCGTATTTTGGGTAGCATATACTCACAAAATTTTACACTACAGCATCATCTAACGCGTATTATTTGTAAACAAATAGAATCGTTGACTACTTTGTTGGTCAACTGTTAGTAGGAGTTGCCGAAACGAAAAATTGAGAAGCGCGCGAATGCGCGTTTCATGAATCATTGCAAGGCACAAGTACCCTTTTTTACAATTATATCCTTTGAGAAATGCTACAGTTCCATTGCTACAACCCGAAGGCATGCTTTCTGTAAATAATAAAGAATGACAAAAAATTAAAACTATATTTAATTACAAGAATTCGAAATAAACACACTGGGTAATGCATGCAATTCTGCATGCATATTTACTTGCAAATACCACCGAAGACCCATCTATCGCTAACAATTATGATGTTTCGGTGGTATTTGCAGAGAAACGGATGATATGTTTATAGTGCCCATTCAACAAAGAAATCGTGCAGAATTGCATAGGCTTATTAGAACATATGTTGAGCCTCTTACTTTCATACACTCTGATTCTTGGGGTGGATACAATGGTATCGAGGAAGAATTTGATCCCATCACCAGATTCTGATGCGGAATGGGGAATCATTTCGTAATTAATCATTCGAGAAGGTATGGAAATAGTGTGTACTACAAAGAGGAAAGACAGTGGCGAAAACTGAAAAAAAGTATTAAATCTTGTCGGAGTTGTATAAGAAGTAGAGAAAACAACGCGGCTAATTTATATATCGCGGATTTTTTATATCGCAAGATGTTTCTTAAAAATTTTAATCGCTCTCCAGGTAATATGTTGCAACATGTCTTCACAGACATCAAAAGAGTATATCCTGGAGTTAATATAGAAAATAACAATGCATCATTAATAACTTAGAATAATTATTTTTATTTCTCCAATTTACTTTTCGCATCTTTACTCGTTCGGCACTTTCAAATTTCCAGCTGATTTCAAAGCGCCATCTAACCTACGTCAGCCCAACTATTTGACTAAGATGGCCAATTTTAGCTCGGAAACAACGAAATTACAACTGTTACATCTTTTGATTTGAATGGTTTGGACACTTGATATTATCTAATTTACTAACCTGGAATACAAAATTAACACCCTACATACATTTCGGTACGATTCAAGGGCGGCCTCATGATGTGAACTCTAACCAATATTTGAAGTTTAAATTAATCAAATTTTAATCTGGTTATAAAAATATGACATTGCTTAAAATACTTTTGAAAGTTAAATCGTACAACTTCTGCCATCTAGTATGTAAAAGCTAAACTTAAAAATCTAAGTTATAAACCTTCCCTACGTCATAATAATTATAAATTCCTGTAATGTGTTCCTTATAATTATGAGAGATGTCACATCTAGTATTACTTTGAAGTTTTATTTTAAGTGGATCAAATACATAATAACTGGCGCTTAAATTTTGAAATTCAAAAAGTTCTTCGTTAGTAAACTTTTCATTTTAAGATGCTTTACAGTGTTAATTATTAAAACTGCATAGAAGATAACACAAACCTGATGTTATCAAATATTGTTTATAACAGTAACAATTTTTTTGTTAATAACAAATTAATCCAAGGTTTATTAATCACACAAGCAAAGGGTCACTTTCAGTGATAAATTAAATAAAGTATTTAAAAGAACTTTAGAAAAAATTAATTAATCACATGTTTGTACTTAAAGAATTGTAGTTTCGTTAAATTTTTTTGGATTATAGTATTACAGGTACCCCAAAGAGAAAAAGAAGGAAACGGAAGGGGTATACTCTAATCATATTTACCCCAAAATTTCTCGTTAAATAAAATATTTAAAAGAACTCTTCAACAATAAATTGTATACGCATTTGTATTTAGAGAAGTGTGGTTTTCTTAAAATATGCATGCTTATAAAATTAAATCTACTCCCAAGAAAGAAATAAAGAAATACAAGAGCTGCACGCTAATAAAATATATATATATATATATATATATATATATATAATTACATTTACCTAACTTTCTCGTTAATTATAGTACAGTACTACCTTAGCATATTATGACTTCAGAATCTTACAAATTTTTCCATTTTTATAATCTTCGCTCAACCGCAAAACAAATAGTCCTGGCTATCTGAAGCCTTTTATTGGTGCCAAAGTTAGTAGTGTGCGTAAGTGTGTATGCGTGTGACAAGTATCTATTTGAAATGCAATTCAAATAATTCAAGTTAAAATAATAATGATCATGAATTAAACCTTATAATAAAAATTTTCATTTTAATAAGACTTTTCTATATGTATACCTAATATAGAAAAGTTTTACCTACTTTTACATACACATTGACGAACCTTTACAACAATACTTTGACTCAAGCCACGACCGAAACCAATTTTTATACTGCCCCTCAGAATTTTACGAAGTCCCCAATGCCTACTAACATGCATAGGTAGTACTGTATTAAGAATATCTTGTTAAAATAAAGTCTTATTCATAACATATTACTATCATATTTCATAACCGTATTTTTATATAAAGATAATTAATCTGTTTTTACAGTTTATTTAATTTCTAATTATTATTAAGATGTATCATCGATTTTACAAATAAAAATCATAAAGAAAAACAATCACAAAAAAAACTAAATATTAATAACCCAAACGACTGGGACCTACCTTTGGAAGCTGCAAATTTCTGGAAAAAACCATTCAGTAAAACGCTTTCAAATACCGACTTTAACACGTCCGAATACAATGTTTTGATAAAAATTACTCCAAAAAAGAAAGCAAACACTTTTTTTTAAACGAACGACTAATTAATTTTTATAGGAAACAGTTTTCCTTTTACTGGGAGGACATTAAACGGTTTTACACTACGATTCAAAAAACACGAGTTGCCCGAATAACGATTCAATAAAATGATCACTATTTCATCTAATCGGCCTAATCTCAATCTGAAACAATAATTCATTTGTACAATTTTGGTCCTCCAAAGAAAATAAACAACCTTACAAAAAAATTTGTAGCCTCCAGATTCATTAAGAATCCAATCTGATTCCTAATGACCAGCTTATTTAAATAAACTTGTTGTACTACTTCAAATCATTATAATTATTACACATATTTAAATGCTTTAATATTCGATACGACGCCATTCGATTTTACTACGTTTGGGCGAAGAAGAAATTAGTGAGATAGGTCAGTTTACAACTTTCATTGATTTGTCAAGGTCGTCTGATGTTGATGCTATTGCCTAATTTAAAAAATAAAGGAACTGTTAACCGTTTTCTATTATTATAAAACGTTAAAAATAAGAATTTAGAAGAAAAACAATTAACTACATTAGCTTGTATAAATAAGCGTGGTTTAGTTTAAATGCAATCTTTAAGGAAATGTTTTTAGCAATTTACGATGAAAGAAAAAGTTTTATCTAGGTTAAAGCAAGAATCTAATGTAAGATAATCATGGTTAAAATTTAGACAATTATAAGTAAATAAGTATGGACATAACTGTTGTGACCTATTTTTTAGATGTATAAAATATCCAGATCGAGATTAGTACATAATTTCATCTTTAGAAGTGGAATTTGTATTGTATGGAATACTCCACCAAGGATCGCTGTAAAGGCATTTAGGAGTACTCAATAGAATTAATTGAAATCTATTACAAAAAGTTTACTTATAGGATATTTAAGGAGATTCATTTGGAAAAGTCTTCGGCTTATTACAACTTGCGTAACTTTATGGATTGGATTTTTTATATGAATATGTAAATACAATGGAAAAGAACAGAAGGACCACTTCCCTGCATTACATATGAAGCCCTTATGCAATTGAAGAAGATATATGAAGATGATATATAAAATAAGACCACATTTGCTAAGCTAATAATGTAGCCTATTTCCTAAAAGGTCTTGATTGATAACTATATTTTGTTCTATAAATTGGAACCTAATTCTCAATAATTTTATTAAAAGCTGCCATTATGTGGCATTATGCATAAACTAACATGGCTTATTAGGGTAGTTCACTCGTAAATTAATTTTTCTTAAGACTGATGAAATTTAAATATGATATTGAGCTATGTGTACTTTATAACATAAAAAAAATCAAATTCTTTGTTTACGTAAACATAATGCTAAATTAAATATATAAATAAATTTCTTAATTAAAAGTTGTTTATTAATTAATAAAGTGATTTTCGGAAGAATACAGCTCACACAATTTGTGTTGAAAAGTGAGCATTAAAGCTATTCAATTTGTAATCAGTTATTTTTAAAACAACATGTGTTTTCTACATTTTTAATTTTTACTTTTACTATCGTGGTAAATCTGAAATAATTTTACAATTAAAAGTGCTGTGCTAATTTTCTTCTTTTTCATTTGAAAATGGAATAAGTGTAAATTGCTTTGTGACATTAAAAAGATTAAGAACTACTGTTTTCAATTAGTAACAGGGCAATAGAACAAAATATTTTTAAAAATACACCCCAAATTGTTATCCATCAAAACCTTCCTAATGAGGTGCTCCTTGGCTGGTAGACATAAAATTGTACGATAAATTAATGGTCAAAACTTAAAGGGATAATGCAATTGATATCTCAAGGAATCAGAGAAGTTCCACGTTGATAATTGAGACAAAAATTATAAAGATAAATAAAATAACAATAAGCATGTATTATAAAAATTACAAGATTAGTCAAAAACAATTTTTTTTAGTTGTTTTAAAATATTGAAGCTATTAGAAAATCAATACATTGCATCACAAAATTTCAATTTTAACGAAAACGATAAAACACCTTTGGAGCTCCTAATCAATTGCTGATATGATTATTTATTTTCTTTGTTCGAAACATTAAAAATTGTTAAACACAAAACCGTTAATTATTGTAAAAATTAACGTTGGATTGCCTTAAATTTAACATCATTAATTAAAATAAATCAACATAAAAATTTAAATTTTCATTAACATCTAGAAAATTGTATAAACGAGCCACTTACATTCTAAAGGCGTTTTCCTGAAGACACACACTTTATATTAATTAATATGCCACTAAAATTAATTTAAAATAAAATATATATATGGATTTTACATGCAACACCTCACTCAAGGAATGTTCTATTAAAACTAAAAGAATAAACAAGTCGGTTTGTTATCTCTAATCGTGTTTTTTATATGAATTTCTGTCCGATAAACAATTTTAGTATCAAGTGCGCAGATTTTAGAATTGTAACGACTATTTCCAATTATATATATGCTTAATTTAAAAACTTTTAAAAAGACAAATGGAAAAAATAAGGGTTGTCAACGTTTCCAATGGCAATGTTAATAACATATTTAGTTATTCCCCAACATTGCTAAAACTGCAAAAGAATATTTGCTGGTTAATTATATAAAATTGTTATTAGCAAATTACCTCACAAAAATTACCCATTAATTTACAATTAACAAATTTAATAAATCCACTACTAACAATTTCAAATAATTTAGCGGTTAAATGCTGATTGGTTGAAGATATATGAATCTTGCATTCTGATTGTATTTTTTGATTGGTTGTATTGTTACTGACTTCGGATTCTTAGCAAAATACGCGTTACCAAATAAAATCCCTACACAAAATAAATAGCACTAAATGTGTATATGGTAAAATTTAGGGAGTAGTAAACTTATTCGTCCTTTTATTTATTACAAAAATGACAATGTACATAGAATATTGTAATATTTAGAGTGATAAATTGGGGTTTTATTGTTGTGCGATTAATGTGGCCATGTAATTTAGATGAGTTTTCTTGTTATACTTTATAAATACATGTTCCTTCAGTGTATTGTTTAGAAAATTTCACCATGCCTAGTCTAATCGGAATCTCGGACTTTGTGGATGAAACTCGAGAGGATTATAACTCACCCATTACATCTACCTTCGTTTCACGAATGCAGCATTGCAGAAATACAATCACAGCGCTTGAAGAGGTTTGATAATCAATAAGTACCATTACAACTATCCAGAACTTGACAAATTATTTGGAAATAACTTCACAAAATAACTAGTATATTTAAAATTAGTTTTTTCCATTACGTTTTAAATGTAATTAGTAACAAACATAATACGCCTTTCAATTTGTTTAGATATGACTGTAGTTTATAATAAACTTCTTAGAGATAATGTTTTAACTTTGATGTAAATATTGTAATTTCAGACGCTCGATTTTGATAGAGATGGGTTGACTAAAATGAAAAAAGCAATAAAAGCTATATACACATCAGGAAATAGTAAGTTACTTAAAATGAATTTATTATGATAATGTCTTTGCTTTTTAGCTCATGTGGACAATGAAATGTATTTAGCTAGAGCCCTCGAGAAGATAGGAAACAATGCAATATCTAAAGATCAAGAGAATGACATCGGAGCTGTTTTTATAAAATTTGCAGTAGTTACAAAGGAGTTATCAGCATTAATGAAAACATTAATGCAAAATATTAACAACATTGTAATGTTCCCTTTAGATAACTTATTAAAAGGTGATTTAAGGGGAGTAAAGGGAGACTTACGAAGACCGTTTGATAAAGCATGGAAGGATTATGAAAGCAAATATGTTAAGATTGAGAAGGAAAAGAAACAACAAGCAAAAGAAGCCGGGTTAATTCGAACTGAAGTCACCAGTGCAGAAATTGCAGATGAAATGGAAAAAGAAAGAAGATTATTTCAGTTACAAATGTGTGAAGTAAGTTTTTAAAAACTTATTTATATATTACTTTACCTATTTTTCTTTTTTTTTTAGTACTTAATAAAATATAATGAAATTAAAACCAAAAAGGGAATTGATCTATTACAAAATTTAGTGGAATATTATCATGCTCAAACAAAGTAAGCAGAAATATTTAATAAGTTCTTCTTTATTTATTTTACATTTTTTAGTTATTTTCAAGATGGTTTAAAAACTATTGAACATTTTGGTAGTTATGTTGCTGATTTAAGTGTAAAACTGCAAAAAATAAAGCAGAAACAAGAAGATGAGCGACGAAAATTAACCGATTTACGTGCTCTAATCCGAACTGTTCCTGGAATCGATAAAGAAGTAATTTATTATGCAAAATTCTAACAGACATTATAACACTAATTTTAGATGCCTAATATTATTGATAAGGGAGTGGGATACTCACTACACCAATTACAAGGAGATAAACATCATGGCGTAACACGCACAGGACATTTATTAAAAAAATCGGAAGGAAAAATGCGTCGAGTATGGCAAAAACGTAAATGTAGGGTACAAGCAGAAGGATTTTTGGATATATGCCATGCTGACGAAAATAAACCACCCACAAGAGTTAATTTACTTACATGCCAAATAAAAATGGTTCCAGATGATAAAAGAGGATTTGACTTAATATCATGTAAGATATATAAATGATTGTTATCAAATTTTACTACAATTTTTATTCGTTAGAATTCACAAAAATTTAATTAAATTATATAATGTTGGTATTAATAACAAATGTATTTTAAATAAATTAACACGTTTTGAAATATTGAAAAATTACTTCATTATTGATTAGACAGCATATGTGTTTTTAATTTATTTTTCAAATTGAATAAGTATAAAACGTTTAAAAAAACTTATTTACTTTTTTTCTAAATCACACTTATATTATTTGAGTTATAGAGGTTCGCCTGCAGTTCATAAAAAATTTCTTAATATTTAAACAATCCCACATTAATAAAAATACATACTGTATAACTTCTATTAATTATAGATAATCGGACATACCATTTTCAAGCTGAAGATGAAGCTGATCAACATGCATGGATGTCAGTACTCATAAATTGCAAAGAAATGGCATTGATGAAAGCTTTTGATGAAAGTAGTAAAAATGGAAGTGATAAGGTGAATCATAGTTTGTTAGAGCTCCAACAAGCGATTATACGATATATACAAAGAATTCCTGGAAACGATCATTGTTGTGACTGTAATTCTCAAAATGGTACGACTTTTTTTATTTGTTAAAACAAATTAAATAAGTATATTTAATTATTAGATGCTACCTGGTTATCTACAAATTTTGGAATAATAGTGTGTATTGAGTGTTCTGGAATCCACAGAGACTTAGGTGTTCACATATCTCGAATTCAGTCTCTTACTTTAGACAATCTAGGCACAAGTCAACTGCTACTGGCTAGATTTATGACTAATCAAACTTTCAACGATATAATGGAAACAAATTTAGTATTTGGGAGCAAACCTACGCCGTCCAGTACTATGTTAGTCAAGAATTACTATAATCAATATAACTATATAACTTTCTTTCGTTTTTAGGGAAGAGAGGTTTAATTTTATTAGAGCCAAATACGTAGAAAAGAAATTTGCCATGAAAACCTGCGGAAACGAACGTGATAAACTCTGCGATTTGGAAGAAGCAGTAAATAGTGGTGATTTAAGTTTGCTCTTACAAGCGTTTGCTGAAAATGTTGATTTAACTTCCCCGCTTCCATCATCCGTAAGTTTTATGGAAAATCGTTTTTATTTATATTAGTAAAAAATAAAAATCACTGTTAAGGATACTGGAGAAACTGCCTTACATCGTGCTGTTACCAAGGAGAATGGTAAATCACTGCCAATTGTAGATTTTTTAGTACAAAACATGCCATCTCATGGCTTGGACAAAATAACTTTACCTCCTAATTTATCGGATGCGATTGGATGCAATACTGCTCTGCATTTTTGTGCTTTATTTGATAAACCAGAGTCTATGAAGCTTTTGTTACGTAGTGGAGCTGATATAAACCTCAGAAATTCTCAAGATAAGACTGCTTTCGATGTTGCACAAGAAATGGGGCATCATACTTGTCAAGAACTGGTTGGTATTATTAAATTGGTTGTTGAATATGACTACCATATTTTTTGTAGCTACAAAACGTGGTCAATCGACAAAAACAATTGTTTGATAATATTAATATCGACTGGAATTTATCTCATGATGACGGATCTACAGATTTTTCAGACGATGATACCATAATTGACGATAGAGTTAGTAATTTAAAGCGTCTGTTTAAATAGATTTAAAGTTATATTTTGTTTTTAGAACGGTTCTTTAACACCAGAAAAAAAGAATCGTTCTCGTCCTCCTAGCTACACTGGTGGCGATTCACCAGTTACGTTACGCTCAAGATCTTCAACATGTGATAGTTTGCAGTCAGGCACCAGTCCTAACAGTAACACCAAACAAATGCCACCACCTCCTCCACCTCAATCTCGTAAACCTGTGATAGGTACCACTCTTAAATTAAAGTTTAATTTAATTTTAATATTAAATTTCTCTCCAGTAAATATTCATGGTAGTTTAAAAAAACGCGTAGCACCTATGCCACCTGCGGGTACTATATATGGTTCAGTATCTACTGGTGGGGGTCAAATAACTGCACCAACTGTTATGTATGGTACACTGCCAAGCAATCATAGTCGTATTCCCTCAGACCCCGCCGTTGGTGCTAATTATCACACTTTAAGTCATACGCATAAACGTTCACCTAGTAGTGATTCAAACGCCAGCCGATCTGTGATTCATATGGGTAAATATTTTTCTAACTCGTAATGCTTAATATAGTCATTTTTTAATTGCAGGTAATAAGCTAGTCATATCTGCTGAAAATAAGAATTGCGATAAATTGACCTTAAAACGACCACAGAATCCACCACCTCCAGCACCGGGCACTGGAAATCGTTTATCAAATGGTCGTTCTACCGAAAGTATTACTTCTGTTGCCTCGGATTTGGATTTTTCAGGAGGACCCGTTCCTCCACCTCGGAGAGTAAGTAATTTTATTAATTATGTATATTACTTGGTGCTCTCAAATTCATTATAACGAATTCTGTGTATGACGTTTTTACTTCGCTTACAGAGGAGAATAAGATATCTAATGAAGAATAACGTTCAACAGAGTAATATAACTTTTCTGGTAAAGATTCTGTATGGTTGTTTATTGTGTGATTTATATATTTTAGCTTTGTGAGTTTGATTGGCTTAGACAACGCTTTTATCTACATAGAGATGCATTTTAATTTATTTTAAGGAACGCATCTCTATTATTCTAACATCCGATTATTTAAAGAATTGTGTAAATGTGTTTAATTGAAAGATATAAAAAAGTAATATATAAGTAGTAACACGAAGGGCACTTTTACAGGCATCAGATTCACCTGTTCGAAAAATATCGTCTAGTCCAGTATCGATAGGATCACTTTCTTCTCCACATTCTATACCTTCGCGAACCTTATATGTGCCAAATGGAGGTGGAGTACGTAGATGTCGAGCTTTATATGACTGCCAAGCAGACAACGACGATGAGTTATCCTTTCAAGAAGGGGAAATAATTATTGTTATTAACGAACACACGGATGACGAAAACTGGATGGAAGGAGTTGTGGAAAACGAACCCGATCGCAGAGGAATGTTTCCTATAAGCTTTGTACATATGTTACCAGATTAGTATTATTTAATATCCCCCAATAGTGATTAACGAGCTTTATTTTAATATTTTCCAAATTAATCAACTGTGCGTCTTTACCAAAAGTATAACCAATTAATTTAATGTATACGTATTCTCATTTGTCTCGTTGAATTTTTGTAATAAGTTGGCCTCTTTAATACTCTGTAATTTTTCAAAATTATTATTTTATGGATGTGTACTGTTGTAAATAGAAAAAAATGTTCTATAAGAATTAGATTATGTTGGCTTACTGCAAATTGTAGCCCTATGGAAGTACAATAAGTTAGCTGTGATGTACTAGATTTAATTTTTCTTATTTTCCAAGTCTTATTTTGTCAACATTAAACTTTCATTATAATTTTTTTTTGAAAATTGTTATAACAAAGCAACTGATTCTTGTAGAACTAAATGTAATATTTAAAATTATTGTTTGGACATTCATAGAAATTTTTGAAAATTAATTCCACAATGAAGACTAATTTTTTACTCTTGGACATGAATATTTTATATAATTAATAATGGATTTTCTTAAATGAATATAAGTGATTTTATGATACGTTGAAGTATTGCACATGTTGTATAAATAGCCATATTTTTGTAGAATATTAATTTACGGGCATATGTGTATTATGTTTGCATCACTAAACCAAAGATAAGCCTATCAGGATAATTAGCAGTATAATTAAATAATTGTTAGTAAATGTGTATATATTCTTTTAGTAGTGCATTTTAGACTTACCCTAAAATGCTGTAAGTTATTTATGTTGTGCAATCTGTATCATTATTATAGAAATATGTATATCAGTCAGTTTCATTAATATATTTCAAAATTTTAAGTCCCGTTAGTATATACATATCTAGCAGTGTGTAACCCTGTATTAAATTATTTTTACAATCACAAATAATACAGATTGGCTTGTGTGAAATACAGCTTTCTAATGTATGAAACATATTACTATTTCTGTAGTTGTATGTCAGATTGTATTGTAGTTACATAATTTTCAAATATTGAATACAGATTTTATTAAATTATATCAGTATTTTATTTTGTATTTTATGTTCAATTTTACTATGTTGAGCTTTAAAATTAATATCTGCTTGAAATATACATGTATCTATAAAACATACCAGCAAATTTGATTAGTTTATAATCAATATATTTAAAAAAATATTAAAGGGTTCCTAAGAATTTTTACAGATGTGATAATTATGAGGAGTATTATTTTATTTAATCCCATCAAATAAAACATACTTGTAAATACATTTTAAATAATAAAATATATTAAAGGAGGCTTGTAATTTTTTTAAAGAAAATAAATAAAATGAAATACCATTTGGACATTGAAAGACTAAAAGTAATATGTTCAGTTTATTGATCGTTTAATTGCCAAGTGCATATATATTTTATGCATATATCAATCCAAGCAACATAAAACTCTTGAATCGTACATATTACAACTTAACTTTTCAGAAACATACCTTTCAATTATTTTCAAACACCATTAATTAAAGAATATTAGCAAATAGAATACTAATGATAAACATCATAATCTATTTTGTAACAAACTTCTTATTTCATAATAAGAATGAGAGCTGATGGTTTATATAATAACAGTATTTCAACAAATGCAAGACATACTTTAGAATATTAATGTAGCACTTTGTTGTAGTATCAAGTTATTTTTTAAATGTAATTAAAAATTGGTACTACAATCACAGATTAATTGTAACAGACTTTACAAAACTTTACATTATGCACATACTTCTTGATATTATGATATAATTTATTGTTATTGTAATACTATGTTGTACTTTTGCATAAGACCTCAGAAGAGTGCTGTCTTATTAGTTGTAGGAAATTCCAATAGTAGATATATTCTATAAACAAAAATATCTGCTTACAGAGCACATGTAGTTAAGTGAAATTTGATCTTCTTGTTGTATCCGTATAAACAAATTTCATGTAGGTGTTGAAGTTGTAGAAGAATCAAGATTAGCAAACAAAGTTGATATTCTACGCGTCACAATCAATTCAGAAGAATCGGGCGGATCTGGTGGTGATCCAATAAGTGAAGCTGGTTCATCTGCAACCAACGCACTTGCGAGACAGCTAGGGCACCTCGACATGCGACCGTACCTAGTAGTGATTCACTACAGGATGATTTTTCATTTTTATTTTGCAACGCGAAAATGCAAAAGTTCAAGTGTACTGTTTCCCGAAAATTTCTAAACTTAATATAAACGCGTTAACTAAATTACTTTTTTTTATTTACACAAAAAAAAATACAAAAACTGAACATTAAAGTATACATGATAGCAATGTTGAAATGAATAACTCATGTTTATTTACATTTAGAGTTAAGTTGGAACTAAAGTTCACTCATCGAATAAACTTTATTTACAGGTAACAAAATAATTAGAAAAATTGGATATAAAACTAAAATTATTAGATAACTGTTACTCATATTTACACATCCGTTCGAATAATTTATATAATACATGTCTTTTGTTGATTTTCTTTAGTTTATTATGAGAATTAGTATTTCAGAAAAAAACCAGTTCTAGAATATTTTTACAATTGGATAATAAATATTTAGTAGTACATATATCAAAATATACAGTGCTGCTACAATATAACTTTAAATGTAAAATTAAAATATTCGGTTCTTCTAAAGTCCTTAATCGCAAAATATAATAAATTTTATAGATAAAACTTTATATACTAAATTTCATATTTACTATGCTTGTTAACTGTAAACAGTTAACATTAAAGTGTTGCGTAGCAACACTGCCCGATGTGCAGGCAAATAAATGAGTAAATGATAAGATAATTTACCTTCGGGCTACTCACCTACTCCTACAACAGACAGATTGCCTGTCAGTGGAGTAGGAGAAGACGACCCAACCGTCAACATCCGGCATTGTTCCTTAACTACTGGATCTAAAATATTATACACAAGTAATAAACATAGTTGGTTACGATTTTTGTAGTAAACTTACAAAAATAAGCATGCTCCATTGCATCACGGGCTGTTAACCGTTCTAGATGATCATAACGTAACAATTTATCCAGAAAATCTAATGCCTCAGGAGAAACTAAATGCTGATTTTCACTATGAACAAATCTTTCCCATCTTTTACGCGAATGCCTAAAAAAATGTCATCCGTTAATGTATTAATAATTTAAGTAGTTTTTATGAAAGAATTTAATCCTGTATTCTACTTTATATTTATTTGAATCTCAAATATGCTGAAAATGATGTATATAAAGTTGCAATTTGTATAATAGTCGAGAACAAATTGGACCAGTTCTGCTTGTGAATTGTCGAAGTAAATCAATGTTAAGAAGGGAGACTTTAACATCTAACATAAAACATGAAAGTATAAATAAATACTTAGAATTAGTTTTGACCTTTTTGATAATAATCTGACAATTGTGATATTTACAATATATAAGAATGCTTTGTATTTTGACATATTTGGTTTGTTTTTACCAATTGTAAACTTGATTCGTCATTCTGTATGAAATATATATCAAAGATTAACAATTTTATTCACTGTTAAGCCTCCACAACTGTTTAAAGAAGCAAGATGTTTGGTTTAAGCCACCCTGCTGAAGTTCAGGGGGCTGTGCTTTTACTTTTTGGACATCCTGCATGTTTTCTACTTAAATAATTTAATTTTTGTTGTGACAGATAATTTTTATTCTGAGAAAAGTGTAATATAATTTAAAGATTAACAAACAAGGAATTTAAGGGGTACTTTAAATTTCAAGAAATTGATAAAACAAAAACTACCTGCTGCAGTATTCGTCCTATTAACAGTTGTAATAAATACTTCTGTGTTTGTTTATTTTTTTATATTTACTGTTAGCTACTAAAACTTCCCTTGCTAACATTGATTTTATTTCCAATTATTCACCAGCAGAATTTGTCCCATTTTTTTTCCTCTGCCATTATATTTATATTTTTAAAAATGACTATAAAATGTTCTCCAATTCACCATTTGTAATTTGATATGAACTCAACTGGTATATCTAACGATAGAGATATTCAAAAATAGGTTTAATTCGTTAGATCATATATTGCAGTAAAATGTATGTAATCTTAATACTGACCTTCCTAGAATGTCGTTGAATCTAGGGTCTAATTCTATATGGTACTTGTCGAGATACTCAAATAACTCCTCCGTACCAAGAACTTTAGCAATGCGTACTAACTGATCATAATTATCATGTCCATGAAAAAAAGGTTCTTTTCTAAATATCATAGAAGCCAACATACAGCCTAATGACCACATGTCTAATGAATAATCGTACATTTGATAATCAACTAATAATTCCGGTCCTTTGAAATATCTTGAAGCTACACGGACATTATATTCTTGACCAGGATGATAAAATTCAGCTAATCCCCAATCAATCAATCTTAATTTTCTGTTGTCATGATCAATCATTACATTATGTGGTTTTACATCTCTGTAAAATAAATGGTTAAAAAATAATAAAAATTAAAATAGAAAAGTTTTCACCTATGCATAATTCCCATGCTGTGACAATAATCTAATGCCTTGAGCAATTCATACAAATAATATCGGATATCAAAATCATTAAGTGTTTGGTAAAGTTGCTTAAAATCTATGTTGTTGACATGTTCAAATATAAGAGCTGGAGTCCTTGATACAGGATCCTTAACAACTGCTTGTAAAGTAATAATGTTTGTACCTCCTCTAAGATTTTCTAAGATCTTAATTTCACGTTTAATCTTCTTTTTCTTAACAGGCTACAATGATAAATATGGATGAGAAAAAATAATCATGGCTACTTGCAGGCAGTCATCAAACAAGAGATATAAAAATGACACTTATTAAAGTTTTTCTTAGACATTAATCAACTCACCTTTAAAATTTTTACTACACATTTTTCATTATTTGTTACATTGATGGCTTCAAACACTTCACTATATTTCCCACGGCCTAACTTGCGAACCAATTGATAATCATCTTGTTGACACCAATCAACTATAAAACTTTCATAATCCCAATATTCTCTTGGCTTGTGTGAATTAACGTCTGTATAAATTTTAGCTCGGCTAGCTACAGCCATATTTATATTATATGCGCTATGTCCGGCGCTATTTCCTAATGTCCTCACATAAGCCCCGGCAACTTCAGCAGCAACAACTACAACCATAACCAATTACTAAGGGTTAAGCATGTAGAGATGATCGCAAGGCCAGTGAGAATTAACACTTAACACTGCCCCAAAGTTACCTTGTTTCAAGCACAGTTTTGCTAATCTAGAACATATAACCAGCATTACAATATATCAGCATCTTCAAATTTTAAAATCCACATATTTTAAGCCTTGTATAAGACAAGCGCACGCCATTCCTCTTTACAAGTCTTTAAAAAGGTTGGATAAGCCTACACTTGCAACTTAAAAACATCATACCTAGTTCATGTCGTAGAAATTTAAACCACGAATAAGCTCGCTTCTATTATACATTTAAACCAGTACTTGACTAATATTTTGCACTTTAGAATTAAGCAGCCCTTTAGTATGTACAAGCCGGCATCCCAATGAGAGTTCAATCCAAGATGGAGTTACATCCCGCCACGATACACCTTCTATGTATGGAACTATCTGTTAAAGACTCACGCTCTAGTATATTGCGTACCCCTCTAAAAGTACATTGCCTAATTCCAGGACTGCATTGCAACTTCAGTTAAAAAAAATTGACGTGTAATATACTAAACAAAACGCTCTAAGACTTTCGATATAATTAACGATCTAATTTAATACAAGTACTTTAGCAATATTTTTAAAATATTGTAATTAAACTTTAAACCATTATTACAAAAATTAATCCTAATACGAACCTGCACGCAGCAAGGACACGTAATAAAATAAACGATAGCTGTTTTATCAGCCTCACGCAATTGCAGAAGGTATAAGTTACCGACCAGAACTATTTCAAAAATTATTTCCGGCTTGCATTTCAAAAAGTTGCTAAAATATTGTAAAACTTCATATTAAGTTCATTTAACAAATAATTAGTTTTTATACAGCGTATCCCTCTAACTTAAAGTATTTCTAATCACTATCTTAAATTTAATATAGTATAAGTAATAGAATTATACCAAAGGTCTTTAGACCCACAAGTACTTCTTCTCAGGAGCTTTTCTATACTGATTAAGAATTCGTTTGATTTCCTTCAGGTTGCGTCAGGTTTAAATCTTATATCGATTTAAAGATGCACTTACGACAATCAAACTGTTCTCATAGCAACAATACTTAGAACTTCTACGTTATAAGACCAATCGATGCCAATTTAGCGCGTAACTTTATGATATCTTTTTGATAGATGATTTTGTAGTTGATCAATCAAGTACAGTCCTACTTATAACTATAAACACTAAATCACACCATTCATGTATATAAACATCGATAGTAGATGAAACTTTCGTTTAGAGTTGAAGTTGTACAAGTTACTAGTAGATTGAGCCATTCTGTTTATTTTTGAAGTTGTATCGTTCCCAATATGAGTAATAACAAGCAACCAGTAGATAATAAACTGATGTTCTGCCATTGCACAGATCGGAAACCACAAATCTACCATTCCTGCCAAACCGTCCAATATTTATTGATTCTATTAGTAAATAATTTTTTGATTGGTATTTGTCATATTCCGTCAGGAACAATTTATAACTAGCCGCAATACATCCTTATGTCGTGTATAAAAAAAAAGTAAGTCTGGGCCGATCAGAAGAAGCGCAAAGCAAAAATTGTTCTTGCAGTGCTTATTTTGAATCTTCTGTTGTTCAATTACTCATTTTGTCCAAAGATGTTTTTTTGTTGATGATATGATGATATTTGTACAATCCCCGTGCTTGTCAAAGGAAGAATACTTGATGCTTACACACAAAAATTCTCCCATTGCCAAGATCGGAAACTATAACTCCAACTAACAGGAAACTCTTCGATACCAATAGATTATATATGTTCATAAATTATTCTACAATGCAAGCCCTAAAGCATTCTATTATGCTGCTCAAATAAAGTAAAAGTTAGCCGGTCACAAGAAGTGCAAAGTATCAAATGTTCTGGTCATCGCATAATAGTTCTATTGTTTTTGGGCAGTGCTCCTATTAAATCTTCTGTTTTTAAATTACTAATTGTTGTCCAAAAATTCATTTTGTTAATAAATTGACAATAATTTATACAATCGCCGACCTCAGCGATGGATGAACAATTGATGCTTACTCACGAGAGTTCTCCCATAGCCAAGATCGGAAACTACAACTCCAAATAACATAGGAATCTCTTCGTAAGTAATAGATTTTATATGTTCATAAATTATTCTACAATCAAGAGTCTAAAGCATTCCATTGTCCTGCTTAAATAAAGTAAAAGTTATGCGAACACACAAAGCCCACAGCAAAAAATGTTCTAGACATTGCAAGGCAGTTCTATTCATTTTTTGCTGTGCTTCTTTGAAACTTTCTGTTTTTCTTGCATTTTGTTAATAAATTGACGATAATTTGTATAATCGCCGACCTCGGAAATGGAAGATCAATTGATTCTTACTCACAAAAAGTCTCCCATTGCCAAGATCTGAAACTACAACTCAACCTAACATACGAATCTTTTCGAAAACTATAGCTCTATATGTTAATAATATATTCTATAATTTTTGGAATGTTGGATCAAGTGTTATATTGTTGCCTAATAAATTACAACAGACCCTAAAAAATTCTACTCTTGTGTATAAAAGAATGAAAGATTTCACTGATTAGAAAAAACCCAAAACAAATAATGTGGTCATCACAAAACAGTTTTGTACTTTTTGTGTTCATTTCAAATCCTGATTGTTAAACTACTTATTTTGTCCAAAGATGTTTCTTTGTTGAAGAAATGACGATAATTTGTAGAATCGCCGACCTCGATAATGAGAGCACTGTGTTGTTTGCTCACAAAGTCCTCCCATTACCAAGACCGGAAACTATAACTCCACCAACCTTACGAATCTCGTGGAAAGAAATAAAAAAATTTATAAGTTCATAAATTATCCTATGATCTCTACAATATTTGTGTGTTTAAAGAAAGTAAAATTTAGCCGAACACACAAAGCGCAAACCAAAGACTGTTTTGGTCATCTCAATACAGTTCTGTTCTTTTCGTGCAGTGCTCCTTTTGAATTTCCTGATGTTAAATTATTTATTGTTTTCTAAAACTCTATTTTGTTAATAAATTGACCACAATTTGTACAGTCGCTGACCGTAGCAATAGACGAAGTGATGATAATTACTCACAAAACTTCTCCCATTGCTAAGATGAGAAACTACAACTCCATTAAACATTCGCATCTTTTAGAAAACTATAGCTCCATATGTTAATAAATTAATCCATAATTTTAGCATTGTGAATTAAAAGTTAAATTGTTACCGAATAAATTACAACATGTCCTAAAGAATTTACCAGTCGTATATAAAGTATGTAAAATTTGACGAATCAGAAAAATTCTAAAACAAGCAATGTTTTGGTGATCCCAAAACACTTTTGTTTATTTTGTATTCGTTGTACATCTCCTCGTATTAAATGACTTTTTTTGTATAACGACGTATTTTTGTTGAAAAAATGCTGATAATTTGTACAATCGCCGATTTTAGCAACAAAAGAAAAAATGATGCTAACTCACAAAACTTCCCTCATTGCCAAGATCGCAAAAGTACAACTCCACCTAACATACGAGTCCTTTAGAAAGTAATAGATTTTATATGTTCTTAAATTATTATACAATCCCTGTAATGTTCGAAGAAGTGTTGTAGTGATAAAGGATAATTTGCAACAGACCCTAAACAATTCTATTGTTGTGATTAAAGATAGTAAAAGTTATGTGAACACACAAAACCCAAAGCAAAAAATGTTCTAGTCATAGAAAATTCTATTGTGGTGCTTAAAAAAAGTAAAACCGAACATATAAAGCGCAAACCAAAGAGTGTTTTGGTTATCTCACTAGAGTTCTGTTCTTTTCGTGCAGTGCTCTTTTTGAATTTTCTGCTGTTAAATTATTTATTGTTTCCCAAAACTGTATTTTGTTAATAAGTTGACGATAATTTGTATAATCGCCGACATCGGAAATGGAGGATCAATTAATTCTTACTCACAAAAGGTCTCCCATGGCCAAGATCGGAAACTATAACTCCAGCTAACATACGAATCTTTTGGAAAACTATAGCTCTATATGTTAATAATATATTCTATAATTTCTGGAATTTTGGATCTAATGTTATATTGTTGCCTAATAAATAACAACAGGCACTAAAGAATTCTACTCTCATGTGTAAAGAATGTAAGATTATAATAATCAGAAAAATCACAAAACAAAAATGTTCTGGTCATTACAAAACAATTCTGTTGTTAATTTACGTATTTTGTTCTAAGGTGGTTCTTTATTGAAAAAATGTTGATAATTTGTACAATGGCCGATCTCGGCAATAGCAGATCTGTGTAGCCTGCTCATAAAGTTCTGCCATTACCAAGACCGAAAACTGTATCTTCATCAAGCTTGCGAATCTCTTCAAAAGCAATAGATTTTTTGTTCATAAATTATTCTACAATCAATACCTTAAAAAAATATTTTGTTGTTCCGTTTATCTTTGAAGGTGTACAGTCCCTAATCTTGGTAACAACACACACCTAGTGTATAATAAACTAAGAGTCTACAATTATCAAGATCTGAAATCATAAACTCGTCATCTTTACTAATCGATTCAAAACGTATTAATTGTTTATAAATTGTGAAATAATTCCCAATATTTGAAATTGAGAGTTGTTCTGCGGAAGAATAATATCTAATATGCCGCAATATACACTACTTTGAGTCATTCTCAATTTTTCTGTTATTCTTATAGCAAGTAAATTATGTGAAAAAACGCTAAGCAAAAGACTTGTTATCGCCATCAAAAAATAATTAATGACAATTCCGTTTATAACTATAAACAATAATAATACCATTGATGTGTAATCGGAAGTAGTTGGAGCCGTTTTGTTTACCTTTGAAGAAATACAGTCCTTAATCTTATCAAGATCTGAAATCATAAACTCGTCATCTTTACTAATCGATTCAAAACGTATTAATTGTTTATAAATTGTGAAATAATTCCCAATATTTGAAATTGAGAGTTGTTCTGCGGAAGAATAATATCTAATATGCCGCAATATACACTACTTTGAGTCATTCTCAATTTTTCTGTTATTCTTATAGCAAGTAAATTATGTGAAAAAACGCTAAGCAAAAGACTTGTTATCGCCATCAAAAAATAATTAATGACAATTCCGTTTATAACTATAAACAATAATAATACCATTGATGTGTAATCGGAAGTAGTTGGAGCCGTTTTGTTTACCTTTGAAGAAATACAGTCCTTAATCTTGGCAGTAACAAACACTCAGTTGGTAATAAAACTGAATGCTTGAACTACCCAAGACCAGAAACCATAAATAAACCATTCCCCCAAATTAGCAGATCTGTGTAGCCTGCTCATAAAGTCCTGCCATTACCAAGACCGAAAACTGTATCTTCATCAAACTTGCGAATCTCTTCAAAAGCAATAGATTTTTTGTTCATAAATTATTCTACAATCAATACCTTAAAAAAATATTTTGCTGTTTCGTTTATCTTTGAAGGTGTACAGTCCCTAATCTTGGTAACAACAAACACCTAGTGTATAATAAACTAAGAGTCTACCATTATCAAGATCTGAAATCATAAACTCGTCATCTTTACTAATCGATTCAAAACGTATTAATTGTTTATAAATTGTGAAATAATTCCCAATATTTGAAATTGAGAGTTGTTCTGCGGAAGAATAATATCTAATATGCCGCAATATACACTATTTTGAGTCATTCTCAATTTTTCTGTTATTCTTATAGCAAGTAAATTATGTGAAAAAACGCTAAGCAAAAGACTTGTTATCGCCATCAAAAAATAATTAATGACAATTCCGTTTATAACTATAAACAATAATAATACCATTGATGTGTAATCGGAAGTAATTGGAGCCGTTTTGTTTACCTTTGAAGAAATACAGTCCTTAATCGTGGCAGTAACAAACACTCAGTTGGTAATAAAATTGAATGCTTGAACTACCCAAGACCAGAAACCATAAATAAACCATTCCCTCAAATTAGCAGATCTGTGTAGCCTGCTCATAAAGTCCTGCCATTACCAAGACCGAAAACTGTATCTTCATCAAGCTTGCGAATCTCTTCAAAAGCAATAGATTTTTTGTTCATAAATTATTCTACAATCAATACCTTAAAAAAATATTTTGCTGTTTCGTTTATCTTTGAAGGTGTACAGTCCCTAATCTTGGTAACAACACACACCTAGTGTATAATAAACTAAGAGTCTACCATTATCAAGATCTGAAATCATAAACTCGTCATCTTTACTAATCGATTCAAAACGTATTAATTGTTTATAAATTGTGAAATAATTCCCAATATTTGAAATTGAGAGTTGTTCTGCGGAAGAATAATATCTAATATGCCGCAATATACACTATTTTGAGTCATTCTCAATTTTTCTGTTTTTCTTATAGCAAGTAAATTATGTGAAAAGACGCTAAGCAAAAGACTTGTTATCGCCATCAAAAAATAATTAATGACAATTTCGTTTATAACTATAAACAATAATAATACCATTGATGTGTAATCGGAAGTAGTTGGAGCCGTTTTGTTTACCTTTGAAGAAATACAGTCCTTAATCTTGGCAGTAACAAACACTCAGTTGGTAATAAAACTGAATGCTTGAACTACCCAAGACCAGAAACCATAAATAAACCATTCCCTCAAATTAGCAGATCTGTGTAGCCTGCTCATAAAGTCCTGCCATTACCAAGACCGAAAATTGTATCTTTATCAAGCTTGCGAATCTCTTCAAAAGCAATAGATTTTTTGTTCATAAATTATTCTACAATCAATACCTTAAAAAAATATTTTGTTGTTCCGTTTATCTTTGAAGGTGTACAGTCCCTAATCTTGGTAACAACACACACCTAGTGTATAATAAACTAAGAGTCTACCATTATCAAGATCTGAAATCATAAACTCGTCATCTTTACTAATCGATTCAAAACGTATTAATTGTTTATAAATTGTGAAATAATTCCCAATATTTGAAATTGAGAGTTGTTCTGCGGAAGAATAATATCTAATATGCCGCAATATACACTACTTTGAGTCATTCTCAATTTTTCTGTTATTCTTATAGCAAGTAAATTATGTGAAAAAACGCTAAGCAAAAGACTTGTTATCGCCATCAAAAAATAATTAATGACAATTCCGTTTATAACTATAAACAATAATAATACCATTGATGTGTAATCGGAAGTAATTGGAGCCGTTTTGTTTACCTTTGAAGAAATACAGTCCTTAATCGTGGCAGTAACAAACACTCAGTTGGTAATAAAATTGAATGCTTGAACTACCCAAGACCAGAAACCATAAATAAACCATTCCCCCAAATTAGCAGATCTGTGTAGCCTGCTCATAAAGTCCTGCCATTACCAAGACCGAAAACTGTATCTTCATCAAGCTTGCGAATCTCTTCAAAAGCAATAGATTTTTTGTTCATAAATTATTCTACAATCAATACCTTAAAAAAATATTTTGTTGTTCCGTTTATCTTTGAAGGTGTACAGTCCCTAATCTTGGTAACAACACACACCTAGTGTATAATAAACTAAGAGTCTACCATTATCAAGATCTGAAATCATAAACTCGTCATCTTTACTAATCGATTCAAAACGTATTAATTGTTTATAAATTGTGAAATAATTCCCAATATTTGAAATTGAGAGTTGTTCTGCGGAAGAATAATATCTAATATGCCGCAATATACACTATTTTGAGTCATTCTCAATTTTCTGTTTTCTTATAGCAAGTAAATTATGTGAAAAGACGCTAAGCAAAAGACTTGTTATCGCCATCAAAAAATAATTAATGACAATTTCGTTTATAACTATAAACAATAATAATACCATTGATGTGTAATCGGAAGTAGTTGGAGCCGTTTTGTTTACCTTTGAAGAAATACAGTCCTTAATCGTGGCAGTAACAAACACTCAGTTGGTAATAAAATTGAATGCTTGAACTACCCAAGACCAGAAACCATAAATAAACCATTCCCCCAAATTAGCAGATCTGTGTAGCCTGCTCATAAAGTCCTGCCATTACCAAGACCGAAAACTGTATCTTCATCAAGCTTGCGAATCTCTTCAAAAGCAATAGATTTTTGTTCATAAATTATTCTACAATCAATACCTTAAAAAATATTTTGTTGTTCCGTTTATCTTTGAAGGTGTACAGTCCCTAATCTTGGTAACAACACACACCTAGTGTATAATAAACTAAGAGTCTACCATTATCAAGATCTGAAATCATAAACTCGTCATCTTTACTAATCGATTCAAAACGTATTAATTGTTTATAAATTGTGAAATAATTCCCAATATTTGAAATTGAGAGTTGTTCTGCGGAAGAATAATATCTAATATGCCGCAATATACACTATTTTGAGTCATTCTCAATTTTTCTGTTATTCTTATAGCAAGTAAATTATGTGAAACAACGCTAAGCAAAAGACTTGTTATCGCCATCAAAAAATAATTAATGACAATTCCGTTTATAACTATAAACAATAATAATACCATTGATGTGTAATCGGAAGTAATTGGAGCCGTTTTGTTTACCTTTGAAGAAATACAGTCCTTAATCTTGGCAGTAACAAACACTCAGTTGGTAATAAAACTGAATGCTTGAACTACCCAAGACCAGAAACCATAAATAAACCATTCCCCCAAATTAGCAGATCTGTGTAGCCTGCTCATAAAGTCCTGCCATTACCAAGACCGAAAACTGTATCTTCATCAAGCTTGCGAATCTCTTCAAAAGCAATAGATTTTTGTTCATAAATTATTCTACAATCAATACCTTAAAAAATATTTTGTTGTTTCGTTTATCTTTGAAGGTGTACAGTCCCTAATCTTGGTAACAACACACACCTAGTGTATAATAAACTAAGAGTCTACCATTATCAAGATCTGAAATCATAAACTCGTCATCTTTACTAATCGATTCAAAACGTATTAATTGTTTATAAATTGTGAAATAATTCCCAATATTTGAAATTGAGAGTTGTTCTGCGGAAGAATAATATCTAATATGCCGCAATATACACTATTTTGAGTCATTCTCAATTTTTCTGTTTTTCTTATAGCAAGTAAATTATGTGAAAAAGACGCTAAGCAAAAGACTTGTTATCGCCATCAAAAAATAATTAATGACAATTTCGTTTATAACTATAAACAATAATAATACCATTGATGTGTAATCGGAAGTAGTTGGAGCCGTTTTGTTTACCTTTGAAGAAATACAGTCCTTAATCGTGGCAGTAACAAACACTCAGTTGGTAATAAAATTGAATGCTTGAACTACCCAAGACCAGAAACCATAAATAAACCATTCCCCCAAATTAGCAGATCTGTGTAGCCTGCTCATAAAGTCCTGCCATTACCAAGACCGAAAACTGTATCTTCATCAAGCTTGCGAATCTCTTCAAAAGCAATAGATTTTCTGTTCATAAATTATTCTACAATCAATACCTTAAAAAAATATTTTGCTGTTTCGTTTATCTTTGAAGGTGTACAGTCCCTAATCTTGGTAACAACACACACCTAGTGTATAATAAACTAAGAGTCTACCATTATCAAGATCTGAAATCATAAACTCGTCATCTTTACTAATCGATTCAAAACGTATTAATTGTTTATAAATTGTGAAATAATTCCCAATATTTGAAATTGAGAGTTGTTCTGCGGAAGAATAATATCTAATATGCCGCAATATACACTATTTTGAGTCATTCTCAATTTTTCTGTTTTTCTTATAGCAAGTAAATTATGTGAAAAAGACGCTAAGCAAAAGACTTGTTATCGCCATCAAAAAATAATTAATGACAATTTCGTTTATAACTATAAACAATAATAATACCATTGATGTGTAATCGGAAGTAGTTGGAGCCGTTTTGTTTACCTTTGAAGAAATACAGTCCTTAATCGTGGCAGTAACAAACACTCAGTTGGTAATAAAATTGAATGCTTGAACTACCCAAGACCAGAAACCATAAATAAACCATTCCCCCAAATTAGCAGATCTGTGTAGCCTGCTCATAAAGTCCTGCCATTACCAAGACCGAAAACTGTATCTTCATCAAGCTTGCGAATCTCTTCAAAAGCAATAGATTTTTTGTTCATAAATTATTCTACAATCAATACCTTAAAAAAATATTTTGTTGTTCCGTTTATCTTTGAAGGTGTACAGTCCCTAATCTTGGTAACAACACACACCTAGTGTATAATAAACTAAGAGTCTACCATTATCAAGATCTGAAATCATAAACTCGTCATCTTTACTAATCGATTCAAAACGTATTAATTGTTTATAAATTGTGAAATAATTCCCAATATTTGAAATTGAGAGTTGTTCTGCGGAAGAATAATATCTAATATGCCGCAATATACACTATTTTGAGTCATTCTCAATTTTTCTGTTATTCTTATAGCAAGTAAATTATGTGAAAAGACGCTAAGCAAAAGACTTGTTATCGCCATCAAAAATAATTAATGACAATTTCGTTTATAACTATAAACAATAATAATACCATTGATGTGTAATCGGAAGTAGTTGGAGCCGTTTTGTTTACCTTTGAAGAAATACAGTCCTTAATCTTGGCAGTAACAAACACTCAGTTGGTAATAAAACTGAATGCTTGAACTACCCAAGACCAGAAACCATAAATAAACCATTCCCTCAAATTAGCAGATCTGTGTAGCCTGCTCATAAAGTCCTGCCATTACCAAGACCGAAAACTGTATCTTCATCAAGCTTGCGAATCTCTTCAAAAGCAATAGATTTTTGTTCATAAATTATTCTACAATCAATACCTTAAAAAATATTTTGTTGTTTCGTTTATCTTTGAAGGTGTACAGTCCCTAATCTTGGTAACAACACACACCTAGTGTATAATAAACTAAGAGTCTACCATTATCAAGATCTGAAATCATAAACTCGTCATCTTTACTAATCGATTCAAAACGTATTAATTGTTTATAAATTGTGAAATAATTCCCAATATTTGAAATTGAGAGTTGTTCTGCGGAAGAATAATATCTAATATGCCGCAATATACACTATTTTGAGTCATTCTCAATTTTTCTGTTATTCTTATAGCAAGTAAATTATGTGAAAAACGCTAAGCAAAAGACTTGTTATCGCCATCAAAAAATAATTAATGACAATTCCGTTTATAACTATAAACAATAATAATACCATTGATGTGTAATCGGAAGTAGTTGGAGCCGTTTTGTTTACCTTTGAAGAAATACAGTCCTTAATCTTGGCAGTAACAAACACTCAGTTGGTAATAAAACTGAATGCTTGAACTACCCAAGACCAGAAACCATAAATAAACCATTCCCCCAAATTAGCAGATCTGTGTAGCCTGCTCATAAAGTCCTGCCATTACCAAGACCGAAAACTGTATCTTCATCAAGCTTGCGAATCTCTTCAAAAGCAATAGATTTTTGTTCATAAATTATTCTACAATCAATACCTTAAAAAATATTTTGTTGTTTCGTTTATCTTTGAAGGTGTACAGTCCCTAATCTTGGTAACAACACACACCTAGTGTATAATAAACTAAGAGTCTACCATTATCAAGATCTGAAATCATAAACTCGTCATCTTTACTAATCGATTCAAAACGTATTAATTGTTTATAAATTGTGAAATAATTCCCAATATTTGAAATTGAGAGTTGTTCTGCGGAAGAATAATATCTAATATGCCGCAATATACACTATTTTGAGTCATTCTCAATTTTTCTGTTATTCTTATAGCAAGTAAATTATGTGAAACAACGCTAAGCAAAAGACTTGTTATCGCCATCAAAAAATAATTAATGACAATTTCGTTTATAACTATAAACAATAATAATACCATTGATGTGTAATCGGAAGTAGTTGGAGCCGTTTTGTTTACCTTTGAAGAAATACAGTCCTTAATCTTGGCAGTAACAAACACTCAGTTGGTAATAAAACTGAATGCTTGAACTACCCAAGACCAGAAACCATAAATAAACCATTCCCTCAAATTAGCAGATCTGTGTAGCCTGCTCATAAAGTCCTGCCATTACCAAGACCGAAAACTGTATCTTCATCAAGCTTGCGAATCTCTTCAAAAGCAATAGATTTTCTGTTCATAAATTATTCTACAATCAATACCTTAAAAAAATATTTTGTTGTTTCGTTTATCTTTGAAGGTGTACAGTCCCTAATCTTGGTAACAACACACACCTAGTGTATAATAAACTAAGAGTCTACCATTATCAAGATCTGAAATCATAAACTCGTCATCTTTACTAATCGATTCAAAACGTATTAATTGTTTATAAATTGTGAAATAATTCCCAATATTTGAAATTGAGAGTTGTTCTGCGGAAGAATAATATCTAATATGCCGCAATATACACTATTTTGAGTCATTCTCAATTTTTCTGTTATTCTTATAGCAAGTAAATTATGTGAAAAGACGCTAAGCAAAAGACTTGTTATCGCCATCAAAAATAATTAATGACAATTTCGTTTATAACTATAAACAATAATAATACCATTGATGTGTAATCGGAAGTAGTTGGAGCCGTTTTGTTTACCTTTGAAGAAATACAGTCCTTAATCTTGGCAGTAACAAACACTCAGTTGGTAATAAAACTGAATGCTTGAACTACCCAAGACCAGAAACCATAAATAAACCATTCCCCCAAATTAGCAGATCTGTGTAGCCTGCTCATAAAGTCCTGCCATTACCAAGACCGAAAACTGTATCTTCATCAAGCTTGCGAATCTCTTCAAAAGCAATAGATTTTTGTTCATAAATTATTCTACAATCAATACCTTAAAAAATATTTTGTTGTTCGTTTATCTTTGAAGGTGTACAGTCCCTAATCTTGGTAACAACACACACCTAGTGTATAATAAACTAAGAGTCTACCATTATCAAGATCTGAAATCATAAACTCGTCATCTTTACTAATCGATTCAAAACGTATTAATTGTTTATAAATTGTGAAATAATTCCCAATATTTGAAATTGAGAGTTGTTCTGCGGAAGAATAATATCTAATATGCCGCAATATACACTATTTTGAGTCATTCTCAATTTTTCTGTTATTCTTATAGCAAGTAAATTATGTGAAAAACGCTAAGCAAAAGACTTGTTATCGCCATCAAAAATAATTAATGACAATTTCGTTTATAACTATAAACAATAATAATACCATTGATGTGTAATCGGAAGTAGTTGGAGCCGTTTTGTTTACCTTTGAAGAAATACAGTCCTTAATCTTGGCAGTAACAAACACTCAGTTGGTAATAAAACTGAATGCTTGAACTACCCAAGACCAGAAACCATAAATAAACCATTCCCTCAAATTAGCAGATCTGTGTAGCCTGCTCATAAAGTCCTGCCATTACCAAGACCGAAAACTGTATCTTCATCAAGCTTGCGAATCTCTTCAAAAGCAATAGATTTTTTGTTCATAAATTATTCTACAATCAATACCTTAAAAAAATATTTTGTTGTTTCGTTTATCTTTGAAGGTGTACAGTCCCTAATCTTGGTAACAACACACACCTAGTGTATAATAAACTAAGAGTCTACAATTATCAAGATCTGAAATCATAAACTCGTCATCTTTACTAATCGATTCAAAACGTATTAATTGTTTATAAATTGTGAAATAATTCCCAATATTTGAAATTGAGAGTTGTTCTGCGGAAGAATAATATCTAATATGCCGCAATATACACTATTTTGAGTCATTCTCAATTTTTCTGTTATTCTTATAGCAAGTAAATTATGTGAAAAAACGCTAAGCAAAAGACCTGTTATCGCCATCAAAAAATAATTAATGACAATTTTGTTTATAACTATAAACAATAATAATACCATTGATGTGTAATCGGAAGTAGTTGGAGCCGTTTTGTTTACCTTTGAAGAAATACAGTCCTTAATCTTGGCAGTAACAAACACTCAATTGGTAATAAAACTGAATGCTTGAACTACCCAAGACCAGAAACCATAAATAAACCATTCCCTCAAATTAGCAGATCTGTGTAGCCTGCTCATAAAGTCCTGCCATTACCAAGACCGAAAACTGTATCTTCATCAAGCTTGCGAATCTCTTCAAAAGCAATAGATTTTTTGTTCATAAATTATTCTACAATCAATACCTTAAAAAAATATTTTGTTGTTTCGTTTATCTTTGAAGGTGTACAGTCCCTAATCTTGGTAACAACACACACCTAGTGTATAATAAACTAAGAGTCTACAATTATCAAGATCTGAAATCATAAACTCGTCATCTTTACTAATCGATTCAAAACGTATTAATTGTTTATAAATTGTGAAATAATTCCCAATATTTGAAATTGAGAGTTGTTCTGCGGAAGAATAATATCTAATATGCCGCAATATACACTATTTTGAGTCATTCTCAATTTTTCTGTTATTCTTATAGCAAGTAAATTATGTGAAAAAACGCTAAGCAAAAGACCTGTTATCGCCATCAAAAAATAATTAATGACAATTTTGTTTATAACTATAAACAATAATAATACCATTGATGTGTAATCGGAAGTAGTTGGAGCCGTTTTGTTTACCTTTGAAGAAATACAGTCCTTAATCTTGGCAGTAACAAACACTCAATTGGTAATAAAACTGAATGCTTGAACTACCCAAGACCAGAAACCATAAATAAACCATTCCCTCAAATTAGCAGATCTGTGTAGCCTGCTCATAAAGTCCTGCCATTACCAAGACCGAAAACTGTATCTTCATCAAGCTTGCGAATCTCTTCAAAAGCAATAGATTTTTTGTTCATAAATTATTCTACAATCAATACCTTAAAAAAATATTTTGTTGTTTCGTTTATCTTTGAAGGTGTACAGTCCCTAATCTTGGTAACAACACACACCTAGTGTATAATAAACTAAGAGTCTACAATTATCAAGATCTGAAATCATAAACTCGTCATCTTTACTAATCGATTCAAAACGTATTAATTGTTTATAAATTGTGAAATAATTCCCAATATTTGAAATTGAGAGTTGTTCTGCGGAAGAATAATATCTAATATGCCGCAATATACACTATTTTGAGTCATTCTCAATTTTTCTGTTATTCTTATAGCAAGTAAATTATGTGAAAAGACGCTAAGCAAAAGACTTGTTATCGCCATCAAAAAATAATTAATGACAATTTCGTTTATAACTATAAACAATAATAATACCATTGATGTGTAATCGGAAGTAGTTGGAGCCGTTTTGTTTACCTTTGAAGAAATACAGTCCTTAATCTTGGCAGTAACAAACACTCAGTTGGTAATAAAACTGAATGCTTGAACTACCCAAGACCAGAAACCATAAATAAACCATTCCCTCAAATTAGCAGATCTGTGTAGCCTGCTCATAAAGTCCTGCCATTACCAAGACCGAAAACTGTATCTTCATCAAGCTTGCGAATCTCTTCAAAAGCAATAGATTTTTTGTTCATAAATTATTCTACAATCAATACCTTAAAAAAATATTTTGTTGTTTCGTTTATCTTTGAAGGTGTACAGTCCCTAATCTTGGTAACAACACACACCTAGTGTATAATAAACTAAGAGTCTACAATTATCAAGATCTGAAATCATAAACTCGTCATCTTTACTAATCGATTCAAAACGTATTAATTGTTTATAAATTGTGAAATAATTCCCAATATTTGAAATTGAGAGTTGTTCTGCGGAAGAATAATATCTAATATGCCGCAATATACACTATTTTGAGTCATTCTCAATTTTTCTGTTATTCTTATAGCAAGTAAATTATGTGAAAAGACGCTAAGCAAAAGACTTGTTATCGCCATCAAAAATAATTAATGACAATTTCGTTTATAACTATAAACAATAATAATACCATTGATGTGTAATCGGAAGTAGTTGGAGCCGTTTTGTTTACCTTTGAAGAAATACAGTCCTTAATCTTGGCAGTAACAAACACTCAGTTGGTAATAAAACTGAATGCTTGAACTACCCAAGACCAGAAACCATAAATAAACCATTCCCTCAAATTAGCAGATCTGTGTAGCCTGCTCATAAAGTCCTGCCATTACCAAGACCGAAAACTGTATCTTCATCAAGCTTGCGAATCTCTTCAAAAGCAATAGATTTTTGTTCATAAATTATTCTACAATCAATACCTTAAAAAATATTTTGTTGTTTCGTTTATCTTTGAAGGTGTACAGTCCCTAATCTTGGTAAAAAAAAAAAAAAAAAAAAAAAAAAAAAAAAAAAAAAAAAAAAAAAAAAAAAAAAAAAAAAAAAAAAAAAAAAAAAAAAAAAAAAAAAAAAAAAAAAAAAAAAAAAAAAAAAAAAAAAAAAAAAAAAAAAAAAAAAAAAAAAAAAAAAAAAAAAAAAAAAAAAAAAAAAAAAAAAAAAAAAAAAAAAAAAAAAAAAAAAAAAAAAAAAAAAAAAAAAAAAAAAAAAAAAAAAAAAAAAAAAAAAAAAAAAAAAAAAAAAAAAAAAAAAAAAAAAAAAAAAAAAAAAAAAAAAAAAAAAAAAAAAAAAAAAAAAAAAAAAAAAAAAAAAAAAAAAAAAAAAAGGGGGGGGGGGGGGGGGGGGGGGGGGGGGGGGGGGGGGGGGGGGGGGGGGGGGGGGGGGGGGGGGGGGGGGGGGGGGGGGGGGGGGGGGGGGGGGGGGGGGGGGGGGGGGGGGGGGGGGGGGGGGGGCCGTTTTGTTTACCTTTGAAGAAATAAGTCCTTAATCTTGGCAGTAACAAACACTCAATTGGTAATAAAACTGAATGCTTGAACTACCCAAGACCAGAAACCATAAATAAACCATTCCAAATTAGCAGATCTGTGTAGCCTGCTCATAAAGTCCTGCCATTACCAAGACGAAAACTGTATCTTCATCAAGCTTGCGAATCTCTTCAAAAGCAATAGATTTTTGTTCATAAATTATTCTACAATCAATACCTTAAAAAATATTTTGTTGTTTCGTTTATCTTTGAAGGTGTACAGTCCCTAATCTTGGTAACAACACACCTAGTGTATAATAAACTAAGAGTCTACATTATCAAGATCTGAAATCATAAACTCGTCATCTTTACTAATCGATTCAAAACGTATTAATTGTTTATAAATTGTGAAATAATTCCCAATATTTGAAATTGAGAGTTGTTCTGCGGAAGAATAATATCTAATATGCCGCAATATACACTATTTTGAGTCATTCTCAATTTTTCTGTTATTCTTATAGCAAGTAAATTATGTGAAAAACGCTAAGCAAAAGACTTGTTATCGCCATCAAAAATAATTAATGACAATTTTGTTTATAACTATAAACAATAATAATACCATTGATGTGTAATCGGAAGTAGTTGGAGCCGTTTTGTTTACCTTTGAAGAAATACAGTCCTTAATCTTGGCAGTAACAAACACTCAATTGGTAATAAAACTGAATGCTTGAACTACCCAAGACCAGAAACCATAAATAAACCATTCCCTCAAATTAGCAGATCTGTGTAGCCTGCTCATAAAGTCCTGCCATTACCAAGACCGAAAACTGTATCTTCATCAAGCTTGCGAATCTCTTCAAAAGCAATAGATTTTTTGTTCATAAATTATTCTACAATCAATACCTTAAAAAAATATTTTGTTGTTTCGTTTATCTTTGAAGGTGTACAGTCCCTAATCTTGGTAACAACACACACCTAGTGTATAATAAACTAAGAGTCTACCATTATCAAGATCTGAAATCATAAACTCGTCATCTTTACTAATCGATTCAAAACGTATTAATTGTTTATAAATTGTGAAATAATTCCCAATATTTGAAATTGAGAGTTGTTCTGCGGAAGAATAATATCTAATATGCCGCAATATACACTATTTTGAGTCATTCTCAATTTTTCTGTTATTCTTATAGCAAGTAAATTATGTGAAAAACGCTAAGCAAAAGACCTGTTATCGCCATCAAAAATAATTAATGACAATTTGTTTATAACTATAAACAATAATAATACCATTGATGTGTAATCGGAAGTAGTTGGAGCCGTTTTGTTTACCTTTGAAGAAATACAGTCCTTAATCTTGGCAGTAACAAACACTCAGTTGGTAATAAAACTGAATGCTTGAACTACCCAAGACCAGAAACCATAAATAAACCATTCCCTCAAATTAGCAGATCTGTGTAGCCTGCTCATAAAGTCCTGCCATTACCAAGACCGAAAACTGTATCTTCATCAAGCTTGCGAATCTCTTCAAAAGCAATAGATTTTTGTTCATAAATTATTCTACAATCAATACCTTAAAAAATATTTTGTTGTTTCGTTTATCTTTGAAGGTGTACAGTCCCTAATCTTGGTAACAACACACACCTAGTGTATAATAAACTAAGAGTCTACCATTATCAAGATCTGAAATCATAAACTCGTCATCTTTACTAATCGATTCAAAACGTATTAATTGTTTATAAATTGTGAAATAATTCCCAATATTTGAAATTGAGAGTTGTTCTGCGGAAGAATAATATCTAATATGCCGCAATATACACTATTTTGAGTCATTCTCAATTTTTCTGTTATTCTTATAGCAAGTAAATTATGTGAAAAGACGCTAAGCAAAAGACTTGTTATCGCCATCAAAAATAATTAATGACAATTTCGTTTATAACTATAAACAATAATAATACCATTGATGTGTAATCGGAAGTAGTTGGAGCCGTTTTGTTTACCTTTGAAGAAATACAGTCCTTAATCTTGGCAGTAACAAACACTCAGTTGGTAATAAAACTGAATGCTTGAACTACCCAAGACCAGAAACCATAAATAAACCATTCCCTCAAATTAGCAGATCTGTGTAGCCTGCTCATAAAGTCCTGCCATTACCAAGACCGAAAACTGTATCTTCATCAAGCTTGCGAATCTCTTCAAAAGCAATAGATTTTTGTTCATAAATTATTCTACAATCAATACCTTAAAAAAATATTTTGTTGTTTCGTTTATCTTTGAAGGTGTACAGTCCCTAATCTTGGTAACAACACACACCTAGTGTATAATAAACTAAGAGTCTACCATTATCAAGATCTGAAATCATAAACTCGTCATCTTTACTAATCGATTCAAAACGTATTAATTGTTTATAAATTGTGAAATAATTCCCAATATTTGAAATTGAGAGTTGTTCTGCGGAAGAATAATATCTAATATGCCGCAATATACACTATTTTGAGTCATTCTCAATTTTTCTGTTATTCTTATAGCAAGTAAATTATGTGAAAAAGACGCTAAGCAAAAGACTTGTTATCGCCATCAAAAAATAATTAATGACAATTTCGTTTATAACTATAAACAATAATAATACCATTGATGTGTAATCGGAAGTAGTTGGAGCCGTTTTGTTTACCTTTGAAGAAATACAGTCCTTAATCTTGGCAGTAACAAACACTCAGTTGGTAATAAAACTGAATGCTTGAACTACCCAAGACCAGAAACCATAAATAAACCATTCCCTCAAATTAGCAGATCTGTGTAGCCTGCTCATAAAGTCCTGCCATTACCAAGACCGAAAACTGTATCTTCATCAAGCTTGCGAATCTCTTCAAAAGCAATAGATTTTTTGTTCATAAATTATTCTACAATCAATACCTTAAAAAAATATTTTGTTGTTTCGTTTATCTTTGAAGGTGTACAGTCCCTAATCTTGGTAACAACACACACCTAGTGTATAATAAACTAAGAGTCTACAATTATCAAGATCTGAAATCATAAACTCGTCATCTTTACTAATCGATTCAAAACGTATTAATTGTTTATAAATTGTGAAATAATTCCCAATATTTGAAATTGAGAGTTGTTCTGCGGAAGAATAATATCTAATATGCCGCAATATACACTATTTTGAGTCATTCTCAATTTTTCTGTTATTCTTATAGCAAGTAAATTATGTGAAAAAACGCTAAGCAAAAGACCTGTTATCGCCATCAAAAAATAATTAATGACAATTTTGTTTATAACTATAAACAATAATAATACCATTGATGTGTAATCGGAAGTAGTTGGAGCCGTTTTGTTTACCTTTGAAGAAATACAGTCCTTAATCTTGGCAGTAACAAACACTCAATTGGTAATAAAACTGAATGCTTGAACTACCCAAGACCAGAAACCATAAATAAACCATTCCCTCAAATTAGCAGATCTGTGTAGCCTGCTCATAAAGTCCTGCCATTACCAAGACCGAAAACTGTATCTTCATCAAGCTTGCGAATCTCTTCAAAAGCAATAGATTTTTTGTTCATAAATTATTCTACAATCAATACCTTAAAAAAATATTTTGTTGTTTCGTTTATCTTTGAAGGTGTACAGTCCCTAATCTTGGTAACAACACACACCTAGTGTATAATAAACTAAGAGTCTACCATTATCAAGATCTGAAATCATAAACTCGTCATCTTTACTAATCGATTCAAAACGTATTAATTGTTTATAAATTGTGAAATAATTCCCAATATTTGAAATTGAGAGTTGTTCTGCGGAAGAATAATATCTAATATGCCGCAATATACACTATTTTGGGTCATTCTCAATTTTTCTGTTATTCTTATAGCAAGTAAATTATGTGAAAAAACGCTAAGCAAAAGACCTGTTATCGCCATCAAAAAATAATTAATGACAATTTTGTTTATAACTATAAACAATAATAATACCATTGATGTGTAATCGGAAGTAGTTGGAGCCGTTTTGTTTACCTTTGAAGAAATACAGTCCTTAATCTTGGCAGTAACAAACACTCAATTGGTAATAAAACTGAATGCTTGAACTACCCAAGACCAGAAACCATAAATAAACCATTCCCTCAAATTAGCAGATCTGTGTAGCCTGCTCATAAAGTCCTGCCATTACCAAGACCGAAAACTGTATCTTCATCAAGCTTGCGAATCTCTTCAAAAGCAATAGATTTTTTGTTCATAAATTATTCTACAATCAATACCTTAAAAAAATATTTTGTTGTTTCGTTTATCTTTGAAGGTGTACAGTCCCTAATCTTGGTAACAACACACACCTAGTGTATAATAAACTAAGAGTCTACCATTATCAAGATCTGAAATCATAAACTCGTCATCTTTACTAATCGATTCAAAACGTATTAATTGTTTATAAATTGTGAAATAATTCCCAATATTTGAAATTGAGAGTTGTTCTGCGGAAGAATAATATCTAATATGCCGCAATATACACTATTTTGGGTCATTCTCAATTTTTCTGTTATTCTTATAGCAAGTAAATTATGTGAAAAAACGCTAAGCAAAAGACCTGTTATCGCCATCAAAAAATAATTAATGACAATTTTGTTTATAACTATAAACAATAATAATACCATTGATGTGTAATCGGAAGTAGTTGGAGCCGTTTTGTTTACCTTTGAAGAAATACAGTCCTTAATCTTGGCAGTAACAAACACTCAGTTGGTAATAAAACTGAATGCTTGAACTACCCAAGACCAGAAACCATAAATAAACCATTCCCCCAAATTAGCAGATCTGTGTAGCCTGCTCATAAAGTCCTGCCATTACCAAGACCGAAAACTGTATCTTCATCAAGCTTGCGAATCTCTTCAAAAGCAATAGATTTTTTGTTCATAAATTATTCTACAATCAATACCTTAAAAAAATATTTTGTTGTTTCGTTTATCTTTGAAGGTGTACAGTCCCTAATCTTGGTAACAACACACACCTAGTGTATAATAAACTAAGAGTCTACCATTATCAAGATCTGAAATCATAAACTCGTCATCTTTACTAATCGATTCAAAACGTATTAATTGTTTATAAATTGTGAAATAATTCCCAATATTTGAAATTGAGAGTTGTTCTGCGGAAGAATAATATCTAATATGCCGCAATATACACTATTTTGAGTCATTCTCAATTTTTCTGTTATTCTTATAGCAAGTAAATTATGTGAAAAACGCTAAGCAAAAGACTTGTTATCGCCATCAAAAATAATTAATGACAATTTCGTTTATAACTATAAACAATAATAATACCATTGATGTGTAATCGGAAGTAGTTGGAGCCGTTTTGTTTACCTTTGAAGAAATACAGTCCTTAATCTTGGCAGTAACAAACACTCAGTTGGTAATAAAACTGAATGCTTGAACTACCCAAGACCAGAAACCATAAATAAACCATTCCCTCAAATTAGCAGATCTGTGTAGCCTGCTCATAAAGTCCTGCCATTACCAAGACCGAAAACTGTATCTTCATCAAGCTTGCGAATCTCTTCAAAAGCAATAGATTTTTGTTCATAAATTATTCTACAATCAATACCTTAAAAAATATTTTGTTGTTTCGTTTATCTTTGAAGGTGTACAGTCCCTAATCTTGGTAACAACACACACCTAGTGTATAATAAACTAAGAGTCTACCATTATCAAGATCTGAAATCATAAACTCGTCATCTTTACTAATCGATTCAAAACGTATTAATTGTTTATAAATTGTGAAATAATTCCCAATATTTGAAATTGAGAGTTGTTCTGCGGAAGAATAATATCTAATATGCCGCAATATACACTATTTTGAGTCATTCTCAATTTTTCTGTTATTCTTATAGCAAGTAAATTATGTGAAAAGACGCTAAGCAAAAGACTTGTTATCGCCATCAAAAATAATTAATGACAATTTCGTTTATAACTATAAACAATAATAATACCATTGATGTGTAATCGGAAGTAGTTGGAGCCGTTTTGTTTACCTTTGAAGAAATACAGTCCTTAATCTTGGCAGTAACAAACACTCAGTTGGTAATAAAACTGAATGCTTGAACTACCCAAGACCAGAAACCATAAATAAACCATTCCCTCAAATTAGCAGATCTGTGTAGCCTGCTCATAAAGTCCTGCCATTACCAAGACCGAAAACTGTATCTTCATCAAGCTTGCGAATCTCTTCAAAAGCAATAGATTTTTGTTCATAAATTATTCTACAATCAATACCTTAAAAAATATTTTGTTGTTTCGTTTATCTTTGAAGGTGTACAGTCCCTAATCTTGGTAACAACACACACCTAGTGTATAATAAACTAAGAGTCTACCATTATCAAGATCTGAAATCATAAACTCGTCATCTTTACTAATCGATTCAAAACGTATTAATTGTTTATAAATTGTGAAATAATTCCCAATATTTGAAATTGAGAGTTGTTCTGCGGAAGAATAATATCTAATATGCCGCAATATACACTATTTTGAGTCATTCTCAATTTTTCTGTTATTCTTATAGCAAGTAAATTATGTGAAAAACGCTAAGCAAAAGACTTGTTATCGCCATCAAAAATAATTAATGACAATTTCGTTTATAACTATAAACAATAATAATACCATTGATGTGTAATCGGAAGTAGTTGGAGCCGTTTTGTTTACCTTTGAAGAAATACAGTCCTTAATCTTGGCAGTAACAAACACTCAGTTGGTAATAAAACTGAATGCTTGAACTACCCAAGACCAGAAACCATAAATAAACCATTCCCTCAAATTAGCAGATCTGTGTAGCCTGCTCATAAAGTCCTGCCATTACCAAGACCGAAAACTGTATCTTCATCAAGCTTGCGAATCTCTTCAAAAGCAATAGATTTTTGTTCATAAATTATTCTACAATCAATACCTTAAAAAATATTTTGTTGTTTCGTTTATCTTTGAAGGTGTACAGTCCCTAATCTTGGTAACAACACACACCTAGTGTATAATAAACTAAGAGTCTACCATTATCAAGATCTGAAATCATAAACTCGTCATCTTTACTAATCGATTCAAAACGTATTAATTGTTTATAAATTGTGAAATAATTCCCAATATTTGAAATTGAGAGTTGTTCTGCGGAAGAATAATATCTAATATGCCGCAATATACACTATTTTGAGTCATTCTCAATTTTTCTGTTATTCTTATAGCAAGTAAATTATGTGAAAAACGCTAAGCAAAAGACTTGTTATCGCCATCAAAAATAATTAATGACAATTTCGTTTATAACTATAAACAATAATAATACCATTGATGTGTAATCGGAAGTAGTTGGAGCCGTTTTGTTTACCTTTGAAGAAATACAGTCCTTAATCTTGGCAGTAACAAACACTCAGTTGGTAATAAAACTGAATGCTTGAACTACCCAAGACCAGAAACCATAAATAAACCATTCCCTCAAATTAGCAGATCTGTGTAGCCTGCTCATAAAGTCCTGCCATTACCAAGACCGAAAACTGTATCTTCATCAAGCTTGCGAATCTCTTCAAAAGCAATAGATTTTTTGTTCATAAATTATTCTACAATCAATACCTTAAAAAAATATTTTGTTGTTTCGTTTATCTTTGAAGGTGTACAGTCCCTAATCTTGGTAACAACACACACCTAGTGTATAATAAACTAAGAGTCTACCATTATCAAGATCTGAAATCATAAACTCGTCATCTTTACTAATCGATTCAAAACGTATTAATTGTTTATAAATTGTGAAATAATTCCCAATATTTGAAATTGAGAGTTGTTCTGCGGAAGAATAATATCTAATATGCCGCAATATACACTATTTTGAGTCATTCTCAATTTTTCTGTTATTCTTATAGCAAGTAAATTATGTGAAAAAGACGCTAAGCAAAAGACTTGTTATCGCCATCAAAAAATAATTAATGACAATTTCGTTTATAACTATAAACAATAATAATACCATTAATGTGTAATCGGAAGTAGTTGAAGCCGTTTTGTTTACCTTTGAAGAAATACAGTCCTTAATCTTGGCAGTAACAAACACTCAATTGGTAATAAAACTGAATGCTTGAACTACCCAAGACCAGAAACCATAAATAAACCATTCCCTCAAATTAGCAGATCTGTGTAGCCTGCTCATAAAGTCCTGCCATTACCAAGACCGAAAACTGTATCTTCATCAAGCTTGCGAATCTCTTCAAAAGCAATAGATTTTTTGTTCATAAATTATTCTACAATCAATACCTTAAAAAAATATTTTGTTGTTTCGTTTATCTTTGAAGGTGTACAGTCCCTAATCTTGGTAACAACACACACCTAGTGTATAATAAACTAAGAGTCTACAATTATCAAGATCTGAAATCATAAACTCGTCATCTTTACTAATCGATTCAAAACGTATTAATTGTTTATAAATTGTGAAATAATTCCCAATATTTGAAATTGAGAGTTGTTCTGCGGAAGAATAATATCTAATATGCCGCTTAATCTTGGCAGTAACAAACACTCAGTTGGTAATAAAACTGAATGCTTGAACTACCCAAGACCAGAAACCATAAATAAACCATTCCCTCAAATTAGCAGATCTGTGTAGCCTGCTCATAAAGTCCTGCCATTACCAAGACCGAAAACTGTATCTTCATCAAGCTTGCGAATCTCTTCAAAAGCAATAGATTTTTGTTCATAAATTATTCTACAATCAATACCTTAAAAAATATTTTGTTGTTTCGTTTATCTTTGAAGGTGTACAGTCCCTAATCTTGGTAACAACACACACCTAGTGTATAATAAACTAAGAGTCTACCATTATCAAGATCTGAAATCATAAACTCGTCATCTTTACTAATCGATTCAAAACGTATTAATTGTTTATAAATTGTGAAATAATTCCCAATATTTGAAATTGAGAGTTGTTCTGCGGAAGAATAATATCTAATATGCCGCAATATACACTATTTTGAGTCATTCTCAATTTTTCTGTTATTCTTATAGCAAGTAAATTATGTGAAAAGACGCTAAGCAAAAGACTTGTTATCGCCATCAAAAATAATTAATGACAATTTCGTTTATAACTATAAACAATAATAATACCATTGATGTGTAATCGGAAGTAGTTGGAGCCGTTTTGTTTACCTTTGAAGAAATACAGTCCTTAATCTTGGCAGTAACAAACACTCAGTTGGTAATAAAACTGAATGCTTGAACTACCCAAGACCAGAAACCATAAATAAACCATTCCTCAAATTAGCAGATCTGTGTAGCCTGCTCATAAAGTCCTGCCATTACCAAGACCGAAAACTGTATCTTCATCAAGCTTGCGAATCTCTTCAAAAGCAATAGATTTTTGTTCATAAATTATTCTACAATCAATACCTTAAAAAATATTTTGTTGTTTCGTTTATCTTTGAAGGTGTACAGTCCCTAATCTTGGTAACAACACACACCTAGTGTATAATAAACTAAGAGTCTACCATTATCAAGATCTGAAATCATAAACTCGTCATCTTTACTAATCGATTCAAAACGTATTAATTGTTTATAAATTGTGAAATAATTCCCAATATTTGAAATTGAGAGTTGTTCTGCGGAAGAATAATATCTAATATGCCGCAATATACACTATTTTGAGTCATTCTCAATTTTTCTGTTATTCTTATAGCAAGTAAATTATGTGAAAAACGCTAAGCAAAAGACTTGTTATCGCCATCAAAAATAATTAATGACAATTTTGTTTATAACTATAAACAATAATAATACCATTGATGTGTAATCGGAAGTAGTTGGAGCCGTTTTGTTTACCTTTGAAGAAATACAGTCCTTAATCTTGGCAGTAACAAACACTCAATTGGTAATAAAACTGAATGCTTGAACTACCCAAGACCAGAAACCATAAATAAACCATTCCCTCAAATTAGCAGATCTGTGTAGCCTGCTCATAAAGTCCTGCCATTACCAAGACCGAAAACTGTATCTTCATCAAGCTTGCGAATCTCTTCAAAAGCAATAGATTTTTTGTTCATAAATTATTCTACAATCAATACCTTAAAAAAATATTTTGTTGTTTCGTTTATCTTTGAAGGTGTACAGTCCCTAATCTTGGTAACAACACACACCTAGTGTATAATAAACTAAGAGTCTACCATTATCAAGATCTGAAATCATAAACTCGTCATCTTTACTAATCGATTCAAAACGTATTAATTGTTTATAAATTGTGAAATAATTCCCAATATTTGAAATTGAGAGTTGTTCTGCGGAAGAATAATATCTAATATGCCGCAATATACACTATTTTGAGTCATTCTCAATTTTTCTGTTATTCTTATAGCAAGTAAATTATGTGAAAAGACGCTAAGCAAAAGACTTGTTATCGCCATCAAAAATAATTAATGACAATTTTGTTTATAACTATAAACAATAATAATACCATTGATGTGTAATCGGAAGTAGTTGGAGCCGTTTTGTTTACCTTTGAAGAAATACAGTCCTTAATCTTGGCAGTAACAAACACTCAGTTGGTAATAAAACTGAATGCTTGAACTACCCAAGACCAGAAACCATAAATAAACCATTCCCTCAAATTAGCAGATCTGTGTAGCCTGCTCATAAAGTCCTGCCATTACCAAGACCGAAAACTGTATCTTCATCAAGCTTGCGAATCTCTTCAAAAGCAATAGATTTTTTGTTCATAAATTATTCTACAATCAATACCTTAAAAAATATTTTGTTGTTTCGTTTATCTTTGAAGGTGTACAGTCCCTAATCTTGGTAACAACACACACCTAGTGTATAATAAACTAAGAGTCTACCATTATCAAGATCTGAAATCATAAACTCGTCATCTTTACTAATCGATTCAAAACGTATTAATTGTTTATAAATTGTGAAATAATTCCCAATATTTGAAATTGAGAGTTGTTCTGCGGAAGAATAATATCTAATATGCCGCAATATACACTATTTTGAGTCATTCTCAATTTTTCTGTTATTCTTATAGCAAGTAAATTATGTGAAAAGACGCTAAGCAAAAGACTTGTTATCGCCATCAAAAATAATTAATGACAATTTCGTTTATAACTATAAACAATAATAATACCATTGATGTGTAATCGGAAGTAGTTGGAGCCGTTTTGTTTACCTTTGAAGAAATACAGTCCTTAATCTTGGCAGTAACAAACACTCAGTTGGTAATAAAACTGAATGCTTGAACTACCCAAGACCAGAAACCATAAATAAACCATTCCCTCAAATTAGCAGATCTGTGTAGCCTGCTCATAAAGTCCTGCCATTACCAAGACCGAAAACTGTATCTTCATCAAGCTTGCGAATCTCTTCAAAAGCAATAGATTTTTGTTCATAAATTATTCTACAATCAATACCTTAAAAAATATTTTGTTGTTTCGTTTATCTTTGAAGGTGTACAGTCCCTAATCTTGGTAACAACACACACCTAGTGTATAATAAACTAAGAGTCTACCATTATCAAGATCTGAAATCATAAACTCGTCATCTTTACTAATCGATTCAAAACGTATTAATTGTTTATAAATTGTGAAATAATTCCCAATATTTGAAATTGAGAGTTGTTCTGCGGAAGAATAATATCTAATATGCCGCAATATACACTATTTTGAGTCATTCTCAATTTTTCTGTTATTCTTATAGCAAGTAAATTATGTGAAAAGACGCTAAGCAAAAGACTTGTTATCGCCATCAAAAATAATTAATGACAATTTCGTTTATAACTATAAACAATAATAATACCATTGATGTGTAATCGGAAGTAGTTGGAGCCGTTTTGTTTACCTTTGAAGAAATACAGTCCTTAATCTTGGCAGTAACAAACACTCAGTTGGTAATAAAACTGAATGCTTGAACTACCCAAGACCAGAAACCATAAATAAACCATTCCCCAAATTAGCAGATCTGTGTAGCCTGCTCATAAAGTCCTGCCATTACCAAGACCGAAAACTGTATCTTCATCAAGCTTGCGAATCTCTTCAAAAGCAATAGATTTTTGTTCATAAATTATTCTACAATCAATACCTTAAAAAATATTTTGTTGTTTCGTTTATCTTTGAAGGTGTACAGTCCCTAATCTTGGTAACAACACACACCTAGTGTATAATAAACTAAGAGTCTACCATTATCAAGATCTGAAATCATAAACTCGTCATCTTTACTAATCGATTCAAAACGTATTAATTGTTTATAAATTGTGAAATAATTCCCAATATTTGAAATTGAGAGTTGTTCTGCGGAAGAATAATATCTAATATGCCGCAATATACACTATTTTGAGTCATTCTCAATTTTTCTGTTATTCTTATAGCAAGTAAATTATGTGAAAAGACGCTAAGCAAAAGACTTGTTATCGCCATCAAAAATAATTAATGACAATTTCGTTTATAACTATAAACAATAATAATACCATTGATGTGTAATCGGAAGTAGTTGGAGCCGTTTTGTTTACCTTTGAAGAAATACAGTCCTTAATCTTGGCAGTAACAAACACTCAGTTGGTAATAAAACTGAATGCTTGAACTACCCAAGACCAGAAACCATAAATAAACCATTCCCTCAAATTAGCAGATCTGTGTAGCCTGCTCATAAAGTCCTGCCATTACCAAGACCGAAAACTGTATCTTCATCAAGCTTGCGAATCTCTTCAAAAGCAATAGATTTTTGTTCATAAATTATTCTACAATCAATACCTTAAAAAATATTTTGTTGTTTCGTTTATCTTTGAAGGTGTACAGTCCCTAATCTTGGTAACAACACACACCTAGTGTATAATAAACTAAGAGTCTACCATTATCAAGATCTGAAATCATAAACTCGTCATCTTTACTAATCGATTCAAAACGTATTAATTGTTTATAAATTGTGAAATAATTCCCAATATTTGAAATTGAGAGTTGTTCTGCGGAAGAATAATATCTAATATGCCGCAATATACACTATTTTGAGTCATTCTCAATTTTTCTGTTATTCTTATAGCAAGTAAATTATGTGAAAAGACGCTAAGCAAAAGACTTGTTATCGCCATCAAAAATAATTAATGACAATTTCGTTTATAACTATAAACAATAATAATACCATTGATGTGTAATCGGAAGTAGTTGGAGCCGTTTTGTTTACCTTTGAAGAAATACAGTCCTTAATCTTGGCAGTAACAAACACTCAGTTGGTAATAAAACTGAATGCTTGAACTACCCAAGACCAGAAACCATAAATAAACCATTCCCTCAAATTAGCAGATCTGTGTAGCCTGCTCATAAAGTCCTGCCATTACCAAGACCGAAAACTGTATCTTCATCAAGCTTGCGAATCTCTTCAAAAGCAATAGATTTTTGTTCATAAATTATTCTACAATCAATACCTTAAAAAATATTTTGTTGTTTCGTTTATCTTTGAAGGTGTACAGTCCCTAATCTTGGTAACAACACACACCTAGTGTATAATAAACTAAGAGTCTACCATTATCAAGATCTGAAATCATAAACTCGTCATCTTTACTAATCGATTCAAAACGTATTAATTGTTTATAAATTGTGAAATAATTCCCAATATTTGAAATTGAGAGTTGTTCTGCGGAAGAATAATATCTAATATGCCGCAATATACACTATTTTGAGTCATTCTCAATTTTTCTGTTATTCTTATAGCAAGTAAATTATGTGAAAAGACGCTAAGCAAAAGACTTGTTATCGCCATCAAAAAATAATTAATGACAATTTCGTTTATAACTATAAACAATAATAATACCATTGATGTGTAATCGGAAGTAGTTGGAGCCGTTTTGTTTACCTTTGAAGAAATACAGTCCTTAATCTTGGCAGTAACAAACACTCAGTTGGTAATAAAACTGAATGCTTGAACTACCCAAGACCAGAAACCATAAATAAACCATTCCCTCAAATTAGCAGATCTGTGTAGCCTGCTCATAAAGTCCTGCCATTACCAAGACCGAAAACTGTATCTTCATCAAGCTTGCGAATCTCTTCAAAAGCAATAGATTTTTTGTTCATAAATTATTCTACAATCAATACCTTAAAAAAATATTTTGTTGTTTCGTTTATCTTTGAAGGTGTACAGTCCCTAATCTTGGTAACAACACACACCTAGTGTATAATAAACTAAGAGTCTACAATTATCAAGATCTGAAATCATAAACTCGTCATCTTTACTAATCGATTCAAAACGTATTAATTGTTTATAAATTGTGAAATAATTCCCAATATTTGAAATTGAGAGTTGTTCTGCGGAAGAATAATATCTAATATGCCGCAATATACACTATTTTGAGTCATTCTCAATTTTTCTGTTATTCTTATAGCAAGTAAATTATGTGAAAAGACGCTAAGCAAAAGACTTGTTATCGCCATCAAAAATAATTAATGACAATTTCGTTTATAACTATAAACAATAATAATACCATTGATGTGTAATCGGAAGTAGTTGGAGCCGTTTTGTTTACCTTTGAAGAAATACAGTCCTTAATCTTGGCAGTAACAAACACTCAGTTGGTAATAAAACTGAATGCTTGAACTAACCAAGACCAGAAACCATAAATAAACCATTCCCTCAAATTAGCAGATCTGTGTAGCCTGCTCATAAAGTCCTGCCATTACCAAGACCGAAAACTGTATCTTCATCAAGCTTGCGAATCTCTTCAAAAGCAATAGATTTTTTGTTCATAAATTATTCTACAATCAATACCTTAAAAAAATATTTTGTTGTTTCGTTTATCTTTGAAGGTGTACAGTCCCTAATCTTGGTAACAACACACACCTAGTGTATAATAAACTAAGAGTCTACAATTATCAAGATCTGAAATCATAAACTCGTCATCTTTACTAATCGATTCAAAACGTATTAATTGTTTATAAATTGTGAAATAATTCCCAATATTTGAAATTGAGAGTTGTTCTGCGGAAGAATAATATCTAATATGCCGCAATATACACTATTTTGAGTCATTCTCAATTTTTCTGTTATTCTTATAGCAAGTAAATTATGTGAAAAGACGCTAAGCAAAAGACTTGTTATCGCCATCAAAAAATAATTAATGACAATTTCGTTTATAACTATAAACAATAATAATACCATTGATGTGTAATCGGAAGTAGTTGGAGCCGTTTTGTTTACCTTTGAAGAAATACAGTCCTTAATCTTGGCAGTAACAAACACTCAGTTGGTAATAAAACTGAATGCTTGAACTACCCAAGACCAGAAACCATAAATAAACCATTCCCTCAAATTAGCAGATCTGTGTAGCCTGCTCATAAAGTCCTGCCATTACCAAGACCGAAAACTGTATCTTCATCAAGCTTGCGAATCTCTTCAAAAGCAATAGATTTTTTGTTCATAAATTATTCTACAATCAATACCTTAAAAAAATATTTTGTTGTTTCGTTTATCTTTGAAGGTGTACAGTCCCTAATCTTGGTAACAACACACACCTAGTGTATAATAAACTAAGAGTCTACAATTATCAAGATCTGAAATCATAAACTCGTCATCTTTACTAATCGATTCAAAACGTATTAATTGTTTATAAATTGTGAAATAATTCCCAATATTTAAAATTGAGAGTTGTTCTGCAAAAGAATATATCTAATATGCCGCAATATACACTATTTTGAGTCATTCTCAATTTTTCTGTTATTCTTATAGCAAGTAAATTATGTGAAAAAACGCTAAGCAAAAGACCTGTTATCGCCATCAAAAAATAATTAATGACAATTTTGTTTATAACTATAAACAATAATAATACCATTGATGTGTAATCGGAAGTAGTTGGAGCCGTTTTGTTTACCTTTGAAGAAATACAGTCCTTAATCTTGGCAGTAACAAACACTCAATTGGTAATAAAACTGAATGCTTGAACTACCCAAGACCAGAAACCATAAATAAACCATTCCCTCAAATTAGCAGATCTGTGTAGCCTGCTCATAAAGTCCTGCCATTACCAAGACCGAAAACTGTATCTTCATCAAGCTTGCGAATCTCTTCAAAAGCAATAGATTTTTTGTTCATAAATTATTCTACAATCAATACCTTAAAAAAATATTTTGTTGTTTCGTTTATCTTTGAAGGTGTACAGTCCCTAATCTTGGTAACAACACACACCTAGTGTATAATAAACTAAGAGTCTACAATTATCAAGATCTGAAATCATAAACTCGTCATCTTTACTAATCGATTCAAAACGTATTAATTGTTTATAAATTGTGAAATAATTCCCAATATTTAAAATTGAGAGTTGTTCTGCGAAAGAATATATCTAATATGCCGCAATATACACTATTTTGAGTCATTCTCAATTTTTCTGTTATTCTTATAGCAAGTAAATTATGTGAAAAAGACGCTAAGCAAAAGACTTGTTATCGCCATCAAAAAATAATTAATGACAATTTTGTTTATAACTATAAACAATAATAATACCATTGATGTGTATTCGGAAGTAGTTGGAGCCGTTTTGTTTACCTTTGAAGAAATACAGTCCTTAATCTTGGCAGTAACAAACACTCAGTTGGTAATAAAACTGAATGCTTGAACTACCCAAGACCAGAAACCATAAATAAACCATTCCCTCAAATTAGCAGATCTGTGTAGCCTGCTCATAAAGTCCTGCCATTACCAAGACCGAAAACTGTATCTTCATCAAGCTTGCGAATCTCTTCAAAAGCAATAGATTTTTTGTTCATAAATTATTCTACAATCAATACCTTAAAAAAATATTTTGTTGTTTCGTTTATCTTTGAAGGTGTACAGTCCCTAATCTTGGTAACAACACACACCTAGTGTATAATAAACTAAGAGTCTACAATTATCAAGATCTGAAATCATAAACTCGTCATCTTTACTAATCGATTCAAAACGTATTAATTGTTTATAAATTGTGAAATAATTCCCAATATTTGAAATTGAGAGTTGTTCTGCGGAAGAATAATATCTAATATGCCGCAATATACACTATTTTGAGTCATTCTCAATTTTTCTGTTATTCTTATAGCAAGTAAATTATGTGAAAAGACGCTAAGCAAAAGACTTGTTATCGCCATCAAAAATAATTAATGACAATTTCGTTTATAACTATAAACAATAATAATACCATTGATGTGTAATCGGAAGTAGTTGGAGCCGTTTTGTTTACCTTTGAAGAAATACAGTCCTTAATCTTGGCAGTAACAAACACTCAGTTGGTAATAAAACTGAATGCTTGAACTACCCAAGACCAGAAACCATAAATAAACCATTCCCTCAAATTAGCAGATCTGTGTAGCCTGCTCATAAAGTCCTGCCATTACCAAGACCGAAAACTGTATCTTCATCAAGCTTGCGAATCTCTTCAAAAGCAATAGATTTTTGTTCATAAATTATTCTACAATCAATACCTTAAAAAATATTTTGTTGTTTCGTTTATCTTTGAAGGTGTACAGTCCCTAATCTTGGTAACAACACACACCTAGTGTATAATAAACTAAGAGTCTACCATTATCAAGATCTGAAATCATAAACTCGTCATCTTTACTAATCGATTCAAAACGTATTAATTGTTTATAAATTGTGAAATAATTCCCAATATTTGAAATTGAGAGTTGTTCTGCGGAAGAATAATATCTAATATGCCGCAATATACACTATTTTGAGTCATTCTCAATTTTTCTGTTATTCTTATAGCAAGTAAATTATGTGAAAAGACGCTAAGCAAAAGACTTGTTATCGCCATCAAAAATAATTAATGACAATTTCGTTTATAACTATAAACAATAATAATACCATTGATGTGTAATCGGAAGTAGTTGGAGCCGTTTTGTTTACCTTTGAAGAAATACAGTCCTTAATCTTGGCAGTAACAAACACTCAGTTGGTAATAAAACTGAATGCTTGAACTACCCAAGACCAGAAACCATAAATAAACCATTCCCTCAAATTAGCAGATCTGTGTAGCCTGCTCATAAAGTCCTGCCATTACCAAGACCGAAAACTGTATCTTCATCAAGCTTGCGAATCTCTTCAAAAGCAATAGATTTTCTGTTCATAAATTATTCTACAATCAATACCTTAAAAAAATATTTTGTTGTTCCGTTTATCTTTGAAGGTGTACAGTCCCTAATCTTGGTAACAACACACACCTAGTGTATAATAAACTAAGAGTCTACCATTATCAAGATCTGAAATCATAAACTCGTCATCTTTACTAATCGATTCAAAACGTATTAATTGTTTATAAATTGTGAAATAATTCCCAATATTTGAAATTGAGAGTTGTTCTGCGGAAGAATAATATCTAATATGCCGCAATATACACTATTTTGAGTCATTCTCAATTTTTCTGTTATTCTTATAGCAAGTAAATTATGTGAAAAAGACGCTAAGCAAAAGACTTGTTATCGCCATCAAAAAATAATTAATGACAATTTCGTTTATAACTATAAACAATAATAATACCATTGATGTGTAATCGGAAGTAGTTGGAGCCGTTTTGTTTACCTTTGAAGAAATACAGTCCTTAATCTTGGCAGTAACAAACACTCAGTTGGTAATAAAACTGAATGCTTGAACTACCCAAGACCAGAAACCATAAATAAACCATTCCCTCAAATTAGCAGATCTGTGTAGCCTGCTCATAAAGTCCTGCCATTACCAAGACCGAAAACTGTATCTTCATCAAGCTTGCGAATCTCTTCAAAAGCAATAGATTTTTTGTTCATAAATTATTCTACAATCAATACCTTAAAAAAATATTTTGTTGTTTCGTTTATCTTTGAAGGTGTACAGTCCCTAATCTTGGTAACAACACACACCTAGTGTATAATAAACTAAGAGTCTACCATTATCAAGATCTGAAATCATAAACTCGTCATCTTTACTAATCGATTCAAAACGTATTAATTGTTTATAAATTGTGAAATAATTCCCAATATTTGAAATTGAGAGTTGTTCTGCGGAAGAATAATATCTAATATGCCGCAATATACACTATTTTGAGTCATTCTCAATTTTTCTGTTATTCTTATAGCAAGTAAATTATGTGAAAAGACGCTAAGCAAAAGACTTGTTATCGCCATCAAAAATAATTAATGACAATTTCGTTTATAACTATAAACAATAATAATACCATTGATGTGTAATCGGAAGTAGTTGGAGCCGTTTTGTTTACCTTTGAAGAAATACAGTCCTTAATCTTGGCAGTAACAAACACTCAGTTGGTAATAAAACTGAATGCTTGAACTACCCAAGACCAGAAACCATAAATAAACCATTCCCTCAAATTAGCAGATCTGTGTAGCCTGCTCATAAAGTCCTGCCATTACCAAGACCGAAAACTGTATCTTCATCAAGCTTGCGAATCTCTTCAAAAGCAATAGATTTTTTGTTCATAAATTATTCTACAATCAATACCTTAAAAAAATATTTTGTTGTTTCGTTTATCTTTGAAGGTGTACAGTCCCTAATCTTGGTAACAACACACACCTAGTGTATAATAAACTAAGAGTCTACAATTATCAAGATCTGAAATCATAAACTCGTCATCTTTACTAATCGATTCAAAACGTATTAATTGTTTATAAATTGTGAAATAATTCCCAATATTTGAAATTGAGAGTTGTTCTGCGGAAGAATAATATCTAATATGCCGCAATATACACTATTTTGAGTCATTCTCAATTTTTCTGTTATTCTTATAGCAAGTAAATTATGTGAAAAAGACGCTAAGCAAAAGACTTGTTATCGCCATCAAAAAATAATTAATGACAATTTCGTTTATAACTATAAACAATAATAATACCATTGATGTGTAATCGGAAGTAATTGGAGCCGTTTTGTTTACCTTTGAAGAAATACAGTCTTAATCTTGGCAGTAACAAACACTCAGTTGGTAATAAAACTGAATGCTTGAACTACCCAAGACCAGAAACCATAAATAAACCATTCCCTCAAAATACCCACAGACGTTAATCCTTACTGCAGTGATGATTTCTTGTATAACTCACGGGTTTAGTCATGGAGCCAATTCCGTTACAAATTACTAAATTTGCATCATAACTAAGCTCGGAAACCATACATCCATCAATGCTCGTATGATAGTCAATTACATTTTTACTTATAACTATAAACAATAATCATACCGTCGATGTGTAATCAGAAGTAACTGCAGTCGTTTCGATTACCATTGAAGTTGTACAGTTATTAATTTAGGTAACAACAAGCATTCAGTACGCAATAAACTGAACGCATGAAGTTTACCAAAACGGAAACCAGAAATTCATCTCTCTTACGAATGTTTTTAAATTTTATAAACATGATTTAAACAGAAATTGTTGAACAATTTCTGTTTAGTTCGCTTGAGGGTTGTCCAACTGCAATATATTTTCAATATGCCGGAATATAACGTGCTTTAGGTTTTATGCAATTTTAATATTGTGTTTAAAGAATTTAAATTTAATTCATTCAAAAAAACGTTAAGCAACAACCCCCTTTTGACCATCAGAATGTAGTTAATAACTATGACCTTTCTAACTATAAATAACAATAATACAGTTGATGTGTAATAGGTTGTAGATCAAGACGCTCTACAGTTTCCAATACGAGTCAAAACCAGCATTCAGTACTTAATAAAATTGAATGTTTGAAGCAACTCAGATCAGAAACCACAAATCAACCATTTTCTCGAAATATTCACAGACGCTAATCGTTAGTGTAGTTGTATGGTCCACGGGTTAAGCAATGGAAATAATGTCCTTTCTTATTTGCATTAGCATCATCACTCAACGAGGAAACCACAAAATCATAATTTATGTAAACCGTTACAAAACATACATGCTTTATTTCTTCATAAAGTGTTAGATGATACCTGATATGCACGAATTTTGATATTGTGGTTGTCGAAAGTACATTTAAGTCGTTCCAGAAAACGTGAGGTACAGTACTTTTGTTTTGGACATCAAAAGATAATCAATTAAAATTCCTCTTATAAGTACAAGCACTATTAATACCGTTTATGTGTAATCAGAAATAGCTGGAGCCGTTCTGTTTACCTTTGAAAACGTACAGTTCCTAATCCTCTTCGTTACAAGCATTTAGTACGTACTAAAACTGAAGGTTTGAAACAAAGAAAATAAGAAACCATAAATCAACCATTGCCCTGAATCGATTCAGAAGTTATTGGCTTTATTTGGAGATAACTTATTGACTGACGATTATAATGTCTGGCCAGGCGATTTACTGCTGAAGAATAATTTGCAGTAAGCTCTAATAAATTCTTTGACAGGGTTTGAAGGGAATAAAGCTTGGCTGATCAGAAAAAGCGCTACGTCAAACCATCATAAAGCAGATCGGGTTTCATACTGTACAATGCCTCCTTTTAAAATCTTTTGTTGTTAAATTGCTTATTTTACCTAGAGATAATTTTTATAGCGTTGTTGTGTAATAAAAAATAACTAGAGTTGTTTCGATAACTTTTGAAGATGTACAGTCCCAAATCTTAGTAACAACACATACTTAGTATTCAATAAACTAAGCACAAGCCGTTACTTAGATCGGAAACAATAAGTTTATTATTTTTACATATCGCTTCAAAAACGTATACGCTTTAATTGTTCATACACTGTAAAATAATTTCGAATATGTGTGTCTGAGAGTTGTTCCGCAAAAAAAAATTTTCAATATGCCACAATATACACCGTTTGAGTCATACTGACTTTTGATAGTGTGATTAGTGCAAATAAATTTACTTTATCCGAGAATCGTCAAGCAAAGAACTTGTTTTGGAAATCAAACAATAATCAATTATAATTCGGCTTATAACTATAAATAAAAATCATAGAGTTGTGTAATCAAAACTAGCTAGAGTCGTTTTGTTTACCTTTGAAGATGTAAAGTCTTTAATCTCAGTAACGGCACGTTCCTAGTATTCAATAAACAAAGCACATGCCGTTACCGAGATCGGAAACCATAGATTATGCATTTCGTTGAATCGATGCAGAAATTATAATCTTTATTTAGAAATAACTTTTTCACTGACGCTTATGTCTGGTCAGGCGATTTACTGCTGAAGAATAACTTGCAGTCAGCTCTAATCAATTTTTTGACAGGGTTTTAAGGGAATAAAGCTTGACTAGTCAGAAAAAACGCTAGGTCAAACCATCAAAAAGCAGATCCGGTTTCAACCTATACAATGCCTTTTTTTTAAATCTTTCGTTGTTAAATTGCTTATTTTACCCAGAGATGATTTTCATAGCGTTGTTGTGTAATCAAAAATAGCTAGAGTTGTTTAAATTACGTTTGAAGATGTACAGTCCCTAATCTCAGTAGCGGCACGGTCCTAGTATTCAATAAACAAAGCACATGCCGTTACCGAGATTGAAAACCATAGAATATTCATTTCGTCGAATCGATGCAAAAATCATCGTATTTATTTAGTAATAACTCTTTGACTGACGCTTATAATGCCTGGCCAGGCGATTTAGTGCTGAATAATAATTTGCAGTAAGCTCTAATAAATTCTTTGACAGGGTTTGAAGGGAATAAAGCTTGGCTGATCAGAAAAAGCGCTACGTCAAACCATCATAAAGCAGATCGGGTTTCATACTGTACAATGCCTCCTTTTAAAATTTTTCGTTGTTAAATTGTTTATTACCCAGAGATGATTTTCATAGCGTTGTTGTGTAATTAAAAATAGCTAGAGTTGTTTAAATTACGTTTGAAGATGTACAGTCCCTAATCTCAGTAGCGGCACGGTCCTAGTATTCAATAAACAAAGCACATGCCGTTACCGAGATCGCAAACCATAGAATATTCATTTCGTCGAATCGATGCAAAAATCATTGTATTTATTTAGTAATAACTCTTTGACTGACGCTTATAATGCCTGGCCAGGCGATTTAGTGCTGAATAATAATTTGCAGTAAGCTCTAGTGAATTATTTGACAGGGTTTGAAGGGAATAAAGCTTGGCTGGTCAGAAAAAGCGCTACGTCAAACCATCATAAAGCAGATCGGGTTTCATACTGTACAATGCCTCCTTTTAAAATCTTTTGTTGTTAAATTTCTTATTTTACCTAGAGATAATGTTTATAGCGTTGTTGTGTAATAAAAAATAACTAGAGTTGTTTCGATTACTTTTGAAGATGTACAGTCCCAAATCTTAGTAACAACACATACTTAGTATTCAATAAACTAAGCACAAGCCGTTACTTAGATCGGAAACAATAAGTTTATTATTTTTACATATCGCTTCAAAAACGTATACGCTTTAATTGTTCATACACTGTAAAATAATTTCGAATATGTGTGTCTGAGAGTTGTTCCGCAAAAAAATAATTTTCAATATGCCACAATATACACCGTTTGAGTCATACTGACTTTTGATAGTGTGATTAGTGCAAATAAATTTACTTTATCCGAGAATCGTCAAGCAAAAAACTTGTTTTGGAAATCAAACAATAATCAATTATAATTCGGCTTATAACTATAAATAAAAATCATAGAGTTGTGTAATCAAAACTAGCTAGAGTCGTTTTGTTTACCTTTGAAGATGTAAAGTCTTTGATCTCAGTAACGGCACGTTCCTAGTATTCAATAAACAAAGCACATGCCGTTACCGAGATCGGAAACCATAGATTATGCATTTCGTTGAATCGATGCAGAAATTATAATCTTTATTTAGAAATAACTTTTTCACTGACGCTTATGTCTGGCCAGGCGATTTACTGCTGAAGAATAACTTGCAGTCAGCTCTAATCAATTTTTGACAGGGTTTTAAGGGAATAAAGCTTGGCTAGTCAGAAAAACGCTAGGTCAAACCATCAAAAGCAGATCCGGTTTAAACCCTATACAATGCCTCTTTTAAATCTTTCGTTGTTAAATTGCTTATTTTACCCAGAGATGATTTTCATAGCGTTGTTGTGTAATCAAAAATAGCTAGAGTTGTTTAAATTACGTTTGAAGATGTACAGTCCCTAATCTCAGTAGCGGCACGGTCCTAGTATTCAATAAACAAAGCACATGCCGTTACCGAGATTGAAAACCATAGAATATTCATTTCGTCGAATCGATGCAAAAATCATCGTATTTATTTAGTAATAACTCTTTGACTGACGCATATAATGCCTGGCCAGGCGATTTAGTGCTGAATAATAATTTGCAGTAAGCTCTAATAAATTCTTTGACAGGGTTTGAAGGGAATAAAGCTTGGCTGATCAGAAAAAGCGCTACGTCAAACCATCATAAAGCAGATCGGGTTTCATACTGTACAATGCCTCCTTTTAAAATCTTTTGTTGTTAAATTGCTTATTTTACCTAGAGATAATTTTTATAGCGTTGTTGTGTAATAAAAAATAACTAGAGTTGTTTCGATTACTTTTGAAGATGTACAGTCCCAAATCTTAGTAACAACACATACTTAGTATTCAATAAACTAAGCACAAGCCGTTACTTAGATCGGAAACAATAAGTTTATTATTTTTACATATCGCTTCAAAAACGTATACGCTTTAATTGTTCATACACTGTAAAATAATTTCGAATATGTGTGTCTGAGAGTTGTTCCGCAAAAAAATAATTTTCAATATGCCACAATATACACCGTTTGAGTCATACTGACTTTTGATAGTGTGATTAGTGCAAATAAATTTACTTTATCCGAGAATCGTCAAGCAAAGAACTTGTTTTGGAAATCAAACAATAATCAATTATAATTCGGCTTATAACTATAAATAAAAATCATAGAGTTGTGTAATCAAAACTAGCTAGAGTCGTTTTGTTTACCTTTGAAGATGTAAAGTCTTTAATCTCAGTAACGGCACGTTCCTAGTATTCAATTAACAAAGCACATGCCGTTACCGAGATTGGAAACCATAGATTATGCATTTCGTTGAATCGATGCAGAAATTATAATCTTTATTTAGAAATAACTTTTTCACTGACGCTTATGTCTGGCCAAGCGATTTACTGCTGAAGAATAACTTGCAGTCAGCTCTAATCAATTTGTTGACAGGGTTTTAAGGGAATAAAGCTTGACTAGTCAGAAAAAACGCTAGGTCAAACCATCAAAAAGCAGATCCGGTTTCAACCTATACAATGCCTTTTTTTTAAATCTTTCGTTGTTAAATTGCTTATTTTACCCAGAGATGATTTTCATAGCGTTGTTGTGTAATCAAAAATAGCTATAGTTGTTTAAATTACCTTTGAAGATGTACAGTCCCTAATCTCAGTAACGGCACGTTCCTAGTATTCAATAAACAAAGCACATGCCGTTACCGAGATCGAAAACCATAGAATATTCATTTCGTCGAATCGTTGCAAAAATCATTGTATTTATTTAGTAATAACTCTTTGACTGACGCATATAATGCCTGGCCAGGCGATTTAGTGCTGAATAATAATTTGCAGTAAGCTCTAATAAATTCTTTGACAGGGTTTGAAGGGAATAAAGCTTGGCTGATCAGAAAAAGCGCTACGTCAAACCATCATAAAGCAGATCGGGTTTCATACTGTACAATGCCTCCTTTTAAAATCTTTTGTTGTTAAATTGCTTATTTTACCTAGAGATAATGTTTATAGCGTTGTTGTGTAATAAAAAATAACTAGAGTTGTTTCGATTACTTTTGAAGATGTACAGTCCCAAATCTTAGTAACAACACATACTTAGTATTCAATAAACTAAGCACAAGCCGTTACTTAGATCGGAAACAATAAGTTTATTATTTTTACATATCGCTTCAAAAACGTATACGCTTTAATTGTTCATACACTGTAAAATAATTTCGAATATGTGTGTCTGAGAGTTGTTCCGCAAAAAAAATTTTCAATATGCCACAATATACACCGTTTGAGTCATACTGACTTTTGATAGTGTGATTAGTGCAAATAAATTTACTTTATCCGAGAATCGTCAAGCAAAGAACTTGTTTTGGAAATCAAACAATAATCAATTATAATTCGGCTTATAACTATAAATAAAAATCATAGAGTTGTGTAATCAAAACTAGCTAGAGTCGTTTTGTTTACCTTTGAAGATGTAAAGTCTTTAATCTCAGTAACGGCACGTTCCTAGTATTCAATAAACTAACCACATGCCGTTACCGAGATCGGAAACCATAGATTATCCATTTTGTCGAATCGATGCAGAAATCATTTTCTTTATTTAGAAGTAACTTTTTGACTGAAGCTTATAATGCCTGGCTAGGTGATTTACTGCTGGAGAATAATTTGCTGTAGGCTTTAATGAATTCTTCGACAGGGTTTAAAAGGAATAAAGTTTGACTGGTCAGAACAAGCGCTACCTCGAACCATCAGAAAGCAAATTCGCTTTCTTTCTGTGCAATGCTTTACTTTCAAATTTTTTATTGTTAAATTGCTCATTTTGCCCAGAGATAGTTTTCATTAATGTAGTGATGATTACTTGTAGTCCACGGGTTAAGTAATGGGGCAAATTTCGTTTCTTAACACTACATTTGCACTATTACTAAACTCGTAAACCACAAAATCATAATTCATATAATCCCTTACAAAACGTATTTGCCCATTTATTCATAAATTGTTAAATGATACCTGATATGTATGGCTAAAATTTGTTCTTCCAAAAAATAGTATGCAATATGCCGCAATATATCACTTTTGAGTCATACCGAATTTTATATTGTGGTTGTTGAAAGTCAATTTAACTCGTTCCAGAAGACGTCAGACAATAAACTTATTTTGAATATCAAAAGATAATCAATTACAATTTCGCTTATAACTATAAATACTAGTAATACCGTCGATGTGTAATCATAAATAGCTGGAGCCGTTTTGTTCACCTTTAAAAACGCACAGTCTCTAATTATCCTCGTAACAAGCATTCAGGAATAATAAAACAGAATGATTGGAACAAGGGAGATCAGAAACCATAAATCAACCATTCCCTTGAATCGATTCAGAAGTTAGTTGTTGACTGATGCTTGTAATGTCTCGTCTTGTATAGTCCACGGGTTAAGTAATAGGAAAAACGTTATTTCTTATCACTACATTTGCACCGTTACTAAGCTCGTAAACTACAAAATCATAATTTATGTAAACCCATACAAAATTTATATGCCTATTTATTCAGAGATTGTTAAATGATGCGACTAAGAATTGTTACATCAAAGTATAATTTGTAATACGCCACAATATACCATATATTCAGTCCTAACCTTCCGCATAGTAGGTGACTAAATGTCACATGCTATACTAGGTGGGGTTTGCCATTCCCCCTAAATTAAAATGAAATAAAATCCGCAAAATTGTACTTTATGCGGGTTAAATGATAATAAATATATTTTAATAACCAAAAATGAATAGGTTTAAGTAAAACACATATTTATTTATGCATTAGAATAGACTTTTATTAATAAAACTGCAAAAACTTAATTTTTTCTTCAACTTATAAACTATTCTTTAATCTTTTGTTGAGTACTAAATTCCACGACACGTGTCAATTCCGATATCGAATCTTAAGAAAACCTAACAAGAATTTAATTCTTGCCTCCTTATTGAAATACAAAATAATTTTACGGCAATTTCTTACTAATTTTCCGAGATCGGAATTTGCCACTTTGAGCTCGAATGTGCACACTCGGTTTAAATCTCGATTTGCAAACGTCCCGTTTTAGCAAAAAAAAATTGTTCACGTTTATTATACCACCCCTCCAGCCAATTTTTTTAGATCTTTTAAGCATGTTTTGTAGAGAGATCATTAAATAATTCATCTTAAGTGCGGTTGAGCGTTGTCATGCAGAATAATTTCGAATGTGCCAAAATATAACGCATTGTGAGCGTTTTATCAATTTTTTATTTTGCCTGAAGGATGTGAATTAAACTGGTGCGCAAAACAGATTACGCAAAAACAAATTTTGACCATCACATGATGTTCAATTACAATTCCGCTTAGAACTATAAACAATAATTATACCATTGATGTGCAAATAGTAGTGAATGGAGCCGTTCACTTTACCATTGCAGTTGTGCAGTTCCCAATCTCAGCATTAACAAGCACCCAGTACGTAATAACAAGATACTTGAAAAAACTGAGATCAGAAACCACGAATCTATTTCTTCTAATAATCGTCTTAAAACTTATGGGCATGGAATATATAGAAATTGAATGATGATAATACGTGTTAAGTGCGGCCGAGAATTGTTTATAGAACAATTTCCAATATATTTTGCAATATAACGCAGTTTGAATTCTTGGCAGTTTATTTATTGTGCTTAAAGGAAGTAATCTTAACTCATTCAAAAATACGTTTAGCAAAAACTTCTTTTTTACCATAAAAGGATAGTCAATTACAATTCCGCTTAGAACTATACATAATAATTATACCATGGATGTGTGAATAGTAGTGAATGGAGCCGTTCCCTTTACCATTGCAGTTGTGCAGTTCCCAATCTCAGCATTAACAAGCATCCAGTACGTAATAACAAGATACTTGAAAAAACTGAGATCAGAAACCACGAATCTATTTCTTCTAATAATCGTCTTAAAACTTATGGGCATGGAATATATAGAAATTGAATGATGATAATACGTGTTAAGTGCGGCCGAGAATTGTTTATAGAACAATTTCCAATATATTTTGCAATATAACGCAGTTTGAATTCTTGGCAGTTTATTTATTGTGCTGAAAGGAAGTAATCTTAACTCATTCAAAAATACGTTTAGCAAAAACTTTTTTTTTACCATAAAAGGATAGTCAATTACAATTCCGCTTAGAACTATACATAATAATTATACCATGGATGTGTGAATAGTAGTGAATGGAGCCGTTCCCTTTACCATTGCAGTTGTGCAGTTCCCAATCTCAGCATTAACAAGCATCCAGTACGTAATAACAAGATACTTGAAAAAACTGAGATCAGAAACCACGAATCTATTTCTTCTAATAATCGTCTTAAAACTTATGGGCATGGAATATATAGAAATTGAATGATGATAATACGTGTTAAGTGCGGCCGAGAATTGTTTATAGAACAATTTCCAATATATTTTGCAATATAACGCAGTTTGAATTCTTGGCAGTTTATTTATTGTGCTTAAAGGAAGTAATCTTAACTCATTCAAAAATACGTTTAGCAAAAACTTCTTTTTTACCATAAAAGGATAGTCAATTACAATTCCGCTTAGAACTATACATAATAATTATACCATGGATGTGTGAATAGTAGTGAATGGAGCCGTTCCTTTACCATTGCAGTTGTGCAGTTCCCAATCTCAGCATTAACAAGCATCCAGTACGTAATAACAAGATACTTGAAAAAACTGAGATCAGAAACCACGAATCTATTTCTTCTAATAATCGTCTTAAAACTTATGGGCATGGAATATATAGAAATTGAATGATGATAATACGTGTTAAGTGCGGCCGAGAATTGTTTATAGAACAATTTCCAATATATTTTGCAATATAACGCAGTTTGAATTCTTGGCAGTTTATTTATTGTGCTTAAAGGAAGTAATCTTAACTCATTCAAAATACGTTTAGCAAAAACTTCTTTTTTACCATAAAAGGATAGTCAATTACAATTCCGCTTAGAACTATACATAATAATTATACCATGGATGTGTGAATAGTAGTGAATGGAGCCGTTCCCTTTACCATTGCAGTTGTGCAGTTCCCAATCTCAGCATTAACAAGCATCCAGTACGTAATAACAAGATACTTGAAAAAACTGAGATCAGAAACCACGAATCTATTTCTTCTAATAATCGTCTTAAAACTTATGGGCATGGAATATATAGAAATTGAATGATGATAATACGTGTTAAGTGCGGCCGAGAATTGTTTATAGAACAATTTCCAATATATTTTGCAATATAACGCAGTTTGAATTCTTGGCAGTTTATTTATTGTGCTTAAAGGAAGTAATCTTAACTCATTCAATAATACGTTTAGCAAAAACTTCTTTTTTACCATAAAAGGATAGTCAATTACAATTCCGCTTAGAACTATACATAATAATTATACCATGGATGTGTGAATAGTAGTGAATGGAGCCGTTCCCTTTACCATTGCAGTTGTGCAGTTCCCAATCTCAGCATTAACAAGCATCCAGTACGTAATAACAAGATACTTGAAAAAACTGAGATCAGAAACCACGAATCTATTTCTTCTAATAATCGTCTTAAAACTTATGGGCATGGAATATATAGAAATTGAATGATGATAATACGTGTTAAGTGCGGCCGAGAATTGTTTATAGAACAATTTCCAATATATTTTGCAATATAACGCAGTTTGAATTCTTGGCAGTTTATTTATTGTGCTTAAAGGAAGTAATCTTAACTCATTCAAAATACGTTTAGCAAAAACTTCTTTTTTACCATAAAAGGATAGTCAATTACAATTCCGCTTAGAACTATACATAATAATTATACCATGGATGTGTGAATAGTAGTGAATGGAGCCGTTCCCTTTACCATTGCAGTTGTGCAGTTCCCAATCTCAGCATTAACAAGCATCCAGTACGTAATAACAAGATACTTGAAAAAACTGAGATCAGAAACCACGAATCTATTTCTTCTAATAATCGTCTTAAAACTTATGGGCATGGAATATATAGAAATTGAATGATGATAATACGTGTTAAGTGCGGCCGAGAATTGTTTATAGAACAATTTCCAATATATTTTGCAATATAACGCAGTTTGAATTCTTGGCAGTTTATTTATTGTGCTTAAAGGAAGTAATCTTAACTCATTCAAAATACGTTTAGCAAAACTTCTTTTTACCATAAAAGGATAGTCAATTACAATTCCGCTTAGAACTATACATAATAATTATACCATGGATGTGTGAATAGTAGTGAATGGAGCCTTTCCCCTTTACCATTGCAGTTGTGCAGTTCCCAATCTCAGCATTAACAAGCATCCAGTACGTAATAACAAGATACTTGAAAAACTGAGATCAGAAACCACGAATCTATTTCTTCTAATAATCGTCTTAAAACTTATGGGCATGGAATATATAGAAATTGAATGATGATAATACGTGTTAAGTGCGGCCGAGAATTGTTTATAGAACAATTTCCAATATATTTTGCAATATAACGCAGTTTGAATTCTTGGCAGTTTATTTATTGTGCTTAAAGGAAGTAATCTTAACTCATTCAAAATACGTTTAGCAAAAACTTCTTTTTACCATAAAAGGATAGTCAATTACAATTCCGCTTAGAACTATACATAATAATTATACCATGGATGTGTGAATAGTAGTGAATGGAGCCGTTCCTTTACCATTGCAGTTGTGCAGTTCCCAATCTCAGCATTAACAAGCATCCAGTACGTAATAACAAGATACTTGAAAAAACTGAGATCAGAAACCACGAATCTATTTCTTCTAATAATCGTCTTAAAACTTATGGGCATGGAATATATAGAAATTGAATGATGATAATACGTGTTAAGTGCGGCCGAGAATTGTTTATAGAACAATTTCCAATATATTTTGCAATATAACGCAGTTTGAATTCTTGGCAGTTTATTTATTGTGCTTAAAGGAAGTAATCTTAACTCATTCAAAATACGTTTAGCAAAACTTCTTTTTACCATAAAAGGATAGTCAATTACAATTCCGCTTAGAACTATACATAATAATTATACCATGGATGTGTGAATAGTAGTGAATGGAGCCGTTCCCTTTACCATTGCAGTTGTGCAGTTCCCAATCTCAGCATTAACAAGCATCCAGTACGTAATAACAAGATACTTGAAAAAACTGAGATCAGAAACCACGAATCTATTTCTTCTAATAATCGTCTTAAAACTTATGGGCATGGAATATATAGAAATTGAATGATGATAATACGTGTTAAGTGCGGCCGAGAATTGTTTATAGAACAATTTCCAATATATTTTGCAATATAACGCAGTTTGAATTCTTGGCAGTTTATTTATTGTGCTGAAAGGAAGTAATCTTAACTCATTCAAAAATACGTTTAGCAAAAACTTTTTTTTTACCATAAAAGGATAGTCAATTACAATTCCGCTTAGAACTATACATAATAATTATACCATGGATGTGTGAATAGTAGTGAATGGAGCCGTTCCCTTTACCATTGCAGTTGTGCAGTTCCCAATCTCAGCATTAACAAGCATCCAGTACGTAATAACAAGATACTTGAAAAAACTGAGATCAGAAACCACGAATCTATTTCTTCTAATAATCGTCTTAACACTTATAGGCATGGAAAATACAGAAACTGAGAGATAATAGGTGTTAAGTGCGGTCGAGAGTTTTGTTGCAGAACAATTTCCAATATGCTCCAATATAACGCAGTTTGAATTCTCGGCAGTTTATTTATTGTGCTTAAAGGAAGTAAACTTAACTCATTCAACAATATGCTTAGCAAAAACTTCCTTTTTACCATAAAAAGATAGTCAATTATAATTCCGCTTACAACTATAAATAATAATCATATACAGAAACTGAGGGATAATAGGTGTTAAGTGCGGTCGAGAGTTGTGTTGCAGAACAATTTCCAATATATTTTGCAATATAACGCATATTGAATTCTACGCAGTTTATTTATTGTGGTTAAAGGAAGTAAACTTAATTCATTCAAAAATACGTTTGAAAACCTATTGACTAATCAGAAAGCACACTAAGCTGAACCACGAGGCAAAGCAATCGCTGTTTTTTTTTTGTGCAGTGCCTTTTTTTTCAAGTCTCCTGTTGTTAAATTGCACATTTTGTTGATGGAATGATGAAAACTTGTACATTCTCCAAACGAGGCAATAGATTAAGTAACGATTCTTATTTTCCGTGTAGGAATCGCCAGGCATCTAATATTACCGATGACTGGCCAATGGATGGCTTACAATGATTGACCGACGATCTAAGTACCAGTACTGGGCCATTAATGGTCGATGAGTGCCCCATAGATTGCATATGAAATCCGTCAGTTATACATTTGGCCAGTCATTCAGCCGATGGTTGGCCGATCAATGATTACCAATAGTCGGCCAATGATAGAATTACAATGATGCGCCAGTACAGTTAGATCAAGGGCGTAAAGTTACTAATAGGTGTCGCCATCACTTTAACTCGCAAAGTTTTTTTGTATAAAAATAGTATAAAAGGCTTTCACATTTCTTCTCATTTACCAGGTGATCTGGTCTTTGGCAGTTATAAGTATTCAGTTATAAATATACTTTTTTCTTTTTCCCTTTTTCATGTAAAGTAATATTAATAAGGACCTTATGGTTCATCTGCGTTACAAATAAAAAATGCTTGGCCGATCATAGTTTGCTATGTCTGAGCCATCCTTGTTGACTATGATCGGCCAATGATAGTTTGCCATAGCTGGCCCCGAGTTAGGTTCCAGGCACCACCCGTTAAACGGCCAATCATGGTTGCCATGACTGTGCCAGGCTAGAATTTGCCTGGCATCCAATGATGGCCCACTGATTGGCCATCCATAAAACCCTATACGGGTTACGGCACTTAACCTAGTGCCTAATTCGGCGACTGTAACTTCCAATTTTCTTTATGTTTGCGAAGTTCTACTTTAGGTTCGTCAAGAGTAAAATTTTAGTCGGTAACGGAAGTTGCGCGTGCACAGCTGATTTAAAAAGTTAGCCGTCTAAGAGAGTAAATTAAATATTGTCAATCCGCCTAAAACCGAGTGTGCACATTCGAGCTCAAAGTGCCAAATTCGGATTTCGGAAAAATGAAGCGCGCCGCTTAGCGTCGCCTTTCATTTGTTTCCCGTGCTTGAAATTTGCCACTTTTCACTCCAATGTGCACAACCTCCTATTTATTAAATTTATTTATATTAATTTAGACATGTAGGTATGTTTAATTTAGGCACGCCAAAGAGGCACTAATTTTAACGTGCGACATAAGTGCACGCACCGTTTTTTTAAAAGATAATTTCATATTTTTTAATTACTATAATTTCGGTGGCAAATGTAAGCTAAAAGTGTGTTACAAACGCATAAAATCATTAAATTCTACTTAATACTTAAAAATAAAGCATTTTGGTTCATGGTACTTGTATAAAAAAGATCAACATTCCTTAGTATATATTAAAGCGAGCTTTTCGTAGTGGTTTCAAATAGTTTTGATCAAACGCGCATCCAAAACTTTGGCTTGTGAAAAGCACACACCTTTTATTTAAATAATAATATTTCTAATTCAAATATCTTAGAAAGGGTAAAGTTTTGCACGTACCCATTCTGAATGTGCGCTTACTTTTAGTTAATGCTGATATATTGTATAGAGCCAGTTCGTAAAACAGTTCTTAGATAGCCATTTTAGTCACAAATCAAAAGTTACTACTTACAAGTTAGTAAACAAAAGCAGTTATATTAAAAAAAATTTTACCAAAAATTGATTAAATCTTTCGAACTATCTCCATTTTAAAAACCAAAAAATGCACGTATTGCAAGAGCGACTTGTTACTCGACCGTTTGTAGAAAACTACTGATGTACTGTTTATTTTAATAAATCAATTCGAAGAAGGTAAAAGAAAACCATTACTAATAGCAGTATTCTGATGCCAGTTATCATATTAAAAATATAAACAAATAAATAAAACATATTAGTCATAGACATGATAAAATGAAAACATTGAAATTGCAATTGCGAAAATCAGATAAAAAATTAATATTTAAAAGGTAATTTGATTACCTACATGAAATTAAACTGCTCCTTTTAGAAAAAATACTAAATTTGTTGTTAAAAACGAAGTCTCACAAAGGGTCATCAGCGCCCTTATAAAAAACAGTCATTGGCCATCAGTTTTCTCAAAAAAGTCAAAGTTTTCAACGTTCGAAAGTATTTCTTTGAAACAATAACTTTTGTGTTGGTACAAAATGGCACTACGCAAAAACGACTTCAAACTATCAACTTTTTATAATTGTGCATGTTTGAAGTTAACATACCAAATTTAAGGAACAAAAAACCATTAAAAAATGTATGCATTTAATAGTTTATTTTTGTATTTTGAGCGCAAAAGAATCTATTAATTTAACGTTATGCTGATTTATTAATTTTAAAAGTTGAAATTTTATTTAAAGAAAGAAAGAATAGAAATTACTCTTTAGGATATTGGTATATATGGTGTATTATTATAATTGAAGGTGCATTCCTTGATTTGGTTTGTTAAGTCAAAAATGTACTGTACTGGAGTTAGTATTAATGAAAATGCATTAATGATACACACCCTTTTTACGAGCCTTTGGTTGTTTTTTTTTAGTAGGACGTGGGTATTTATCCATATGAATCGTCCTGGGACAATCAATTGCTTCTGGTGAAGTTTCTGAATCCATACGATGATTCATCTGATGCTTGGTATTACTTTCAATATCTTTAGATGTTCCCGTGTTATGGTATATTCTTGTGTATCTAAAAATTTATTATATTAATGTATTGCTGACTGCAACCACTTTACATTTTTAAAATAAATTCATCATGTCTAAATTTGGTTCCCAATTTTTTATTACATTTAAAAACTATTTAAAGTTGAAAAAAATAATGTTTTTACAACATGGGCCATAGCCGGATAAGCATGATCAAAATGCCCCCAACGATATTTTATTTACAGTCCTACGATCGGTACGTGTTATTCAAACTCTAAAATCCTAAAAGTTTCAGATGTTTATCTCTTTTGGTTTTCCCAAAAATAAAAAAATTGTAATTAAATAAAAACCAATTTCTGGAGACTGAATGAATTTTTTTAGCTAAAATTTATATATGTGTTTGGGGTATATAAGGACTCTTTCAGAAAAAAATATGAATGTTATAGACTCATATTAACCTATCAAAAAAGAAATTTCGAATAAATTTTATAAACACATAAGGTTTAGCAACAATCAGAGAAATATTTTGTCCAAATTTTTTTCTTGTAGTGCTTCATAGTGCAAATAAATAATAACTTCTGAAAAGCAAACAATTTTTTGATTATATAAAATATGAAAAATCTTCGATAAATATACTGAGAACTATATAACTCCTTATTATCCTTTGATAATACGAGAAACAACGAGAAAATTGATATAGCAAAAGTTATTAATACAAGAATGTGGATATTCGGGCAAAAAAACCTAAAAAACTAAACTAAAATAAAATTTTTGTTTGAAAGAAAATGTCCAAATTCTTAAAAAATCATTTTATTGGATTGTTTTTAGGAAAAAATACCACACCCTAAAAATCCTACATCGTACTAACTAAAAGTAGTACCTAAATAAAAGATGGGTACCTTTAGACTTCTTACAATAGGTCAGTAATATTTAATATGATGGAAAAATAAAAACTTTTGTCCTAAATGAATTCAAAATAACTTCAATAAAACTGATTAAAAAAATCCGTATGTAATAATTTAATTTTATTTGGAGACCACGGGCTAATTTTTGAGAAAACCGCGAACACGACATATCCCCGCTTTAATTTGTTAATCCCTATTTTGTCAAAAAAGCAACAAACTAAAAAACCAATATAAGTAGTTTCTGAAACAAACATTTTCTTATAACAATTATTTGGGAAAAAATGGTTTCCTTTTTTGAGCCGGCGTAATTAAAATATACAATTATTTGTTCCCGCAGGATTCGCTGAAATGAACAAAACTTACCAAATCAATTGAGTAAAACTGGTAAGTTCAATTCTTTTTAATATTCAAGCACAAATTCAATTTTGAAAATAAGTAGTAAAGGCATAAATTATTAAGCACAGATTATTTATAAAACAATTTGGAAACACTGAATTTCTGCAACACTTTCTTTCGGTAACGCAAAAACTGCACCTCGTTGTGTGTTACCAGAAGTAAAATGGCATTTTTTAAATAAACAATTAACCATTTTATCTTATAAAAGTGCAATGCACATGTACCGTTCGTTGAGGTGCAACAGAATTAATATAAATTAAAAAGAGATGGATTAATAGTACAAAGTTCGAAAGGAGTGGCTAATTACATCACCTGATATATTATCAGTAGTGTATAATTGCTGCTAACTTAAAAAAATAAAATTTTTTTACCAAATTCGACTGTGATTAGCTTGAAAAAACAAAGATAAATACTTCACAAAACTCTTCATTGTAAATCAAACTTTTTTTAAAATCATACCGCCTACCTAAAATTTCGTTGAAGGAATTGCACAGTCCACGCTTGTATTATTAGGAAGATTAAATTATCAACTGAATTCAATAAACAATCCTTTGTTTAGTAAACACGGTTCTTAGTTTCAGCTAAGATAATTTCCTTCATATTAAATTTACGTGGTAATAAAGTAATTTAATTTCAAATGCTGTAAAAGATTTTTAATAAATTTTAAATCAATAAGTTTTTGTTGTTTTGTTTTAAAATATTTTGTCCCAAAATTATAAGCGAAAAATCTGGAGTAACACAAAAAAATGTCAGTACAATTTGTGTAAAAGCAGATCCCAAGGTTGCATCAAGAATCTTTTATTACAGTGGCGTCGCAATAACGCGAAATCAAATTCATGTAGCATTAAAAAATTAGGTTTTATTTCAGCAGCCTCTTGTTTTTCGTATAATAATAAAACATATACACATTAATTTAAAAATCGATCAACGCTGGGTCTTTGTTTTGTTTGACCTCTAAAATGTAAAAAATTAATTTTTTGAAAAATTGTAAAATATCTTTAAAAAGGCACTAATTAATATTTAGAAACAATTAAATTACACCACTTCTAAAAGTGACGGTGGTAGTGTGTTGGTGGAGGAGGGGAGGGGGTGGTTTCCCCGAGGGTACAGGAATGACGGTAGTATTATAACAGAAGAGATTCCCCCGGGAGTACCATAGGTATGATGGTGACGGTGGTAGTGTGTTGGTGGAGGAGGGGAGGGGGTGGTTTAATTAAAATTAAAGAAGACTTAGAACTAGGAACGGAAAAAGTAAAAACAACCGAAAGTTATAAATATCTAGGCGTAAAAATAACAAATACTCCAGATAGCGGAGAAGAAATAAAAGCAAGAGTAGGGCAAGGAAGAACGGTGATAAGACAACTGAATAACGTGCTGTGGAACAATAAAATTACAAAACATGTTAAGCGCAGAATCTATAAAACACTAATAGAGAGTGTAAGCACATACGGCGCGGAACTTTGGGTATTGAATGAAGCTCAAAAACAGAAGCTGAGAGCAATGGAGATGGATTGCTGGAGACGATAAAAACAAATCCGTTTTAAAATGCACACTTTAATAATATTTTTCAAAAAATCCAAGCGAGAACGCCGTTGGAAAACGTGGCACGTTGAACTGACGCCATTACACATAATAGCGGCAAAAAATTTCTAACATAAAATCTAAATAAATTTATTAAATAATTTAGCTTACTTATTGTTTAAAATAAAGTAGCAGAGGAAGCGTGGCGCAAGTGGTTTAGTGTTTGGGCTGCTGCGCTAGCGAGGTGGATTGGAAGTGGTTCGAATCCCCGCGCCGACCATCGAAAATTTCACGCTCCTCTTCTCTTCGCAAGGCTGAGCACCTGGCAAGAGTAAAACTGCTCAAAAATTTCCTTAGAAATTGCCGTGGTTCGCAACCCACGTAAAACTGTAGGTGCCTTGAATCTTTGAAACACTACAACAAAGTTTCAAGCGGGGAAAAACGCCTAAACCTGATACAGGTATAAAAAAGGCGCCAAATCATTAATAAAGTAGCAATCGATCTATTTCTATTTCACTAACGATTATGTTAATTTTGTATAATTTCTAATATTAACCCTATTTGAAAAACATGTGCTAAGGGTTACCACAAGCCTGTAAGTAATTGATGCGCAATAAATAACTTACCTAATTAATCACTTTTGATGTAATTCAAACGATTAATGGACTAAAAGTTCTTCATTGTAAAATTTCGGCTGTGAACTTGGTTACCATCAAACTCAAAATGGCACAAAATGAATCCCCTATTTGCAGAACACATGTAGCACTAATCAATCCTATACAAACCGCAAAATGCAATAAACACTGTATAGAATATGTTCCTTAATCAAATTGTTTTATCTTAAACGCTGAACAATGGTTATTTTGTTGTTTGAATGCAAGATGTAAGAGATATTAACTGGAGAACGCGTCGCGAGTCAAGAGTAGAACTGCGAAGCGATCGATGTACTTCAATAATGTGTCTGTATTGCAGTGATCCATAATTACCGACATAACCTAACGGTTTGTATTTTAAAAATTTATTTGTTGGAAAAAGGTATTTTAATTATTTGAACATCTTTAAGCTTCATTATTAAAGTAATTTGAATTATTTTTGCCACAAACTGCTTCAATTACTGATAATTAATTGGTTATTTCATTTTAATGTAAGTAGCACCTTGTGTATACGTTTTCGGCCGCTCCAGTATCACAGAAGTGTGAAGTGTTGCCTAACTTGAAGACAACGATGTAGAATTTTAGAATTCAGAAATCACATCGGTCGAGATTCTAACAGAATTGCTTTTAAGCACAAGTTTCTTATATAATTTTTTTTTGAAAATATTAAAGGCAATTAATTTTAAGTTTTTGAACAAATTTCTTAGATATCTAACGTGCCTCTTTGTCTTTCTTTTTTAAACGGGACGTTTAGTAATTTTTCTCTTTAAATATTTTGTTTAGTGAAATGCAAGGAATTTTATAGATTATAAAGTGGTGTGCCAAATTCAAAATTTTCAGAATCTTAAATAATCAACCTGTATATTTTTTTTCAAACCAAAAATTCTAAGAAACTAGCCTAAAGTGATTGTTTTTGTTAGAACGAAAGAAATTTAATGTAGCAAATGTAATTAATATAAGAATGTGCCAAAAAATCATATATTTTTTTAATGGAACACCGAAAATATTATTTAGGATGATATACAAAGTTATCTTCAAAATTTGAGCCCTTAATTTTAATATTAAGAGGTCTATCAACGAGAATTTCAATTTTGTACACCACACCCATCTTTTATTTAAATCTTTTTAACAATATACCTGAAAAATATAATTACTACATATTTTGTAGAACATTAAATTCTCTATAAAAAGGTCTGATTGCAAATTTTCGTACAATAATCCGTTTTCATGTAATCATGCCTTGTTCAATTATTCTTTGTTATTGTAATAAGAAAAATATAAAAGTACCTATAAGCGGTTTGACATTTGCACTTGAATACACGCTCTGAGCAAAGTTGGGCGACAACGACTATTCAATTTTTCAGTCGCGTTAAATTTAATTGCCACTTCTATTTATATATGTGCATTATATGATATTTGAAAGCTAATGAGTATTAGATTTCAATTCTATAAGCATTTATGCTATTTTATGACTATTTTATGACTATTTTCGACTGTATCATTAACACCTACACTTATAAACTTGGACGTACCGGTTATTTGAGACATTTAAGAGTGTATCGCGCAATAGGGACATACTATTTTGCTTGTCCGGACTTCAAGAGACAGTTTACATTTATAAGTTTTAAATAAACAACCAACGATATTAACTATTTAAAAAGTTTAGTTCTGTAATATGAAGTATTGTTGATTAGTACAGCTTAAAATAATTATTTACGAGTAAGTATTTTTAATGAAATAACGTTATATTATAAACCTAACCTACAATCATAAAATGAAACTTTGTTGTACTTGAGCAATTTTTTTTTAATAATTAAATAAGTTTTTAATATTTTTACATATATTATATGTATATTGATTTATAAAATGTTTTGGATTAAATAACAACAGTGTGCGAAACAAAAATTTTAATTAAAAACTGAGAGAATGGAGAATAAACAAAAATCAAAGAAGACAAGAAAGCAATCTAAATTAACAAAAAAAGAACAAGTTGTGCTCAAATGTGAAGAGTAAAATAACAAAGAAAAGATTAAAAGGAATAACTATGATCCGTTAAGTTTCGAAAAAGCTTTAAAGGCGATCTTTACGAAAGGCAGTAGTTGCCTTTGGAGTACCTGTAGCTACACTAGGTAGAAAGAAAAATATTGGTCCTACTGAGAAGATAAAAAATAAGACAGGACCGAGCACAGTGTTATCATCGAAAGAAGAGGATGATATTTTCAAGTGGGTGCTGGATAGAGCTGCGATGGGAGCGCCTTAGGGTGGCGCAAAAACAGACTATTTTTTTGTAGTCTCGAGGAAAAAATGTTAGTTTTGATGTTTTAAGAGTACCTCAAAGGGCAGCTCAATAAAAAATTTTAAGAGGTCGCTCAAAATTTTTAAAATTTCAAAATCCGTCAAAATACAATTTTTTTAAATTTTTTTCTCGTTACGGTATAATTTTATAGACAAACAAAAATAAGTTTCTGAAAGTTTCAATTTAAAATTTGAGTTTTAAAAGGTCGCTCAGAATTTTTTTATTTATTAGTGCATCACTTTGGATTTTTCGAGCGACATTTTAATATTAAAATTAAAATTTCATACATTTTTTCCATTATTTATTAAAATAATAAACAAAAATTCACCACGAGATGAACTGAAAATGAAACACATGACAAAAAAAACAAAATTTTATTAAAAGTGCGTATTAAATTTGCTTTATTAGCATTGGGATATAATCCAAAGTGATGTACTAATAAATAAAAAAAATTCTGAGCGACCTTTTAAAACTCAAATTTTAAATTGAAACTTTCAGAAACTTATTTTTTGTTTGTCTATAAAATTATATTATAACCCGAAAAAAAATTGCAACAGAAAAAAGAAAATTAATAGAACAGGTTAAAAGCTGCAAAAAAATTAAAGAAAAAAAAGAAATTTGATCTTACGATAATTTTCGTTGATTAGTCGTTTAATTTACAAAATTTAATGATTTGTTGTCCTAAATTGATTTTTTAACTGTCTCAATAATGGGAACCTGCATCATGAGACACTGGGGCCATACACCTTTAAAGTGTCTCATAAATAAGGACACAGCGGTTCCCATTACAAAAGCTTATTTTGAAGTATTTTTAAATTAATATTTAGTGCAAACTCAAAATATTAATATAAAAATGATAAAACATATGTATCATTTAATTTAAATTGTGTTTTACACTAAAACTGATTAAATAATAGCGCTAATGTTTGACCTACCTAGAAATGTGTCTCATAATAGGGACTTTTACCTTATATATAACAATTAATAAAAACAAATCCGTTTTAAAATGCACACTTTAATAATATTTTTCAAAAAATCCAAGCGAGAACGCCGTTGGAAAACGTGGCACGTTGAACTGACGCCATTACACATAATAGCGGCAAAAAATTTCTAACATAAAATCTAAATAAATTTATTAAATAATTTAGCTTACTTATTGTTTAAAATAAAGTAGCAGAGGAAGCGTGGCGCAAGTGGTTTAGTGTTTGGGCTGCTGCGCTAGCGAGGTGGATTGGAAGTGGTTCGAATCCCCGCGCCGACCATCGAAAATTTCACGCTCCTCTTCTCTTCGCAAGGCTGAGCACCTGGCAAGAGTATAACTGCTCAAAAATTTCCTTAGAAATTGCCGTGGTTCGCAACCCACGTAAAACTGTAGGTGCCTTGAATCTTTGAAACACTACAACAAAGTTTCAAGCGGGGAAAAACGCCTAAACCTGATACAGGTATAAAAAAGGCGCCAAATCATTAATAAAGTAGCAATCGATCTATTTCTATTTCACTAACGATTATGTTAATTTTGTATAATTTCTAATATTAACCCTATTTGAAAAACATGTGCTAAGGGTTACCACAAGCCTGTAAGTAATTGATGCGCAATAAATAACTTACCTAATTAATCACTTTTGATGTAATTCAAACGATTAATGGACTAAAAGTTCTTCATTGTAAAATTTCGGCTGTGAACTTGGTTACCATCAAACTCAAAATGGCACAAAATGAATCCCTATTTGCAGAACACATGTAGCACTAATCAATCCTATACAAACCGCAAAATGCAATAAACACTGTATAGAATATGTTCCTTAATCAAATTGTTTTATCTTAAACGCTGAACAATGGTTATTTTGTTGTTTGAATGCAAGATGTAAGAGATATTAACTGGAGAACGCGTCGCGAGTCAAGAGTAGAACTGCGAAGCGATCGATGTACTTCAATAATGTGTCTGTATTGCAGTGATCCATAATTACCGACATAACCTAACGGTTTGTATTTTAAAAATTTATTTGTTGGAAAAAGGTATTTTAATTATTTGAACATCTTTAAGCTTCATTATTAAAGTAATTTGAATTATTTTTGCCACAAACTGCTTCAATTACTGATAATTAATTGGTTATTTCATTTTAATGTAAGTAGCACCTTGTGTATACGTTTTCGGCCGCTCCAGTATCACAGAAGTGTGAAGTGTTGCCTAACTTGAAGACAACGATGTAGAATTTTAGAATTCAGAAATCACATCGGTCGAGATTCTAACAGAATTGCTTTTAAGCACAAGTTTCTTATATAATTTTTTTTTGAAAATATTAAAGGCAATTAATTTTAAGTTTTTGAACAAATTTCTCAGATATCTAACGTGCCTCTTTGTCTTTCTTTTTTAAACGGGACGTTTAGTAATTTTTCTCTTTAAATATTTTGTTTAGTGAAATGCAAGGAATTTTATAGATTATAAAGTGGTGTGCCAAATTAAAAATTTTTCAGAATCTTAAATAATCAACCCGTATATTTTTTTTCAAACCAAAAATTCTAAGAAACTAGCCTAAAGTGATTGTTTTTGTTAGAACGAAAGAAATTTAATGTAGCAAATGTAATTAATATAAGAATGTGCCAAAAAATCATATATTTTTTTAATGGAACACCGAAAATATTATTTAGGATGATATACAAAGTTATCTTCAAAATTTGAGCCCTTAATTTTAATATTAAGAGGTCTATCAACGAGAATTTCAATTTTGTACACCACACCCATCTTTTATTTAAATCTTTTTAACAATATACCTGAAAAATATAATTACTACATATTTTGTAGAACATTAAATTCTCTATAAAAAGGTCTGATTGCAAATTTTCGTACAATAATCCGTTTTCATGTAATCATGCCTTGACATGAATCTGTTTTTATGATTTGATTTTTCAAATTGGGAAATTTTGCAACTGATAAACTAATTTGCTATTAAAGAAGAACAATACATATTTATGAAGGAAATTAGACCCTCTACAAAAAAGGTTTTATTTCATTTTTTGTTGAAAAAAGTCTTTCAAAAGTTATTCGAAGTTCAAGTTCGAGTAAAAAATAATTTATCGTTTTTTTTGCTTTAGACAGTATTTTTTTTACTTGATTGATAAATTTGAGATTATATATTAAAAATACAATTTTTTTCAACTAAATTTAAAATTGACAATTTTTTAAAATATAATTTCGCTTTAAAAGGTTTTAATCCATTGAAATAGTTTTACTTAATTAACTAATGCTAAAAATAAAAATACACTGCTCTTTCAATTAAGAATTATTTAATTTTGATATATATTTTTATGTATGAACTTGCCTATTTAATATTTTCTTCCCTTTCCTTCTTGTGGTTTAGAATCTGCAAGTATTTAATTTTCTTCAAAAATATGAATTTTTTATATTTTTTAGGTAGATTGTTCAGAAGATTTGAGTGAAAGATGCGTGTGGTGTAAAAAAATTAAAATTCTCGATGAGAGACCTCTTAATATTAAATATAAGGGCTTAAATTTTGTCGTTAACTTTTTTTATTATTCTAAATAATGTTTTCGGTTTTCTATAAAAAAAAAATAATCGATTTTTTTGGCACATCCTTGTATTAATTACATTTGCTACATTAAATTTCTCTTGTTTAAACAAAAAAATTGATTTTAGTTTAGTTTTCTAACATTTCAAAATGTCCAGAATCTTAAACAAGTAGGGGGAAAGTGGCATGAAACAGCCAGTTTTAAAAAAAGGGATAAATAATATAGAAGGACATAAATAAATCAATTTTTTTTTAAATCTGTAATTGTTCATGCATTTATGTACGTAATGTCATAAAACATTTTTCAAAATTAACGATATTTTTCGACTTCTAATCATTCATAAATAAAATAAAATTTGGCTTTTTCATAACCTATAGGTATTGAAACAGCCAACCCAATTTTTGAAAAAGCCATGTTCTTATTACAAGATTAAAACTGCGCATTAACGAAGATATTATTTAATAATAATCTTAAGCTATAATTTTAGATCTTATATAATTATAAAACGTTTTAAATAACGCAAACTCTCGATAAAATATTGACTTACATAAATTTAAGAAACTGTCAAAAAATTTGACGTTTGAGATCAATCATTGCAAAAACTTAAAAACGTTTTTAGCAAAAATAATGCAATTTCCCTTTTACGCCACAGGATTTATATTCCTAACCATTACAATTTTGCATCGGTACCACTCTTGATTGCTGTTACTACAATTATTATTGCATTTTATGCAATTAAAAGGTGGCTTTTTCATTACACTGCAGTCCGGCTATTTCAAAATATATTCTCTCAAGAAACAAAATCTCGAAAATTACTATGAAATCAAAGATTAGTCTACACAATATATACGTTATTAGAAGGCCTAATATATCTATAAAATTATAGTGTAATCATATTATTATTAGTTTTGTACGTATAGGCGTTAGAAAACAAATAAACTGAACTCAAAACCTTACTTTTTGACGACAAAATCTTCAATACGTCGTATCGGCGCCGTTTATTGACGGTGAACGGTCAAATTTTTGTGGGGGATATCTGGCTAGTGTTGCTATCTTAAAATAATAATACATAAACGATTCGTAAGAAAACTACCGCGTAATTGATAATGGCTTTTTCAAAACTTGGCTGTTTCATGCCACTTTCCCCCTACCCTGTAAAAATTTGGAGAAACACAAAAGATATAAAAATATTAGTAGCTACAATTTGTGTAAAAACAGAACCCAAGGTTCTTTCGAGAATTTTCTATTACAGTGGCGTCGCAATAACGCGAAATCTAATTTAAGTAAGGTTATATTACCAAGTTTCATTCCAGAATTCTCTTGTCCTTCGTATAACAATAAAACATAAAACACATTAATTTAATTATTGGTCAACGCTGGGTCTTTGTTTTATTTGACGTCTAAAATCTAAAAACTTAATTTTTTTAAAAATTGTTGTAAAATATCTTTAAAAATGCATTAATTAATATTTAGAAACAATTAATAAAAACAAATCTGTTTTAAAATGCACACTATAATAATTTTTTTAGAAAAATCCAAGCTAGAACGCCGTTGGAAAACGTGGCATGTTAAACTGACGCCATTACACATAATGGCGGCAATAAAATTTCTAACATAAAATCTGAATAAATTTTTTAAACAATTTACCTTTCTTATTGATTAAAATAAAGTAGTAACCGATCTATTTCTTTTTCACTAACGATTATGTTAATTTTGTACAATTTCTAAAATTAAGAATTTTTGAAAAACATGTGTTAAGGGTTACCGCAAGCCTGTAAGTAATTAATGCGCAATAAATCACTTACCTAATTAATCTCTTTCGATATATTTAAAACGATTAATAGACAATAAACTTCTTGATTGCAAAATTTTGTCTGTAAACTTGGTCACCATCAAGTTCGAAATTGTCCAAAATGGATCACCTATTTGCAAAACACATGCAGCACTAATCAACTCTATACAAACAACAAAATGCAATAAACACTAAATCGCAAATGTTCTTTAACGAAATTGTTTTATCTTAAACGCTTAACAATGATTATTTTGTTATTTGAATGCAAGATGTAAGAGATATTAACTGGAGAACGCGTCGCAAGTCAAAAGAAGAACTGCAAAGCGATCGATGTACTTCAATAAACTGTCTGTGTTGCAGTGATCCATAATTACCGACATAAGCTAACGGTTTGTACTTTAAAAATTTATTTGCTGAAAAAGGGTGTTTTAATTATTTAAACCTTTTTAATCTTCATTATTAAAGTAATTTTAATTATTTTTACACCAAACTTCTAGAAATTACTGATAATTAATTGAGTATTTTATTTTAATGTAAGTAGCACCTTGTGTAGAAGTTTTCGACCGCTTCAGTAGATCAGAAGTGTGAAGTGCTGCCTACGTCAGAAGCCAATGGTGTGTAATTTTGCAATTCGCAATTGGCATGGGTAAGGATTTCAACAATTGTTTTTAGACATAAGTTATTTACATCATTTTTTTGAAAATATTAGACAATTAAATTTAAAAATTCAATATACTTACGAGTTTGTTATATACTTAATAAGCTAAAAATATTTTAAATTCGTTTTATGAAACGTTTTATTTTACTAATTATTTAATTTAATGATATTTATTCAGTCGTTGTGTAGACTACATTGTTATTTGTTCTTTTTCTACTCATTGACACTGTTTCTGACATATTTTTAAGTAATATTACCCTCTCAATTGCTTTCATATTTGTGCAGATAATTACACGAAAAAGGCAATTTAGTTTGTAGGAGATCAAAAAAAAATGTGTTTTGTTTCTCTCAGAATAAAATCATTATTGCTTACAACAGTTTAATTACTTATTTTTATTATTAAATATCGTTTATCCTTTCGGAAAGGAAATAGGGACATCTTCCATGTAAAGTATTATAATGGTAGTAACGGACTTCAAAGAAGATATTTAATCAATGCTTTAATTTGTTAATATGTTTCTCAATTGTTTAAAGCTTCTATATTATATATTTTTTTAATAATGAAAATGCTTCATTTTCAATGAATGTAATAGTTTTAGAACAATCGTTAATTTATTAATTTAAATACGCCTCATTCTGTTTTAACACAAAGACTACCGTATAAAAAAAAAGATGCAGTAAACATAGAAAAAGTATAGATAAATCCCATCCGAATATAATAGAAACATAACATAACATAAATATCTTTAGTAAAAGAAAAAAAAAAAAAAAACAACAATTGAATGTCTTAAAATTAATTTACAAATTAATTGTTACTAGTTTTTGTCGTCTTTATTTCGCAATCAATACTTTATTTAGATCATGTCATTTCGAAACCGTGCAGAAAGAGAAAAGAAAAGGGAAAAAAAGCAAGAAACAAATCTTAATTTTAAGCATTTTTATTTTTATTATATGGCTGATTAAATCTCATTAAGAAGGGGTGTTGTAAGATCCCTAAAATAATGAATCCTGATGGGATTACTTACAAATAAAAGCAAACTTTCCAAAGTCCTTTCGATTTTTGAAGAATTTAAGAGCACAATAAAACATATTATAATTACACGTGATATAAAGTTGGTCTTTAAAAGAAACATGTTATTAGCGGCCTACACATGTCTTTTGGCAATTTGAGAGTGCTACTACGTTGTCGCAAGTATACTAGTAAATACCTAATAATAATTTACAAAGAAAAGGGGCTATAATAGACCTTGTTCAAAGTCTTATTAACCAAATAGAATAAATCGTTTTAAAGCTATCATGCACTCAGCAAAAGTGATGCATTGTTAAGGATCGCCAGTGTGTCGTACGAAAGTGCTCTCCGAAATTTCTTTTCTTCATCGTTTACCGATTTCGGTATATTTTCCGCCAAATTTAATTCACTAATAAATGTCTTTGTTTTACGAATTAATTTTAAACCTGAGTTTTGCGGTCCAGCTTCGAATTCTGTATTCGTACATAGTTTGACATCGAAAGGAAGCATATGATTGAATGGGTGGTACGAATTGCTGCATACAATGACTGGGTAAGTTTTTCTTTTACATTTTTACCTTATTTTGGAAATGGATTCCGAAATATGTGCGCGACGCGTCCAACAACAAACGTAACATTAATATCAATTATAAGAGTGCCTCCTTTAACAGGAATAATTGAAAGTCCGGATATTTCAATCAAAAAGGTGCTGTCAAAAATATAATAAATTTTAGTTACCGTTCGTTGTCATTTAAATACCTTCTTTAAGCGCCACTGATCGGAAATTTCAAAAGTACCTTTTCGTGGGAATTAAATTAATCCCAGATTTGTTCAGAATTAAATGGGCTAAATTTCGACAAAGTGTTTATTTATATTTAATTGTCTTTGGAAATATTTCGGAAATGCAATAAACTTTAGCGTAAAACTTTAATAACTATTTTCCTTATTATATAAAAATTATATACAATTTTCTCGTTATCCAATTAGAAAATAATTGTTAATCAACAATTTGTGTGTGAGTATTACACTTTAGAATTTCTCATTTGATGTAAGAAGAGAAAACTGTTTAGCCCATTTAATACTTATTCGTTTCAGGAATATCCTTTATAGTTCAAATATTAAGTTGTATTTTAAAAAATATAAGAGGCAAAAGATGTCAACATGTGTAATAAGGATATTATTATTAAGTGTGATACTTGTCCTTAGTTTACATTATTTATTAAACAATTCATGTAATATAAGTTCTAGTTTTAAATCGTTTATTCTTAATGTTGACATATTAAAAGGGTAAAAACAATTACGTCCCTGTAAAACCGCCGTTTCACCCCTAAAAATTGAAGCATCTTTATTGTTATAAATTTCAGTATATTTTAAGATGGAATTAAAAGAAATGGGGTTGTGTTTGAGTATTTTACTGAAATTGTACCGAAATTCTGAACCATAGCCTGAAATTTTTATACTTACCCATTTTTTATTCAAATTACAGTCGAACCTTCATAAGTCAAACTTCAATAAGCCAAATTTTTGATAACTCGAATCTGTTTCTCTAGGACTTGTCTATTTCAACGTTAATATTTTTATATCGATAACTCGAATTTATGGTAACTCGAATTCTTTTTAGTTTCTCTTCAACTTTGTCTTATCGAGGTTCGACTGTATATATATTTTGTATTCAGTTTATACCATTTATTTTAATAATATAAAAAATGTGATTTTATAAATAAATAAAATATTATGTACTTTAAGATCGAGTGTCCTTTTATTTATTATTTTGAAAAATTAATTTGTTTATTAATTATTTAATTAAATTTGAAAAATTATAAAAGCATCTAGAAAATCTTTTAACGCTTGATCTATAAAGAAAACATTTCGCAGTGTACTTGAAAATAGCAACTTGAATTAGCTTTTCCGTTTTTGCAATAATTTTTAAAAAATAGGTAAATTCAGAAAATATGTGTACAATTTGGTCAAAGAGCAAACCCAACTAATAGTTCCAAGAAACGGGAACAATGGTATCCCAAAGCAATTGGGGATTTAAAATTGTTTCAATCGTGTGTCACAGGTATACAATTTTTTTTAGTACAACAGGAGAAAACAGTTTTTTGAATTCATTTTGTGATAGTTTTTCAATACGTTCAGATGACAAAATTTTCGGTAGACAAGGATTTACATTGGATGATTCAGTTCTGTTACGCGTAACGTGTTAAAGAAAACGTTGTCAGAGGTTTATTATCGACAATAAGCCCAAGACCTGCTAAAAAAAACAAGCGTTTATCAAGAAAAAACAAAAAAATAAGTGTGTGTTAATTTATCGATAATTAGTTAGCTAACAATAAGGACATTTTCATGTAAGTACCTACAGTTAAAATTCAAATCAACGAGAATAATATTAAAATTAATAATATTAAAAGAAGAATGATCAAAAATAGACAAAAAATCAGGTGTGTATAAATACTTATGTACGCATGTTAGGAGTTATACTTCTTTGGCGTAACTAAATTAAATATAACAACGTGTTATGTTGCGTCCCACTTGCACTTATAGAATTCTTGTATCTTTTCGCTTTCTCCCACTTATTGCAATAATACAAATAAGAACTTTCATGAATGTGTCGTATTTTTTAATTATTCTTTCTCATTTGTATATATTTTATATTCGTATCTTTTTACTCCCTTCCACTCGTTAAAAAATGAAAAGAACTACAGTCGAACCTCGATAAGTCAAAGTCGGAGGAAAACTAAAAATAATTCGAGTTATTAAAAAATTTGAAATAAATACTTTTCGGTGTATATATCATATTTATATTTACCATCCTTTATACAAAATAATTAAAATTTGTAAACAATGATTAATATTATTTATTGTTATTAGGTATTTGGGTAATATGGTTATTTACATCTTATTTATTGTTAGTTTGAAAGTAATCTAAAATTATCTTTGGCTTCATTGATCCAAAATGTTCGGTTACTACAAATTTTTCTAATTTACTCCCGAAACCAGAATATTTCTACTATGTGTATACCGAAACCATTTAATCATAGCTTTCTCTAAGTTGGAAAAAGGACACTCCTTTAGCCTTCTTTTAATTTTCGTTTACACTCCTTGTTGATCGGTACATAATTTTAGAAAAAGTATTTATTTTTTTTAGATTTTCTGTTACACACTGTTATAAACTATAAACAACAAAAAATACATTTGATCGTACTCCTGCTCGACGAATAACGACCAGAACGAAAACAAAAAGGCAAAAATAGACCCTTTTTTTGTAAAAGAAACTGCAAAACCATCTTGAATTTCATAACTGTTCAAAAAGCATTTAAACATAATTTAGTATTTAAATCCAATTGAAGTGCCGATGTCAAAACATCAAATTTTTGTAGTAGGTTTCAACCTTTTTGTCCTATTTTATAATAGCCAATTTGACAAGCAATAACACTGAACAAACCCGTTCTTTAATCCTACCAGTTATTGTACTTTTATAAAAAGTTGTAAAATTTAACTTCGAATTATCGAAATATTTACTAATGGAAACTTGAATTTAGGAAATTGTAAAACGCTTTGACTTACCAAAAAATTCGAGTTAACAAAACTCGAGTTATTGATATAAAAATATTAACGTTGAGATAGGCAAGTCCTAGGAAAAAAGGTTCAAGTTCGAGTTATAAAAAATACGACTTATCGATGTTCCACTTATAGAGGTTCAACTGTATGTTGCATATTTTAATTTAAATGCAACAAATAGCAAGATGTGCGCATTCGAGCTCAAAGTGGCACATTTCCGAGCGAGGGAAGCAAATCAAGCGCGACGCGGAGCGGTTCACTTCATTTTCCCGAGATCGGAATGTGCCACTTTAAGCTCGAATGTGCACACTCGGTTTTAAGCATAGTTCACAATAAGTAATTTACATTCTAAATAATATCAAGTAAAAATTACAAGACTGTATTTAGGAGTGTATTTTAATTTTTAATTTATTGGACTAAATTTAATAAAAATAGACAAATCCAGTGAATACGAGGATATGCACGTGTGCAGACTCGGTTTAAACACGATTCACAACAAATAATCTACTTCCTTAGATAGCTAACTTCGTACTGTCCAATTTTTGTTAGCTGTGCGTACGCAATTTCCGTTGCCTGCTCACATTTTATTCTCAGCGCCCTAAAAGAAGTATAACTTCAAAAAAGATCTTTTATAAATGATTCAAATAATAATGCTATATCCAATTAACATAAAATAGGAAAGATTATAGGAGTGAGAATGAATCATTAAAATGTAAATATATTAGCATTCATTATTAATAATTAACAACAATACATTTACATTTGTCTGTATTGTGCCTCGAAATGTATAGACGTATTTACTTACTTAGTTGGGTATGTAAAAATAATTAGTTATAAAGTTAGAAACTATCAAACTGAGTTGGTCGGTGTATTAAAAAACAAACATCGAAAGGAATTTCTTAACATAGGTCGTTGCTTTTAAAAATTCTTCGGAAACAGTTATACAAATCGAAAAAAGTCAAGTTTCTAAAACTTAAGCTCGGTAGCGAAAAATTTCCTCATTTTAAACACATAAGTAAACAAATATCTAATTTGCGGTAGAAGATTCGTTTTGTCTTTACGTAAAATATAGGATTAAGTAAATCGTTGCAAATATTTGTTCAGCTCACTTCGTTGGGCATTGTTTGACGTTTATGTATTTGATTTAGAATTTTAGATTTAGAGCAGTTAGTTATTAATTAACTCGAGTTGCCATATTTCTATTTACATGACTATATAAGTGGCATACGATGATTTTGTCGCCAGATCTGTGGCGGTTGCTTGCAGCCCCACAGCTTGTGTCTTATCTCTGACTTCTTCGGGTAAGTACTCAATTTTTCTATTTGTTTTCACTAATTTAGGCCGTTGCTGTGTGGTTCTAGAAATATTTGCAAATCCTGTTAACTAAACCTCGAAAAAAAAACTAATAAAACACGTGCGTCACAGAAATCCCACTAATTTTCTTGTTATTACCTTAATTAACATTGAAATACTAATAAGTTAGTAAGGGTTGACTGACTGAAATAATTAAACAAAATTTGTTTGTAATACAGTTCATCCCCATTGCGAAATCCAGTTTACTCATAATCACATGTCTGATTAGCATTAATTATTATGGATTTTTCGCGGAACTTTCTAAAAGCGCGTTTCGAAATTTTTGGTGGAGGGTTCTGTTGTTTTTTTGGGCTATTCGAACAGTTTTTGAATTTTGCAAGTCATTACGCAACTTCACGATATTTGTTGACCGAAAAATCGGAAGCGCTTGTTGTTCGTATCTAAGCGCGTTCAGAAACGCAGTATTATTTTTTTGATTGGTCGTCGTAGCAGCCCAGCTGCTTTAATTAGCAGGCTTTTGACTAAAAATAAAGATATTAAATAAATTTTTAGACCAAATCCTTGTAAATAAATAAATTAAAAAAACTACATCGAAGAATTCCATATTCTTATAAAATTCTGTAAATAGATTTTGCCATGAGTTTTAATTAAAAGGCTGATGAATGTTGTTTTTTTGTGGCATTTAAAAAATTCGGATCATTTTTAATGGTTTTCTCAAAAATCGTCGACGAGCTTCCGGGGCTCTCTTGATTCGAAGTTTTTTTTGTACTAAAACTGTTTTTTAACCGATTATTTAAACGAGGCTATAAACTTTTGATAAAACCCATTGTAATTAGAGTTTGATTTATCGCTATAATGAATTTTGATTATAATAGTTGTTGTTGATTTTGTATGTAATTGAACGAGTTTCAATTTTCGAGCGCTAACGCGCAAAAAGGCACCAAAGATTACAAAAGGATTTACAGTAACTAACACTAATTTTATCTAAATAAATATTGTATTAAGACATATTGCATTACATACAACAATGCCTCTCATATTTTACGCGCAGTTAATTAAATAAAATAAATACTGTCGTGTATCTTAAGATTAACATTTTAAATGCGACCATTGTTTTGTTAAACCAAAAATAAGAATGTTCAACTTATTTGCAGTTTAGATTAACTTTTATCAAAGATAATGGACATGCAAAGTGTTTATCCCAGAAGTGGCCCAAATGAACTTTTTCAAAAATAATACTTCTGAAGTCCTCAAATGACTTCTCTAATTTCAATAAATTAAAATTTTAAATTAAACCCAACATTTTTTACTGCAATAGGATAATTTAAATATAGCGGTTTCTACGAGAATCCGCATTTGTTGATTTATAATGTAAACATAGTTATTAAATTAGTTAACTAATCAAAATTCTCATTTAAAGCGTTCTGTTTGAATTGTTATCGTAATACACAAATTTTTTAAAAATTCATTTAATTCGCATTTGTAATTAATTTAGTGTGTATCTTTGGGATTGTTTAAAGCAGTGGTTGCAAACCTATACGCTATTGCGCCTCTATTAAAAATTTTGAAAAACAATATATGTTATAGATTAGTAAATAGATAATTCTTTGTGCGAAAATAGTGGGTGTCCATTATTCCGAAGTACCAAAAATGACCATTTTAAAAATTAAATTGTATAAAAAATACAATTTATAACCTTCCGCATACTAGGTGACTAATAGTCACATGGTGGGGTTTTCTATACCCCGAAAATAAAATTTACAAAATCGTACTTTATGACAATTAAATAATAAGCAATAAATTTTAATAACCAATAGGTTTAAGTAAAGCACATATCTATTTATGCATTAGAATAGACTTTTATTAAATAAAAAATAAATTAACTTAACTTTTCTGCAACTTATAAACTATTGCGTTTTTCTTAGAAACTAAATTTAAAAAATGACATTATGTCAATTAATACCGAATATTTTAAGAAAATGTTACAAGAATATCATTCTTGCCTCCTTAAAAATTGAAAAACAAATTAATTTCACTGCATTTTAATTTGCATTTAATTAAATAATTTTTATCGATCCCTGACTTGCTTTAAAATAAGATTATCATTCTTCCTCCCTTACTATTGAAAAAATGGTAAATTAGGGTTTTCAATATTCGATATTAAAATTTTAAACAAAATTTTTGATTTGAAAAAAGCGCACCGTAATTTATACTAATATAATAAACACAGATCGATTTAGCGAAAGCAAATGAAACAACGACGCAAATCGGAATGTGCCACTTGAGCTCGAAATATGACACTGTTTACATGATTCACAATAACTTCACAGCAATTTCTTAATAATTTAGATCAATAAATTACACAAAAAATTAATTGATTAATTTTAATCGTTCCCTTTCACTTGCATTAACAATATTATTGTATCTTTTCGCTCCCTTCCACTCATTGCTATGGTAAATACGTTTTTCGAATATAAAATCGATATTACGAATTTAAACTAAAATTTTTGATTTGAAAGAGCGCACCGTAATTTATACTAATATAATAAACACGAAGATGTGCGCATTCGAGCGAAAAGTGGCACATTTCCGAGCGAGGGAAGCAAATGAAGCGCGACGCGGAGCGGCGCGCTTCATTTTCCCGAGATCGGAATGTGCCACTTTGAGCTCGAATGTGCACACTCGGTTTTAAGCATGATTCACAATAACTTCACAGCAATTTCTTAATAATTTAGATCAATAAATTACACAAAAAATTAATTGATTAATTTTAATCGTTCCCTCTCACTTGCATTAACAATATTATCGTATCTTCTCGCTCTCTTCCACTCATTGCTATGGTAAATACGTTTTTCGAATATAAAATCGATATTACGAATTTAAACTAAAATTTTTGATTTGAAAGAGCGCACCGTAATTTATACTAATATAATAAACACGAGGATGTGCGCATTCGAGCGAAAAGTGGCACATTTCCGAGCGAGGGAAGCAAATGAAGCGCGACGCGGAGCGGCGCGCTTCATTTTCCCGAGATCGGAATGTGCCACTTTGAGCTCGAATGTGCACACTCGGTTTTAAGCATGATTCACAATAACTTCACAGCAATTTCTTAATAATTTAGATCAATAAATTACACAAAAAATTAATTGACTAATTTTAATCGTTCCCTCTCACTTGCATTAACAATATTATCGTATCTTCTCGCTCCCTTCCACTCATTGCTATGGTAAATACGTTTTTCGAATATAAAATCGATATTACTAATTTAAAATAAAATTTTTGATTTGAAAGAGCGCACCGTAAATTATACTAATATAATAAACACGAAGATGTGCGCATTCGAGCAAAAAGTGGCACATTTCCGAGCGAGGGATGCAAATGAAAAACGACGCGGAGCGGCGCTATTCATTTTACCGACATCGGAATGTGCCACTTTGAGCTCGAATGTGCACAATCGGTTTTAAGCTCAATTACCAAGCATCCCGTTTTAACAAAAAAAAATTGTTTACATTAGTTATACCCCACCTAGTACACGGAATGTTAAAAAAATTCAAAATTGATATTTTTTTTACCTAATAGGCTGAATATAGGTTTCTAACATATCCAAAGCACAAATAGATCGGTCAAGTCGTTTTTGAGAAAACAATTTTTTTCTAAAATAAAAAAAAATATATTTAAAAACCATAAGGACCGGGGACCTAAAATTTTCCACCATTGTTACTACTACTTAGAGACATCACAGAAAAAAAAATCAGCAAAATATCTTTAAGGGCACTTTTCCATGTTAATCCGGCAATGGCCTTTTAAATTATCGTTGTAGATTTTGATATCAATGTGTTTCCATTGAACCGTTGTAGCAATAACTATATAGCTATCTTAATTTAAAAAAAAAATATTATGTTATGACAGGCGAGGATGCAGGGGCCCGTAGCATTTGCTACTTAGCTAATCCGGCACTGGAAAGACCAAATTTCTGATTTAATGCTTTTAAACAGTTATTTTAGAAAATTTTTTGTTAAACTTTTTGCCCTAGTCCGCGACTTGGCAGGGTGACCCCCACCCGTTTGAAAATAAAACTAAATTGGAATATTACTCGCAAAATAACTTTGAAAAATAATAGTATAAGACAATTTACATAAACATAATAATTAGTGACTCATCTTAACGTTGTACTACGTTAATTCATTTTATGCGATTAACAAAAGATTTTCAAGACAATAATGGGAAATATTCAATTATATCGCAAAAAGTGGAGTGAGGTTATTATGAATTCTTAATCGTTATGTAAGCATCGCTTCTTTTCAATCTTACACGTTTCTAAAGAGTAGTTCTTTTCGTTTCGAAAATGCCATTCTTTTGTGTTGGGCAGGACTAAGAAAACAGATCGGAGCGACTTTTTTTTTGATTGTAAGGAAACACTATTTTTAGCATGGCTTTTGATGATCGATTTTAATAATTTCTCGCAATTTATGTTACCAGTTAACACCGGATTTTTAAACGACCAACTCCATTATTAAAACTAGTCTCAACCAAAGCTGAAATTAATAAAAATACTAAACCCTTTAAGAGCGCGGTTCATCTTGCGGTTAACTTATTACTCAACACTTAAGGGCCTCTCACATTAAATTCCAATCAAAATAATTTTTAGAAAGGTGCGTAATAATTTAGGACACTAAATTAAAAAACAACAATTACCCAATATTTTGATCGGTAATAGATTAAGCAAATTAGAATAGATATTATAATTTCCAATTAGTTTACTACGAAAAGCTTTCATTTTTTTTTCAAAATTAGAAGAAGTAATCTGTGGAAAATAGAAACGTACATATTTTTAAAATGATTTCTCTTCGTATAATTTTATTCTGAAGTTCAATGAAATATGGTCGAAGCGTCAATAGTACAATCGACGAATTCAATATCAAAACCAGATTATTCTGCCGCAAACGAAAAATTCTTGCTATTTGTAACAATGGCCCAGTTAATTAAACGTGACTTTCAATTTATTTACCATCACATTTGGAGGAAGTTTTAACATTGTTTCTACTAATTAAATAATCGCCGTCAAATAGAAAATATAAGGACGAATTATTTAACTTCTGCGCGACTACGAAAAATATTTTTTCTCAGCTTCGCTTAGTTGGCCCCAAAATGACATTTCTCTACTATACACACACTTCGATCTAATTTAAATAGCGATTAATAATGTAAACAATCAATAAGATTCGAAATTATATTTTCGAATGAGTCACGGTTAATGTGTTCCCTTCTTCATTAGTTTTGGATTTTTTGAGAACATTAGTGGAGTTACTTGAGCCTAAAAGCATAATCAGAACTCCTAATGAATATTTTCTACTTTCGAAAAATGACGACAAAATTTTGAAGAACCTTTCGTCAAAGATGAAAAAGAGGGATATGCCCCAAAAAGAGCCGAGAGGTAAACATCGGTTAAATTTGTTGATTTCCTTGAAGTTTACTACTTCAAATCAACATGGACACCCCCATTCTAAATCCTATCAATAATGACGTATCAATAAACAAAGCCGACCAGTTTATGGTGTTTTAATCTGCTGCAGTATACGTGTTGAAAAGTTTAAAAGTAGTCAAACGCTTAGATGTGGTTTTAATATTTTTTGTTTGTTTATCGTTGCACTTTTATTTGTTTTTAATTAATTTAGTGAAATGTATAGGATGTTTTCTAAAAATCGTTACAGTGTTCGTACATCGTTTAAAGTGACTTCCAATTGTTTGTTTTAAATTTTGTATTTATCTGAAGCGCAGCAAGTAAGTTCACATAAGTTTATTTCGGTTATTATCGAAAACTGTTTAAGGCCCGATTGACACTTATTTAAGTCATTTGAACTGATACGCTTTTGTGAGAAGCATTTGTAAAGAGATAACGCCAAAAGGTATTTAAACCACTATTTTATCTTAATGAATTTAATTTGCTTTTAAATTAAAATGCAATCGAAGTTAACTGGGACAAATCCTTCCTGAAAAGAAACGTAGTAGGTTTTTCCGAAGTGTTTTTTTATTTATGAAAAAAAATTAGAATTTTCTTTATAAATGAATTTCCATTTATATTTAATTAATTTGCATTTAGTAACAATTATCCTTCTACCTCGAGTTTCCTGATTTTTTGACTTACTTATGCCTTAATAATTAATTTCCTCATTTTGGCGCATTAATTATTATTAAAGTTTTCCACACCAATAATTAGTTTTTCTCGTAAAAAAATTTCGTAGTGTTATAATTTTCCACGGCATTGTATATTTCTGTTTTACTAATAAACCATAAATTACTATTGTTAAGTGCATATTAGAAAAGTAATTAATCGGCCTTCTTCGTATTAAGTGATTAATTTTTATACATCTGCGTTGAAATGAGGAATTTTTTTAAATTAATTCTGGAAATTAATTTACAGCCCACTTGCTCTAATATATAAATTATTTATTTGTTATACAAGTCAATTTCACAGAAAAAAGAGCGTTTCGCGGTTTTTACTTATTTTTATGGCTCATTAACAATTATTAATCTTTTAAGAGTTAAATATGTAATAAAATAATCCGTTTGCACGGAATAAGATTTATAAAACGAGACTTTGTAATGAAATACTTTGGAGGGCAATCTCAACATGGAAATGCATTAAAAAATGTCATTTAGTTGATTTTGCACTAGTTGCCTTTGAAAGGAACATTTTATGCTCCTTTTTAAGTTATAACAATAACAATGTTTAAATAATTGGATAAATTACCTCTACACAACCTTCTGATACAATGATACAGTAATGAAGTTACTTTTCGTACTTCGATAACAAAACTGTTGACATTGAAATTGTTATTATATATATAAATTTGCGCTTTTTTTTAATTTACATTAATTTTTGTGCTAATTAAAATGATAGACGTGAACAGAGCGAAAAATTTAGAAATCTGATGCCTAATTATTTTGCCCAGATATTTTAGAAAAGGGACTGGGCAATTTGTTGGGAATTCGATACGGTCGTTTTCTGGAAAATTAAAATTGAAGTAATAAGAGAAGTGTCTACTTTAAATGTGGTAAGTTGAACGTATTCTTAAATAAATTGTCGCAAAATTAAGGCTACTCTTATTACATAATCAGTTGAACGTTAATTGTGTAAAACAAGAGTAGCGTTCAGATTTGTTTATAAATAGAGAAAGGGCATAGGAGGAAGAGTATAGTGAAGTAGCCCCCGGGGTATATTTAATCGCCACTTTGGGGACATGTAGGTATTGATAAAATACTAAGAAAATCAAAAAATACTGGAAAATTCAAAAAAAAATATCATATCAAGCAGTAATTAGTTTTGTTAGTATTTCTAAAGATAGATGTAAATTGTTTAACGATTTTCTAATGAATATGTTGATTATTGAATAATTAATTATATAAAAAGTCTTATTGTTTGTTTTTGAATTAATAAAAATAAATAATTCACGATTGAAATTTTTTTACATGTTTTAATGAAATAATTTAAAAAAAAATTACTGAAATTTAAAAAATATTATTTGTAATTATAAAATAATGATCAACAGTTACCAAAAATACTGAAAATTTATAGTAAAAAATAGTTTTTTTTAAGTATGGGGAACCACTACGAATGAATTGAAAAAAAAATATTTTTCACTAGAGAATGAAATCCTATACGACTGTTATTTTGTCTTCAGATAGTCTTTATAAGCCCCTATGACATACTAAAATTTTATTAAGATCTTTTAAGCCGTTTCTGAATAAAATTCGTTTCTTCTATTTTTCAGTTTTTTTTTATTTTCTCGAAAACCCGTTCAGTTAGAGATCCAAAACTTTCAGGATCTTAGTGTTTAATCAGTCCCCCACATATTCCTAAAGTTACGATTAAATATTGCCCGAGAGCAATTTCACTATGCCCTTTTGGTAATTAAACACGTGATATAACGATAAACTCCCATGAGTTTTTGATAATTACTTTATTTCTCTACGTGATTCACTCCACGTTTGCTTCTCACGAATTGTAACAGAGAGCTTTTTGTCTTGAATGAAGGCTTGGTAAAAAATGTTGCAAGTTTTACGTTTGTCAAATTAAGTCGTTTCAGCTGTTTATGTTTACTAAATTTCCCATTGATGAGTATTTTTTTACTATGGAGGTGTTTGTTTTTCGCGTGTGGACTTTAAGTTCCGTTTTAAAACATAGAAATTTTATTGCTATGAATAACTATACACAAAGCTTTTATCGTATTTTGTAAACATAAGTATGATTAACAATTCTTTGTTAGTGTGCTTTTAATATACAAAATATTGATACTTCGAAATCTGTCATCATTTTAGTTCTTCATTTACCTTCAGTTCGTGCTAATTGTTCGTCTTGTAATTACCTGTGAAGATGTCCCAGCAACCAGGTTAGATTTTACTGATTATCAATTTGCAATAATAATGGCAGAAGGTGACTAAGCCTGCGTTGTTTTGATTTATATTTTAATTTGTTCAAACCGAACTTAGAACGATTTAATAAGACAAATAAATTGGAATACGCCGGTCTGTTCTTTAACTATTCAGAAATTAAATAAAAGAGGCTCAATCGAGGTTATTGTTGTCTTGAAACAATTTATTTATAATTTCTAAATTTTGATTATTTTAGTTCAAAATTGATAGGTTAGAAACCTCATGACGTATCTACGCGACATTTATCTAAGTTATTAATTGATTGATTTTAAACAAAGGTTCATCGTCAATCAACGATTTACCTTTAAATTATTCCAATTAAATATAATTATAAACAACCGAGGGTTATTGTGCATATGAATAGTATTATAAACAATTAGATTTCCTATTTGTTTATTTCTCACTTCTTGCAATTTAACGGCGTCCTTGATTATAAAACCAACTTTTATATTTGCCTTTTTTTTCCAATTACTTCGATTGTATATTATAATAATTAACAAATTAAACAGTTATGTGTATCGAAGTGCTTTGAAAGCTCCGCAACTTTTGGTTTCCTATTTTCAGTTTTAACTTGAAAGCTAACGATGTTCAACCCCAACGTGAGTTTATTTAAAGTGCATTGATTTAATAATTAATTAATTGAGTGATTAAACTTGAGCAATGAAATTAAATGTAAAACAATAAGCTTTCAGCTAAAAGAAGTTAACCTTGTGCTATAAACATTCACCCTGCAGTAATCATTAAAAGTATTTGTAAGTGTCAATTTTTTTATAATAATTAGTGAAATCTTATGGTTTGATATTTTTGGCACTCGCTTCGGCTTGAGCAGTTGAAAAAAAACTGATTTGCCAAAGACTTAAAAAATTAAAATGGCTAACTTCAATATTAATTATAGATAATTGGATACAAGATCGCGACATTGATTTTATTGAAAATAAAATTTACACTTCCATTCAACATTCTTGAGTTGTTTGTATCTGTTTTACTCATTTTTTCGTTTTGTACATTAACCTTGCATGGTTATCTTAAGCATTTATTGACCTAGACTTATTTGAATATGAAATATATAAATATAATAACCATAAAATATGTTTTGATTTGCTTTCTTTTATTTTTCATACTAATTTTTGGAATAACAGTTCTCTACTTAATTTTATACCCAAATATTCAGGGCGAAGTCGGAGGAAATTAAGATGATGTTAAACCATAACTTAGCTGCTTTTTCTAAATGCAGACTTCCACCTACCTATATTTTTATTTGCAGTTAGACAACTAAATTTGTATCAATAGTAATTCCAAAGTTTTGAGGTGTTTGCTCTCCTTAATTAAGTTTTTAAATATTTATTTGGTTTTAAAATACATAAACATAGCATATATTTCAATAGTGAGTAACCTCGTTATAATTTTTCTTTGTATTATTAGCATTAAAACAATATAAATATCATCCATTTTTTGGAGACATTTGGCACAATTCTAAAATTTTCAAAGCTTGATCTCGATTTATATTTCAGTCGCAATTATATTATAATTAGTGCACGGTAATTAAAATCAATGAATTTAATTTTGGTCGAAGAATATTCATTAAACAAATAGTGATTAACTTTTACAACGAAGTTATTAGTTTAATCGAATATAAAACGTATTTTAAATGAGTTTTTCCTTTCAAGCAACATTCTAAATGTTGCACGTCCTTTTTAGTTCAAAACTTCTTCATTTCCGCAAAAGTTAAATCTGCATAAATTGTTCCGAAAATAAGATAATATAATACGAACTCCGCTTCCTACGATCTTAAGGTAATTATTTCATAAAGCCATTTCTTCTAACATGAGCGATGACCTGAATGCGAAAATAGTCTTTTTGCTTGGAGTTTTATAAAATAGATATGTCGAAATAATATTGGATAATTTTTGCAGAACTTCCTCTTTCGCACCAGCCCGCTGCCCTCAATAAAAGCTGCCCCACAGCTTCATCTTTAGACATCATTGCCAAAAATACACCCCAATCCGACAGGAACCGTAGAATGGTAGAAGGTGGTCCACCTGAGAAGAATAAAGCAGACTGTGATGTAAAGGAAGAGCGCATTCCAAACGGCTGCGGATCTAAGGATCTTGAGCTTACTGCTTTCGAGCGAAAAGATCGCGGAAAAACTACTGGAGATCTTGAAAAAGGCGTCAGCGAGAAAGCAGATTTTGAAAGTGCCATAGAACTTACTGGTTATGGCAAATTTCACTATCTTCTACTAGCAGTATGCGGCTTCGTCAGCACTTCCGAGGAGATGGACGTCATCTCGATGTCCTTCATCCTCCCCTCGGCACAGTGCGATCTGAATCTGGATACCCATGCAAAGGGATGGCTGAACTCGATCATCTTCATCGGAATGATGGCAGGAGCTTATGTTTGGGGCTCCGTCGCCGATTCTCTGGGACGCAGGAAAGTCTTAATCGCCATTTCCTTCATGAACGCCCTTTGCATCGTGGCTTCCAGCTTCAGCCAGTCCTATGAACTATTCATGCTTTTCCGTTTCTTAAATGGGGCAGCGTAAGTATTCAATTCGTATGGCTCTAACATCATTTCATTTTTTAACTTTTAGATTAGGGGGCAGCGGGCCAGTAATCTGGTCATATTTTGCTGAATTTCAGCCGAAATCAAAACGTGGTTCTATGCTATCATTTATGGCAGCATTTTGGACTTTGGGAAATCTCTTCGTAGCCGGCTTAGCTTGGCTAGTCATTCCATCGGGAATAGGATATACATCTCAGAGTTTCACTTACAATTCTTGGCGAATTTTCCTTCTGATTTGTGCAATACCTTCTTTTGTGGTTGCTGCACTTTTATTCTTCCTGCCAGAAAGTCCCAAGTTCTTGTTATCTCGTGGCAGAACAGAAGAAGCTCTTGAGATCTTTCGAACGATTTACAACGTTAACACAGGAAAAGATAGAGTCGATTATCCAGTTAAACATCTCATCTTAGATGATGTTTTTGCTAAACCTGTTACAGCTACTGATAAGCTCGAAGTTAAAGATAAATACAAGAATATGTTGACGGATATATTGTACAACAGCAAACAACTCTTCATGTCACCAATTCTTAGATTCACCCTTATCTCCATTACAATTAATTTCACCTTTCATATTGGGTAAGGCTTCGATCAAATCGAACACATCCCCAACCTTAACAATATTTTTTTAGATACTACGGGTTAATGATGTGGTTTCCCGAATTATTTAATCGATTCGATGAGTTTGCACGCCAACATCCCGGACAAAGTGCAAGCGTTTGCGAAGTGACGCAATACGTTACAGGATTAGGAAGTCAACAAGGAGGAAAAGTTTGCACTGACAAAATCGAAAGTGCCGTTTTTATGGAATCTCTTATAACTGTTGCTTCAGCTATCCCAAGTAACATTATAGCCGTACTCGGAATGGATCGACTTGGACGCAAATTCTTTTTAGGTAAAACAAACCCTTAAATTACAAGTACAGTCGACCCTCTTTATCCGCGAATTGCGAATTCAGTATGAATACAAAAAAATTGGTGCGTTAGAAGTTATACTTCTTTGGCGGAACTAAATTAAATGTAACCACATATTATGTTGCTTATATTGGTAGACCACTGGTTTCAAAATCATAATTTTTTGTATGGAAAACCGTGTAAATCGAAAACAAAACAAAATATGCAAAATGAATGTAAACAAACTCAATAAATACGAGGATGCGCGCATTCGAGCGAAAAATGGCACATTTCCGAGCGAGGGAAGCAAATGAAGCGCGACGCGGAGCGGCGCGCTTCATTTTCCCGAGATCGGAATGTGCCACTTTTAGCTCGAATGTGCACACTCGGTTTTTAGCATGATTCACAATAATTTAGGGCAATAAATTAGACGAAAAACCAGTTGAATAATTCTAATCATTTCTTCTCAGTCCCGTTGACTCGATTGTCGTATCTTTTCGCTCCCTTCCACTCATTTCTATAGTAAATACATTTTTCGAACATAAAATTAATATGTACTACACTCGATTTACATTTGTTTTCAAAAGAGCGAAAAATAAGTAGACAAATTCAAGAAATACGAGGATGTGCGCATTCGAGGGAAAAGTGGCACATTTCCGAGCGAGGGAGGCAAATGAAGCGCGACGCGGAGCGGCGCGCTTCATTTTCCCGAGATCGGAATGTGCCACTTTGAGCTCGAATGTGCACACTCGGTTTTAAGCATCATTCACAATAATTAATTTACTTTGTTAAAAATTGCTAGCTTTTGAGCGGCGAGGCGAATTTGGACCGTATCCCTCGCAGATATAGGGGGTCGACTGTATTTCAATAACACAAATTCCCATTTGCAGTTAGAAACAAACTCTTGTTTTAGCATAAGTTTTACGCTCATTAATATTAATTTATTTAAAGTTGTTGTTCGATATTAAAATATGTTGTTGCAGTTTTCAGCACGCTAACATCAGGAATTTGTGCGGCTTGTATGTTTTTCGTGTACAACAAACTCCACAATTTGGTAGTTTCTGCCGTATTTAGTGGAGTCATTTCGTGTGGAAATGCTGCATTGGATTGTTTAATTACCGAAATATTTCCAACAAATCTCAGGTATGATTGGAAGGAAAATGTTGGTAATAGGAGTAATTTTTAAAATTTTTCTAGGGCTACTGGTGTAGCTATTTCGATGGTTGCAGCTCGTCTTGGTGGGATAATAGGCAATATCGTAATTGCAACTTTGCTGGACGTTTATTGTCCAGCTCCAACATTTATTGTGGCAGCTTTATTAATAGGAGGCGGTTTGCTATGCCTATTCTTACCAAATACAACAAGAGAACCATTATCATGACGGGTTTTACATATATAATCTCAAACTTCACATAGTATTAATAGTTTTTTTTTTAAAAAACATTCCCATAGAATTAGTTTGTTTCGTTTTTTCATTCATACATTTCTCATAATTAAATTGTAGATATATTATTGTAATAATTTCTTATTAAGAAAGTAGAATATATGTAGTCGATATTTCTTAATAAATTTAAGTTGAAACTGCATATTCCTGTGCATTTTTTAGGAATTTTCAAGTATAACTGAATAAAACAATTTATTCCTTAACATAACAACAATTTGGTAAAATATTCACCATATCAAATGCTTCCACTAAAGCCTTTTTGCCTTTTCAGTCGTAGAATGATGATTATATGTCTTGTATGCATCTTTTCAGGCTATTCTAATTTATTCATAAACATAATAACAATCTGGCTACATGAATTAAAAAACAAAAATTCAAATCAAAATCAAACCATGTATAATCTTTGTAAATCAAATTTACAACGTTACTATTGTTTTAAACTAAATTCGTTCTGGGTATACAAAAGTCAAGAGTAAATTTATCTCTCTTTACCTTGTTTGCATTTAATTAAACGTTTTGATTTATTTTTTAATAAATAAAAGTTGAATTTAATTACGCTAGTGTTTTTTTGTGTTGCGAAGATTGTTTTTTATAATCAATCAATATTGCTTTAATTGATCTCATAATTATGTTTAAGTGATAGGTGGTTTAATAGTTTTCAACCGGATGTTGGATGTCCTAATAAAACTTACTTCAACACTAAAATAATAGAAGTAACGTTGTCCAGTCAAAGCTGTTTCGAGATGAATCCGTTTGCTGTTTTGAGTTTGTGAAAAATCCAAAACACTTGTATAAAGCCCCCTGCCAAAGTCCCATACAGCTCTTGCTTATTTAACTATAAATTTTACATTTTTTTTAATTGGTAACATCACTACTAATTTTTTTCTTTTTAAAGTAATTATGGTAATAAATATAATGTTCAGTTTAGTAAGAGTTGCAAAGTAATCATCACAACATACATTCAAGCTATAATTAAATTTTTTGTAGTTTCATAGAAATAATAGCAAGCACAGGGGCCATAAAATTAATTCTCATTTTCTTTCCAAACTAAATTTTGTTAAAAGGTTGTAAATAAAAAAACAATTTGTTTTAAGAAGTCCTAGTCAACTATTTCTAAAATATATTTCAGGAGTAAATTATTTTAAATGGAGAAAATATCTTATTCAATAAAATAAATTATGAAGCAATTGAACTTTACAGATGAATTTATTATGTAACAAGTTACTAACTCAGAGAAGCTCAAGCAGGAAAATTAGTTGTTTAAAATATTTATAGTATTCGAAGTACTTCAACATTAATTTATCAAAAGAAGACGACGCAATATTCAAAAATATTTGAGAAAACGACTTTAAAGTTTAAGTGTAACAGTATATCTTTATATAACATTTTATAATGCTGGCTAGAATGATGTCTAAGGGACAACAGAACTGTCTATGGAACATAGTGTCTGTGGTTGGCAATTTTTTTTTGGTACATATTAAATAGACATCGTTTTTGTTTTAATGTAATTTTTCTCAAATATTGGGTCCTACATATTGCTTTGCTAAATGTTGAAATAGTGGCCTTCCAGTACTGTAAATATAAATAAAAACTGTGATTCACCTACCTGAGCTTCGCCTTATAAGTGTTCAGTAAAAGGAATTATCTATAAAAATAAACATGTATTTTTTCATTTTAGGAGCTGGTACTAGAGACCCATCCATCTTTATTGAGATAAATTTATAAGTCCACATAAAATACATGAATTATCAATGAATGGTTTATTCATGATACAATTAGAATTTGTGAAATCAATTAATGTGCTACAGCTGTAGTTGCTTTCGCACGTTTGGTGGTTTTTTCAAGAGAATCTTTGGGGGTCTTTTTCTTTTTGCCCTTTTTACTACCTTCAGGCGTACTTTCTCCTTCTGTCAACCACATTTCAATATGACAAGGTGAAGACATATAAGGATTAATTCTGCCATGTGCACGATAGGTACGTCTTCTCAAACATGCAGCTCTATTTACTTGAATGTGTTCAATAACCAGCCTGTCCACATCAAGACCACTGTAATCAGCATTACTCTCTGCATTTCTCAACATTTGTAAAAGAAATTCCGCCGATTTTTTGGGCCACCGTCCTTGAGTAGTGCCCCATTGCTTTGCCTGTGCACATCTTCCAACGCCTCCATTAAACCTTCGGAAAGGCACACATTCCTTGTGATTTACGACGTTTTTAAGGTAGGCTACAGCCCGCTTGAGTGGCATTTTTCTAATAGCATTTGCTGTTTCACATGTATTCTATAAAATATATATACATGTAGTACATAAGTGTGCTGTATTTCAAAATCGTGCATAGCGCTAGGATACAGAAGCTTGGAAAGTAGGACATTTCTTCCACAACCATAGTCAGTATTAGGTTAGGCTTAGGACTAGATAATTAGCCAACATTCATAAAAATTAACCACCAATCACCAAAAAACTTAACACAAATACCACAGTATTAGATGATCATCTATTCATGCAGCACAATTTCATGCGTTTAGCTTTAACACATTAAATATAGATTTATAGAAAATGTAAACTAAAGTGCTTCTTTAGCTGGATAGTAGTATAGAAATCAAATAAACAGCGAACAAGTAACCAAACAACGTCAAATTAGAACTTAAAATGCTCTACATAAATACAAAATAAAGCAATACAAAGCGACATATTCAGAATAGAGCTATTAGTTGTTAAAAGGAAAAAGCGATAACTATTTCTCTTTGAGAATGCAATATATAAGAGAAAAGATAGGTTATATCTTACAAAAATTATAAATAAATCCTACCTTAAAATGAACTCGTAAATTCGATCCTCTGGCTTTACAGGATTTCGCTGCAATTTCTGGTTCTCGGGAATAACGGCCCATCTTAGAAACCCTGCGAATTGTTGTAAAAATATATAGTACCGTCAAAACATACCAAGAGTAAGAAAAACAAAAAATAACACATCCAACACATAAAGATTATTACAGATTAACAGAGGCAAAGTATTATTATTAAAAAAATATAAAAATGGTTTTAATAATAAAGGATTAAAATTATTTACCACTATATTCACTTAGACGTCACTTCAATAAAAGAACGCGTTGTTATCCGTCACTCAGGTTGTGTAACATAAGTGGTACCAACTGAAATAATAGATATATGTTAAAAATCACTGTGCCTCTGTTTTTGAAGAAACTTAACAATAATTCGAATATAAGTTGTAAATTATATAATTTAGTGTTAAACGATATGAGATTTATTTCACAAAACATTAATAAATGTGTCATACTATTATTTAAAAGTCTTTATGAAGTTAACAACTAATTCCATAGTTGCAAAAAAGTACTTGGCCATTCTTTTTCGAATCGTTATCAAACGAGAAATTAGGAGATCATGGTTTTTAAAGTCTTACAAAAAGTTGTGGGTAATATTTTAACAAAGATAATCCGCACAAAAGGAATACTTTTTGATTTTCATTTCTATAATTTTAGATAAATCGCATGTTAAGAAGATAGTAAATCAAAAAACAAAAATTGATTTTATGCCCCAGATGTTAAACAAATAATTACAAGAAGTAATAGTATGATTAAAAGCTCGCTGATAGAATAGTACCTATATTATATATTTATATCAAATTTAATTTTAAAAAGTGCTACATATGCCATCTAGGAACTTACTTATGTACTACAAAATATAATAACACTTTTCTAAGACAGTTTGAATTTATTATTTAAATATACATATTTTGCAGAATATTATAAGGGTAATACAAAATATTATTAAAATAATTAGGTCTAAGCTAATTTAGTTTTAATGTATTTCATACTTAGAACTGGCTTCATCTACAAGTTCTTATACAAATGGAAAGTATGAAATACATTGAAATTTAATTATTTATGAATGAATTACCTTCACAGTATTTTGTAGCACTTTGTTAATGTTCCAAAGCGGAATTATAATTATTGTAATAATTAAAATGGACTAGGAAAATTGTTATTTTATTTTAAATACAGGAGAGTGTGTATATATGAAATACTCTAATAAAATTTAAAAAAAGCACATAATACCTTTTACCACCATATTGGAGACATTTTAATGAATTTATTACGTTTTATAATAACTTATTGTAGTTTTGAAACCCAAAGTAAATCGGTATTTTATGATTAATGTTTCTTAAACATGTCCACCTTTGGTCATAATAGCTGCAACGTTATATGTAAGTTAAAAGCATAAAATGCATTAAAACTAAATTATCTGTGGTACAATTACTCTCATAGTCTTTTATAGCACTTTTATAAAGTTAAATAGAAAATATATAAATAATAAATTAGTTAAAACTAACTTAAATAATTGTCATTTCATTTTAAAGTGTAGCTGTATGTTTATAGAATACACATGTATGCATCTCCTTTAGTAATAAGTATAAAATGTATTGACATAACTGGAAGTTTTTAATGAGTTAATTATAGGTATATTCTTGTATAATGTTTGTGATACATTTCAAATTAATAAATTTTTATCGCACAAGAAATATAATAAGATATACATAAGGGAATAAATTCCTTTACCATTAAAAGTCTTTAAAAGTGCATAATAATTTCATAGATATTAAAAATGACCCGAAAAACTAAATACAAACCAAAAAGTCCTTAAAAAACACATAAATAAACTCTGTAAACTTCCGAAATTCTAATAATCTAAAGTAGATGGCACACGTGGTATCATCTTCAATATTAATACCTATACTACCATATGGACAAAAACATGTTTTGTAACTTGAACAAATTTCTATTAATCACGTGATAAATAATTCTTACAATAATTATTTATTAAGAAATTGTTATGGTGTGTGTGCAGAAGTTATATTAAAAAGTTTAGTGCTCCACGTTAATAACTAATAGTCTACAAATAGGTTATAATAGCAACCGGGAATTACAAATTTTAAACTTAAAATAAAAATGGATAGTACAAAGAAGACAATAAATCCAGATCTATTAAAGGAAAGACAAAAATGTACGTTTCGTGTTTTGGAGCTTACACATTTACTGGATGGTGGTCCCGATAAAACAGAAGATCGAAAGCAAAGGGGTAAAATCATTAATATTTTACAAGATCATCAAAATAATTAGGCCATATATTAAAAATAGAAGAAGTAGAACGTTCTAACCATCATTCCACTTTCTTTATTTAATAAAATGTTTGTAATTTGTATTAGTATATCTGTATCTTATATTTTTGCATATGATATTTATATAATAAATTTATGCTTTACTTGACCTGTTTTATCTCAATATACATAATTTGTTTAAATTACTAATACATTGGAATTGTTTTATATATTAATACTTAAATTACAAATTTGCAACACATCTCTAAATCTTAAATTTTGATGTAACATTAATATTCGATAAGTCTGTGTGTCTTGTAAAACTTAAGATCTATTTTTTTAGAACAATTTTTTCTGAATGACCCTGAGTTAAACTACAAGGTTCCACCTGAATATTTAAGCCATAAAGAAAAATATGAAGAAGCTGTTCGAAAAACTTGTCTTATTTTTAAAAAAGTACAAGAACTACAAGAACAGGGAAAAGCTGGCATGGATAATTTTAGGTGAGCATTGATTAATTAATGTTTGTTGATCTGAAATAAATCCTACACACTATGACTTGTATATTTCAGATTAATCCATGTACTTTGACCAATGATAAATGATTTGGATATATTTATGATAAATAAGGTTCTCAGATTTTAACAATTACTATGTTTTTATAATTTATTCAGATTTGCTTATTCGTTTATTGACCTATAAATAAGAAATTATTTTTAAAATACAGTCAGTCAGACGAATAAGTACTGATACTTAACCCATTAATAAATGACCCCAAAACTGAATAAAAACATATTTGTAAAATTTTTGTACAAGTCTGTTATAACGATGCTATTAAAACCATCTATAGAATTTTTTTTAAATCAAAAATACCATAGAAATCGCATATCAAATATACATTGAAATAGGGAGGTAGACTTTTGTAACATTGTTCAGATCTGAAATAAAGTTCCTTATCATAATCTTTTCATGGGTAACATAAGATATTTATAATAACAAAATTCCGCACGTTTATTCTGAATCATTATATCTAAACGGTAAATTAAATTAGTAATGAAGCCCTTACTAAATGACCTCACTCTCTTTTAAGAATATATGGAGTTGATGCTGTGCTGCTATTTACTGGAAAATTAAAATGTATTTTTATCGAAATTCTTTAGATTTAGGCCATATTGCATACAACCTTTTATTGTTTAGATTGGTGTCAAGTATTACCTGGTTAAGTCTCGGTACCTATTCGGCTGACACCCTGTATAAAATTTTATTATTAGCTTTTAATTGACTTTCTTAAATTTTTATTATTTTTTTAGAGAAATACTTGGTGGTCAGTTAGGGTCTGCTATTTTAAAAGATGGAAACCCCTTGGTTCTACATTATGTTATGTTTATTCCAACTGTTATGGGCCAAGGAACCTACGAACAACAAGCTGAATGGATTCAAAGAGCTTGGAGCTGTGAAATGATTGGAACTTATGCACAGGTTAATTTAATATTAAATATTTTTCACACTTCTTTAATTTGTTTTTTTTCTTAGACTGAATTGGGACATGGAACATTTATTAGAGGATTAGAAACTACTGCTACATATGATTCCAAAACCGAAGAATTTATACTTAATAGTCCCACATTAACATCCTTTAAATGGTGGCCTGGTGGCTGTAAGTTAATTTCAAGTTGAATGATTAAATAATGCATTATTAAATAATTTATAGTGGGTCACACAGCAAATTATGCTATAGTTGTTGCACAACTCTACACACAAAATAAGTGTCACGGAATTCATCCCTTTATTGTTCAACTTAGGGATGAAGAAACACACATTCCTCTCCCTGGTATCAAAATTGGAGAAATTGGTTGTAAATTAGGCATGAATGCAACTAATAACGGATATTTAGGATTTGATAATGTTAGAATACCTAGAAAAAATATGCTTATGAAGAATAACAAAGTTTTAAAGGTAAACATTAATTATATAATGTGGAATATGCATATTCATAAATAAAATTTGCTTAGGATGGCACATATGTGGAGTCTCCTAGTAGTAAATTAACATATGGTACTATGATGTTTGTAAGAGTGGTTTTAGTACAAGATGCAGCCGATTATTTAAAAAAAGCTGTAACAATTGCAGTTAGATATAGTTGTGTTCGAAGACAATCTCAACTAAAAGCAAAGTGCGTTCAATTAAAAATTTATAAACTATATAACATTATCGTTTATTATACTTTCAGTGAACCAGAAGCACAAATAATTGATTACATAACTCAACAATATAAATTATTTCCACATATTTCTTCATATTTTGCATTCCGTTACTGTGCTACTTGGATTTGGGACATGTATAACAATGTCAGCTCTGAATTAGAAGCTGGACAATTGGATCAGTTACCAGAGGTATAACCAGTCCATTTCATCAATATAGTTTTTTATACGTTCTCAATTTTGTAGCTCCATGCTATTGCTTGTTGTTTGAAAGCTGTAAGTACAGCTGATGCTGCTATGGGTGTCGAAATGTGCCGTCTTGCTTGTGGTGGTCATGGATATATGACTTGCGCTAACTTTTCTGCAACCTATGGTTTGGTAACTGCTATGTGTACTTATGAAGGAGAAAATACCGTACTTCTATTACAAACAGCAAGATTTCTTATGAAAGCATGGCAAAGTCTTAGAGAAAACCAAAAAATGACACCTACTGTGAAATATCTTGAAAATGCAAAAATTTCTAAGAAATTTGCTAAAACTAATGCATGGATTATTGAAGCAATTCAAAAAGTAGCTGCTGGGTAAATATTGTACATTATTAAGCAACTTTATTTTTGAATCAATTTATAAATTAGAAGCCGTGTATGTAGTTATTTATATAGCTAGTACTCATTTTCAAGTATTAAGTATTTTTATTGAGCCTGTCGTACGAATAAGTACTGGAACTTAACCCACTTAAAAAATGACCCTAGACTGAACAAAAACATACCCTAAGTCAAGTGGACTTATGTGTAATATTTTTGAGTTATGGTATTGTAAACTTCAATTTAAAAATTTATAATAATATTTTATTATTTAGATTATTTCGGAAATTTTTGTTCAAATTTATTATAACGCCTTATGTAGATTTTTTTTCTAATATATAAAATAGGCATAGAAATAGGGGTGATAGGATTGACAACCTGTATATTACAACAAGACAATATATAATCCCAAAATTTTTTGTTACAGTAAAATTGAATTAGCTTGGAATCATATGAACGATAGAATTCAGAAAGGCGTTTGCTCCGAGGATGCTTGGAATCAAACTTCAATTGAATTGGCTGCTGCTGCAGATGCCCATTGTAGGGCTTTTATTGTTGAAACTTACGCGAAAATGATGGAGAAAATTGAAGCTACAGTTTCAAATGAATTAAAAACTGTTTTAATTCAACTCAGGGATTTATATGGAGTTCATACAGCTTTAAAACTAACTGGTGATTTATTGAGGGTATGAATTATTATTATTTTTAATTTAGTAAATGTTCAGTACAGTTTCTCCTTTAAGTTCACTAATATAATGGGTAAAGATATTGAACAACTGCAGTTGTGGTTGGAGGAATTACTAGCCCTAATTAGACCAAATGCTGCTGGCATTGTGGATGGCTTTGATATATCGGATGAGGTACTATCATCTGTTTTGGGGGCTTATGATGGAAATGTATACGAAAGATTGTTTAAAGAAGCTTCTAAAAGTCCTTTAAACAACGAACCTGTCAACAAATCGTTTCATTTATATTTAAAACCATTTTTAAAAGCAAATTTATAACGCAGTTTATGGTATTTAGTTTTCTTATTGAGATTATAAACGGCATTATAGAAACATCACAAATTAGATTATTTTGTATTTATGATGTGAATATTAATTTTATGCGGTGTCTAGTATTCCTTTTTAAAGAGATTATTGCAATTTATAAGTAAATAGTTTTATGATATAAATTATAATTAATGAAATCTGAAACATTCCTATTACATAAAACCGTCTTCCATAAAATATTGCTATTGATACAATTTGTTAAAAGTTTTTAGCTATTCCATGTAACGTGCTCTAGCTTTTGTTATTGTTATATTGGAGATATCCAATAAATAATAGAATATGTGGTACTAGTTTTTTTTATCTTTCAAATAGACCTAAAATTAAAGGTAATTTATCTAAGCTAATTTTGCGGTCGTGTCGGATGGAGCAGATACGAAGTGATGAAAAAATCTGCAGTTTTGTCTTTAATATGGGAGGAGGGCAAAGGTGGGTGATTTGTCCTTTTGTATTTACAAATTGTTGATAACAATAAGTTGTCAATGAAAAAAATTACGAGGCACCAAATAAAGGTGGATGATTATGTTTTGAAAAACACTCATTTCTAATCGACCCATAACTTTTTACGCTTAAGCTTTACAAACAATTCGTATCTCCGTTACTTGCGAACAAATTTTGATGAACTTTGCAGATTCGGAATCACCGAACTTTTTGGCTTCGGATAGTGCTCTTCTTAGGAGCTTCTACTACACTACTTGAACGTGTTCGAGGTTCAGAAATGGGACATCTGTCCTTAAAAACAAATTACTATCAAATGAAAGAATTTTATTGTTGAAAGTAATATATCGTTCTATTTATAATTAAATTTTTAATATTATATGTTATCAGAATTTAGAGCGATATTCTGAAGAGGTACTGTGATTGCGGACGAACTGACCGTTGTTCCATTTAAACTCCCTGATTGACTTCCGCTAACTGAATTCGAAGATTTACCGCAGGACAATTTACATGTCCTCGACCTTTGTATTTTTGAAGTACATAAATATATGGATCCAACACAAAATACGTGCACAATAATAAATCGGCTATTTTTCCAAATATTTTATAAAAATGCGAATCTCGATAAAACTGTGCTAAAGGAATTGATATCTAAAAAATGTTAATTAAACAAACCATGATGGAATATTTAACTACAAATTATACCATCTGCGGCATCCAACAAACAGTAAAAATTATACATACAGTTGCCATAAGTTTAGCAAACGATATTTCTTCGGGAGTAGCATATTTTTTTGTCATCGGTGATCTACTGCATCGCCTTACTATTATTCTTTGCGATCCTCCTATTTTCCATAGTTCATAAATAATCGAAACGTTGCAAAAAACAATTCCAAAACTTATTGTACTACCTAAGAAGTTGAAAAAAAAATATGTGTACATAAATAATACATGAAGACCTTGCGTGGCATAAAAGTGCTGAAGCTGTGGAGGCCCGTCAAGGTTTATTCAAAATTATCATTCTCAAAAAGCCTTTAGACACTATGGCAAAAAAATGATAATGATGAAACTCTATAATATCTATCAAAAATATCTTCCTGGCTTTAATTAATAAAAATATGTAAAGGCCTTTGGTTTCACTAAAATGAGACTCAGCATATTACTCACCAAAAAGAAGAAAAATATATGCATATATAATATCTTTTAATTCATTTGCTTCTCGGTATCTACTGCATTTTCCATCATTATAAAATATACCAAATCCAATGAAGGGCATATACGTTAACCCAACGGCGGAAATCCACAAAATGAAGATACATCTTTTAACAGTTTGATGAGTAACAATCTTAAAATTAAATAATTAAAACTTTTTGTAGTAGTATAGCATTCTTTCTATATTTAAACTATGTAACTATTTGTTCTAAGAACACGTTATAAAAATTAACGTAGTAAATAAATCATTTTAAACTGTATCTCATAAAACATAAAACAGGTTAAAAAGGTATTTTCCTGTTTCATTGTACAAATAAAATTGAATCTTGTTGCTAAAATAGTTAATTTTTTTTGTAACACATCTGAAAATAATCCAAAATATTATGCGTCAAGCTGTAACTCAAAGTAAACAAAATTTTAGTTATTTTAAAAAGAACGTGACTTGCTTTGAGTAGTCTCATCGTTTTTAAATTTTGATTAATTTGTGAATATAAGCAACAATCTAAGTATTTGATTAAAAGAAATTTGCACTTACCCTTTGATAAACGAATGGTCTCGTTAAAGCAAGCCATCGTTCAACAGCCATAACAAGAGCAACGCACCCCGAACCAATTCCAAAAGCTCGAAGACATACAAAAAGTACGCATTGCCAGTACACGGGAATGATATTATGTTTTTTAAAATTTACAAGTAATAACATGCCACACTGTGCCACTAAATCATTGCTGGCTAAACATCTTAACATTAACACGTGCTTACTATTTCTAGTTTTAGAAGATTTGTATAAAATCCACAAAGCTAGACAATTAGCTGCAGCTCCAACAAGCAGAGCAATGGTAACAATAATCTGGACTACCATTTGGACACCTGAAGAAGAATTATCCATAAGAAAAATTAAATCTTTGGATACTTTTTAATACTTCGGCGCGAATATTTTTATTGTTTGTTTATGTAAAAATCTGTTATTATGTATGGCATAACGTGGTCACTATTGCGAATACTAAATAGTTTCCAACTAAGGTGAACACCAAACATCAAAACGATTGTTGTTGTTAAGAACGATACTGTCCTACTGGACCTCAATATTTCTTCCAACCATTTTATTTCTCGGATATGTTTACATTATGGTGCTTTATTACATCCTGTCTTTTATATGCAGATTTATGTGTCATTCATTAATTATTACCTGTATGGCAATCAAAATCTTTAGTAATGAGGTACCTTACTCCTCGATATTGGCTCTTCGTTTGATTTATATGACGTTCGTGAAGATATTCTTCAATGCTATCTACATCTTTTATATTAATATGGATGTAATATCTAAATGCACTACTTGGGTACCAAACAATTTTAAATCGAAATCTTTGATTCATTGAACTTATTTGTTTTGATTTTTAACATCGTGATTATAAATAAAGCGCAAACGCCATTGGCGGATTAATATCGAAAAGTGCCCTTGAAGGTATTTAGCTGATTTTTTTCTGTGATGGATCTTAGCACTAGTAACAAATGTGGAAAATTTGAAGTGTTCGGCCCTTATGTTTTTTTAATAAAAAAATATTCTTTATTTTTAGAATGAAAGTGTTTTGAGTGTGATTGAAAAGTTATAATGACCGTTCAAATTCAATTTTGAAAAAACTTTTTAACCGTTTCACCAAATTAAATATGAGCACACAAAGGGACGAAACAATTGCAAAGAAGATTTACTTGGTAACAGGTTTAAGAATAGACTTAATACTAATTATAATAAAATTTTCTTGTTTTGCTTATGTCCATAGTCCAGCAATGTCGTTCTTGAGCTAATAATTCAGTGAGATGATGGTTGTCTCTTGACGAAACGTATCACTAAAACACCCTCAAACTCGGTACTGCTATAGCACCAATTCAGTTCCATATCCTACAAAATCTTACAAATTGTTCCATGTGGTTAATATTTAGTAATTGGAGATATTTATGGATAATTTACGACACATCAGTAAGTATAACATTGTAAGTTTAAGCATAAATTTAGTCTGGTTTGTTTTAGTTTATATCGGTTGATGAAACCCGATTTGACTGTTGCAAATACTTAGTCACTCCTAAAGAGTTGTTACAGTACAAGAACATGTGCAAATTAATATCTTACTCATCACAGATATCTTGTAGCAGGATTGCTTTGTGAAATCTACGGCTACGATTGGAACGTTTGAAAAACCAATAAAGATGCAAAAGTATCCTGGAAGATTGAACTACCCAACAACAAAAATGTCTTCGAAAAAGCTGAAACTACTTGTATGCAAATTAATAAGGGACATCTCTATGCTGGATGTGGTGATAATAAAATCTGTATCATTAGTATTGAGACTGGGAGCATATTAAGAACTTTGGCAGGGCTTTAGGGTTACATTCATAGTATATTTACTTTGTAAGTATTAGGACTTATGTTATATCTAAACTAATTGCAAAATTTTAGAAGCAATGAACTTGTGTCAGGTGGTGAACAAATTCTATAATAAAACATATAACAACCCAACTGGGCTGGTAAAAAATAATTTAAGTTATTCTTGTCATTTAAATGTGTTATTTACTGCATTTCAAATTAAAAATCTATTAGTATGGAATGTGCAAACTAAGCTCCTTCCATAAAAAAGTAATACAGTCGTTATTAAACTTAAAGATGTGTCTTAAAGAAATGAACTGTATTGAACGGCTTTTTTTTCGGTAAGTACAAGAAGTAGAATTAGTTTTAATACATTAACAATTACTTATTTTTAGTAAATTGAAACAATAAAATATACAAAACTATTATTAAAACACACTTTTTAAAATAAATCAGAATCTGGCCAGCAATACATAAAAAGCACAACTAAGCCATCAAAATAAGTTTGATTACTTTAATTTGTTGCATCTTTTTATTTTTTATAATTTCGCCATATGATATAAATCACAGTTCACTTTAGATTCGGGGTTGCAATTTTAATTTGAAGGGACATTATTTTAAATACGTATACTTGTTTCCAAGCTCTACAAGAAACTGATTCATATTTTAAAACTCAAATATATTTTAAAGTTACACAAAAGCTGATCAATACCATATCAGTTAACTTACCTGTTATCACTAAAAGGCCTTCGGTATTTTATTTTATTTTAAGTTAAATTAAATATGATCAACTTTAAGTCATAGATAAAAATTTGTCAACTCTTATCTAACGTGGCTTTGTATTTCGAAAATTAATAGTTAATTAATGTCAAGAAATTAGACCGTCGATGAAAACGACGGAGAAGTGCCTTCTTCTACAAGAAAGCTGAATTGTTTTCCATCCATCCGACCTGCAATTGGATAAATAATTTATGTACACTATAAATACAGTTAAATGTTTAAATATTTTATGTAAAATTAAATCGCAAAATATCAAAATGAATGATTTGTCTTTTTAACCAAAAATTCAACTAGATTTTTGAACCAATTGGAATAAGAATATAAAATTGCAAAAGTAACGTAAAATACTATTTTTTTAGAAACTTAAATGCAAATTAAAACAACACAAATGCAGATAAATTGTTAAGTTATTACATTTTTATAGAACTACTCATATCAGTATTAATAACATAAAACGTATGTATATAAAACATATATATGTATATCAAATTGGGAAATCTCGATTTTAAATGAAATTTAAATTTAAAAACCGCAAAAGAAATGTATTTTGATTTTAGGCCACACTGTATATACGCATCTTTCAATGTAAAAAGAGATTTAAAATTTACTAGAAATTAAAGAATTTCTTGCTATAAAGATTTGATTAAAATTGTACATTCTATCTCTTTTGGTACCTCTTAGTCTATCTTCTGCACCGTGTAGACCCAGATGGTTTGAGTTTACTCTAGCATAAATTCTTCATGAGCTCAGTAGCCTACTTACAATGCATCTAAACCATCAAAACAACTGTAAAATTGTGCAAATTGCTGAGCAAAGGTGTACCAAAAAAAGAAATAAAAATTAGGTAGTAAATAAAGTCCTTTTAAGGGCGTATGTTCAAGTTCGCCAGGATAACATATTTCCTTAATTAAAGACCTTCTACGTGCGACAGCTTTCACATTTCTCAAGAGCGCCATAAACTGCAGAGCCAATCTCCTCGGTCCTCTAGTTACGTCGCATTCCCCAACCCGTTCAACAAGTTACCATGCCGGAGTGCTACTCCTAGTAAAATGCTTGTCGAGGCCAGCGAAGAACTGCGGACCATCGCGAGTTCGGTGTATGGGTTGTGATTTTGTGGGAAATAATAAGGTAATTACAGGAAAATAGGTGCGAGGTTTACTGTTGAAAAACCGAAGGATTTACGAAGGACAAGCCTAAATCACTGTGTATGTAGACCTATATTTTTGTTAAAAATTATTCAAGCATATTGATAGACGCTCGGTGCACTGGTGCAAGGTTCTAGTGAACTCTAAATACGTATCCACTTGCGAGGGATTCCGTTATTGTATGTAGTTCTGAATACCATCGAATACCGTCAAGTTGATTTAAATAATTACGGGTTATTACGGTATAAAACACATCGAAAGCTATTCGATTTCTAGTTTAAACAACATCGTTTTAATGATGTTAAATTACCCATGGTAGTTCAATAAGGTATGTGTACTAATTCATGTTTTCCTAGTTTTCAAGATGCCCCAGGTCTTTCGGTTTCTTCTACAAGCAAAACTTTTACAATTCCTTCGATTTTATTCTAAACCATTTGATTTAAATATTGGATTATTATTATTTTTTTCTTTTTAGATGTATTATAAATAACAATTTTATCATGTCTGATTCAAATCCAAAATCTAAAGTTTTTCAAAATGATGGAACGGATTTTGTGTCTGTTGTATCGGTGGGATCGGAGGACTCGTTTCAAACCAGAGATAACTCAGAAAGGCGCGATTGCAAAAAGGAAAATAATGGGGGCTACGTAACTGTTCTTAAAATTGGTGACACCAATCAGCCTAAGGAGATAATCGAAGAGGTACTTGTTTATCGGCTTCCTGGAGAACGACTCGGATTTGGCTTGAAATTCGAAGGAGGGACGAAAGCTGCAGAGTTTGTTAAACGATTATTTATTCAATCTTGCGCCCCGGATAGTCCGGCCTCCATGGTACATTGTTCTTGGGGAAAATTATCAGAAGGGGATGAAGTTCTTAAGATTGATCATCTCCCTGTAACGAGTATGACTAGAATCGATTGTGTTAGATGTTTAAAGGATTCCAATGTTGTGATTAAATTATTGGTACGGCACTTCACCGATAGTTCAGCACGTTACAATAATTTTAATCATTCCGCAACAGAAGATGCCCCCCTTGTCATAAGTGCTGAAAAGAAACAGACTCCTGCACAGCCTCCCCCAGTACCTCCTCGAAAAATATCTAGAAAAATGTTAAAAGAATTAAATTCGTGCGTTAACAATAATTTTTCTAAAGAGACCGAGCATAATGAAGTCGTGTTGAATGCCAATAGAAATGGACGATTTCAATCTCCTCGAAGCAGTGGAAGATTGACGAGACAATCCCCCGATGTATCGAGACGTCGGGGCTTCTCTGATAACAATTCGGGACCTCCAGAAGCTGAGTTATACCTTGATTTACTTTCGCAAGAGTCCGGATGCAATTTAAGTGAATCTGACGACACAGGAAGCTCCATTTCCACCATCATTGATCGTTCCAGTTCATTTCCTACTACCACCAACTCCAGTTTTGCTGGTAGCTTACCTTCAACCCCCACATCAATCCAGAAACAATTAGACGTATGTAATATTTTAAACCCTTTCGATAACGACGAAACTGATGCCATACCTTGTGATAAATATTTATTTGCAAAGCTCGCTTTATCTCAACATTGTTCTGAAATAGCAGACGTGTGTAAATTAAAAAATGACGACGACGAAAAGTGTAATAACAAAGAGAATGAAGAAAGCAGTCCTTTACAGCCGCCAAATAATTTTCAAGATGCTCCCTTAAGTTATGGCGATGAAGACGTAGGGGTGGTAGAAGCTTCTTTAAAGTTATCCCTTAAAAGAATGAAATATTGTACTGGCATAGAAAAGGGAGACGAAAACGGTAATTGTTGGAAGAGTTTTAATTTAGAAATGAAAAAGAAAGAAGGCTTTGTTGAAAATATAAACGAAGAAGTCCTTCCGAGGCTTGTCAATTTTGTTCCAAAATCTGAAAATGAAAGTAAATTAATTCAAGATAGTGTAAAGATATTTTTAGAGAACGAAGTTAATTTTTATCATGTCTTGGGGATTGGTGATGGCCAAAGTGGTGGAATAAAGGATTATGAGGATGGTTTAACAGATGCTGCAAGAAATGATTTTTATAATTCTGGACTTTTTAATCTTTCTTGGAGCCTATCGTCACAGCTGGCAACAATAGGAGAGGACGATGAAGAAGCATGCCAAGATATTTTGCTACAAAAGTAAACAATTATAAATTTTAAGGGTGTTGTTGATTTTAATTTTGATTTACTTACAGAGCTTCAGCTCCCATTGTGATCATAGAAAATGCAGATACTGATAAAAATGGTACTACGAGGGTGCCCATTATCAAACAGACTGATGTCCCAGATGGGTCTAGCAATCACACTTCTGTTGTGGGTGAGTTATTATTTCAATTTTTAAAATTTATATTAATGGTTGATAATTTAAATAATTTTTAAAATATAATAACAAAAATGATGAGAATTAAATATTTTGTATAAATAGTAAGAGTGGCTTACTATCAATTAGTGCTCAATGAAGTGTGCTTGTTTCATTTCACTTACGTTTACACCTTATATATAAAAATCAATTTGTTTATAATATAATTGCAAATCACTTAAAAATAAAAAAATTCCACTTTGTGTAAGTAAATTAAAAATCATTACCAAAGAGGGGCCTTTCAATTACCATTAAGAATGACCGCAGATTTAGATGAAAAGGAAATGAATGCAAATAATTGATTAAAAGAATGAAGTAGATCGGTTTCGGTACTGGTTGATGCTGAGGACCATAGCACGATACTTCATAGTGGATGCCCTTGACTTTACGTCCAGTGACCCGATGCTAGCCACTGCCCCCCTCAATTCAATACTTGAACAGTTTATTTACGACCATCGATGTCATTGATATTTTGCAATTTTTCCTTCAAGAAGTCCATGTTTAATAAATGGACTTAAATTTTTAAGCGTAATGCTGCTCCTTTTTAAAGATAACTCTTCGGTTTTCTAGGACAGCACAATTGGGGGCTTTTAAAAAATGCAAATCAGATTTCGAAATAATCAAAACAACTGCAATTTCTGCCTGTAAGTTACAAGGAACAAGCTTCCTACTTCTTATCCACGTAAGCGCGTTTCAAAGAACCAGAGCCAGTTGCATTCTCTTGTACTACAAGAGTTAGAAGACTGAAAGGCTTCTGTTAGACGACCTTACAAAAAGAGATAAAAATTAATCCTTTGTTATATCTTAACGGGCAGTTTTTTTGCGAATACTGACGACGACGATTTTTGTGTTGACTTTTACTAGAAAAGTTTTATCGCAATTGTGAACGTTTGCCATCTAACTTTTTCAAATTCCGGAAAATCCAGTTTTGTCCAAATATTATGGATTTAATGTTTCAGTGCAACGTATCGTAGTTTTAATTTAATGAAAGGTATGAAGCGTTCTTTTTTATTCGTGGAATGGTTTTTTTTTAAATAAACGCCATTTCCGAAGTGCATAACAATGGAAAGCATTATTACAGGTGCGTTTTTAACATTATTTATTAACACAATCGTTGTCGATATTAAAGAGCGGACTTCGTAAATAAAATAAGATGTTACAAAAATTTTAAAAGAACCGAGTTTTGTATGAACTTCTCATAAATAAATAATTTGGAAAAAGAAGTACATCAAAATATTTGAATTTAAAAATAGTGTGTTATTTTGATATAAACGCTTAATTTTTTTACAGATGAGGAAGTCGAAGAAGATTTAGAAGCCGAAAATAATTCGAGTACATACGATTATGATTCTTCTAATGGTGGGTATTAATTATAGTTATATTAAAAGAAAATATACTAACCTGTGGTAAAAATTAGATTCCTTCAAAGCTATGGAATCGCCTCCTAGTTCATCGCGTCAACCCCCTGATGGAGACGAATTTCCCGATTTCCACGAAGCTACACCAGCCATAAAAATAGAAAATGTAGCTAAAGATTCTTCGCTCCTATGGAAGAATACTTCTCGTCTATGGAAAACTGATTCGATTTTATATAAAGACCAACAAAGTTCGTGTAGTGTTCGAGATAAAATAGCGATTTTTTCAAACATAACGTCTTCTTCGAACGCATTAATTACCACAAGGAAAAATTATAAAAGTAGTGACGATATTCTGTTAGCCGTGGAAACCGAAGAAAATAAAAAATCGAACCAATGTAAATCACACGAGAGTACGCTAACAAAAGCTCCTGATAACAGTACAATAAATTCCTTAAGGGCTTCGTATTTAGAAGAAGAGTTTAAGGATGTGTCTTTGGAAAAACCTCGGCTTCATACCAGATCTCAGAGTCTTATGGACATCAGCAGTACGGGAAACTACTACAAAAAAGATCGGTGGAGTTTACTCGTCGAACAAAGACAAAGGACTTTATCGAAATTAAAGGGATTAATTATTCCGGAACGTATCGCAGAAGTCGATTCTGTTGCCGTTGTAGACTTGCCTGAAATAAGAAGTAATGATGTTCCTTCTATTGTTAATAATGAACCTGTTTTGCCATTACCTCAGACTGAAACTATAAAATTGAATGCCTCACAGCCACAAATTCTTTGTGCTACATTGCCGCTTTCATGGACTTGTGATAATCCAACCAGCGTGCCGAAGTACTCGCCAGCATTCAAAAGGAAAAGTCTACAGATCCACAGCACTTTTTCGTCTCCTAAAATTGAAAACGATTCTCATAAACCTACAACACAAGAATTCGAATTAGATTCAAAGTTAATGGGAAATCTGTATCTTTCAGACCCTCCTAAATCGCTTGAAAGTATTACGTCTCCCACTCAATCAGATTTAAGTTTTGAATATTTAAATAACACCATGGATAACAGAACTGTGAGTCAAGAATCTTTGCTCAAATCTTCTCACTACGATTCCAAGACTAAGGAGAATGATAAATTCGAAAACGAGAGCGACAACGATTCAGCAGTCAGTTCTTGTCAGTCCAGTTATATTTTTAGAGTATCTCCACAAATGTCACCCACTAATAGTAGCGAATCAGAAGCTTATAGATCTCATTTAGACATCCAAGTTGATAACCAGAATCATCGATTTTTGAAAGCTCAAAGTGTCGAAGCCATTAACAGAAAAAATATTTTAGCTTCTGCAAAATGCAGAAGCGGAAAGGATAGAAAGATTGGATCTCCTCTTATACAGAGGCGAACAGAGAAGGAAAAGGAAGAGAGTAATTGTCTTAAAAACCACGAAGAGTTGAAACAAGAAGATCTTGAAAAAGTAATAAGTAGTAAACTAGAACCCAAGAAAACACAGCAAAAAGTTACTTCGCCTTTTCAAAATGTAAATAATAGTGTAGTTACAAAACAAAAATTAACTGTAGAAAATCATATACCAAAATCTTTGCTAGTTAAAAATGCTGATAAAGATCTTCTCTCAAATAATGTGAAAGGTTTGAGGAAAAGCTTCGAACAGTTAGTACAAGTTCCAAATGATTTAGATAAGAAAATTGTTACAAAACAAACATCTCATTTCAACCCAACCAAAGTACGGGTATATAATATTTCATATATTTTAATACATTCTTATTAACTCTTTTTTAGCCAGCAAAGTCATCCAACACTTCCAGAAAGATTAGTCAGCCAACATCACTAGAAATAATATTAAAACCAGAAATACCTGGAGGAAGTGTTGGGATAACTCTTGCTGGAGGAGCGGATTACGAATCGAAAGAAGTTTTAGTAAGATCACTCCAATTTTGTAGTCTTAGAAAGCAAAATTAATTACGAGTCTTGTAGGTCCACAAAATTAGAGCAAACAGTTCAGCTTATCGGGATGGAAGATTAGAAAAAGGAGACGAAATCCTCTCGATTAATAATAAAAGTGTCGTGGGATTAACTCATAGAGAATTAGTTTCACTCTTAAAAGTAGCAAATAAATTCTTAATTAATTTAAATCAATTTACAATAAATATTATTATTTTAGGAACCTTTGCCACAAGTCACTTTGGTCATCTCTAAGGCGAAACAATCTTCTTTAGAATCCAGTAAAACAACAACAGAACCCCTTGCAGTAATAATTAAAAATGGTATTTAAAAAAGAGACAATTATGTATTAAAATTAATGAAGGCTTTACAGATGTCCCCATAGCATCAACTAAGACAAAAACAACAGTAACACTCATAAAAGAAGTAACAGGTTTGGGATTAAGTTTGGAAGGCGGACAAGATTCTCCCATAGGAAACGTGCCTTTGTTAATTAAAAAAATATTTAAAGGTAACCCAATTATTGATTAGCTTAAATTAGTTTATAATTTTCTTTTAATGGTTTTTGTAGGGGGCCCAGCTGAGAAATGTGGGAAATTGGAAGTGGGTGATGAATTAGCTTCTGTAAATGGAATCGATGTTTCGTTCATGTCTAGATTTGAAGCTTGGAATGTCTTGAAGAAATTACCTGAAGGCATTCCTATTTCACTGACCGTTAAGAGATAATAAAGAAGCGAGTTGGAGTGAGAAAATATTATATTAATTGCATTATGTTTAAACTTGAGAAAAGTGTACCTAAAAATCTTTTTAAATAATTTATATTTAATTATTTGCGTGTTGATGCTTATTTTTATGTTATTTTTATTTTTTTATGATAGCAATAATTAATATTGTTGTATTGATTTTTTTATAAGATTCCAGTTAAAAGTAAAATATTATCGAGATATTATTGAAAACTTACTTCTTTTTTTTAAATAATAGACATTTAAACTGTATTTATTTTCGAACACATTTAGAAAATAATGAAACAATAGTAACACTTCAGTCAAGTACACACCATTATAATTTTATGGAAATACCCATGATTTGTTAGTCTTTGGCTAATGCAATATAAATAACAAAGTAAAAGTGCATTCATAACAACTAAACTAATTTCTTCTGTAAATTAATGAAATACAACTCTAATTGCAATTTAATGTCATAATAAGTTATAAATAAAATTTAAAACATTTGGTGTTGTATATCATTCAGCGCTACTTAAATTTTTTTATAAAATTTTAAAACAATAAAATTTTGAAAAATCTAAAAATAAGATCTATTTTACTAATCTTGCGCTGTTATTATTTAATATACTTGACTAAAAATGTTGTTATTAGTTTATAATAGTACGTTGATAAAACTCTTTAAACAAAAAATCGAAAGTAACTTTTTAAAGTTTTTGCAAATTAAACAAAGATCAATTTTCTCTATAATTTAGGAATATTAAAAAATAATTTCTAATTGACTAGAATTTAAAAGTTTTAAATAGAAATTAGTGCATTAAAATCACAGACCGAATTATAATAATTATTTCTGAATAACCTAATTTAAACCTATTCGTAATTAATCCTAAAGACTAGAATATAATTCTATAAGAATAACAGCCATACTATCTAGTAAGTTTTAATTATTGGATTCCTCTGAATTTTAAGAAAAATTAAGCCGCCAAGTCCTGTAGTCTATTTTATGTTAGTGCCTATTTTTAAATAACTATATTTATCGCCAAATATTGTACTGTTGTAATTCGTTTTTATTTTGTGAGCAATCCAATAATTTCTTAGTTTAACATTAAAATTGGATAATTTTCTAATGGCAGGATCGAAAAATTAACTATCGAGAAGCTCGTTTGGTATTACAACAACGAACAATTAGAATCTTATTATTATAATCTTATACACCTAGTAGTGACATTCTCTATTACAATTATAAGCGTATGATATGCTTTATTTAAGAAGTATTCCAATACTTCTACCGTTTAAAACAATATGTAATTAAATTAGATATGTGAAAATGGACTAAATAATTATGTTAACAAATAGTAAAAAGAAAACCGCAACTGAAAACGTACTAGGGTTCGCTATTTATTGAATAACTTCGATTGGAAAGCAAATTGTTTGAATTAGTAAAACGAATGAGTTTGGAATATCTGCACTACAATTATTTTCTGCCAGTGGATTGCATTCTATATCTAATACACATAGAAGTTATTAATTAATTTAACACGGAATACACACATTTAGAATTCAAAGTGAGATTTTTATTGGTGGTGGTAGTTTTTGTATTGAAGTGATCTAATTGAAACTGTTTGTTTTGGTTTAAAAAAGAACAATTTGTTGTAGATGAAAACTTTGCGATGTTTTATAAAATTGTAATTGAGAATATGTTACATTTGTTGGAATAAATAATAGGACTTGTAGGCTGTTAAGCAAGTCGTAGCTTTGGATTTATCCACTATAAGTTTCGCATCAATTATAAAACTGATGTAGAACCTTCTAAATTTAATAAGTGTAATTTAGCATAATTATGGAATAATTTTATCATGGGGAAATGGTTTAAAATATGTTGTTTTGCATGCCTCCTTTAACTATTGACACACTACAATAACTTCAGTCTATTCTAAGATATGAACTACATCAAATTGTAAACACTGATAACTTGAATATAATATTATAAATGTTTGAAAGACTCATGACTACGTTAATGCCCGAAGGAGGAGTTACAAATCAGGAAAGAGGACGAGTGGTGAAAATATACTAGCCAAAGCAAAAAAGTTATACTGGAGTTAAAATGGAATTGTCTTGAAAAAGACAGATTGTTTTTAAATAAACGTAAGCCAAGAAAAAAATCGATAGAAGAAATGTAAATAAACCACTAGAAAAAAGATAAACATAAACCCATATTAAAGGGAATGTTTCTAGGTTGAAGAGTAGGTAGTTTCTTGTGTAGAAAGGGTAACTTTGGGTGTTTTGGTTCTTCGCGCAATGTTCATGAGTCTTTCAAACATCTATAGTTCTTTAACAAACATCGAGATTGCTTGAAAAATCCATCGAGACTACGCAGCACACTTAGAAATCTATATGGGCTCAACCATATATAGACTCTAAGAGGTTATCTGCTAATTAACACTTAGAACAACAATAAGATCTTTAAAGTGATTATTTGTATATGTATATTTCTTGGAAGTGACATGATAATTAAGGTACTGACATACCTTGGAAATGCAAACGGAAATTATTCTTAATAAATAAATACCTGCTATCAGCTCTAAATTACTTATATCCTAATTAGTTATTATGTTTTATAGAGTAACATTTAGATACATTTAGAAACATGAAATCTAGAATTATTTAACTTTATTCTCTATTGCACAAGTATAATACTCAACCCGATGTACGGCTTATAATAGTAACATTAATTTGGATTGTTTCAAATAGTAGTCAATAAAAGAGGTTATGCTCACTTTTGAAAGTGTTTAAATTGCTATATGACACTAACAAAACAACATATTCTAAACCCATTGTTAGATGCGTTCAAGTTCAAAGGTACACCAATTAATTAATCCCTGAGATATCCTATTTGTAAGCTAAACAGCAATTTCTACAATTTTATGAACATTTATAAAATCGAAACATTAAAACATCTACCTAAATTTATAACATTCATAAAGCGTTGTTGATTCCTGAATAAAACCGATATTACAAATATGGGGTAAGCATTTGGAAATAAATTAGAAGAAGTCAGAGTGTGCGATTTTAATGTTGTGTTTCCAATTTATCGTTAACAATCTCCGATCTACTGAGTTTGCCATAGATGTCATTCATTTCTTCTCCTAATAATAGTTGGGGAAATAATTTAGTAAAGACGGGGCGCGTTTTGAAGGAAAAACAAACAGCAACAATCAAAGTACTATAGCATAATGCTTGCATTTAATTATTGCTGAATGCTGAAACTTTTTATTATTCCATAATATGCCAAGCTAAGTAAAATAAATGCAAACGGTGCCTAAGTTCTACTCAGTTTATAAATTCAAGCGATTCGTTTTTCGTTCTTGTAAGATAAATTTAAAAAAAATTTATACAAAAATACTTAACGTTTGATTTTTTTATCACAAGCGAAAAATAGAAAAATTTTCCCTTTGAAAATATCTCTTAAAATACTAGCTGGATTTATTGTTTTAATTAAAAGTAGAGAAATTAGGTGTTTGGATTAATAACCGCTCGTAAGTCAATCTTTTCGTTTATCACGTTCAAAAAGAACTGCGAAATCGTTTAAAAAAATAAATAAAAACTACCTGAGCGTCATTCCCATACAAAGCATATGATCTCTACGATCACCCCAGCCTCCGTTACCTTTCCTCAATTTAATTTTTTTAAGAAGTGTGGTATATGTTAAAGTAAGATATTCAGGGTATAGATGGCGTCTAGCCGATTTAAGAACTTGTTGGACTTTTGATATAACAGCTGTTGACTCGCAGTTCTTTTTCTTGTGATGAACCCCACTTGAAAAGAACAGATTAGAGATTGCCTTAATTTCATGATCGTTTTTACCATTCTCCGATGTGGAAGACTCGCGGACCACGAACAACCATAGCGTGAAGTTTCTGTTTTAAACAATTCTGGGAAACGTGTTGCAGAGACCAATCCCAATTGTAATCATCGTACTTGCAAAAGAATTCTACGCAACGAACCATTTCCACCCGAAAAATTAACTATCGAGAAGCTCGTTTGGTATTACAACAACGAACAATTAGAATCTTATTATTATAATCTTATACACCTAGTAGTGACATTCTCTATTACAATTATAAGCGTATGATATGCTTTATTTAAGAAGTATTCCAATACTTCTACCGTTTAAAACAATATGTAATTAAATTAGATATGTGAAAATGGACTAAATAATTATGTTAACAAATAGTAAAAAGAAAACCGCAACTGAAAACGTACTAGGGTTCGCTATTTATTGAATAACTTCGATTGGAAAGCAAATTGTTTGAATTAGTAAAACGAATGAGTTTGGAATATCTGCACTACAATTATTTTCTGCCAGTGGATTGCATTCTATATCTAATACACATAGAAGTTATTAATTAATTTAACACGGAATACACACATTTAGAATTCAAAGTGAGATTTTTATTGGTGGTGGTAGTTTTTGTATTGAAGTGATCTAATTGAAACTGTTTGTTTTGGTTTAAAAAAGAACAATTTGTTGTAGATGAAAACTTTGCGATGTTTTATAAAATTGTAATTGAGAATATGTTACATTTGTTGGAATAAATAATAGGACTTGTAGGCTGTTAAGCAAGTCGTAGCTTTGGATTTATCCACTATAAGTTTCGCATCAATTATAAAACTGATGTAGAACCTTCTAAATTTAATAAGTGTAATTTAGCATAATTATGGAATAATTTTATCATGGGGAAATGGTTTAAAATATGTTGTTTTGCATGCCTCCTTTAACTATTGACACACTACAATAACTTCAGTCTATTCTAAGATATGAACTACATCAAATTGTAAACACTGATAACTTGAATATAATATTATAAATGTTTGAAAGACTCATGACTACGTTAATGCCCGAAGGAGGAGTTACAAATCAGGAAAGAGGACGAGTGGTGAAAATATACTAGCCAAAGCAAAAAAGTTATACTGGAGTTAAAATGGAATTGTCTTGAAAAAGACAGATTGTTTTTAAATAAACGTAAGCCAAGAAAAAAATCGATAGAAGAAATGTAAATAAACCACTAGAAAAAAGATAAACATAAACCCATATTAAAGGGAATGTTTCTAGGTTGAAGAGTAGGTAGTTTCTTGTGTAGAAAGGGTAACTTTGGGTGTTTTGGTTCTTCGCGCAATGTTCATGAGTCTTTCAAACATCTATAGTTCTTTAACAAACATCGAGATTGCTTGAAAAATCCATTGAGACTACGCAGCACACTTAGAAATCTATATGGGCTCAACCATATATAGACTCTAAGAGGTTATCTGCTAATTAACACTTAGAACAACAATAAGATCTTTAAAGTGATTATTTGTATATGTATATTTCTTGGAAGTGACATGATAATTAAGGTACTGACATACCTTGGAAATGCAAACGGAAATTATTCTTAATAAATAAATACCTGCTATCAGCTCTAAATTACTTATATCCTAATTAGTTATTATGTTTTATAGAGTAACATTTAGATACATTTAGAAACATGAAATCTAGAATTATTTAACTTTATTCTCTATTGCACAAGTATAATACTCAACCCGATGTACGGCTTATAATAGTAACATTAATTTGGATTGTTTCAAATAGTAGTCAATAAAAGAGGTTATGCTCACTTTTGAAAGTGTTTAAATTGCTATATGACACTAACAAAACAACATATTCTAAACCCATTGTTAGATGCGTTCAAGTTCAAAGGTACACCAATTAATTAATCCCTGAGATATCCTATTTGTAAGCTAAACAGCAATTTCTACAATTTTATGAACATTTATAAAATCGAAACATTAAAACATCTACCTAAATTTATAACATTCATAAAGCGTTGTTGATTCCTGAATAAAACCGATATTACAAATATGGGGTAAGCATTTGGAAATAAATTAGAAGAAGTCAGAGTGTGCGATTTTAATGTTGTGTTTCCAATTTATCGTTAACAATCTCCGATCTACTGAGTTTGCCATAGATGTCATTCATTTCTTCTCCTAATAATAGTTGGGGAAATAATTTAGTAAAGACGGGGCGCGTTTTGAAGGAAAAACAAACAGCAACAATCAAAGTACTATAGCATAATGCTTGCATTTAATTATTGCTGAATGCTGAAACTTTTTATTATTCCATAATATGCCAAGCTAAGTAAAATAAATGCAAACGGTGCCTAAGTTCTACTCAGTTTATAAATTCAAGCGATTCGTTTTTCGTTCTTGTAAGATAAATTTAAAAAAAATTTATACAAAAATACTTAACGTTTGATTTTTTTATCACAAGCGAAAAATAGAAAAATTTTCCCTTTGAAAATATCTCTTAAAATACTAGCTGGATTTATTGTTTTAATTAAAAGTAGAGAAATTAGGTGTTTGGATTAATAACCGCTCGTAAGTCAATCTTTTCGTTTATCACGTTCAAAAAGAACTGCGAAATCGTTTAAAAATAAATAAAACTACCTGAGCGTCATTCCCATACAAAGCATATGATCTCTACGATCACCCCAGCCTCCGTTACCTTTCCTCAATTTAATTTTTTTAAGAAGTGTGGTATATGTTAAAGTAAGATATTCAGGGTATAGATGGCGTCTAGCCGATTTAAGAACTTGTTGGACTTTTGATATAACAGCTGTTGACTCGCAGTTCTTTTTCTTGTGATGAACCCCACTTGAAAAGAACAGATTAGAGATTGCCTTAATTTCATGATCGTTTTTACCATTCTCCGATGTGGAAGACTCGCGGACCACGAACAACCATAGCGTGAAGTTTCTGTTTTAAACAATTCTGGGAAACGTGTTGCAGAGACCAATCCCAATTGTAATCATCGTACTTGCAAAAGAATTCTACGCAACGAACCATTTCCACCCAGGTGGTGCGATTAAAGGCCATCCCCATATTATGTTTACTACTTATCCATGGTGTTATCTCAACCTGAAAGAAACTATGTTAATAACGGAAATTGTATCAAAATGTTATGTTTGCTAAAAATTGAGAATAATGGCTGCTCGCCGATTGTTTAAAAACAATTCATTACTGCAGCTTCATGCAACGTTAGTTCCATAATAATCGCTTTAAATCTGGAAATGAAATTAAAGCTGAACGTATGGATTATAGTTGCAATAATGCGATAAAGGATAATAGCTAAATCTGAGGCCGTTATCTGTTTAAATACCATGCAGTAATGTGAAGTGGTCCAGAATAATAACGCCTCCAATAATCACACATCACACATGTGCAGCTCTCAAAGGACGTCATGATTCTAGTTCAGAAAGCAAATACTAATTAAGCCACTACTTAAAATACACTCATCAAATCTACATACTGTAAAACAAAATATGATAAAATAAATTTACGAAGTAATCAACTTTACTAATATTTCTTGAAGGCAAGCAAAGCTACCTTCTGTGAGTGCTGATACAGGAGGGTAATACTTGAAAAGTCCACGATGGTTGCACTGAGTTAAAATGGAATTGTCTTGAAAAAGACAGATTGTTTTAAATAAACGTAAGCCAAGAAAAAATCGATAGAAGAAATGTAAATAAACCACTAGAAAAAAGATAAACATAAACCCATATTAAAGGGAATGTTTCTAGGTTGAAGAGTAGGTAGTTTCTTGTGTAGAAAGGGTAACTTTGGGTGTTTTGGTTCTTCGCGCAATGTTCATGAGTCTTTCAAACATCTATAGTTCTTTAACAAACATCGAGATTGCTTGAAAAATCCATTGAGACTACGCAGCACACTTAGAAATCTATATGGGCTCAACCATATATAGACTCTAAGAGGTTATCTGCTAATTAACACTTAGAACAACAATAAGATCTTTAAAGTGATTATTTGTATATGTATATTTTTTGGGAAGTGACATGATAATTAAGGTACTGACATACCTTGGAAATGCAAACGGAAATTATTCTTAATAAATAAATACCTGCTATCAGCTCTAAATTACTTATATCCTAATTAGTTATTATGTTTTATAGAGTAACATTTAGATACATTTAGAAACATGAAATCTAGAATTATTTAACTTTATTCTCTATTGCACAAGTATAATACTCAACCCGATGTACGGCTTATAATAGTAACATTAATTTGGATTGTTTCAAATAGTAGTCAATAAAAGAGGTTATGCTCACTTTTGAAAGTGTTTAAATTGCTATATGACACTAACAAAACAACATATTCTAAACCCATTGTTAGATGCGTTCAAGTTCAAAGGTACACCAATTAATTAATCCCTGAGATATCCTATTTGTAAGCTAAACAGCAATTTCTACAATTTTATGAACATTTATAAAATCGAAACATTAAAACATCTACCTAAATTTATAACATTCATAAAGCGTTGTTGATTCCCTGAATAAAACCGATATTACAAATATGGGGTAAGCATTTGGAAATAAATTAGAAGAAGTCAGAGTGTGCGATTTTAATGTTGTGTTTCCAATTTATCGTTAACAATCTCCGATCTACTGAGTTTGCCATAGATGTCATTCATTTCTTCTCCTAATAATAGTTGGGGAAATAATTTAGTAAAGACGGGGCGCGTTTTGAAGGAAAAACAAACAGCAACAATCAAAGTACTATAGCATAATGCTTGCATTTAATTATTGCTGAATGCTGAAACTTTTTATTATTCCATAATATGCCAAGCTAAGTAAAATAAATGCAAACGGTGCCTAAGTTCTACTCAGTTTATAAATTCAAGCGATTCGTTTTTCGTTCTTGTAAGATAAATTTAAAAAAAATTTATACAAAAATACTTAACGTTTGATTTTTTTATCACAAGCGAAAAATAGAAAAATTTTCCCTTTGAAAATATCTCTTAAAATACTAGCTGGATTTATTGTTTTAATTAAAAGTAGAGAAATTAGGTGTTTGGATTAATAACCGCTCGTAAGTCAATCTTTTCGTTTATCACGTTCAAAAAGAACTGCGAAATCGTTTAAAAAAATAAATAAAAACTACCTGAGCGTCATTCCCATACAAAGCATATGATCTCTACGATCACCCCAGCCTCCGTTACCTTTCCTCAATTTAATTTTTTTAAGAAGTGTGGTATATGTTAAAGTAAGATATTCAGGGTATAGATGGCGTCTAGCCGATTTAAGAACTTGTTGGACTTTTGATATAACAGCTGTTGACTCGCAGTTCTTTTTCTTGTGATGAACCCCACTTGAAAAGAACAGATTAGAGATTGCCTTAATTTCATGATCGTTTTTACCATTCTCCGATGTGGAAGACTCGCGGACCACGAACAACCATAGCGTGAAGTTTCTGTTTTAAACAATTCTGGGAAACGTGTTGCAGAGACCAATCCCAATTGTAATCATCGTACTTGCAAAAGAATTCTACGCAACGAACCATTTCCACCCAGGTGGTGCGATTAAAGGCCATCCCCATATTATGTTTACTACTTATCCATGGTGTTATCTCAACCTGAAAGAAACTATGTTAATAACGGAAATTGTATCAAAATGTTATGTTTGCTAAAAATTGAGAATAATGGCTGCTCGCCGATTGTTTAAAAACAATTCATTACTGCAGCTTCATGCAACGTTAGTTCCATAATAATCGCTTTAAATCTGGAAATGAAATTAAAGCTGAACGTATGGATTATAGTTGCAATAATGCGATAAAGGATAATAGCTAAATCTGAGGCCGTTATCTGTTTAAATACCATGCAGTAATGTGAAGTGGTCCAGAATAATAACGCCTCCAATAATCACACATCACACATGTGCAGCTCTCAAAGGACGTCATGATTCTAGTTCAGAAAGCAAATACTAATTAAGCCACTACTTAAAATACACTCATCAAATCTACATACTGTAAAACAAAATATGATAAAATAAATTTACGAAGTAATCAACTTTTACTAATATTTCTTGAAGGCAAGCAAAGCTACCTTCTGTGAGTGCTGATACAGGGAGGGTAATACTTGAAAAGTCCACGATGGTTGCACTTGACCTGCGTTAACAATAGACTGTTGTTTGATGGCACGTAAAGCCTCTTTCTGTAATGCATTATTCGAATTGTCACACACTTGTAACACCATTCAATACATACATATGAATAGAGAGAGAGAGAGTGTGTTATATCATGTGTCCATTTTCAATGTCTTCCCGAAGAAAGCCGTAACAAAATTATAAGAGGTACATTGCAAAATGGACATATGATACATGTCAATTGCTCTACATCTAAGCACTTCTTCCTTAATTTTGATGACTAACCAAATCTGGTTGAGTTAGATTCAAGTTTAATAAGTATAAAAAATAAAAAACTTACCTTCTTTGCATCTCCATAGTAATTATAAGTTTTTAAATAGGTTCCTAAAGATAAAACATTACAATGTTTACAGTGATCTTTGCATGTGCGTTCCATTAACTTCAGTACATGGATAAAATCCTCAGCTACGTAATGGTCTTCTTCTAAAAAAACAACTAAGCCGGAATGGTTTCTGGTAATTTCTAACTGATTAAAAACTCTATTTGCTTTCCACCACCAATGATGTTTTGTTTGAGTAAATTTGGCTTCTCGATAGTGACCATATAAATCGGGAAAAAGCGCATTGTTACATTTCCTAATTAGAGCTCTGCAAAAGATATTTCAGGTATTAAACTAAAAAGAAAAAAATCAAAATTTACTCACTGTTCTCGTTTAATATCACGAGGACAATCCCAAGGATCTTCCCCGGGAAATTCCTTGGGATGTGTCTGTATGGAATAGGGATAAAAGATTTGAATTACTTTACAAAAATCCACACTCTGAACTAATGTGTTAATGTCTTCATCGTAATAATCGTGGGAAAAAACTATAAGGGTCTGGGAGATATCACGAGCTTGTGCTAAACTTATAATTAGATGCCTTAAGTATGTAATTCTATCGTGTACCTAAAAAGAAAACACATATTATCAAATAACAAACTAAATGAAAATGGGTACCTGTATAACAATAACAACTGAATCGTTTTGTAAGGGGCCAAATATATCTTCGTTGTAAACGGTCTGTAACTGATTGTAGTGAGCGATATTTTTTCGGATTTCTGATATGTTTAATGGAATTTTGTAATTTGCTAAATTTGAGGCGGCACTACCATTCGAATTTAATGTCTGAGAGACGTTGCGGGGTTTTGGCGTTAAAAATTTATGTAATACTGAAGGAATCATACTAAGAATAGCTGCATTAGAATAATTAACTTCTTGGTTGGATTCTGAAGAGTTTCGAAAACTTAGGAAGTTTAGTTGGAGCCATAAAAACATTACTATGAATAGGATTAGCCCGGTTCTAAGCCAAGTATTTCCTCGACGACGACCCAGTAGGCTGCGCCCACCACTCATGGTCTTACATGTCAGCAAGACTCTAGAATTTATAAAAAAAAATTATTAATTCATCCTACAATCATATTATCAAAAAAAAAAAATGGGGACAAGAAATAAAATATTAATATCGTCCTTTCCCTGAAATAATGTGAACATTTAAACATTTGCGCTAAAGAAATTTATATATAGTAGAAACTCGGTTATCCGGACTAATTATTGTTGCAGCTCATTCGGATAATCGAAAATTCGGTTAATTGAATGTATAGAAAAAAAACGAATTTTAGATATATATAATGTGACCATACTTTTTGTTTTGAATGGGATTGTAATCCGTTTTCAGATCATTTGTCCCGTTGTCCCCAAGCAATCATTCGGGACGCCGAAATGTCCCGTTTTCAACAAATTGTCAATTACGATACTGAATATTAAGAAATCCTAAGAAGAATTTCATTCTTGCCCCCTTATTTAAATACAACTTAATTTCACGGCAATTTCTTAATGAAAATAGTAAAAAATTATGAAAAATAAGCGAAGCCTAAAGAAGACATTTTGAGAGCGCGACTACGGTTTTAGAATTACTTGAATTTTTTTAAAGTAAATTGGTCATTGTTAATCGCGGCAAAAAACGGAGTGTGCACATTCGAGCTCAAAGTGGCACATTCCGATCTCGGGAAAATGAAGCGCGCCGCTCCGCGTCGCGCATCATTTGCCTCCCTCGCTCGGAAATGTGCCACTTTTCGCTCGAATGTGCACATCTTCGTGTTAATTGGATTCGACTATATTAATAACAAATCCTTCAAATGCAGATTTTCTATTCGGAAAAAGTTTTTGCTTGTGAGTGCGCATACTCCTTAATAATTGAATTTGCCTATCTTATTCTTCTCTCTTACAAATAATATTAATTAAATCAAGCTGAACTAAATGTACCACTTCTCGCTTTTCTTTTAATTAAAAATTACAGTAAGGTATTTTTACCAAAAACCACATTTTTAATTTAGTACTTTTAAACTAGACTAGATGGAAGACTTCATCGTATATGAAAAAAAAAACTTTAACTTTTTCCGAATTTTGACTCTTATTTCCCAACCTTTTGTGCAACATACCCCACTCAAGTTATTCTAAAATTTTGATGCAACCTTTATGTAACATAATTTTTTTTTTTATATTTAAAAATTGAATTAATCCATAAATGAAGTCTAATTACAACAGTGTATACAAAATGTGCTTTAAAACTAATTTGTTTATAATTTTTACAAAAATAAAAATTACCCAAAAATTCAACAATCTGCAGAAGATGATATAAAAATCAACTAGTTAATTTTTTAAGGGCCCACTTCAGAAAATCTGAATGATATACAATTTTAATTAATCAAAAATGCGAATAAGTAAACATTCCAAAGTACACTTGAAAATATTTTTATCAAGCTCGCTACAATTAGGCGTGCGGAAAAGCACCATGATAATTTATCAAAAGGAATAAAATATCTAACCTTTTTCAAACAAAAAATAGATCTAATTTATTCGACTTTTATTTTTTTGAATTGAACAATAAAATAATAATATAGGCAAATCCAATAAATACGAGGATGTGCGCATTCGAGCGAAAAGTGGCACATTTCCGAGCGAGGGACGCAAATGAAGCGCGACGCGGAGCGGCGCGCTTCATTTTCCCGAGATCGGAATGTGCCACTTTGACCTCGAATGTGCACACTCGGTTTTAAGCACGATTATAAAGTGTCCCGTTTTAACAGGCAAAAACTTGGTCAAATTGTTAGGTATATGTTTACAAAAAACGCAACAAATATTAATCACTAAATAAAACAGTCGCACATTATCTTAAAATGAGCAAAGCACAAAAACACTGTTTAGTGCAAAATACAAAATAAAATAATAAAATATTTAGTAAGGAATACCGAGGTTTAATTTTCGCAACGACAAACAGGATAATCGCGAATCCGTATAACTGAGATCCGGATAATCGAGGTTTTCTATATATATATAATAGAATAGAGCAAAAAAAAAATTTCTTAGCCTGGGTCTGAGGTGGCCCACAGATTTTTTAAATTAAATTCAAGTTAAAATTCTTTTGAAACAAAAAAAACATTTTTTTTGTCTTGTAATCTTCAAATTTATCTAAAAATGAACAAATTTGATCATTTCTAACTCAAAATTCACTTTAATGCCCAAGAAAAGTATGTTATTGTTTCGGAATTTTTTTGAAAACTGCAATAATGGCGATAGAAAATTTTTTTAAGTTAATAATTGTTAATGGGCAAGAAAGAGGACACTTCGCAGCTTCTGGAATACTTTTTTTTTTGTTCCAAAAGAATTTTAACTTGAATTTAATTTAAAAAATGAGTGGGCTACCTCAAAATGTTGAGTAAAAAAAATTTTTATTTTTTATAAACTACAAATTCTAGCCCCAGACTAAGAATTTTTTTTTTCACTTCACCCTAATATATATATACACTTTTTTTATACTTTTTTTTGTACCCGTGTCCGACTTTAGGTAATTTCCCCGCTTGTACTTTTGTTGTGAATGTAGTAGTATTTCAAAGGCCCAAGGGACCCACAGTTTTACGTGGGTTCCGAACCACGGCAAGTTCTAGGGCAACTTTTCGAGCAGTTTTTACTCTTGCTAGGTGCTCAACCTTAGCGAAGAGAAGAGAAGCATAAAAATGCGTGATGGATAGCGCGGGGATTCGAACCACTTCGAACCCCGTCACTAACGCAGCAGCGCAAACACTAAACCACTTGCGCCACGCTTTTAAAAAATGTCTAAAACAAATATTTATTAATTTTTGTGTTAATTAAAACACAAGATTAAAAAACAAACAAACGATGAAAAATGTTATAATAAAAAATCACAAAGTAAATAAAGTCGTTTAATTTGATATCCACAAAGAAAGAATATAATTATTTAATATTAGAAATAAAACGCTCATTCTAATAATTCAAAAACAAACAAATAATAAATACATATTTGGAAGTATGATTTTTTTAAAAGAAATTAAAGGATCTGCCAGTTTCAGTTATTTAAAACTTTTTTTGGTAATGAACGTCGTTTTAAATCACAAAGGCTGACTTCATAAATTAATTAATTGTTTTTTCTGTATATAAGCTCCCGTTTATTATTTTTTTAATTAGCCAACCACTTTGGAAAAACTATAAAAAAATGTAATTAAACATTATTTTGAAAACGGTAAAATGGGCAGTATTTATTGCAGTTTTCATTTAAAAACAATTTGCCTAAATTGGCAAAATCGTCAAAGTGACATTAATTCAGTCGCTTGCACACGTATTTTCATAACGTAGTCAGTTTTCCAGCGGATTTCCGCTAATTCCATCGCCAAAATTAAAATACAGTGGTGCTCATATACATTCGTTCTTCTGCTACAATGTTTGATTTGTATATCACTACTCAGTAACTAAAAGCATATGTTTTGCTACATTTACATTTCTTATCGTAAATCTCCACTCGATAGATAATTTCAAACAAACAAATCCATACTAAATATTAGTAATAAGATGATTATAATTTGCAGAACACGAACTGCATTCGATTTTTTTAAATCAACATAGTTGCCTGCTGAATGACGATTATGTATGAGCAGTGGTGTATCTAAAGCGCATGTACTTTCGAAATAAAATGATCCAAGTTTTTTTCTCTAAAGTCCTATTAGGAATTTAAAAAGGACGAAATAGCTTTCAATTATCTTGTTTTAGAACTCAAAGCAAGATATACTTTAAAAAAAAGTATAAAAACCTTCTTTAGAAAAAAATACAATATTATTCACCCACTTTCGATCTACTTTTCTAAATCGTGGGTTTTGGTTTAATTCAATAAAATTTTTTATGTGTTTTATAACAAACCTTGTTTTTATGCAAAAAATGAATTAAATACGCGCGGGGGCAGGTCTCTTATGCTTACCCGGCTATGGTCTTTAATTGAATAATAACTTAGCGTCCGATGGTCAATAGAAGACGTTTTCCGGTTTCGTCTGCAATTTAAATTAACGCTATGTCAGGCGATAATAGCCCCACTTAAATTTAACAAGTTAATAATAAATAATTCTGAAGTAATAATATAATGTTATTTACTCGACAATTGGATCTACTGAAACAAATTGAACGCATTATACAAAAAAAACCCTAAGCCCTTTTAAAGCTCTTTTCTAAAGATAAAGAAAGACCTGACTAGACAGTTATTTTGTAGCTCAAAAAAAGGTGAATAATATGCAAAGCTCCTTCTCGAAATAGCACGTCTCGATTGTTCGATTTTTTTCAAATATCTTTATTAAGATGTTTATATTGTATGAAGTTCAAACTTCTTTTGATGTTTATCCAAAAGTTAAGAAACACGCACGTACTAAATTTTGTTAAACAGCTTTAAATTTAAAGATTCCGATGCCCACGCGGCAAATTACTCCAAAAGTTTTTTTGTTGTTGTTTTTCTCAAAGATTTAAATATTTGTTTGGTATCCTTGTTTGAGTTTAAATGAAAAGGACAGAATTTGCAACTAGAAAAAGTGTGCAAGAAATCATGAAAAATCGGACTTGGCGTAGATTTCCCAGAAGATAACTTTCAAATGAACGTTCCTTATTGAAATGTTTCTAAATCAAAAGAAACTAGTTCAATTTAGATGTTACCGCGGTAGAAAACGTAACTATTCGTACTTTTAAATTAAACTTGACAAGAGTTTTTTATTATTCTGGACTTCATGTAAAATGTTTCAAATTAAATACAAAGCGCATCCGTTACAAAAAAACATTGTTAGACTATTTCTTTTTTATTTAAATTGAAATGCGTTATTGCCACTTGTCCCTCGTTCTACAAAGCAATCAATCCACAATGCACATAAATAAGAATTTTTTGCGTTCTAATTTAAATGTATGAAGTGCAGCAGTTCTACTTCACTTTTTTAACAGTAAATGAAATTGCAATTTTGTTACAAAGGGAAAATAAAAATTTGCGCTTGGTGGTAGAACACTTTACCCGTCAGTCTTTGCCATAGAAGAGCACTTTTTAAATACTTGTACGAACACTATAAATTCCTGACTAATCTACAAATGAATTACTAACGTTTTAATTCGCTTTTGAATAAAAAGATAAAAATGATTAAATTTTTGACATATATCTAATATGACTCATACTCGTTGAATAATAGCAATAGCAATCAATAATTAATAATTGAAATTGTGTACTATGTAATTATAATAATAAATTAAATAAGTATAAAAGGTACATACTATGTCCTATGTACAGTAAAACCTCAATTGTCCGGACCTCAGTTATACGGATTCGCGATTATCAACCGCGTTCGAACTGGTTGCGAAAATTAAGCCTCCCTATTTCTTATTAAATATTTTATGTTGTATTTCGCACTAAACAGTGTTTTTTTGCTTTGTTCATTTTAAGATAATGTGCGACTGTTTTATTTAGTGATTAATATTTGTTGCGTTTTTTGTAAACATATACCTAACAATTTGACCAAGTTTTTGCCTGTTAAAACGGGACGCTTTGTAATCGTGCTTAAAAGCGAGTGTGCACATTCGAGCTCAAAGTGGCACATTCCGATCTCGGGAAAATGAAGCGCGCCGCTCCGCGTCGCGCTTCATTTGCGTCCCTCGCTCGGAAATGTGCCACTTTTCGCTCGAATGCGCACATCCTCGTATTTATTGGATTTGCTTATATTATTATTTTATTCTTTAATTAAAAAAAAAAGAAAAGTCGAATAAATTAGATATATTTTTTGTTTGAAAAAGGTTAGATATTTTATTCCTTTTGATAAATTATCATGGTGCTTTTCCGCACGCCTAATTGAAGCGAGATTGATAAAAATATTTTTAGGTGTACTTTGGAATGTTTACTAATTCGCATTTTTTATTAATTAAAATTGTATATGGGCCAAATTTTCTGAAGTGGGTCACTAAAAATCAACTAGTTGATTTTTATATCATCTTTTGCAGATTGTTGAAGGTTCATATGTCAAAATTAATGTCTCCAAATTATTGAGTTTTTAATGGTTAACTTCCTTTTTGTGTTGTTAAGGTATTTTATAATTTATACTATTTTATAAAATACTTGTACTTATTAATGTCATACTTTGTTAATTTTCAGTTGCTTGATAAAGTTTCAATAAAGAAACGAAACGTTGCAAGCTTAACAATTGTGTTTTATTGTGTCCAATTCCAGTGAACATTGACATATTTTTCGATAATTTTCATTTTTGTAAAAATTATAAACAAATTAGTTTTAAGGCACATTTTGTAGACACTGTTGTAATTAGACTTCACTTATGGATTAATTCAATTTTTAAATATAAAAAAATATTTATGTTACATAGGGGGTGCATCAAAATTTTAAAATGACTTGGGTGAGGTATTTTAAAAAAAAGGTTGGGAAATAAGAGTCAAAATTCCGAAAAAGTTAAAGTATTTTTTTTTCATGTACGACGAAGTCTCCCATCTAGTCTAGTTTAAAAGTACTAAATTAGAAATGTGGTTTTTGGTAAAAATACCCTACTGTAATTTATAATTAAAAGAAATGCGAGAAGTGGTATATTTAGTTCAGTTTGATTTAATTAATATTATTTGTAAAACAGAAGAATAAGATAGGCAAATTCAATTATTAACGAGTATGTGCACTTTCAAGCGAAAACTTTTTCCGAATAGAAAATCTGAATTTAAAGGGTTTGTTATTAATATAGTTGAATCCAATTAACACAAGATGTGCGCATTCGAGCGAAAAGTGGCACATTTCCGAGCGAGGGAAGCAAATGAAGCGCGACGCGGAGCGGCGCGCTTCATTTTCCCGAGATCGGAATGTGCCACTTTGAGCTCGAATGTGCACACTTGGTTTTAAGCGTGATTCACAATAATTAATTTACTTTCTGAATAATTTTAATTAAAAATTACAACGCTGTGCCGAGTACACAATTTATTGTCCGAAAAATTTGCACGTGTCGTTTTACTTGAACACATTACTGGTTTTTTTTAAATTGCAAAATTAATTGAAACAAATTCATTAAATACGAAGATGTGCGCATTCGAGCGAAAAGTGGCACATTTCCGAGCGAGGGAAGCAAATGAAGCGCGACGCGGAGCGGCGCGCTTTATTTTCCCGAGATCGGAATGTGCCACTTTGAGCTCGAATGTGCACACTCGGTTTTACACGTCATTCACAATAATGACCAAATTTGAGTTACAGTAAGACCTCGTTTAACGCTTCCTCAATTAACGCTGATTCGATATAACTCGATCTGCTCGAAATTTCAAAATAGTTCAACAATTTTTTTCTATACATTCAGTTGACCGAATTTTCAATTATCCGAATTAGCTGTAACAATAATTAGTCCGGATAACCGAGTTTCCACTGTATATGTACAATTTGTTTAAAAAGAAAACTAAAAGTTGACATGGTGCATGTTCTATTTTCAAGAGATGAGAGATACATTATAGAACAACCTTAAGCAGAACAGACATGCATAGACCAATTCTCCAAGAAAGGAATTGTTTATATCTTACTTTACTTTAATATTATGCCAGCACATGCTATTCACTTGATTTATTAACAGTTATTACTCATAAATCTATCAAGAGTTCATTATTAACCCATTAAATTGCATTTTTATGTACTGCTTTATTGGTTGCATTGGAGAATTGTTTTTTAGAACAGCTGCAATTCAAATTAAATTGTTTCTGTTATTTTTATATTGTCCTCCGACGGTTAATATGGGTTTATTAAAGTAGAAACTGTTGCGGTTGTATTAATAATTTTTGCAAAATGTACTGAGGCGCTTTATTTACAATGAATTTTTATTATTATTCAATGTGCAATTTTGTTATTAAATGTAATATTGAAAAATTCATACTCTTGTCAGTTGTAAATTGGAAATTCTTTAAAAATAATTCAGGTGCTCGTTTTACATACAAAATGTTAATTGTTTATAATAAAAATGATTATAAATGATACTACAGCCAGTTTCATAAAAATATAGCTGTACCCCGAAGTATGTCTACTTATATCTTTTTTATTATGGAAATATTGAAAGAAACTTTTCAGAAATGGATTTTCTATGTCATTTGCCACTAAAAAATACTAATTGTTAATAAAAAAATTGATTCTAAATAATACTTCAACCCCGCTACTAAAAATATTTTAAAAATAATTGTGTATTTTGAAAAATACACCAGTATTTTGTTTGTTACTAAAAATATTAGAACAAATTCTCCAGAAATAAACTCAACGCGTCATTTTACGTAAAAAAACGTTAATTGTTTATATTAAAATTTATTATAAATTATAATTCACCCCGCTACTAACAAAAATTTTAAAAGCAATGGTGCATTCTGGGAAAAATACTTGTACTTTTTTTATTACTAAAAATATTAGATCAAATGCTCCAGAAATGAGCTCAACGCGACATTTTACATAATAAAACATTAATATTAATATTAAAGTTGATTATAAATGAAACTTTACCTCGCTTCCAAGAGATATTGAAAAGTTGATGTACAAATCAGAACGTAATCAATGCATATTGAAAGAATATATCAAAAGTAGCATTTTTGATTAAATAACGAAGAAAAAAGCAAAAATTGTGCATAGAGCTTTTATAAGGTTTACTTCCGCTCTTCAAACTTGGAATATTAAATATACACTAAAACCAAATAAGTATTTTCCTTTTGATACCAGAAATTACAGACTGAATAATACACCGGGATTTCCTGTGTGTAAGGATTCTTTTAAAGTAAAAGTAATCACTTATAATTCAAATTAAAAAACGATCTTCATTTAAATTTAATAAATTTCGTCGTTTTTAGGTGACCTTCTTCATAAAAGAGCAGTACAAAAAAATTAATTAGAGCAAACACCAGATACAATTTCCAATCGTTCATATTTCGAAAAAAAACTTTGTGCTCCTACGCAGACATCAAAAATTATTTTTGAAAAAAATTGCGGAGGCTTCTCGTCTCATTTATATCAAGTATCCTCTTCTCATTTTCGTATAGAAAAGATTTGTAGTCCTCTTTTGTATTTTTCTCCTAATTATTATTCTTCGTTTATAGAGCTTTAAAGAAAAAAATCGTCTGGGCGATTCAGAAATTCAATGGCGGTGATTTACATATTTTCTTTAAAAAGTTGGGTCAGCTCTTGTTGAGAGCTTTAAGTGCTACTAGAAATTAAGGGCTAATTGTTTCGAAGTTTTTTTTGCGCTTTGAAATTAGTAAAGAACCCACAAGTGGTACTTTTATTCAGTATTTTTTTCAAAAATAGATTGTCAAAGACAAATCGAATGAGATAAAAAAGTCATACTGAAGCCACTAGGTTCTTAATTAAAAAACAAAGCAGTTTTATCCTTGTAGTCTCCGGCGTTGCAAAAATCACTCTCGTATAAAAGTATATTAAATTTCTATCGAAAGGAAATCAGGTATTAATTGTTTACCATTTATAAACAATGCAAGTTGCGTGTATGAGACAAGTAATTAGTAAAAGGCATGAAAAAAAAAACCCAAACCGAACTAAACTTTAATCAATTTATACGCGTGTTAAGGATTTCTATCATATATCGATCTTAGTATTTGACTTTTAATAAAAGACACAAACACGAAGATTGCGGTGATAATTTAAAACTGGGTCAGCACATTAAAATTTAATACCTTTATATAAATAGTCGATCGAATTCTAATATCGTTTTAAGAAGCTCATGTTTATTATATTTCTTCTTTCTAAGATTTATGTATGCTCATTGTACTTTTAAAAAATTATGGAAATTTCAAGGATTTATGTCCAATTAAATGATTGGAGATTCCACGAAAGGCTCGCGAGGAACAAGTTTGGATTAGTTAGATAAACACTTATAACTTGCTTTAATAATTTAGAAGCTTCGCGTTTCTCAATAATCAGAACATTTTCATTTTAAATTAAGGAAAATCAAATAAAAGTTAGATATAAAAAGCATTGTTGGAAACTTTCGAATAAATTGAATTTGGCCGGAAAGTGCCACATAACAACTATCATTAAAAAGTCATAACGAGGTGGAGAAATTAATTAATAAAAATAGTTTCGTCAAGAGATATTTTGGTTATTTCCAATCGTATTTTCAAATTCATTTGGACGAGATAGGAAATAAATCGAATCAAACCTTTTAATTATTTTCTAAATACAGTAAAACTTCTTGTCACAATCATCTCTATAAAGAGACCACTTCTAAAAGCGAGCAGTAGATTTCAGAACAGATGTAACGTAATTTAAATTCTTATAAATTTTTCTCTAAGGCGACCACTCTCTAACCCGACTCCGACTGCTACTTTTCAAAATTACTTAAAATTTTGTATAGGTAATAGCTGCAAAAGCAAGCGTATGTTAAACAAAATGCATTTACCAGCATTATTTATGATTCTAAGTCTGACTGACAGTTTAATTTTTTTTATGGTTTGTGAAGTAAAAAAATCTGAAGGCGTTTTTGGAAATCTGTAATTTTACATACTGACAGGTTCTTTGCAAATTGATTCCGTATAGGAAAGCTCTAGAACAGGGGTTTCCAAAGTTTTTCTCAGACGGGCCAATTTAATATTACCGAAATATTTGGCGGGCTAAAAAATACTAATTGTTAATAAAAAATTGATTCTAAATGATACTTCAATTCCGCTACTAAAAATATTTTAAAAACAATGGTGTATTTTGAAAAATACACCAGTATTTTGTTTGTTACTAAAAATATTAGAACAAATTCTCCAGAAATAAACTCAACGCGTCATTTTACGTAAAAAAACGTTAATTGTTTATATTAAAATCTATTATAAATTATACTTCACCCCGCTACTAACAAAAATTTTAAAAGCAATGGTGCATTCTGGGAAAAATACTTGTACTTTTTTTATTACTAAAAATATTAGATCAAATGCTCCAGAAATGAGCTCAACGCGACATTTTACATAATAAAACATTAATATTAATATTAAAGTTGATTATAAATGAAACTTTACCTCGCTTCCAAGAGATATTGAAAAGCTGATGTACAAATCAGAACGTAATCAATGCATATTGAAAGAATATATCAAAAGTAGCATTTTTGATTAAATAACGAAGAAAAAAGCAAAAATTGTGCATAGAGCTTTTATAAGGTTTACTTCCGCTCTTCAAACTTGGAATATTAAATATACACTAAAACCAAATAAGTATTTTCCTTTTGATACCAGAAATTACAGACTGAATAATACACCGGGATTTCCTGTGTGTAAGGATTCTTTTAAAGTAAAAGTAATCACTTATAATTCAAATTAAAAAACGATCTTCATTTAAATTTAATAAATTTCGTCGTTTTTAGGTGACCTTCTTCATAAAAGAGCAGTACAAAAAAATTAATTAGAGCAAACACCAGATACAATTTCCAATCGTTCATATTTCGAAAAAAAACTTTGTGCTCCTACGCAGACATCAAAAATTATTTTTGAAAAAAATTGCGGAGGCTTCTCGTCTCATTTATATCAAGTATCCTCTTCTCATTTTCGTATAGAAAAGATTTGTAGTCCTCTTTTGTATTTTTCTCCTAATTATTATTCTTCGTTTATAGAGCTTTAAAGAAAAAAATCGTCTGGGCGATTCAGAAATTCAATGGCGGTGATTTACATATTTTCTTTAAAAAGTTGGGTCAGCTCTTGTTGAGAGCTTTAAGTGCTACTGGAAATTAAGGGCTAATTGTTTCGAAGTTTTTTTGCGCTTTGAAATTAGTAAAGAACCCACAAGTGGTACTTTTATTCAGTTTTTTTTCAAAATAGATTGTCAAAGACAAATCGAATGAGATAAAAAGTCATACTGAAGCCACTAGGTTCTTAATTAAAAACAAAGCAGTTTTATCCTTGTAGTCTCCGGCGTTGCAAAATCACTCTCGTATAAAAGTATATTAAATTTCTATCGAAAGGAAATCAGGTATTAATTGTTTACCATTTATAAACAATGCAAGTTGCGTGTATGAGACAAGTAATTAGTAAAAGGCATGAAAAAAAAAACCCAAACCGAACTAAACTTTAATCAATTTATACGCGTGTTAAGGATTTCTATCACATATCGATCTTAGTATTTGACTTTTAATAAAAGACACAAACACGAAGATTGCGGTGATAATTTAAAACTGGGTCAGCACATTAAAATTTAATACCTTTATATAAATAGTCGATCGAATTCTAATATCGTTTTAAGAAGCTCATGTTTATTATATTTCTTCTTTCTAAGATTTATGTATGCTCATTGTACTTTTAAAAAATTATGGAAATTTCAAGGATTTATGTCCAATTAAATGATTGGAGATTCCACGAAAGGCTCGCGAGGAACAAGTTTGGATTAGTTAGATAAACACTTATAACTTGCTTTAATAATTTAGAAGCTTCGCGTTTCTCAATAATCAGAACATTTTCATTTTAAATTAAGGAAAATCAAATAAAAGTTAGATATAAAAAGCATTGTTGGAAACTTTCGAATAAATTGAATTTGGCCGGAAAGTGCCACATAACAACTATCATTAAAAAGTCATAACGAGGTGGAGAAATTAATTAATAAAAATAGTTTCGTCAAGAGATATTTTGGTTATTTCCAATCGTATTTTCAAATTCATTTGGACGAGATAGGAAATAAATCGAATCAAACCTTTTAATTATTTTTCTAAATACAGTAAAACTTCTTGTCACAATCATCTCTATAAAGAGACCACTTCTAAAAGCGAGCAGTAGATTTCAGAACAGATGTAACGTAATTTAAATTCTTATAAATTTTTCTCTAAGGCGACCACTCTCTAACCCGACTCCGACTGCTACTTTTCAAAATTACTTAAAATTTTGTATAGGTAATAGCTGCAAAAGCAAGCGTATGTTAAACAAAATGCATTTACCAGCATTATTTATGATTCTAAGTCTGACTGACAGTTTAATTTTTTTTATGGTTTGTGAAGTAAAAAAATCTGAAGGCGTTTTTGGAAATCTGTAATTTTACATACTGACAGGTTCTTTGCAAATTGATTCCGTATAGGAAAGCTCTAGAACAGGGGTTTCCAAAGTTTTTCTCAGACGGGCCAATTTAATATTACCGAAATATTTGGCGGGCTAAAAAAAAACGGAATAAAAGCAAAACAATAACCACGATTTATTTTGTTTTAAATATATTTAACTATTTCTTATTTTTTTTTATTAGTATACTTAATTTAATATAAATATAAATCATTAGTTATATAGTATTTATTAAAACAAAAAGATATCTGAAATCTATCTTATTATATAATAATATATATTTGTAATATTTATTATTTATTTTACTATTTACTTATTTATTTTTTAATAAAAATATAATATATCGTAACAATATCGCGGGCCGCATTCACAGGCTTTGTGGACCGCACTTTGGGAACCCCTGTTCTAGAATAATATAACAACTATTAACCCTTCGAAAATTCTGAAATAGTCAAATCATAAAAAAGTCATGGTGCATTGTTTCGGTGTAAGTACATACTTAATAAAAAATTTATTTAAGTTTAAATAATTTTGAAAAGCAGACATTCGCGTTTTTAAAGATTACGGACCGATTAGATGTAGTTTTTTTTTCAAATAAACGCCATAAGTAACTCTTTCCGAATAAAAAAATCTAAATTTTAGTTTTTGATTTGACAGAGATGATTAATATAAACAATTCCATTGAATACGATGTATGTGCACATTCGAGCGAAAAGTGGCACATTTCCGAGCGAGGGAAGCAAATGAAGCGCGACGCGGAGCGGCGCGCTTCATTTTCCCGAGATCGGAATGTGCCACTTTGAGCTCGAATGTGCGCACTCGGTTTTAAGCATGATTCACAATAATTTAGGTCAATAAATTAAACGAAAAACCAGTTGAATAATTCTAATCATTCCCTCTCACTCCCATTGACTCGATTGTCGTATCTTTTCGCTCCTTTCCACTCATTTTTGTAATAAATACGTTTTTTCAACATAAAATTACACGAAATTTACATTTATGTTTTCAAAAGAGCAAAAAATAAGTAGACCAATTCAATTAAATGAAGATATGTGCATTCGATCGAAAAGTAGCTCATTTCCGAGCGTGGGTAGCAAATGAAGCGCGGCGCTGACCGGTACGCTTCATTTTCCCGAAATCGAAATGCTTCATTTTCCCGAAATCGAAATGCTTCATTTTCCCGAAATCGAAATATGTCATTTAAAGCTCGAATATGCTCATTTAGCTGCAATCACGATTGATATTATGATTCTGATAAATAATAACTGCATTTAATCTTATATGCAAACTTTAAATTATTTGCGACGGGTCGAACGTGGTTTTTTAATTATTAATTAAGAAACGAAATAAATTTTAGCGAATGCTTGTTAAGCACGTACCTATAATTGAAGTGGAATCGACCTTATTGTGCAAAAGTATTACGAGAAAAAAACACTTAAATTTTCTAAACCTCAACCTCCAAAAAATTATATTCAAGATGTTACTCAATGTTCTCTTCAGAAATAATTAGGCAATAGATTTGATGAACGCGAGAACATGATTTAGAGTTTTGTCACGCACTTTGTTATTACGAACAATAAAAAAATCGACAAATAATAAATATACAGTACACCGAAAGCGAATATTGTTCAGGGCTTAATCAAATAATCATATCTTTAATTTGCGCGCTCTTGATAAAAATTAATCTGCTGTAATTATATCGTAAGTATTATTACCGATAAGATTGTTGACAAATTGTTGCGTTCACTAAATATTGTTACTAATATAGATAACGCAACAAAATCGGGTCATGCGACGATAAAAAAAATCTAAGTTAGAGACTCGAAGTAATTTTTTATGTTAATAAACATAATTCTGTCAATTTATTTATTGCATAACAGCCAGGACCACATGCTAAGTTGGGGGTCCAGATGTGATATATAAAAGACAACTCATTTGCAGGATTAAAATTAATTTATATATTGTTAAATGTTTTTTAAGTCAATATAATATCTTAAATAATTAAATAATTTCCCTAATTCTTAAATTTTTGTTAACTTTCGTGTGAATAATAGAGGATAAACCAATACTGAAACTTTCAAATTATCTGAAGCGAAGCGAATTGAATCGAACAATTCGGTGCGAGATTCAAACCGAATAGTTAAAAGTTCGAAACTTTTCCGAATATTATCTAAATCAGTGATTTTATAACAGGGGGGACGCGTCTACTTTGGGAGTCGCAGACAAAAGCAAAGGGGGGCGTAAAAAGATTAACAAAAATGTAATTTCTTTTATTAATACATTTTTTTTTCTAAAAATGAAATGCACATATCCCTCCATTTAGACGCTGCTTGTTTTACACGGTTTACGAACATGAAAGTTCTAAAAATGTTCGAGAATGAAAACTATTTACAATAAACATGTTTGCCATCAATTTGGTTTCTGCTAAAAATACGGTTCTGTAACTTTTAACTAAAAGGTGTTATTCAATTTTAAAGTAATTAATCATTAGGAATCGTGTTTGCAGCCAAATGTGCATATTCGAGCTTTAAATGACACATTTCGATTACGGGAAAATGAAGCGTACCGGTCAGCGCCGCGCTTCATTTGCTACCCTCGCTCGGAAATGAGCTACTTTTCGATCGAATGCACATATCTTCATTTAATTGAATTTGCTTACATCAAATTTGTCGCTTTCAAATAAAAAAAATAATTTTAGTCCAATAAATTCAAATAGGTACCTAATTGCAGCGTGTATTTCCAATAAACTTGTTTAAAAGCATTAAATCAGAGATTTAATTTCAAATTGAAATACGGTCCTAAAAATTTGTAAATATTTTTTTTCTAGAAAATAAATTAATCATTGCGAATTGTGCTTAAGGCCGACTGTGCATATTCCAGCTCAAAGTGGCAGATTCGGATCTCGGGAAAACAAAGCGCGCCGCTTCGCGTCGCGCTTTATTTGCTTCCGTCGCTCGGAAAAGTGCCACTCTTTGCTCCAATCCGCGCATCTTCGTTTAATTGGATTTGCTTACATTAATTTTATTGCTTTCAAACAAAAAAAAATATTTTAGTCCAATAAATTCAAATAATTATAACGTTTTTTTTTTCTTCAATAAAGAGCCAGCGTCTCTTTGATCACAAGTTGGCCTAAATGCGAATGAGTGGATGCAAAAATTATTGACTAGCGTCATTAAAAAGAGCATGAAAAATAAAACTGATTTATGGAAAAAAATGTTTAAAAAAAGTTTGAGAACTTTGAGAAAAACTCAAATGAAAATCGACCTTTCAGAATTAGTTTCTGAAGGCTCAAATCAAAAACAATTTTTTATCAAAATTTTACGGATCGTTTAGAACCTTTTTCATCAATATCTATAGCTTAAATAATTGGTGACAATTAAGAAAACTCGTTAAAATTGGGATAAAAACTCATTCAACCGTTCAAGCGCAGCTCATTTTTCAAGTCGCTAAAACACCATGTTCCAGGCACTCTTAAGAAAAAAAAAATTATACACGATTAATCAGTTTTTTGTCTTCTACAATTTGAACCTGGTCAGTAATTTTTCCGTTCGGTAGACCAAAAATTGACCTAAGAGGCTCTTTGTTTAAAAGCATTAAATCAGAGATTTAATTCCCAATAGAAATACGGACCTTTAATATATAATTTTTTTTTAAAAATTAATTAATCATTGTGAATTGTGCTTAAAGCCGAGAGTACACATTCGAGCTCAAAGTGGCACATTCCGATCTCGGGAAAATGCCACTTTTCGCTCGAAAGTGCACATCTTTGTATTTATTAAATATATTCACATTCATTTATAGATTTAACAAGAAATAAAACGCCGTATGTGCACATTCGAGAGAAAACTGCCAATTTTTGGGAGACACTCAAATTTTAATCAAAATCTACAATAAATACTACATTTATTTCTCGATTGACACGCTACTTGTTTTACACGGTTTATAAAAATGAAAATTTATAAAATTGTGAAAAATAAAAACTACTTAAAGTAGGTAGAGTAAGGTTCATCTCGGAAGACACCAAGCTGCGCGTGGGGCGTGACTTCTTTTTATACTATCCTAACTAAAATATATAGTTGTCTACACCAAAAATACAATTTGTCAAAATAATAATTCAAAAAACAAAATTTCTACAAAATAGTAAAATTAATATATGTATATTAGTCATGACCTTTTAATAACCAAGAATGTTTTAAATCATTTTTATTTTCTTAGAGAAAAGCAAACCTTAATCAAAATAAATAAAAAAACCATGCAATATACGAAATAATTTTTATATTAAAAAAAAATTAAATAACATCCCGGGTTTGATCTAATACAATAGCCCTTTTTTTTAACTGGGTTTCAGCGTTTCTTCTAGGAAAGAAGACAATATACCCTAAATCACACAATTTGCAATCTGCAAATAATGTTATTTTTTTGTTATTTACAAACAATTATTACTAAAATGCTTCATACTTACACGAAAATAAACAGCAACTCTCAGATAGCTTTGAAAAAGCTGTTTTATTAAAACGGTTCGAGCACAAATAACAAGACACAAAATATCATACGATGTGAACGACACAAACTACTATCGGTAAATGACAAAATTTCAGTTAATGTTTGTAGGACTGTCAGTAGATAAGAAAAATATATTCTTCTCTCTCGTTAGGCAGGTACTTCTTTCTTTATGACGAGAATTGTGTTTTGCTCAGGTATAGTCGCTGTTGAATTTTACTCTATACCAGTATTTCCCAACCTTTTTTTTAACATGCCCCACCTAAGTCATTCTAAAATTTAAATGCCCCCCTAAGTAAAATAAATACTTTTAAAGTTATACTTCTTTTGGCGCGTTGAGAGTAAAATGTTAGCACTGCTAACGAAAATTTGACAGTTGAAGTAAGAAAGTAAATTAATACTTGTGAATGAGGCTTAAAACCGAGTGTGCACGTTCGAGCTCAAAGTGGCACATTCAGATCTTGGGAAAATGAAGCGTGCCGCTCCGCGTCGCGCTTTATTTGACTCCCTCGCTCGGAAATGTGCCACTTTTCGCTCGAACGCGCACATCCTCGTTTTATTTGACTTGTCTACTCTATCTTGACTATACAAAATGTGTAGTTTTAGTTATTTTTAACACAATTCGTTGGATAAACATTGATATTATAGCTAAAAAAAAGAATTCTTTCTATTTTTATACATAAAAAAAGCAATTCATTTAAAATACTCTTAAACCCCGTTTACAGTGAAGATAGGTTGCTAAGAAAAAAAATAAAATGTGTATAATTCAGACATTTATTTCAATGCAAAATAAAAATGGATAATGCATGTGCATTGTTATGAATTATATATAACTTATTTTTTCATATCATAGATACATAGTTATTTTTTGATGCAACGACGCACTAAAAAATTTACTACTATTTTATGTAAAAAAATAAATTCATTTCTAAAAGTAACTAACCAATCTATGCATATTTTGCTTTGTTTTCGATTTACACGGTTTTCTCCGGAATCTATCTACCGTGTGAATCGAGAAATAGATGTGCAGTGGGAAGGTGCCAATATTAATTTTTTTTTAAGGTTGGCCCAGTAACATAATGCTTAAAAACCACTGGTCAAAATTGAGTTTTCATGTTATCACAAGTTCATATATGTACATATACAGTGGCGGATACAGAGGGGTAATTGGATAATTACCCCCCCTTAAGAATTTTTTGTTCGCTTAGTATTTTTATTTTTAAAAATTACTAATTTTTCAAATTATTATATAATATTCCTTTTTTATACAAATTATATTTTTTGATGTTGATTGTTTCGGATTAATGGAATTAAAAAAACAATCAAGTTTTTTCTTTTTTTAAAATTACCCCCCCTAAGCCAGTTAGCTGGAAACGCGTTTATACATATATACTAATTATTTTTAAGTGTTAATTTAAATAATATAAGGATTCTTTTTCTATTCCATAAATTTCCAAATACATGTTTGTCAATTATTTTTAATTGATATTCAAATAATTTATTTATTAATAAAATAATAATAATAAATAAATAAATAAATTAGTATTATGATTATTACTATTCTTATAAATGCAATTAGATCTCCTAAATGATGTCTTGTATTTTATAAGACGTAACTTAATCAAGCAATTTACGTAAGATTCCAACCTTTCCAGCTATTCGATACTTTGTTCGGATATCGAAGATTCCCACACCCCTAGTAAATATCAATTTGAAATACTAAATGTGATGTAATTCGTATTCCTATTCTCAAATTGAAAATAATTTTTAACGTAATACACGAACAAGTGGTTGTTACGAATATTCGAGTAAAACTCCAAAGTCTAAGAAATAATCCAAAGCAAAGTAGCTTATAAATGTAAATTGTGCATTGTAAAACTACTTGAATTTCTAAGCGAGCTCTAGAACGTAACAATAATATATGTACCTCTTTTTTGATAAAATATTTAAATATTGAATAATTTTTAAATTGTCAATAACTTATGCCATACTTTAGCAAAGCAAGTGAAATTGGGTACGACGACAAAATAAAATATTTAACAAAGTCCTTGTATGCTTATCTCTTTAAATAACGCTAATTACAAAAATATCCGTCAATTTGCATTAAAATGACTTAATAGGATAATACTCAAATTATTTAATGTTTTCGAGTATTTAATGTTTTCGTATTATAAACGTAATTATGCACTTAAAATGCTGATGTGGTCAAACTGCTAAACAACGTGCAAAAAAATGATTGAAAACAGATTTTAGTATGGACAAAACGTACAAAATTACAAAAATTGTATCTTACTCAAAATCTACCCTGGTCTTCTTCCTAAAACACATTTCAAACATACCGTTTAATTCTTTTTAAAATAATTATTTAATTTTACATAAAATAATTTTGGGGACAATTTTATATGTCTTCACACGACGAAATATAACGCACTACTAATACTTTAACGTGGAAAAATATTTTTTGATATGTGAATCATAACTTGTGCAAGGGATAGATATAAGTTTATCAGTTTTGAGCTTGTAGGTGTTTTTGATTTAAATTTAAATAAATTGTCACTGCTACAACGAAATATTTTTAGAGTGCTGTTTTGTTTTATTTCAGCCCCAAAAAAGATGTCGGTTAAAACTAAAAATTAATTAGCTTTTTAATTCTATCATATCGAATATGACATTTAATTATGGCGGGTCGTGTTGATAGCAGACAAAAATAATTAAAATCATCAATATCAATAAGCAATTGACAGCTATAATTAAATAAAAACATCAGACATGTTTTTGTATATTGTTTTTATATGTAACTAACGTGTCGCGTTGTTAGATTTAATTAAAAGCTCTGGATTATAATAAGCTTACGTCTGGATCTTTAACACATTTTTTTATCGATTCAAATCAAATCTTTTAATATACAGTAAAATTTCTCCTGGCACCCATCTTTTAAGAAGATTACCTCTAAAAGCCAGCAGTATGATTCAGAATAGATATATCATAATTTAATTCTTTTTATAAATTTCTCTCTAAGACGACCACTCTCTAACCCGACCGCGACCGTTAATTGCGCTACCGTTACTTGTCAAAATTACTTCTATTTGGAAAGCTTTGTATAGATAATAGCTGCAAAACCAAGCGTACGTCAAACATAATGCATTTACCTGCATTATTTATGATTTATGATTATGCCTGTTTGACATTTAAATTTTTGAATTATCTGTAAAGTAAAAAACAGCAGGAGTTTTTGGAAATTTGTAACTTTATATACTGACAGGTTCTTTGCAAATTGATTCCTTATAAGAAAGCCCTAGAATAATAAAACAACTATTAAATAAACAGGGCCCAATGTTGAGTCTGAGAGAACAACCCGTTTGAAGCTTAAATTACGCTTAAATTTTTTATTTTCAAAATGTTTTAACTATGCCGTCTTTGCGAATTTTGTCAAATTCTTACATTTCTAAACGTTTCCAGCCCTTACGCATCGGGAACCGGCGTTAACTTAAAACCTCCAAAATCGGGAAAAAACATGGATGTTAATCCATGTTTTTTTGGCAAAAAATTAAAAAAATAGTATTGTTTTATATTGCAGAGAGATGTTCCTACGTACCCCCAGCAACTATAGCCGGTATCATTTCCCGTCGCTCTCCGTCTAAAATAAAAATTTTTGCTCTTTTGAAAAATGAAATTTGGCTTTAAAATGAAACTTTAAAAACGCAATAACTTTTTTATTTTTGAGAAGTACACAGAAAGCGTTCATTTTCGAAAGTATAAGGCCTTAGTATGTCCGAAACAGGTGCTAACTAAAAACCCACAAAATCGGCCAAAATCGAGAAAAAACATGGTAACATCCATGTCAATGAAAATAATAGAATTGCTTTATATTGCAAGGGGATGTTCTTATTTACCCTTAGCAATTATATCCGGTGTCATTTCCCGTCGCTTTCCGTCTAAAATAAAAATTATCGTCCTTTTGAAAAATTAAATTTAGCTTTAATATGAAACCTTTAAAACGCAATAACTTTTTTATTTTTGAGAAGTACGCGGAAAGCGTTCGTTTTCAAAAGTATAAGGCCTTAGTATGTCCGAAACAGGTGTTAACTCAAAATTTCCAAAATCGGCCAAAATCGAGAAAAAACATGGTAACATCCATGTCTTTTTGGCAGAAATGAAAAAAAAATAGAATTGCTTTATATAGCAAGGGGATGTTTCTATGTACCTCTAGCAATTATAGCCGGTGTCCGTTCCCGTCACTTTCCGTCTAAAATAAAAATTTTCGCCCTTTTGAAAAATTAAATTTGGCTTTAAAATGAAACTTTAAAAACGCAATAACTTTTTTATTTTTGAGAAGTACGCGGACAGCGTTCGTTTTCGAAAGTATAAGGCCCTAGTATGTCCCAAACAGGTGCTAACTCAAAATCCCCAAAATCGGCCAAAATCGAGAAAAAACATGAATGTTAATCCATGTTTTTTTGGCAAAAAATGAAAAAAATAGAATTGTTTTATATTGCAAGGGAATGTTCCTACGTACCCCTAGCAACTAAATCCGGTGTAATTTTCCGGCGCTTTCCATCTAAAATAAAATTTTCGCCCTTTTGAAAAATTAAATTTGGTTTTGTTGATATTGAGGAAAAAAAATTTAGGTAATAGATTTGCTTTAAATTTTTGCGGGACGTTCCTATAAACGTACTAAAAATAAAAAATATATGTTTACTAATATAAAATTTAAAAAAAACATTTTTTTTTAAATTTTGTAAACTAGTGTAATTAGAATAAATACGAGCGTTTTTTAAAATTATCATATTGTTTTAATTTTAGAGATATAAACAAATGACGCACAATTAAAATTGCACATATTTAACTATTATCAATTAGTGAATAAATAATTTATAGTAAACACTATGCAAATGCATATCTATAAATATTTGGATTTAACAAAATTCCATTTTGCGTGAATGTCAGTTGGCTGTTTCCCAATGTTCCAATAGTCATTACTTTAAGGTATTTACTTGAGCAACAATTTAGATGAAGCAAAGGTAGAGAGTTAATTAAATTCAAAACATAAACATGAAAGAAACATTTCTGCAAATTAATCCCTCCTTAATAGTTAATTTGTTATCAAACAAACATGTGTAATAAAATATGGATCTCGAATTAGATTTGCCTTTAAGGATAACACAAAGCTTCGATAATAAAAATTCTCAAGCACAATTAACTTTTAAGTTTTTGAAAACGATGCGCTTTTGACTCAATTTTTATTTCAAAATAAACAACATCAAGAAATGCCACACAATTGTTTATGTAATTCTCAATCGCGAGATGAACAAAACATGCAACTCTACCGAATTATCATAACAAATAAACTACAAGTATTGATGTTCGAAAAAAAAAAGAAAATTCTATTTTTGTAAACCAAAATTGAGTTGTAGATGTGCACGTCTTCGGGTTCCTTGTAAAAATCGTACTTGAATTCAACATTTACCGACATATATTTTTTTCAAAGAGCAAACAATTATTTTACAACTTCACTTTAATTGCGGTAAAAAAAATTACTTTGGCCGAGCTTTGGAAATCCACTTCGAAAAAAAATTATTTTAATGATGATGAAAAAGTTTAAAGGATTCTGATTAAAATCGCAAAGTCCGAATTAAAAATTAAATTAAATAAAAAGAAAATAATTTTAATAAAACATCGAAAACTTTTTCAAGCAACATCAAAAACAGAGATTTGTAAAAGCCTACCTTCCGCAGACCCAGCAAGTCGGAGATCTGATCCATTGGAAACACAACATTAAAATAGCAAAGTTTCAAATTTACCTCTGCTTATTAATGATCCTTGCCCCACTCTGCAATCCACAGGTTAGTTTGAAATATGTCGCGCATGTTACAAAACATATGTAGTTGCTGCACTACAGAACAAGGAAGGGTATATTTTGAAAGTTATGTTGCAACCCACTGCGATGCGCAGAATTTTATCAGACGAATCGGTCTTTTTTAGGGTACTAATTTAATTACTTGACATACGACCCCTTTTATTTAGTCTCGAAAGCAGTTTTCCTTTTACAGCCTCCCCTTAATCCGTCTTCAGATAAAATCTCCAAGAGTGCACCTACTTAAAAAGTGACACTTTTTTCATCAAGCAAAATAATGCATTTTTTATTAAAGGAAAATGCACACTACTGAATGACTTTTTTATTTTCGATGTGAGTTTCGAAAATAAAATAAACTTCTTGCAGTGCAATGACTAGTTTTATTTTTAGCGCAAAACTATATTTAAGCGTCTAAATTTATGTGGGGAGCTTGCATTATAATTGTCCACAACAAATATTGATGTTTTAATTGGCCAAATTAATTGTTCTCTTTGTTAATTTTAAAAATTGTGACAGTCGACAGCTTTTACTTCAATACCGACTTTCTAACTTAGAAAAAACCAGTTCGGATTTCCTAAAGATTTAGGGCTCGAGGGCTTTATATTTCTCTATTTTGATATTACTGCCTTAATTATAATAAAAATAGAAGGCTTTTAAACAAAATGAGTGTTTTTTTGTAAAATATGATGGAAAGCTTTTCAAACCTCAGACGTTGTTTAATAAATAATTAATAACATCCTATTGAAATAAAGTGGACGTAATTTATTCGCAGCGACTAAAAACAATTTTCAAAATTAGAATATTTGAATATTCCGGTTATTAAATAATTGGCGAGTTTCTGGTTAATCCACTATTTGATTTAGAGCTCGACTACATTATTTAACAATGCGAGAACGTATAGTTTTTTTTGTAATCCGCAAGCACTCACAATGCACTTTGTGAGACTATTCAAAAAGCGCATGCAGCTCTATGAAAAGGGCACTTAGCTCAAAAATTATAGAGCCACTTAAAATTAGAAGGGTTCTATCTGGGTTAAATAGATTAAAATGCTTTTATAGAAGCGTGGATTAAAATGTCTATTAGAATTTTGCATGGAAATGTTTTACATAACGTTGAAAAAAGCGCTCGTATGAGATGCTTAATTGATGGCTTATTTTAGAAAGTGGTATCACGTGAAATAATAAATACCTTGAACAGTAAATAAATACAAAACCACGAGGTCGTTTCTATTTATTTATAATTTCGTTATTAATTTGATCGAAAAGAAAAAGCACAGATAGTGGACGGCACTCTCAACGTAATTAATCGAATTACCGCTTATAAAGCTCTCCCTTTGAGTACCTAATTAATGCAACTACAACACAAATAACTTACATATTTGCAGATATTGATCGAGGAAAATGTTGCAAATCTCATTATCTATCAACAACGTGCGCTATTTCAAAATTCGTTTAAATTAGAATATTGCGAATTGAATTTCGGGCTTTTGCACGAGCGAAAAATTTAGGCAGGAACCTTCGTCGAGAGCACATAACACTATTTATATTTTTTACAATGGGATTAAAAAGGCGCGCGTCATTAAAACGCGGTTTTTTTGTACGTACACTACAACAAGTAGGTTTTATATATATTTGTAGGCTAATCGTGTAGGAGTTCGAACACCCAGTTTTAATATTACACTCCCCTTCTAAAGCCATACCTGTTCAATTAATGTATTCTTTTGAACAAGTGCGGCATCTATTACAACATTTGTAAAAGCGGCGCCGCATAAACCGTGATCAATACGTACACACTACAGTAACCTAAGCAGTTCTATGTTTTAGTACTTTCGATTTGAATTTCTAAACCAGAGTGTAGAACTTGTTTCGTTGAATTATTTATAATTTTTGTTTATTAATAATTCGCACTCTAACGGAATTTCGATGTTATTGTAAGACGCTCTGCGATGCCCGGCTTCGTCTTCCACGCACGCACAACACCCCGAAAAAGCTCCGAAAAAGCTCAACTCCTACAGCGCCCTTGGTGCAACTTTTAAATTAGACATTAGAACGCCGATTTTCAAAAGATTTTTAATTCTTTTTGTTATTCTTACGGTAGAGCTTTTCGGTTGTGACAAAATAATTAAAATTAATACAAATTAAACTAGTTCTAGTAACTCCGTATAGATGTAGCTTTATTTTTAAAAACCAGAGCTTGTTTATTAAAATTGAGATGTACTTACTTAAAATCTACTTAACTCTAAATGATGCAGCAATTATTATGTATAATTATTAGGGTGTTTTAAAATAAGTCAATATTTTTTTTTCGATTTTATGTGAAATTCTCATTTTACATGTTACAGAAAAAATTCTGTTAAAATTTCAGCTCTTAATATTAATGTTAAAAGGTTCATCATCAAATTTAAAGTTTTCCCATCGATTTAACACAGAAAAATGATTTTTTAACCTTCATTTCACCTGCAAACTATGTAGAACGTTTTTTTCCGAATAAGCAACCACATATCTTTTTTCAGCATTAAATTCTCTACAAAAAAGCTTACGGAGTCGAGTCCGTAGATTCAACCCTCTTTTTTCTATTAACGTTTAAAAGTATAATTTTTTAAAAATTTGTTATTTTTTCATTTAACTGGTAAATTGTTAATCTTGGGGCAAAATGTAGAGAATTTAATGCTGAAAAAGGTTCTGTGGTTGTTTATTCGGAAAAAAACGTTCTACATAGTTTGCAGGTGAAATAAAGGTTAAAAAATCATTTTTCTGTGTTAAATCGATGGGAAAACTTTAAATTTGATGATGGACCTCTTAAAATTAATATTAAGGGCTGAAATTTTAACAGAATTTTTTTGTAACATGTAAAATGAAAATTTCACATGAAATCGAAAAAAAAATAGTGATTTATTTTGAAACACTCTAATAATTATATAAATTCAGTTTATAGATTGGGTTACTTTGCAAAATTAATACATTTCATATCAAAACAAGTACCCGAAGTACCTAAATTTTTAAGAATTGCTTATCTGCTTCTAATTATTGATAAAAATCGTTTAAATCGATATATACTAAACTAAAAAAATTATTAAAAAATTCCCAGAGTTGTAATATGTTTTTCGTGTAATTCAAGTTTGTGCTTATTGCACTTTTAACCTTCCGCATACTAGGTGACTAAATGTTACATGCCATACTAGGTGGGGTTTGCTATACCCCGAAAATAAAATGCCATAAAATCTACAAAATTGTACTTTATGACATTTAAATGATAAGAAATACATTTTATTATCCAATAATGAATAGGTTTAAGTAAAACACATATTTATTTATGCATTAGAATGGACTTTTATTAATAAAAATACAAAAACTTAACTTTTTCTTCAACTTATAAACTATTGAGTCATTGAGTACCAAATTTCAATGACACGTGTCAATTACAATACCGAATATTAAGAAAACTTAACAAGAATTTTTTTCTTGCCTCTTTATTGAAATACAAATTAATTTCACGGCATTTTTTAATGATTCGCAATAATTTAGACCAATACATTACAAAAAAATAAATTGAATAATTCTAATCATTCCCTCTCACTCCCATTAACTTGATTGTCGTATCTTTTCGCTCCCTTCCACTCATTTCTATAGTAAATACGTTTTTCGAACACAAAATTAATATGTACTACACTAAATTTACATTTATGTTTTGAAAAGAACAAAGAATAAGTAGAAATATTTAATAAATACGAGGATGTGCACATTCGAGCTAAAAGTGGCACATTTCCGAGCGAGGGAGAAAATGAAACGCGACGCGGAGGGGCGCGCTTTATTTTCCGAGATCCGAATATGCCACTTTTAGCTTGAATATGCACACTCAGCCTTAAGCACAATTCACAGGGATTAATTTATTTTCTAGAAAATAATATTTATAAATTTTTAGGACCGTATTTCAATTTGGAATTAAATCTCTGATTTAATGCTTTAAACAAGTTTATTGGAAATACACGCTGCAATTAGGTACCTATTTGAATTTATTGGACTAAAATTATTTTTTTTATTTGAAAGCGACAAATTTGATGTAAGCAAATTCAATTAAACGAAGATATGTGCATTCGATCGAAAAGTAGCTCATTTCCGAGCGTGGGTAGCAAATGAAGCGCGGCGCTGACCGGTACGCTTCATTTTCCCGAAATCGAAATATGTCATTTAAAGCTGGAATATGCACATTTGGCTGCAAACACGATTCCTAATGATTAATTACTTTAAAATTGAATAACACCTTTTAGTTAAAAGTTACAGAACCGTATTTTTAGCAGAAACCAAATTGATGGCAAACATGTTTATTGTAAATAGTTTTCATTCTCGAACATTTTTAGAATTTTCATGTTCGTAAACCGTGTAAAACAAGCAGCGTCTAAATGGAGGGATATGTGCATTTCAGTTTTAGAAAGAAAAAATGTATTAATAAAAGAAATTACATTTTTGTTAATCTTTTTACGCCCCCCTTTGCATTTGTTTGCGACTCCTAAAGTAGACGCGCCCCCCTGTTAGAAAATCACTGATTTAGATAATATTCGAAAAAGTTTCGAACTTTCAACTATTCGGTTCGAATCTCGCATCAAATTATTCGATTCGATTCGCGCGCTTCATTTTCCCGAGATCGGAATGTGCCACTTTGACCTCGAATGTGCACACTCGGTTTTAAGCTCGATTACCAAACGTCCCGTATTAACAAAAAAAAATTGTTCACGTTAGTTATACCCCACCTATTACACGGAAGGTTAATATGAGAAAAACTCTATCACTAAAGCATTTATTCTAAGTGATATAAAAGTAATATATTGTACAAAAACTTTTGTATAGCTACATCAACGCCAAATTATTGGTTGCCTTTTTAATTTACAAATTTTTTCTAAGACACTTTGTAACACTCAAAATGATCAATTTTTGAAAATGGTTTATCTGCTTAAAATTATTTTTAAAAATAATTTATAATAACTCAAAAAAATCAGCTTTTTTAACAAGGCCGTAATCTACTTTTTTATGTGGTGCATGTTGGCATTCATTCCACTCTCAGTATAAAAAGTATTTTTTTAAAATCAATTTACTTTGTGTGATATAAAAACAATTTGTTGTACGAAGCTGATTTTGTATAACAAAGATACGCGTCAAATTAATGATTGTGTTTTTTCTTTACAAATAACCATTTTCTTTAAAAAAAATTGTATTTAAACATTTACCCAAAATGATGAATTTTGGAAAATCATTTATTGGTTTCAAATTATTTTAGAAAATAATTTATAACAGTTTACAATAACTTAAAAAAATACTATAAAAAATTCAGATGTTCTAATAAGACCGTAATCTACTTATTCATATGATGCGTGTTTCTTCTATTCATTCCACTCCTAGTATAAAAATTATTTTCCCACAAGACTATTTACTTTGAGTGACATAAAAACAATTTGTTGTAGAAAAACTGATTTTTTATAGCAAACATAAACGTTAAATTATTGGTTGCGTTTTTAATTTACAAATAACCATTTTTTTCTATGAAATTTTTTACTAAAACATACATCCAGAATGATAAATTTTTAAAATCATTTATAAATAATTTATAATATCTTGCAATAACTCAAAAAAATATTTAAAAGTCCAGGTGTCCCAACAGGACCGTAATCTACTTTTTCATATGATGCGTGTTTTTTTATTCATTCCACTTCTATTATAAATATTATTTTCCCACAAAACTATTTACTTTGAGTGACATAAAAACAATTTGTTGTAGAAAAACTGATTTTTATAGCAAACATGAACGTTAAATTATTGGTTGCGTCTTCAATTTACAAATAACCATTTTTTTCTATGAAATTTTTCACTAAAACATACATCCAAAATGATAAATTTTTAAAATCATTTATAAATAACTTATAATAACTTACAAAAACACAAAAAAATTATTTAAAAATTCAGGTGTCCCAACAGGGCCGTAATCCACTTTTTCATATGATGCGTGTTTCTTTATTCATTCTACTCCTAGTATGAAAATTATTTTCTCACAAAACTATTTACTTTGAGTCATATAAAAACAATTTGTTGTACAAAAACTGATTTTGTATAGCAAACATTAACGTTAAATTATTGGTTACGTTTTTAATATACAAATAACCATTTTTTTTATGAAAATTTTCACTAAAACATACACCCAGAATGATAAATTTTTAAAATCATTTATAAATAATTTATAATAACTTACAATAACTCAAAAAAAATATTTAAAAGTCCAGGTATCCCAACAGGCCCGCAATCCACTTTTTCATATGATGCGTGTTTCTTTATTCATTCCACTTCTAGTATAAAAATTATTTTCCCACAAAACTATTTACTTTGAATGACATAAAAACAATTTGTTGTAGAAACACTGATTTTTTATAGCAAACATAAACGTTAAATTATTGGTTGCGTTTTTAATTTACAAATAACCATTTTTTTCTATGAAATTTTTCACTAAAACATACATCCAGAATAATAAATTTTTAAAATCATTTATAAATAATTTATAATAACTTACAATAACTCAAAAAAAATATTTAAAAAGTCCAGTTGTCCCAACAGGGCCGTAATCTACTTTTTCATATGATGCGTGTTTCTTTATTGATTCTACTCCTAGTATAAAAATTATTTTCTCACAAAACTATTTACTTTGATTCATATAAAAACAATTTGTTGTACAAAAACTGATTTTGTATAGCAAACATTAACGTTAAATTATTGGTTGCGTTTTTAATTTACAAATAACAATTTTTTTCTATAAAAATTTTCACTAAAACATACACCCAGAATGATAAATTTTTAAAATCAATCATATATAATTTATAATAACTTACAATAACTCAAAAACATAATTTAAAAAATCCAGGTGTTCCAACAGGGCCTAATGTACTTTGTCATTTGATGCGTGTTTGTATTCAATGCACTCTCAATTTAAAAATTATTTTCTTAAAATCGATTAAAAGCTCCATGTAACACAAATCTGTAATCCGCTTTTTAAGTTGTGACCCACTACTAAACTATATATTCAAAATAATCAATTTCGAAACCACTTATCTGCTTAAAACTGCTCAAAAGAAAGGTTTAGAGTATTCTTGTATTAGTTAGAAAAGTAATTTAAAAATATTAGATAACGTATTAAAGAAATAAAGTAAGTCCAAATATGATAAGGTTGCGCGTATATCCGTTAAATATCTGCGCTTTTAAAAACACTTCGTAAAGTTTTCTGCAAGAAAAAAAAAGAAAATTTTTGTACTTTCACCAAGAGAAATGGGAGCTTTTGTCATCTAAATTTGATGGAGTTGCGCACAGGCGTCGAAATTCGACGTTGCCCTTAAATTATCAGTAGCTAAGCCGCGCTAGTGACGTTGGGTGCTCGCTATGATAGTTTTGTAAAATCCGGAGGTGGTCTCTGTAAGTGTACAATTATTTTGCTCGTATTATCATTATTTGTTTGTCTTTTTTCATACTCATTCTTCGTTTTTTCTTAACACTGCTCCTCGCATTCGATTCGACCCCTAAACAACTTTTCTAGCAAGAACGCAGCTTTTAAGAAAATTAAGTGCGTGGGGTTGTTTGCGTAAGTGTTTACGGTTTTATTAAAATTATTTTATGCCGCATGCTGTTTCGAAAATTCTGTCTGCGGTTCTTCAAGGCTTCAAAAGCCAACCTTTCAATAGGCTTTAATTAAAACTATGGGATGCCAGCCCCCGTAATTGGTTTAACTTTAATTCGAAGAGAGAAAGTAATTTCGATTTTAATCGATAAATAATATTATTTTCGAAGAGTAGCTTTGAAAGTTTCGAGTTTCCAAAAGTCGGTGTGATTGTAGGGAGGGATTACTTTGCGTATACAGACATAAACACGTGGATGACTGTTGCGTCTTCACATTTGCACCTAACATTTAGGGGTAAATTATGCAAGCGGTTGTTTACAAAAGGCGCAAGTGGAACGCTTCCGTGTCTACCTGTTAACACATATGTACCTTTCGAAGGGGTGGTTTTTCGTAAATCGCCGATAGTTAAAAGTGTCATTAATAGATGGAAGGGGTTGGCTTGTGAAGTTGCGAAAGGTGCACGTACCATTGCATCTGCTTCCGCAGAGTGCATTAGTTGCACCGGGGTGCGTGCACCCCCGAAGCAAGGAAACCTAATTTTCGGCCGATTGCCGATTTTTTTGGTTTGGGGACGGTTCGAAAAATTTCTAAAGAAACGGCAATTTTTCTGATGGAAACGGATATAAGAAGTCGGGGTAGACATAAGGCGTGTCACTTTATATCTTGAAATTTGGGGTGCGCGACTACCCGTGTTCTGACCACTGGTCGCCGCGTGGGTGGAAACTATTGATCCAAAATATACGCACACGCATCTACACATACACTCTTACCCTCACACACAGTCTCATTTGCGCTGTCCGTTATGTTTCCATTCGTCATTATGATATTCAGATAGCTGTGTTGCCTTTATCTGATGATCAATAATTCCCCTGGTTCTTGGAATCTACAATTCGTGTGTACATTGCGTTCATTTTTTCTTTTTCCGTTTTAAATTTTTTATACAGCAAACATACATCTGGGTGCCGAAATGTAAGTGCGTGCGCGTTTCCGAGTTGCCGTCGCGTATTTATTATTATTTGAAGTAACACCTAAAAAAGGGATGATGACATCGTGCTATCGTTTTAAAAGCAAACACAGGTGATTTTTATCAAAATTTCACTTTTATCAAAGATAATCGAACGTGTTCCCTAAAAGAATCGATATTTGAGTGTTGCCGCGCTCAGCTTTCATTTGTTATTGTTGTTATTTATCGGAAAAGTCGGTAAACTCTTTCAAACGCCTAGTCGTAAGGAGCGCTCCTTTTATCGTCCTCGCAATCGAATTTGGCGGCATTCTGTTTAAATTTGGCGAATTTAATGTCGCCGCAAAAAAATGTTATTTTTCGGGCAGTATGTTAAATATACATATGAATAAGATAGCAGGAGGGATGTATTTGGAGGGTGGGGAGCGATATCGTAGATACATTTACCTCGACAATTTAATGTTTTGTGGCAGTTCGGAATACACATGGTCCGACCTAGAAGTTTGTTGTTGGCGAACGTGCTCCATGTGTGCTGTTTGTTTAATAACAATTAAGCAGCGTTGGTTTTTGCGGAAAAAGAAATATTTTGTACGAGTGACGCGTTTGGTGAGACGTTCGCTCGACGTCGCGCAATCTATTTTTTGCGTCGCTTTTAAATTAAAATATAATCCCCTTAATTAACTCTTCGGAGAGAAGTTTGGGAGCAATATCGAGGCCGTCGCTTGGTTGTTTGCTATTTCTCTTGGAAACTAGGAAAACGTAAGGGGGATTTCAAAAATGAGGGAAACATTATATGATTCATACTTTGCTCGCATTCTATCGGTTGTTGTGTGTCGAAAAATTTAACGATTTTTCATAATGTTTGCTCTTTGAGATTTGTGTTACGAACGTCCGAGGAAAGCCATATCTGAGACCTCTAAGTTAGCGTTCGATTAATAGTCACGATTAATTGAAGAACAAGTGTGTGTGTAAGACTAAACGCTTTTTTTTTGGCTTTTGTTTAGGGACCTCTGGTAGCGTTGCATGTCGCGCTTAAGACAAGATGACGACGTCCGCCACTTTACCTTCCACAACGGGACCGGTACATGCTGGCGGCTTCTCGACGATGCCGATGCCCGAGGACCCCGCTGGCAACGATCCCACCTTCGAGACGCCGCGTCCCATAAAACGTTGTTTGATCGCCGCCCCGCTATCGGATTCCTGCAAGAAGCGCCGGAAACAAGCTACTCCAGTTCGTATCTCTGCTGCTGACTCAGATTTAATTTCTTCTGAAGGTAAGCTGCCCGCTGCGTCGTCTCCGGAGCCAGACGTGCGGTGTCCCCTGTGCCAACTCGCCTTCAGCTCTTCGGAGCGGCTTGAAAATCACGTCGCAACCGAACACGCGAATGTTCAATGTAAAAAGGAGCCCGAAGACGCTCCCCTTTTGGAACGCTCCGATACTCCCATCGAAATTCCTGCTTCCAGGAGCGACTTGCCATGGATCAACGATTTGCAAAATAAAGAATGGATAAACCCGAACTTACACGGATTGTCGTTTTCGCCAGCAACCACCTCCTTATTCATGTCTTTGCCGCCTTTCTCACAACCAGACAATATTCCAGTACGGCAACCTGTTAGAATATTCAATCCGGACGCCTATTGCGACTTGTGCAACAAAGAATTTTGCAATAAATACTTTCTCAAAACACACAAAGCTAACAAACACGGCATTTACTCGGATCCTCCTGCATCGGATCCAATAGGAACTTCCGTTAACATTCCTTCCTACGCGTCACATTTAAAAACACAAATTTCGTCAAATTCGAGCGTAAATTCGGACGCCGGCGTCGCGCCCCTCAAAACCGATCCCAAGTCGCAAGTAAACGCCGCTAACCCGTTCGGCGAAATCTTCCCGAGTACCCCTAATATTTTTACCAATAAATTATTTCCGAGTATAAATAAGCCTAATATTCAAGGAATGGTAGATTCGGATGGGACCGAAAATGCGACAGCTCTCGATTTCAATTCATCCACCAGCTTATGTAATGGGCAAACCGACCGCATTCTCGAACCAGACGACGCCGGCGTCGAAGAAACGCTCAGTCCTAAGGCTGTGCAGCACGACGTCGCCTTGTTAAAAAGAATTCGGCTTCGAAGAGGGCACGTATTTCACCTCTCCGAGCAAAATGTCGCCGGGACAGCAGTCTCGAGAATTAGATTTAAATCGATTAAGAAGAATAGGCGTCATGAATCCCAAAGCGTTTTGCGAAATATGTTGCAAGGAATATTGCAATAAATATTTTTTACGGACGCACAAAATGAAACGGCACGGTATTTTTATTCCGGAAGAAGGAAAGGACGGGAAGGATCCCAAGGGTGACCTGAATTGGTCGCAGAATATGCAGACGAGTCCTTTGAACCTGATCATGGGGGAGCAGAACGATTCCAGCACTTCGGACAGGAAGACCTCTTCGCCTACGGACATCAGCTGCGAAACTTGCGGTATTAAGTTCCAAAATGTTGGTTTGGCCCAATTGCATAACGTCAGCGTGCACCCGCGATCTTCGAACGTGGGACATGATTTATCGGAGCTTTGTTCCGAAGACGCTGCTCAAAGCGGAGCGGAGCTTCCAAGCGTCGTCGAGAGAAACTTGAATTCTTCCGACGCCATAAGCGAAGATCTGCAGAAATTGCAAACGATGATTTTACAACTGAACGATTTAGATGTAAATAGAGTATCGAACGTCTGTAATCTTTGTAATAAGGAAATGGAGAATCGGTACTATTTAAATGCGCACATGATGGCTGAGCATGGCCTCTTTCTAGAAGACGCCGTCGAAGTCGACAAAAATGGGGAATCCGAAGGTGTTGTTAACAACGGCAACTTTATTTGCGAGTTATGTAATAAGGAGCTTCAGAACGTGGAAGAAATGAAAAAACACGTCTCCGAATGTCATCCGAACCACCAGCACGCCGATATAAAGGAAGAAAATTTTTCCAACGCGGACAAGGGGGCGATTCGTGGAAATTCGAGCGGGGGACAATTTGTGGATAGACGTAGCTCGATGAGTTTGACGCCGAGCAGCAGCTACTGCGAGATATGCAATAAGGAGCTTTGTAACAAATATTTTATGAAAACCCATATGCAAAGGATGCACGGCATTGAGATCGAAAATGGGGCACAGATCGGGGGTGTCATTTGTGACATATGCAATAAAGAGCTGTGCAGTAAATATTTCCTTCGAGTGCACAAACATAACACGCACGGAATCGTAGAGTACGGTTCGAGCTTGTTGCAACCCAGAAAAAACGACGTCGAGCCGCCGCCGTTGATACCGCCCGAGCCGGATCCCGCTTTAAAACCGGGAGATCTCGCAGATTTGAGCCATCGCTACTTTACGCATTTCACGGAAGTTTGTACGATATGTAGCCGTCGTTTCCGAAGTACGAAGTGGCTGAAAGCTCATCTTCTGAGCGACCACGGGCAAACCGGCGCCGAGAAGTGGGCCGAGCTCGAACAACAACTTCAACAATCCATGGCGCAAAACGTGAAATTTTCAGGAAATTCAAAAAGTACTCAGAACGAGCAAAGTAGTCCCACGTTGAAAATTCCGAACGGTAATCAAGAAAGCGGCACTTCGAAAGTGGGCATTCAAAACGTATTATCGAGTATTTTTGGAACCGACGAGGCAACACCTAAAAATTATCATTGTTCGTATTGTCCCTTTTCTACACCCGTCCTTCCCTTCCTTTTTGTACATGAACGGTCCCATACGATGCAGTCCATCGAAGGAGAGAATTCCTCGTTCAAATGTCCAGTTTGTATTCAATGCTTTTCCCAGACGGAGCTTCTCCAACACCACCTCTTCACTCAGCATCCCTTCTTTCCGTTACCACCCTTTTACAACGGCAACGCGGAGGCGGAAGCGAGCGCGCCCAAAGAAAGCGGCGACGACGGCGTCGAAGACGAGCCGAAGGCCGAAGAAGCGTCTGCGTCTCCGACCGATCCCAATAGGCCACAGCATCTTCAACAATCACAACCGCAACAACAGGGGAACAATAAAAGCAAAAAAATGAAAAAGAAACTGAATCGCTTCGAGCTGTCGTCGGAGGTGGGACAATCTTTGAAGGACGTGGCGAAGAGATCGCAGCTTCCGGCCACGTATGCGTTACCACAACTCGACGATCAGGGGGGTACGTCCGGATACGTTATGCAAGCGTTTTTTTTGGAAGAGCCGGCATTGGAACGCAGGTTCGTACCGTCCGTGGTGTTTCTGCCAGTCTTGCAAAAACAGTCGGCTCCCTTTACCGTGACTTTCAATCTTACCCCGGCTTAAAAGCAGTCTCTTACAAGTAGTTTGCCTAGATGTGACATATTTTTTTAAGGAAACAAAAAATAATAAGATAAATGAAAACTTGACGGCGATAGCAACACCTGTGATTTTTATTTTAATTTAACTTTATATTGTATAATCATAAATTATATATAAGAAGCGTATTCCTATATTTGCAAATTACCTCGTATATTATGAGGGACATATGAACACATATTTTTATGCAAATACCGGAAAGACTGAGTGAAATTTTATATAGTCTGTTAATTTTCACTTTAAAAAATATCGAGATACTGATGTTTTGTACGGTAGAATGCTTTAGGTGATGTTTACGAAGTTCCTATTTTATCTCTCGATATAATTAATACCTATTTGTTCGGAGAAGTTGAGAAATAACGAAGAAAATAAAAAGGTTATTTAAAATAAATAAAAAAAAAAGAAGAGAAAGATAAACTGTATTCAGTTAGAGATAGACGTAGCTTGCTCAAAAGTCAGTTAGTGTTCTGCATGCCCAGTCCACGCAACTCTCAGGGTTAGCTGAAACGAGTACAATCACACCTCATCGCGGCTCTCGGTCGCTTTCCTCTTTCGAGTTCCTGACTACTAAACTAGTAGAATATTATAATAATAATAGTAGGATTGATTTATCCGAAATATCGCGCGGTACCTAAGTCAATGCGACAGGCGGCGAGCAGGGGCTAACCGCGGCGGAAATCGTTTTCGACGCCTGCCGCCGCGGGCTGTTTTCGAGACGGCCAAAGACGTGGCCTTCCCCCTGACTCGTCGTCGCCTTCCTTCAGGGACACTAAACACACATACACACATATACACATATATAAGGTTAAATTACACACACCTACATATATTATTATTATTCTTATAATTATTACGAAGAAAAGTCATCTCTATCTAAAAATACGCGGCACTAATGAGTTAGTTCCTCCAGTTCAGTTCCTTTGGACGAGCGTCTTCCACGCTCCTTCTAGTCACAATCTAGTCTTGCTGGTCGTAACCAGCCAACGAGTATCGGTATTGTAACATATTGTTTAAATATTGTTGTATAGTACAAACTGACTACCTTTGCTAATTACTAGTTATAATACTACGCTGTGTGCCTTCAGTAATTGCAAAAAATGACCTGCTATTTCATAATGTAACAGCCTGGGTGCTATGAATTATTATATCCATGTTTAACATTATAACATTAAAAAAAATAATAATGTACAAATTTAAAAAGAAAAAAAAAATTAAATAGAATAAATCGAATCTATTGCTGATGGGAAAAGACGTACGCTAATTCGCCTTCGAATTATTACTGTCCATAATTTATTTGTTGTAACGAAGGCATTATTATTATTGTTGCATGGGAACAATGCGCAATCGAAGTTGACGTTGCGGGCGAATGCAAATCGTCCTCGGTTTCTTTCACTTTTTTTTCTAAACCCATTGTAAATGCGGTTCCCGTTTCCTAAATTCTGTAAACAGCTGCTTTGGCGCGTGCCCCGACGCCCCTTTGCTACCCTCTCGCAGAGGAACACCCTAAAATTTCGTTTTTTCACCAAATTTATGCATCTGTTCGATTGCGCTCGCTTAATCCGACATCTGACAAAATTCTTAACAGTTTCGACTTTTATGTCCCATCATTGTAAAAATCCATCGACCGTAGTCGAACATATCAAATAACGTGCATGCAGATTTGCCACCCTCTCCACCCTCTCCACCCCTCATCGACCCTCCTGTGCGTTTCTTAAAAATATTGCAACGGTTCGCAAAATCAATTGCTTCGCTTTTAGATTGGACAGTAAAAATTTGAATACGAACGGGCGGGCATCGAACAAACGTGCTACTTGTGTAACAATACATATGCATAATTTATGTGCAGCAAATTTGCCATAGAAATGAATGTGAGCCTTGGCAAGAAAAAAGTATATATATAAATATATATATATACATAAGAAAATAAGCAAGAATCAGAGAGAAAGGTAGATGTGTAATCTCGAGGTTACTTTTCCTGTTGGGTAAAAAGCAAACTACGTGTAGGCTTCACGATCTTCTAATTCTAGGATAAAAAATGAGCATAAAATCAAAATTTGCGAATTCTATCTTGCGACGTCCGTCTGTTAATTGTAAGTTGTTAGTAATGTTCCAGGACTCCCAGGATAGGAAACGCGCTTGTCGTTTACGTTTAAGTGTTGATACGGGTTTTACATTGCGTTTTAATTAGCCTAAACTTAGGTGTTATACACTTGGTGTTAAAAATTATATTTCTGTAAGTTTTATCATTACTTTCGAAATGTGTATAAAATAACTTAAACGAGCCCACGATTACTATTAATCGTGGCCAATTTAGATGCAGCTATTTCTAATTAACTACCGAAATATTTTATAAAGCTTATCGTTGGAACCGAATTCGAGGGAGGAATTTAACTAAAATCTCATTTTTTCCGTTGAATAATCCTCCGTTTCTCCCCGAGTTATCCCTCGAGTTCGCCTCTAATAATTATCGGGTATTTTGTCATATCCGCCGCAAAAAACAGAAAAAAATGGAGAAGAAACTTGATAGGAATGATTGGCACCGAATCTCAAAAATGTTAATCATTTTTATTATTAGAAAAAGGATCTTTCGTCTCTGTGGCCTATTTTCTAGTCTTTCGAGAAAAAGCGCGTTCAATTTCGAGTTTAATTTAGTCCTTTCGAAATTTCTTCACGTCAATTATCTTCAATAAAATAAAAGAAGCATCGACTAGTTTTAGGCCACATGTGCAAAAAAACGCTAAATGTTTGGGCTTTACAGGTTTCCCCCTTAACAATACTTGGCAAAAAAAAAGAAACCCTTAGCAACAAAAGATCGACTCCGAATGTTTTCGACGTAACAGAAATTCTATAATTATTGTCCTATTGATTTCCTATCGTACTCGTTTATCTGTAGCACATCTCAAACAGAAGAATTCTTACTGCTTAGGGGCTCGCAACAAAATATATTTTCGCGTTATTGAGAAATATAGAAAAGTAAGTTCCTATTCTAACTGTGAAATTACGTTTTACGAAGCGCTATTCTTTTATATACGTATTATTAAAATTTAATGAAGAAAGAAATTAATTAAATCTTAGCACAAATGTTTAAACTGTTACTTGTTATTTTTCTAGCTGTCATTATTTATTTATTTGTAATCATACAACGGCAGAGGTTGCTCTAACTCGTACGGGTCAAACGTCGAAATTGAATAGAACCAAATTTAAGGCACTTTGTTATGTAGATATTGGCGAAAAAATGTGTCATTTGTTAGACAAAGGGCCCCTAAAGTTTGTGATAATAAAATTTAGTTGTTAACATACCCAAAACTCGTTTCACAAATATTACAACATTCGATACACAATTTATACTAAAATACATTCAATATCTGAGGTCTGCACTATTGCTTTATCTCATCCAGTGATTTTCAAACTGGGGGGCGCGCCTCTCTGGGGAGTCAATTTAAACATTTTTTAGAAATATGTTTGTTTACACCAAACTTGTTTTACACGATTTACGAAAACTAAAATTCGGAAAAATCTGCAAAAATGAAAAAAAAATTTAATAAACATTTTTGGCAGAAATTTGGGTTCTGTAACTTTTAATTAAAAAACTTTAGTAAATTTTAAATTAATTAGTTATTGTGAAGTGTTCTTAAAGCCGAGTGCGCACACATCTCGTATTTATTAGATTTTTCTGTATTAATCGTCTCTCTTTCAAATCAAAAGCTTAAATTTAAATTTTTTATTATTCTTCTAAAAATAATTGTTTAAAAGCACTAAATTATAAATTTGGTGTTTATGGTATAACTAGTCTTGTAATTTTTTATTAAAATTATTTAGAAAGTAAATTAATTATTGTGGATTACGCTTAAAACCGAGTGCGCACATTTCGTTCTCGGGAAAATGAAGCGGGCCGCGCCGCGTCGCTTTGAAGAGAGGTTTTACTGTAAATATAAGAAAGCTACAGTAATTTTTTAAATTTTATTATTACAAACTTTAATTCAGCCTTTTATCTGACTTTAACTGTTATTCTATAAATTTTGATATTTTACCCCTTAAAAAATGAACCGTGTATGTTTCAAATGTATATGTATATAATATATAAAATCATTGTATTGAGGATCGGTTGAACAACCCTGTTTAAGTCGATTCGTGGGTTGAAAATTTCAACGATTGTGTTTACCATTTCAGTTACAATTTTCTTTGAAGTTTTCTAATTTTTTTTTTGCTATAATAAAGAAAAAACTTTCCTAACTTCGACTGTGATTTTAGATAAAAGCTTAAAACAAATAAATTTTTTATAAATCCAAGTTTATTTTTAAAACGGGTGGTGGTTTTCTCTAATTTTTGTTGAATGAGAACTTCGATCGGCTTTCCATGGTGCGAAGCTTAAAAACTGGGTGCTGTTTTTACTTTTTTGTAAAAAGAAAACGAATCAATCAATAAAAGTGCTTATTTGCGAAATAATCAAAAATTGAAGAGGCGACTGATTTGAAGTAAAAGCCTTCGCTGTTAATTTTTTGAGATCAAAGAAAAGGGATTTTAAGGCGTGTTATAAAGTTGTATTCTGTTTAGTCATGAAACTAATAAATAAGCTTCGCATAAAATATTGATAAACTAAGCGTTATGAATATCTGAGAGACGATAAAATATTATCATATAAACATCAATATAAATTGCCACATATTTGCTCCATAAAGGGAAAAAACAGTGTCAATAAAACCAGACGTTCGATTTAATATAAACGAATGCCCGGAAATTTTAAACAAAAACTAACCAATATAAGTGAATCCATAAACATAATTAACCGATAGATAAATTTAATCCGTTCAAATTCTAATTGCGATTATGTGAAGCGGCTGTTGTTTTCCATATTTTAGATAAAAAGCTACGCGAGATAAACGGAGAGGTTTTTTAATTTAAATGCGGAAAGTCTTCAAAAATTTCGGCGGTTAAGTTAGAGCAATTTTGGGAATGGGTTACGTGTGACCGACCGAAGGGAGGAAATTTTCTAGTTTTATTGTTTCAGGTATAATCAATACCGTCCAGTAGGCTTGTCGATTTTAATTTTAACGAGGCAACGTAATTTTTTGGGGTTGTAAAGTTTTACGAACGGAATGGTTTTTGTGGAGGAAATATATAAATTAGTAATCCGGGCGTCGGTTTTCGATTAAAGCGCGACGCTGCCGTTTGGTCAGCAGGCGACAGCCCCCTCGCAAGAAAAAAGTGGAGGAAACCCATCCATATTTTTCCAAATCCGCATTTAACTAAATTTACGATCCGCATATAAAAGCGGAAATATCGGGCGCTGCCAGTTTTGCGGTTCAACTTATTAAATACGTCGGTTCTTTCCCAATTATGAAAAATCGACGGATCTGTTTTATATTGCCATGCTTAAAAACTTATAAACCGTCACATATATTTCGTTATACGCGAAGCTTTCTGCTTTAGTAAGGAAAATACATCCCATAATTTCTTTGTGTCATCTGTAAGATATAAAAAAACTGTATTCTCGCGAAAAAGGTTTTTTGTCGGTAGGTTGTAATCTAATTTACACAACACGCATGGGGATTCTTTCTCTTTCTTTTATCTATTTTACAAATATATCCTTTTCTTCCTTAATTCCTTAGAATTTTACCAATTTTCTGTATGTTTTCTCATCTTCTGTTTTTATTTAGTTTTCAGAGTTCTTTTAATGTAATATTAGTTTCGGCAGTTGTACATAAAACAGCGCCGCTGAATTCCAATCAGCGAAAAAGTTGGCTTCTTTTTTTTTGTGCAAAAATCTCATTTTTCAAATTAAGTTCTTATTAAAAAAAAAAAACCAAACCCAATCGAATTCTTCTACGATTCGTATATTTATTCGAAAAAAGGTGATTGCAATTATTAATCAAAATTTTTTTGAAAGTGAATTAAGTAATGTGAATCACGCTTAAAGCCGAGTGTGCACAAAGGGAAAATGCTTACCTCGCTCGGAAATGTGCCACTTTTCGGTCCAAGTGCACATCGTTGTATTTAATAAATTTATTTAAATTACTTTTTAAGTTAAAAAAAAATAGTAATGTGTTCAAATAAAACGACATATTTGCACATTTTTTCGAGATTAAATTGTATAGTAAGCACAGCGTTGTAGTTTTTAATTAAAATTAGGTAGAAACTGAATTAATTAATGTGAATCATGCTTAAATCCGAGTGTGCACATTTGAGCTCAAAGTGGCACATTCCGATCTCGGGAAAATGAAGCGCGCCGCTCGCGTCGCGCTTCATTTGCTTCCCTCGCTCGGTAATGTGCCACTTTTCGCTCGAATGTGCACATCTTCTTATTTATTGTATTTGTTTAAAGTACGTTTTTGATTTACAAAAAAATTGTAATGTGTTCAAATAAAACACCATATGCGCACATTTTTCTAGACCTTAAATTGTATATTCGGCACAGCATTGTATTTTTTAATTAAAATTATTTAGAAAGTAAATTAATTAATGTGAATCATACTTAAAACCGAGTGTGCACATTCGAGCTCAAAGTGGCACATTCCGATCTCGGGAAAATGAAGCGCGCCGCTCCGCGTCGCGCTTCATTTGCTTCCCTCGCTCGGAAATGTGCCACTTTTCGCTCGAATGTGCACATCTTCGTTTTTTTTAAATTTATTCACATTCATTTATGGATTTAAAAAGAAATAAAACGACGCACAGTGGTCGATTTTTGAGAATTAGCCGGTCATAAGTCAAATTTTAAAAAGAAACGGGTAGTTATCTAATTACTCAAGATTAACAAAGGAATATACCAGTAAGAAGAAATAAATAAATTTCAATTTATTGTTTTCAGTAGAAGTAATTAAAATAAAATTATTTTTGTGTTTTCTACTTGATATTTCGCAACGATTGTGATGAATTCATGTAATTCAAGTACTAGTTGTTATATTCTGATGTATTTAAAGTTTTATAGTTTTATTTTACAGCATCTGTACAATTTTAAAAATTGCATAATTTTTTTTTGTTAATTTCTTTGTTGAAATGTCATTTTCTTATACTATCGCCCCCGATCGCGTAATGTTTCTTTTAATTTTAAATACCTTAGATATAAAGCTAGGTTATGTCACTTAGTTTGAGTGCGGATAGCTGCGGATGTTCGACTTAAAAGACTTTGAAGATTGCTTATAAAAAAAAAAATTTTCAAAGTGCAATTTTTTTTGTTTATGGTATCTTTTTAATTTCTTTTTTAAATTTTTTTTTTTTTTAATAAGATTTGCAAAGCAAGGAGCTATACTATATCACAAAATATCTTATAAAAAAACAAAATACAATGGAAAATATTTTTGACCACCTAAATTGCTTTAATCGACCACTGTGCGATGTATGTGCACACTCGAGAGAAAAGTGCCAATTTTTGCAAGACCAAACTGTACACTCAGATTTTAATCAAAATCTACATAAATACTACATTTATTTCTCGATTGACACGCTACTTGATTTACACGGTTTGTCTTTTAATCGGTTTATATAAACAAAAATTCTAAAAATTGACAAAAATGTCAAAAATAAAAACTACTTAGAGTACAAAAGAAGCAATTCATCTAAAATACTCCTAAACCCCGTTTACAATAAAAATAGGTTGCAAAGAAAAAAAAATAAAATGTGCATAATTCAGAAATTTATTTCAATGTAAAATAAAAATGGATAATGCATGTGCATTCTTATGAATTATATATACCTAATTTTTTTATTTCATAGATGCATAGTTCTTTTTTCATGCAAAGACGCACTAAAAAAAATTACAACTATTTTACGTAAAAAAATAAATTCATTTCTAAAAGTAACTAACCGATTTATTCATATTTTGCTTTGTTTTCGATTTACCGTGTGAATCGAGAAATAGATGTGCAGTGGGGAGGTGCCAAGATTAAATTTTTTTAAGGGTGGCCCAGTAACATAATGTTTAGAAACCACTGGTCAAAATTGAATTTTTGTGTTATCACAAGTTCATATATGTACATATACAGTGGCAGTTTCATAGGGGGGTAATTGGGTAATTACCACCCCTAAGAATTTTTCGTTCGTTTATTTTTTTTATTTTTAAAAATTACCAATATTTCAAATTATTATATAATATTCCTTTTTTATACAAATTATATTTTTTGATGTTGATTGTTTCGGATTAATGGAATTAAAAAAAACATTTAAGTTTTTTTCTTTTTTCTTAAATTATCGCCTCTAAGCCAGTTAGCTGGAAACGCCCCTGTACATATATAGAAGTGCACATTTTTCTCAGACCAAATTGCACACTCGGCCTTTAATACAAATCTACAATAAACACTGAATTTCGCTTTTTCAAAAAGAAAAATTATTTAAAACACTAGAGAATTTGGTTCCTGGTAGAAGTACGGTTCTGTAACTCGTTTTTTTGTGCAAAAATCTCATTTTTTGAATTAAATTCTTATTAAAAAGAAAAAAAGTAAACTGAAGCGAATCCCCCTGCAATTCGTATATTTATTAAAAAAAAGGGTGATTTCGACACGAAGCAAAATTCCATAAATTCGACAATAAAGCGATTTTGTGACATGTTTTTCTTTAATCTTTCGCGCTATTGTGCTTCATCGGCAGCTGCATGTATGTGACATCAAAATACGTAATTATTGTAAAATGAGGGTTTATGTAAAAGGGGTAGAATGATGAAAAATAACCATTCATGACAGGTTACTATTGATCATTTCCAATTTTGTGTAAATCCCTGCAAGTGACCCTTCGCAAATTTCCGTTTAGGGATAAATCAAGCTCAGCCGTTTAGGTTTTACGATAAATACGAGCCTTCCGAGTTTTAATAAAATTTGCTTAGATTCTTCTATTTGTACAAAGTTTAAGCTCGACAGATTTCGAGCCGCTCGCATGGAGAACAATCAAATTTAACACGTGACTACGTTTTTGGGGTGAAAACCCCGTTTCGCAAATAAAGTAAACACAACTTTTAGGGCTAACGGGGTAAAATTATAAAAGTTGCAGCCGCTGCTTTCCATTCATCAATCCGTAATCGTTTTATTAAAATTGGCGCGCGTCTCTTTTTTGTGTTGATTTTTTATTGAAGCACTTCGCAGGTGCGAGGACGCCGCTCGGCCCCGGGGTAGCGGCGTCGCGACGCCTCACTTTGCATCAGCGGAAAGCTGTAAAAAGGAAATTACGCTACCGATTAGTGAAATAATAAAATAATCGATCGTGCCCAAACATTTAGTGCATCGATCGCGTTACGAGAATGCAGGCGATTATTTTGGAAACAGGTTAGGACGTGTTTTCTTTAACTACCTCTCTTTATATTATTCCTCCGGACGTGTGGCGGACCTTAAGGATCCCAACGCGACGCCGAGGTGTAATCGGCATTAACTTAAAAAAATTTCCGTGCCTTCGTTTTCAGCGATTTACAGAGGCGCTGGAAACTAGGGACACGACGCTGAAAATGCGAATCTGGAGCATTTGAATATGTGCGAATGTTGCTGAAAAGTGTTGTTACTATTATCCTAAATCGGAGGCACAAAATCAAAATTAGTTTTTAAGGATGTTTAGGATATGACACATAAGTTATAGAATGTTTTGTAGAGTATTTCACATGAGATTAATATATCTATTTACATTGGAGACTCAGATATATAAATATATAAATATAACTATTTTCATATTATTCTGCGTTTATAATGAGGCGCGAGGAGAATAATTTCGAATAGATTGTGTAAGTGTCCAGCTTTTCGTTCTGTCTATGTGTTATGTACGTGTACAGCAGATGTATCAATTTAAAAAAAAACAAAGATATAAAATAAGGTAAACAATCCCTTACAAACTGCCAGCCTATCTATCGTTTATTCACTTTTATCCGTGTCCGTTCAAATTGTCACGCGAAACTTCCAATTACAAAAAGAACAAGAAAACACAATTACGCAAAATCTCGTACCGTTCCTTTTTTTATATCCGTTAATTGACGCAAACTTTAATACAACTACATTTATAGTTCAGAATATGTTTGACATTGTTAAATATTTTTTATATAAACATAATAACATATGTACCTCAAAGACGGACAAGATACGATTTTAAATCCTCCGCACGTTTTTTATTAGAACTGAATTTTTTTATTAAACATTTACACAAAAGTATCTACTTAAAAAAAATAAAAAAAGCTCTAGTCAAAGTAGAATTAAGGACGTTTGAAATCTCCTCTTGTTCGTCGTTCTAGTCAAGTGTTAAAAACCAGTTGTAAATATTGGAGAATGATTAAAACGTTTGTTCCTTCTTAGAGTTTAGTCTAATTTAGTCTTGGTTTAATCATAAAACTACAAAGGGTGATAAATTATTATTAAGGGAGCAAATTTTTTATTCATTACCATACGTACTTCTGTAGTAAACATAACACTTTTTACATTTTCATATTCAGGAATAAGTATTATAAAATGACTTGTAATGTATTTGCTAAGCATACGGTCTAGTGGCAAATAATTATGTATTATGAATAGACATATAAAAAATAAAGAATTATTTGGAGAGTACTTTTACTGTTTGCAAGTTGCTTTAAAACGTTCAACCCACACCACAATTTTTAGTTTTAGGTACGCATTGTTGCTTAACCAAAATTTAAAGAGCAAGAGCCACTAAATTTTTCAGAATCGAATAAGACGCATGCTTATAAGCTGTTTAACAAATATAAACTTATTGTTAATAATGGAAACAAGAAACCTCTACTTGGAAGAAAACTGAAGAATAATTCAATGTAAATTTTAATTAGAAGGAAATGTTTGAAAACGCTTGGACGTTATCTTACACGATTTTATTATGTACCCTTCGCGTAGTTGTCCTATACCCTAAAAAGTGTTTGGGCGCAATTGACCCATACATTATGTCTACCTGAAATTTTTTTATCGCGGAGCGCAATTGACCTACGTCCAATTAAGCAACCGACGCTTTCGGCGACTTAACCAATCAGAAGGCAGTTAATAACAAATGTAACATTAAACTCAGAAATTTAAGCACAACTATGAACAGTCAAACCTTCATAAGTCGAACCTCGATAAGTAGAATTTTTGATAACCGAACTCGAACGTCTTTCCCTAGGACTTGCCTATCTCAACGTTAATATTTTTATATCGATAACTCGAATTTTTCGATAAGTCAAAGCATTTTACAATTCCCTAAATTCAAGTTTCCATTAGTAAATATTTTGATAACTCGAACTTAAATTTTACAACTTTTTATAAAAGTACAATACCTGGTAGGATTAAAGAACGGGTTTGTTCGGTGTTATTGCTGGTCAAAATTGCTATTGTTAAATAGGATGAAAAGGTTGAAACCTACTACAAGACTTTGATGTTTTGACGTCGGCACTTCAATTGGATTTAAATGCTAATTTATGTTTAAATGCTTTCTCAACAGATATGAAATTTAAGATGGTTTTACCGTTTTTTTGTACAAGAAAAGCGTCTATTTTGCTTTTTTGTTTTCGTTCTGGTGGTTATTCGTCGAGCAGGAGTACAATCAAATGTATTTTTTGTTGTTTATAGTTTATAACAGTGTTTAACAGAAAATCTAAAAAAATTAAATACTTTTTTTAAAATTATTTACCAATCAACAAGGAGTGTAAACGAAAATTAAAACCAAGGCTAAAGGAGTGTCTTTTTTCCAACTTGGGGAAAGCTATAATAGAATGGTTTTGGTATAAACGTAGTAAAAATATTCTGGTTTCGGGAAATTATTGGAAAAATGTGTAGAAACCCAACATTTTGGATGAATAAAGCAAAAGATAATTTTAGATTACTTTCAAACCAATAATAAATAAGATGTAAATAACCATATTACCTAAATATGTATGTACTTAATAACAATAAATAATGTTAATAATTGTTTACAGATTTTGGTTATTTTGTATAAGGGATGGTAAATATAGATATGATATACATATACACAGAAAAGTATTTAACTCGACTTTTTTTGATAACTCGAATTATTTTTAGTTTCCCTTCGACTTCGACTTATCGAGGTTCGACTGTATTCGCATCTTTATCGATTTTATAATTTTTGCTTCCAATGTGTGAAAGCGGGAGGAAAATAGTGCAAATCAAATTTCAATACAGAGCTCGATTACAATGCAAGTTTGACATTGAAAAATTAAATAAAATTATTCAAAACAATTCTTTATACGCTTTGTTTAAATAAATTATATAATTTGATTATTTAATACTAATTAAAAATCCAAAGATCTATGTTTATAAGTATCACAAAAAAAACATCGTTTTACACCAAAATCAACAAATTGGAATTCTAATAATTTCGATAAGGGACGTTGAACTTTATTTTGCTTAAGGGCTAAAGTACCCCTTGCAACAGCGCTGTGTGTGTGTGTGTGTAAGCAACAACAAATTTATTTGTTCTTTTAATTTAAAAAACAACCGCGGGCGTTCTGCCTTAATTTCATTTCTTCCGAGCTCCCAAAGAGCAAAAATCAAAGAACTTAATTTGCTGTATTTCCCAAGTTTTTTCCTCGGAATTAAACGAGATTCTAAGGCGTTCCATTTTCTTTATTAAAAGCTAAGCGTTAAAATTTTATTGGTGTTTTGATAAATAAAATAAAAATCGTTAGCTCTCGCATGTGCCGAATTTATTTCAACCCCTCTCGCATGCGAAAAGCTGCTCGCGATTGAGTTGCTCCAAATATGCTTTTCTCCTTCTAATTTTAAAAAATTACAATATTTATTACAAGGCTAGCCATTACGGCTAATTTAATATTAATTTTGTTTTTTGAAAACCCCAAATTAAGGACGTCGCCATCAATCTTTCACGTAATCACTTTTGTGAATGCGCGTATGTTTATAAGCAATTTAATGCAAATAAGATGTTTGAAGAGAACCATGCGAGAGCTAAATCGTCGCCCTTTTTCCAGCGAAAAAGAGATAACAGCATCTCTATCTGTTTTCACCAAATCCTTTTTTTTTTGGGAAAATTTACAATTGTTATCGTCAAATTTTATTTGGTGATAAAATATAAAAAACACATGCAAACTGCAGAATAAACGAGCTACGCAAACACAATATAAAAGAACATTTTAACAAAGTTATGCTGGGTTAGATCTGTCTAAGATTGACAAAATATATCCATTTAAGTAAAAAAGTATGCTGGAGAAGAGCATTTATCATACGACACATTCTCTGAAATAGAGATAGCCCAGCTTTGATAACATTCGAAATATTTTATTTTCTTATTTTAGCTCTACTCTGGCGGCCCTTTACATTTTGAGGTAATTTCAAAGAGCCTTTTTAATAAGAAGATTTATTCGCTTTTTACGCCAAACCAAAATAATTTTTTAATTACTTTAGTCCGAGGAAAATAGATTTTTCGTCCATAAAAACATAACCTACTTAGATTACTGAATTTTTAAAGATATATTAGAGTGAACTCAAATATAATACACATCGAACATTGATTTGTAATAAAGTATTAAATAAAAGGAATAGTGTTACCCATAAATTTTGTATTTTTATGGATCTTATAATAGTGTTACTTTGTGGTTAATGATAATTTACCAAAAGCCGCAAATATTTATATAAGTCCGTAATTCCTAGGATTTTTCCTTTAATAATTTTCAAGAAAAGTAAATGGGAATTAAAGCAAAATCGACATCCAATCCCCAAATCCGATTTGTTTTCAAATTATCCTTCGAAAGACTTTTAAAAATAATTTATTGGGATCAAATTTAATGAAAAACAACGCTATGTGTATACACAAGTGCCATATGCAATCAAAAATTATTGCAAAATCAAAAAATAGAATTTTACTTGAATGTACTTTATAAATTTAATTAAAAGGAATATACACTTTTTTGTAAGAAAATCTCTTAATCTTGTTTCGTAAAAAGATATGGTTAAAATTTACCATAGTCAACAATAATATTTCCTATAATTACTTCATAAGCTTCGATAAATACGTTTTTGTAGAAGCAAACATAATTCTAACGTCGATATTAATGCTCGGCATTTACTTTCGATATGTTGGAAAGGTTTAAATAAGTTAATAGTAGACTTCCCTCTAATAACCCAGAATAAACCATTTTCGATAAATGTTTTATTTATATTAAATTATAAATAATTTTTTTGCTGTAGCAATTATGGGCATTCGATCCCATGTAGTTGTTTTCTGAGTTCTAAGGCTTTTCTAAACAATTTCTGAAATCAATTGGAAAATCGAGGGAAAACGAGTGAGATGGTGTAGAAGTTATTATATTATTCTCCATTTATTGGATGGAAGCTATTGTAGGGATTTAGAGAAATTGAGTCGGATTTATTGATATTTGATTGATTTTAGATTTTATAAATTTCGTATTACGAGGCATTAGAATGTTACAGATTTCCCAGCTTTATTACAAAATGAATTGTATTTTTTGAAATATTACTAAAGGGTTGCGGTTATTTCGACCGCAAAATTATAACACATAAACACGAAAAATTTGCGAAAATTAATTTATAAAAATTGTTTTACGTGGAAAATTTACAGGAGATTAGAATAAGTTCGCGTTCTTTGCTATTTTCACTTTTATAACATTTGGACTATTAATAGCAATCGATATTTAAGCGTCGACACGAAAAGAAGCAAGTTTTTCCTAATTATTTTATTTATATCAGTGGACCATTCGAAACTTTCACTCGGTAGCCTTTTTTATTGTCACAATTCTGGTAAATAATTACCTACTTATAAGCGTTGAAAAATTTTAAATATTACCATTTTCTTGGGACATTTAAATAATTATTCAAAAGTCTAGAGATATTATTCAGAGATATTGCAGATCTTCTAGATTAGCCGTTTAGAAAAACCTTGGAAATTGTTTTCATGTATACGTAAACGAAACGCGAATTTCCTTTAGCCACAAAATCCCAACAAAAGCAATTTAAAGACAAAAATAATGAAAAACATCCAAAAATACTGAACTAATTAAATTGCACGTGCTTTCCTACGTCCTTTTAATAAAAACAAAGACATACTTTCGTATTTCTCTTCTTTGAAAGCTTTATTTATAGGAAATGTAATCTTTTGTAGTACATTCCAAAATATTTTGTCTCTCATAATATTTGTTTTTAAAGCAATAAGAATTCATATACAACCCTATTGTTATTGGATTCATTTGATGATATTAAAAACCATTAAATGAATTTAATATCGAGCTCACTAATTTTCATAATTTAATAGGCAATTCTGTAGTGAAGGGTATACTTCTATTTTATTTTAAGAAATAAAAGTATTTATGTTCGAAGAAGTAAACATCACATTAGAGGGTTGAAAATAATTACATATCACCATTTAGAAAATTGGAACAGGGATCAACTTTCTTCCAAGCTAATTTCAGTACTTCTACGTTTTATTTTGATATGTTGTTTCGTTAAATAACAATCAATTATTTATTTCGAAATCATTATTTGGAAATGAATACCTGTACCTTATACATATTTTTATCAAAATATTTAATTCTTTTTGAATCATGCCATGCCATCTACATTCTGTTATTTGACATAGAAACATTTTACATATCTACAAATATCGATTTTATTATTACAAAAATATTAAATAAACAATTACATTAATTAATTGTAATTATAAAAAACTTTAGTATCAACAAGATTACATTTTAACACCAACAAATTATTCCATTCAGTATCCAAACAACTTCGCCATATTTTAAAAGACGATTTATTTATGACAATTTACCTCTAAATGGAAAAAATTTGGGAAATTACCTTAGTTTAATTATATCCGTGCAAATGTACAAAACTTAATTCGCAATTAAATATCAGCGAACTTTGAAGATAAGGCGATTACAAAATGCGATAGTTTTTTAGATAGAATTTTCCACGCCTATATTTCCTGTTTTGAGCCTAAAAAGTTATTTTAGTAAAAATTCTTATTAAATGAATTGAGAAACTCGTATTATGGTTTTCTTTTAATTGTTTAATTAAGAACTCACCATATCAGATAAGGTGTACATAAAATACTTTTAAGTCAAAGATTACAGGTGCAAGTCTACCTTTAAGCAAAACAATAACACATTTATTGTTTTAAGTCCAGTAAAAATATACATACGTTAAAATAGTTATTACGATTAGAACAAGGTTATTGTTATATCGCATCGTCTCATTAAAGTTTTAATATTTAATTTTACACACATTTATAATGTTTCAGACTGAACGATTGGTTATTAAAATTCCGCAATTTTAAAAAAATTAAACCGCACTCAGCTTCAATCAACCTGGAACAGAAGGTATTGTAATTGGCAATCTTAGAACACCATAATAAATACTTAAATAATAACAAGCATAAATTTTAAGTTATTTTTAAGATAATTTATTGTAAATAATCAGTTGTAAACACTTCGAGTCATATTTAATACGAAAACAATTAAAATGGTGTAACAAAAAAAAGTATTTAGGTTTGATGGGATAGAAACATTTTCTTATAATTGAAAAGGGTGTATAGTAAAGGCATCTGGGAACCAACTCGATGAAAATCAGATAAAAAAACTGAATAGTACGAACTATATGAACATATGGAAAATGCATCGAGCACACGTGGTTTTCCATAGAAAAATGCTGGGGAAACGTGAAAAACTCCTGAACAGAGGTAATTCATGAAACAATGGCTTACGTCAGGTACGTTATTATCTATAAAGTACTTATCCTTTAGTTAGATTTACTTATCGGTCTGTCAGCTTAGTGTTTAACCAACTTTGCATTGAGTAGTTAGTTGTGATCCAACTTTGTTACTGAATAGGAACGGTGCTAAAGGATTAATTCTTTTCAACCTGGCTGAAGTCCTTTTTAATAACCAGTGAGATATTTTTATTTATTTAATTATATAATCCGGCATCACTACGTTTATTTTCAAATTAGTTTTTAAAAGAAATTAAATTAAATTTTTTTTTCTACGCTTCACCTGCTTAATAATACGTTGAAATACATATTTGGAACATATATAAATAAGTACAGTCTGTCGTTAATTTTTTTTTACAGTCAATATCAAAGTACTTTATGTAATTATAAAAATAAATAACAAAATATCTTAATTAGCTACACATTAATGCATATGAAAAGTTCTCAAAAAAATTTAAACTGTTAATTTTAGATCAAATCTAAAATTTTTAGGCACTCCATGTTTATTGTCTTACGTACATTTCCATTAACTTTTTATTTAAACAAAAACCAATCTATTCAATTTGTTATAATTGTGCAAAGATTTGAATAAAAATTGCCTAACAATTTCACATTCCGCACTACTCTTTTTTTTTTAAATATAAAATCAACGATTTATTCGAGCGTGAAACCCGTTGTTTACAACACATAAGAAAATATTGGTCTTTAAATTTTAAAGAGACTAGAAATGCGAAAATTAATTGCTGGCCGAATTTCTATATGTTTGGTCTTTTTTTCATTCTTTTTTCGACTCGGCAGTTTCGACATTGCTTTAGAAATAATTTCCGCCAAATTGGGCGATGCAAGTTTAATAATGGCTATTTCGCAATTAATCTAAATTAAAAAATTATTATCGAAAAAATTTTTAATGATCGCTTATTGTTAGTATCTGACCCATTTTTTTGAACCAAATTCGTTTTGCTATCGTGGAAAACTGATAGGTTTATGTACAGATAAAGAAATTGAGTAATTGTTAGGGAAAAGTTGCCATTGAAGATTGAAGTGTTTTATTATTTTTTTGTCTTATATTTCTCTACGTATTTTTACCCAATGCAACAACTTACCAATTAAACGGGTAAGTACATGATTTATTGTTATTACACCTGACAATTATTGGAAGTGTGTTTTGCATAAAGGTTTTTTTTATGTGAATCACCAAAGTCGAGTGTGGACTAGCAATATTAATTAAAATACGTGGAGAAACAATTTTAATCTTAAATAATCTGGGAGAACACAACGAATTCGTCTAAAATTCGAAATGTCAACAACCTTCTAATGAAAATGTGTAATGCATTTCAAAGTGAAAACATAAATACATTTATCAGATAATGATGCAATCTAATACTTCAAAAATTATTAGTAACAAACATTAATCAACTTCCTTTTTCAAAACAAATTTCAAATTGCGTTTCAAAAATTGTGATCCTTTATTTCGCCGATTATGTACTTAAAAAAAAATAAATAAATCATTTAATGCTTAGACGTATGCCATACACATTCAGTAATTATTGTCTTCGTGTCCCAAGGTAATTATTTTACAATCATTGTTTTAATAATTAATATTTAAAATTATTTAACAATTTGAGCCTTGATACAAAGGGTATCCTTAAAAAAAACAATTTTCCTTGGTCGTTTTGTTCGAAGACTCCCCCAGAAGGTTCAGATTAAAACAATCTAAAATAAGCTTAAAAGCTATCAAATCTTAATTTTAATTAAACAAGTCCCTTAAATAATGCTCGCCTTTATGAAATACGTGAGCGTAATCTTGAAATAGTCCTTTTTTTATATATTGAACTGTGTCAATATAAGCAATAATGCAATGTCCTAACTATAAAATATTTTTAATAAACAAGTATTTTAATAAATCATAATTATTACTCACATTAGTAAATTAAAAAAGCTCAATTTTAATCTTAAAAGAATGCATTCAATGTTTAGGCGCCTTTATCTTCGGAAGTCTTATAAAATTAAATCAACAAATAACGTTAAAGTGGATTATCTGTTATTTTGGTGAATTATACACTTGTTTTTAATTTTTTTTGTGTTAATTCGCTATCGGAATATAAATGAGACACTCGAGATTGGACAATGAATCTCTTCCAAAGGAAATCTTTACTAAACTTTAATTTATACTTTGGAATGTTATTTTATTAGAACAATCCCTCTTGTGTTTTACAATAAAACATACTTAGATAGTGTTCTTAAGTATGCAGGTTTAATCTATTTAATAATCTTAAAAGATTAAATGGGAACGATAAAATAATGAATGTCAATTCCTTGGACTAAAATTCGCTTGAAGAGGGAATCTCGTTTGATACTTCTGAAATATCTCGAATTTCTTTTAATATAAAAAATATTTATTTTGTTACTTATTAACACGTTATATAAGTTTGCCTTAAATAACTACGGTAACAATAATTGTTAAGAGTCATCGCGTAATGTTTTAGTAATGATCTTCGAATTTTTAAACTCGAGTATTTTTCCGCTAAGTTTTTTCTAAAATAATTGTTAAAGGTACACACCGAGAAACACTTAAATAATTATAGTCAACATCGAGACTGTTTTAAAATTAGTTTGAGCTTCGTAAGCAAACTCTTAACTTTGGTGCAAGATTAATGAAGCACTTTTTCATAATTTTAAATTCAAAAAAAAATGTAAGTTTTGATGCACTCGATTACCTATGAATTTTATTTGAGAAAAAATAAAATGATTTGTTTTTTCATTAAGGTCGAGTAATAAGCCATTATTTTCCAGGCAAAGCCAAGGTTAATATTGAAATTAAAATTGTATGCAAAGTAGGTATAATTTGAAATAGTTTACTTTTCAAAATAATTTGTTTAAACTAATGTGTTAAAGGTGTGGCTTAATATCTGACTTCGTAGACAAATTATTGAAGTTATTTTGTTAAAAAAATCAACGTAAGGTTTAATTTTGCATAAATCCTTAATTAGTACTTGTCACAAACAATTCTTTTTCTTTATCAATGGGACCGTGTCCTTCATTTAAAAAAATTGCTCCAATTGTATGCTATCAATTATTAAAATCTGATTAAAAATTTACAAAATTCTGTGCACTTAGTAACTGAATCGTTCTTATCATCCGTTAGAAGAATTTGATTAGAGAATAAGCAACAATCCATCGATTAAAAGTACAAAGTTTTCAGAAAATCGAACCGTATTATTAAGCAGTTCTAAAAGACTGAAAGACTGATGAAAAAATAATTTTAGCACTTCGAGGGTCGATAAAAAAATTTTTGTATCGCCCCTTGCAACAGTAAGAAAACCCAGAAAACTAAGCAACATAACAGTTTTACTTTTGGGCGGAATCCAACCCCTCCGTCTTCTGATTAAAATTGCGTATAATTTTTATTGTATGCAATGGTGGTGGTTCCAAATTTTACATGCAATGATACAGTGGAGCCCAATAAAATTTCAAACAACGAGAAAAACTCCAAGACAGCTATTTCCACAATTTTAGGAATAAGCCAAGAAATGGAGAAACCAGAAAATTTACAAGGTACACGTCGCTCATGACTTATTTTTCTTAATATTACAGTTGCTCAAATTTCAGGAGTTAAAGTTGAATCTCTTACTGATATAAACTCGATCGATTCGATTGAATCTGTTAAATCGCTCGAATCGATTAAATCGACTGAATGTCAAGATTTAGAAAAAACTGATTACGTTTTACAAGAAAAATGGTATGTATTGACGATTCAAGTTTTAATACCCTTCTTGATTGCTGGGTTTGGCACGATTGGAGCTGGCTTAATCCTTGGAAGCGTACAGGTAAGATATGCTAGCCTTTATAATTAAAGTTCTACAACTTTGTGGAAAGCAAACGACCTTATTAACCCCATTTTGAATTGTTTCTACTTGAGACGAAGTATATCTCAAACACTCAAGAACTTTATCCTATATACTTCTAGGTGTTTCACTAGAAATTATCTATGGTGTGACACATGGTTAGATAATCAGGGATAAAGTACCCACGTTTTAAACACGAAGGTGTACAACCTTCACTTAAATCAATTATTTCCATTTTGTTTATGTCACTAATATTTGGCAAGACGATGAGACTTTAATCGCTTTATTTCTAAGAATTTTTTTATATCAATTGCATTGTTCCTCTTCAATCGTACATCCTTGTAAATACGAGCTTTCAAATACATTCTCTGATATAATCAAATTGAAAACCTTTTACTTCTGAGAAATTTAAAATTCAATTTTTAGGAAGAAGAAGTGTTTAATAAAATTGATTCTTTGTACATCTTAGTCCCAGCAATAATTGGTTTGAAAGGAAATCTTGATATGTGTCTGGCTTCAAGATTATCGACTCAAGCAAATTTAGGTAACATGAAAAATAAAAAGGAAGTCATGAAAATGATCATTGGAAACATCAGTTTAGTTCAAGTTAGTAGATTATATATCACATTGGATCTAAAGAAATAAATTTTAAATATCTAGGTGCAAGCAATTGTGGCTGCTGTTGTTGTATCCATTTATGCTGTCACAATTTCCGCTTTAGTGATGAACAGAGAAACCGATTTCCAAGATGCCATGCTTGTCATTTGCTGCAGTTTGCTAACAGCTACTTTGTCTTGCTTCGTTTTAGGTAAATACAATTTTTCTTTGTTATAAGAAATGTTAATTTTCTTTTTTAGATTTTGTTTTAACTGGAGTAATATTTACAACTCACAAACTGAACATGAATCCAGATAACTTAGCAACCCCTTTAGCAGCCAGCATTGGGGATGTCGTTTCTTTAAGTGTGCTATCCATTTTTGCAAGAAATCTCTTTACAATTCATGGTAATTTGGTTGTTTGGTTTTTTGTTCAAAATGTAACTTCTAATTTTTTAGCGACCTACACTTGGGTACTTTATTTAATATCTGGAGTTTACATCTTGTGCCTTTTACCCTTTTGGATTTTTATTGTACTAAAAAATAAGTACACCAAAACCATACTTACTCATGGCTGGGTTCCTGTGCTTTCTGCACTTTTTATTAGTGGGTAAGTACTAATCGATTCGACAACTAATTAATTAGGTAAAATAATTATACAAGATTCGGTGATAACGCATTTGTTTAAATATTGCAAATAGCGCTTGATAACTTCCTTTTTATCGTTAGATAATTAATTTCATCATAATTTCCATTGTTAAATCCTAATAGGTATTTTAATGAAATTTGATTTATTTTATAAAATTGATTTAAGAAGAATTTTATATATCTAATCTATTTAAAAGTTTACTTTTGTTTGTAATGAATACTTTCATTCTACAACATTTGATGGAAACATTTCAATGAGCGATAAAAAGAACCCGCTCAGAAGATAACAAAACGCAAAACATAGATTAGTGTTGTAAATAGAATTTTTATCTTAGAGTTTTTAATTGTTGTTAAAAATAAATACAGAAGATCTATATCGATTTCACTTAATTAAATTTATTTTTCTTTTTTTAGACTTGGTGGTTTGGTCTTGGATCAAGCAGTAGATGAATTTAAAGGATTCGTAGTGTTCCAACCGATTGTGAATGGAGTTGGGGGTAATTTAGTGTCGGTCCAAGCTAGTAGAATTTCTACGATGCTTCACAAGACCTCCATCCTGGGATTTTTCCTCCTCATACAAAGCAATGGGTTTGGCCATGGTCGGCTTTGGTTTCAGGAGGTAAAGTATTGTGAAACCTTTAAACTATTAAGGCTAAAAGATTTTCTTGTAGTCTTCTCAGCCAAAACAGCTAGAATTTTAATTCTTTTGTCGATACCTGGACAAGCAATATTTGTTTTTGTAGCTGATATTGTTTATAATCAAGGAGTTTCAGCAGCGACTCCAGCTTTTATTTTAAGTTACTTAGTGGTCAGTCTTGTACAAGTGCTTTTATTGCTTTACATAGCCCATCTTATGACACACACCTTGTGGAAAAGGAAAATTGATCCCGATAATTCAGCTATTCCTTATTTAACAGCTTTAGGTGATTTATTTGGGTCAACATTTCTTCTATTAGCTTTTATGTTCTTACAAGCCATCGGTCGTGAATACACTCCGTTAGTTTAATGAGTAATAATGTATCCAAAGATATCCAGTATTATCGTTTTTTATAATAATTTAATTTTAAATTTTTTATTATTATTATTAGAAGTATGACGCTAAAATTAATACGAATTTAAGAAGAAAGCAATAGTTAGGTAGTAATTGTTTTAAGAACCACGTTTTACTTTGTGATATGTGCCAAAGTTTGTTCTTAATTTAATTATATTTATTTCACAAATTTAAATAATAATAATACAACCAATAGGATTATTATTATTGTTATTGAAATCGTAATTTTTTAATAAACTGTGCCACAAATTTGTTACTAAACATTTTTGAAAAAAAACAAGTTTTCCTACTATTTAATTTGTCAAATAAAATGCTTACAGAGTTGTAACATAATTTATAACAAATGTGTATGGAACTGAAAAATACAAAAATGAATGTAAATATTGAATAGAAATGCGATACAACTAACATAAATATATTAATGCCTATTTTTAAAGAATTAATCAACGTTAAGTATTCCCTTATGTTATTTATTTAAAATAGAAAAGATTTGTGTAAAACAATTAAGGTAACAATATTGAGCACCCTATAAATATGTGCAGGTACTTTAAATAATAATACTTTGTAAGTAAAACGTTAGTAGTAAGCGACTTGCTAAAATCTAAAATAGAAATATTATATTTGTAATTTATTTTGTTAAGTAGGCTTACCTCGAATTCGAAATAGTTTTATTACGATAAAAGTTTGGAGAATAATTTCGATTATTAATTGATTGTGAATCGTCCGAATAAGTACTTTCACCAGATCTGCTTGTTTTTACTCCGTGAGCAAATTGTTTACGGTAATTGCAACTATTTTCATTTTCTACAAGATTTAGCAATAAAAAATTAATTTAAGTAATATTTTAAAAAGTAAATTACCTTGTTGCGCGGAAGCCTTAGGCATATTATAAGTGACTTGAGGATGAACTGTTTGTTTTGGATGATAAGCATCTGTATAATCTCCCAAGTACCTAGGACTTCCACGAAAGTCCTTATATTCTCTTTGCATTTGCCTATACTCTGATAAGACTTGAGTTGTTGGTGTTTTCCTGGCAACGGAATTAGAAGAATCCGAGCAATGTAACTTATGAGTCTCTGAAGAATCTTTATTATAACTCCTGTTTCTCTCGTTTTGCAATTTTGGGGAAGACGTCGACGAAGAAACGGCTCCATCTGGTTCCGACCTCATCTAAAAATAATTAATACGATTATCACTTAATACAGCACTTCCAGAAGCAAATGTCGTGCATACAGTACTTAAAACAATAAAACCAGTTAAAAATTAGAATTCAACAAAGGGTCTTACAAGAACTGTATCTCTTGTATCTAAATTTGGGGGTAAACTGGACCAAGCCGTTTCATCCATGGAGTATAATCTTAATTGCTGCCTAATGCTCGCCTTTTCTCTACAAAATTATTTAAAATTAATGAAGTCATTATTCATGCAGTACAAAACAAATACCTCGATCTTTTACGTTGAAATTCTTCTTCAACCCTCTGCATTGCTTCCAATTCACCCAATCTTTGTTTTTCTTTTTTCTCCGCTTCTTTAGATAATTTCTCAGCTATTCTTCTTCTTTCAATCTGCCTAATAGTGCTTTGAAAAGTAAACCGTTTGGGTTTTTGTAATTTATTATGGAACTCCTCTCTCTTTGGAGGATCTTGCAAATTTTCAGGTTCCGGCGAAGAAAGATATTCTTGAGTTGAGATATTCTCACAGGACTTCGATCGTATTGTTAAATTATAAGTTTCTTTGGAATACTTATTATTTCTATAATGATCTTTGATACGACCTTTATCTATTTTCTTTTGGCCATGCTTGGTGTATAAATTTTCAAATTCTGGAAGATACATGACACGACTTACGTTTTGGGTATTGTTAGCTGTTATTAATTGATCTGTCTCTTCTGATTTCTGCGAATTTTGTATTTCCAAAGAGTTGAAGCCATTATTAAGAGAATTGGGAGCCGATTTACTTAAGAACCAGTTCTCACTTTGGCGATTGAAAGAAAATGAGTCTCTTTTGCTAGCCAAGTTCCCTAAGACTCCAGAAACAGATCTTTTGATTTTTTGAAGTCCTCCTGGTTGAGAATTGTATTTACTAGTAATATATGATGCTAAATGGTTATCTCTGGGCAGTGATAAACTAAATACATTTGGTTTTGGTGTGAATTTTACAGGCGTAGCTGATCGACACATGCGGTTACTTTGACGGTTAAATAAATCGTCGTCAGAACTCGATTCCTCTTCCCCCAAATCTTGCTGGGGGGTCCAAGAGATTTCCTTTGAACTATTCGACACCATTGGCAACTGAAGAAATACAAACATAACGATTATATATTATTAAAATATGTTTTATTAATTACTTGCACGTTGTTTCTAACATCGACGATCCCTTCTATACTGTCGTCGAAAGGAGCTGGTCCAGCATCTCCAGAAATCCCAGAATCGCCGGATTTATCATAACTTGATCTGGGATCAGCTTGTAGAGCAGGAAGTGGTGGTGGTCTAGATAATTTTTCTATTTTTTCTTCCATAAAAATAGGTGGATCTTCACTTCCTGCTGTGCTGGAGGCAAAATTGGATTCCACCGCTGACAACAACTTCCAAGCAGCTGCGGGAGAAAACCTAGGAATTTCTAATTGTTTCTTAGGTAAAATCGGACGTAATTGTAAAGCAATGCCATTATTAGACACTTGAGATTCATCCATTCCTAATTCACTAGATAAATCTGATCCTGAAGAGTGTGGAAATAAATACGATCTGTTATATTGCTTTAAACTAGCTGCAAAATTATCAACTACTAAGTTTTCGTTAAAATTCGTTTTGTTGGTGTTGTCTTCCAAAATCGTATCGTTAAGGCCGAAATAGAATAACTTAGAAGGTTGTTCTTTGGTTCGAGAAGGTTGTTTATCTGTATTCGTTATTTTGATTTGTTCTTCTTTGGGACTATCCTTTATTTTCATCTCCAGGTCAATTTGTTTAGTTCTACTTCGAGAATGATCTTTTTTGCTAATGTTGTGATCCAAAGTTTTAAGTTTTGATTTCTCATCTTTTTCGCACAAGTTGAGGTGCTTCTCCGTGTTTCGTTGGTGATTACTTTCGGAAAAGTCGGATTTTCCGTATTTAATTCGCTGCATCGCATCTCTTAATTCGGCTTGAAACTCTAAATTGTGCATTTCGGGTAACGAAAGTCGATTATTTTTAAAATCTTCATTCCTATTAAAATCTCTTAGCTTAACATTGGACATACAACTAAGTCTGTTATCTTCACAGATATTGGGTGTCGGCATTTTGTACATTTCATTATCTAATTCTATTTTAGTAATCAGTTTTTTATCTAAAGCTTCGTTATTTTGTACAGAATTTGTGTATTTCTTTTTAAGCTCAGCTTTTGTTTTAAATAAACGCCCTCGTCTCATGGAAGGTTCGTTTAAATCGGTACCATCTTCTTCCCACCGATAATTTGTGAGATTTTCTTGCTGAAATATTTCTGGCTTTAAAACAAATTTTTTTATGTACTTATTCTAATTTTAAACGAGTTTTATAATTTTTTATAGCTGAATTTTAGAGTACTGTAGTGGATTAAAATTTTATGAAAAGCTTTGTGTTAATTTGAAAAAATGAAAGCTCACCATTGAGGAGTTCGGCGGTGGTGGTGCCTTGTATTTCTTTCTACCCCTACATTTATCCCTTTCATCTTGCTGGCTAAGTATTGAAGGGTCGTAAAGATTAGGCTCAGATCCGAATTTTTTAATTTGTTTTTTATGTGCATTTTTATTTTCTAATCTTTGAGCGGCGTAGCGATGGGCACCCTTGTATAAAGGAACGTGAGCTTTCGTTTTTTTTTCGTAACGATACTCATCTGAAGGACTAGAAGAGATGCTGTTTGTTCTAAATATTCTCTAAAAAAATAGGGATAAAAATTAAAGACTTAAAGTTATGATTTGTTTGACATACAAAAGCTTTATCTTCGCGCTCCAAAGATAACGTTTGTTGCTGATGTCTCCCACTTAGTGTTCCTCCCGAATGTAGAATTTCGCCATTTCCGGTGGATCTCAATTTTTTATTTGCGTCTCTTTCTGGAAGAACTTTGTGCTGATAGACCCTGGAGGAATTTCTGGGAAAGAGTGCGCCCATCGTTGTTCCACTTCCAAGGATTGTCTTTGGGTGACATTTCCTGTTCGACTACCATTATTTCCCATTTCGATACCACACTCCTGTTTTTGTCATATTGACCCTAGAAAAAAGTTTATTTAAGAAAAAAACTAAAAGTGTAATGAGCGCTATGCTTAATTTAAATATTTACAATGCTCTTTGATTTTTTTCTCATAGTTGAAGTTTCTCTATTCACACGGTTTATTACAAAGGAACTAAATAGAGACAAATTTCACGACGACACAAATAAATTATAAATAAAGAGATTCGGAATTTTTTCAAGATAATTAGACCTGGCGTTGAATGAAAGTGAATTACTTGCTCAATTCGTTTGAGATGAACTAACAACAATTTGGATGTTACGAAATTGAATATCGAAGGATGGAAAAAAACAAACCTTTGGGTTTGTGGAGTACCAAAAGCGTATTATTTTGGATGTAACAGATTATAACAAAATGAAAAATTAATTTTGTTTTACCTGAGGCGAGAAGTAAGAAACTCGCCACGTCTTGAAGTAGAAAGTGATTTATATGAAGGCAGAGGTTCCGTATAAAGAAGTAGAAGGTTGTGTGTACATATGTATGTATGTACATATTTCTAACCCAGTTTACCAATTCAAGTGTAATAAATATTTAACCAGTTTAAAATGCGGTCGTACGCATTAAATTCCAATAATGAAATTGTCCATCTGAAAGATGGCTGGGTTTCAAAAATATTGGCACATAAAAGGTGAGATTTGCATACATACATATGCATGCATATTAGCCCAAATGAAAAATCGAGAGTTTGTTTATAGCAACAATTTTTATGGTATTTGTGTAACCTTGACGATAGAGAATTACTTTACAATATGATAAGATTCTTTATAATCCTGTAAAGGTTTTACGCATTATTTTCCAAACTTATTTGGTTCAAGAATTTTAATTGGTTTCGTTCTGCATATGTGCAAAAATACAATAGCCAAAATGCAAAAATATTGAAGCGGACTTTAAAAAAGGAGTTTCTCTCCATTCAAATGACTGGTAAAGAGGATAATACGTTCAACTTTCTCTATAATTGTGTATCGCTCAACTTGAAAGCGTTTTTGAGTAATTTGTTCAATCAGTTTTAATTAACAACGTGTTGATAATTTAAGGAGATGCCTTTATCATAATTAAGGGTGCAGCCTGCGAAAGAAACGTCTATCCTTCGGCGAGAGTTTGATTTCTGATTAATAAAAGAGTCGCACTTTCACGTTCTAATGAATTTATTCGGTTTATATTGTGCATCGTAATTAATTTATATTGGGCTTTCACTGGTTTTCGGTTTAACTCCAATTTCCCTTCTTTTCTTATCTGTCATCCAATTCCAAAGACAAGGTCTTCAGATGCCTCATATAGGTTTATTACTCATAATTTACCTTCACTCAAACATACGGATTTTTTATAAAATAGAAAAAAAAGTAGTCCCAATAAAATTTAATTAGTTTCTATTGGGATTTTAAGAACAATAAAGATTAACAATGTCTCGTCGTTTTTATTGTATATAAACAAGGCACACAATTTAATTAGGAAGAAAAAGTTAAAAAAGAAAAGCGATTAAAACATTCGCAAGTCTCATTGTTAGAAAAATGGGAATGTTTAAAAAAACAATGGGTCACTAAATGGGTTGATTTTTCTAATTTCTGCCCTACAGAAACAATTTCACTTTAAAGGCAAACCTTGATGTATTAGTTGACATGTATTTAGAATGAATTATTAAGAAATTGTTTTAAGCAAGAATTTTATAAAAAATTATTTCTTTCTTAATTATGGACTTTGGCCAACTAACCAGCATTCTTTGGACTTGCGAGAATGATAAATAAATAAAGTGCAATCACAAACGAAAAAACGCATAGTCGTCAGCGAGTATTTTCGATCGAAACAATATTTTATAAATATTTCTTCCGTATTTGCATATTTTATAGACGATTTCTATTATTATTACGTATTCCAAACTTATGCAAAAAAGAAACTATTTTTGTTCCAAAAAACTTGTTCCTTACGTAAGAAAAACTCAAAACATAATCCCCGAAATTGTCAACAGTTATTCCGAATGAAATATTGAAATCACACCCTAAATTGCGAAAATACAAAAACAGTTTTGGAAAGTTGAATAAAGCGAAAGAGCCAACTGTTTATTGATACTTATTTTGTTAATAACGACGGCTTTATTGATATTAAATCTTACCGTTTAAATAAATAACGAAAGTCAATTTCTTAAGTACCTTTCTTTTACATACAACGACCAAGTGTAAATAAAAGAGAGAGGAGATGTAATGAAGACAAGCAAACAATATTCGCTAAAATTAAACCCTTATTTTTATTGAATAATTTAAAAAAGTCGTTTTGAGTTTGGTTTATGTGAAGGAATGTTTAGCTTCTTTTTTACACTAGATTTAACGCAAATTTTTAATTACATTTATGCAAGAACCGTACATTTTTTATTCTTCTGTGCTTTTGATAATTAGTTTTTACTGTTACATGAACTAAGTATAGCCATTAATATTGTCAAATTGCATTTGTAGAAGCATCATTTCTGTTAATGTAAATTTGCAAAAAAAACTTCTAATGCATTTTCCAAAATAAAAGAAAAATATTCAAAAGAATTTTGACCTTTTCTGTGATGGTACAGTTGGTGCTCAGATATATGCAAAATACTAACTGTACAACAAGTTATAACTGATTTTTTTACATCAAGATTCGTTTCGGCTCAAATATTGAAAAAAAAACACGTTGAAAACGATAAACAATTATTTACATCTTCCGGCCGATATTTCTTCTTAAAAAACTCGATGTAGCCACAGGTGAATACAATAGCACGTTGCAAAATATCGGATTTCTTACCGATTGAATTTTGGTGTGAAGTACAAATTAACGACTTCGATACAATAGATTTCAAAATTATGTCGAGCTTAATGTATTCAAAAACAATTCTCAGCTTTCACTGGAATATGTGAATGAAAATTTGCTAGTTTTCTTAAGTTTGTGGGGCTCTCGATTGTCAGAAGCATAAATAAATTTCAAAAAAAAACAGAGAACAAAGCGTAATTGTTAATAACACATGTCTTAAAAAGTAGGTGCAAATGTTATGGAATGTTTATATAAATAACGATGCCTTTATAGATTTAACCCTGGTAACTTTCAGTATTCAATTCTCGTACTCAATTTCCAAAATTAGATGCCCATTAATTAAATATTTATGTAAAAAGAATTTTAAAAGATTATACGCGCTTTTTAACGTGCGAAGATTTATAATTAAGTTGTAATGCACATTTTGGTAAATATTCCCCATATAGTTTCGATCTACTTATTTTATTAAACTGTTAAAAAAAACTTTAATGTGCGTTTGTGCGTGTAACCCACATACATTCCATATTATTTTAACTGCATTAGAGAATTGTTATTTAAAATTAATTTTGGTACCGGTGCACATTGCAAAGAAATGATTTACCTGGTTGAATGTAAAGTGCCATCAAAAGTTGTTTCCACAATACAAAGCAAAACTCTTCCGCATTGACATGGTAAACCACAGCACCTTTTAAGTTTAATAAACTACGCAAAATTGTAGAAGGTTCCTGTTGAAAAATGTTGAACGCACTTATATCCGGGTATGGCCGCAGAAATAAATTAATACCATTTTTTAACAGCGGGAAAAACTGGGATTCTTCAACTTGCGTTGTTTTAAGTCGTAATTATACTAACTATTCGACGATAAAAAGTAGGGAATAGCGTTGACTAGTGTTTCTACCTGTCCAGGTAGAGGGGACCGAAACGACTATCGCATATTCAGACTACCTTACATTCGTGAAATGCGCAAACCTCACACAAATCCTCAAATAAAAGTGGTATTTTTCAACTTTTCTCATTATACACACACATACATCTTTGCATAACGCTATTAAACCATCCCATCTAAAATTTTCATCTTCGCATGCATCAATTCAAAAAAAAATACGAAATTTGAAAGTTGCACCCAATTTAGTAATGTATTGTATAAAAATTCTACTTTCTTTCAATTATTTTTAGTTGAAAAATATTTATTTTTGCACATAGACATTTTAATTCCTTAATTTTGTGATCGATAAAAATCGTTTTATTTTTCTAATAACTATTTTTTTAAGCTTCATATAAAACAGAGGCCATGCTCTTCAATTAAGTTATTCATACGTAAAGAACGTTAGGAAAGTCATTTGAAACATAGTAAAAGTTCAAAAGGCTTTAAGTTGCTGCTTATAATTGTTTATTTAATGAGCTTACGTAAAACCATTAAAAATTATAATTTAGAGAAAATCAAACTATTTGTTCAAATGAGGAGTGGCCAAGACGGCGACCGGTCGTCCACAAAACGAAATAAATTGTTAAATGTATTATTTAAAAAAAATTAATTAATTGTCTTTTAAAAGTAAAGTGATTACTGTATGTGGACATTTGAGCAAAATGTGCCGCTTTCGGTTAGAACAGGACTTCTTAAACCTTTTTCATTTACGACCCCATTTATGATTGAAAGTTTTTTGGCGACCCTATAAAAATATTTAAAAAAAATACAGTAAAACCTCAATTATCCGGACCTCAGTTATACGGATTTGCGATTATCCGGATTGTCAACCGCGTTCGGACTCGTTGCGAAAATTAAACCTCGGTATTTCTTACTAAATATTTTATTTTGTATTTGCACTAAACAGTGTTTTTTTGCTTTGTTAATTTTAAGATAATGTGCGACTGTTTTATTTAGTGATTAATATTCGTTATTTTTTTTGTAAACATATACCTAACAAATTGACCAAGTTTTTTCCTGTTAAAAGGGGACGCTTCGTAATTGTGCTTAAAATTGAGTGTGCACATTCGAGCTCAAAGTGGCACATTCCGATCTCGGGAAAATGAAACGCGCCGCTCCGCGTCGCGCTCCATTTGCCTCCCTCGCTCGGCAATGTGCCACTTTTTGCTCGAATGCGTACATCCTCGTATTTATCGGATTTGCTTATATTATTATTTTATTCTTCAATTCAAATATTAATAGTCGAATAAATTAGATCTATTTTTTGTTTGAAAAAGGTTAGATATTTTATTCTTTTTGATAAGCTATCATGGTGCTCATCCGCACGCCTAATTGTAGCGAGCTTGATAAAAATATTTTCAGGTGTATTTTCAAATGTTTACTAATTCGCATTTTTGGTTAATTAAAATTGTAAATGAGTCAAATTTTTGAAGTGGGCCACTAAAAATCAATTAGTTGATTTTTATATCATCTTTTGCATATTGTTGAAGGTTTATATGTCAAAATTAATGTCTCCAAATATTTTTGGGTAATTTTCATTTTTCTGAAAATTATAAACAAATTAGTTTTAAGGCACATTTTGTAGACAATGTTGTAATTTGACTTCATTTATGGATTAATTCAATTTTTAAATATAAAACAATATTTATATGTTACATAGGGGGTACATCAACATTTTAGAATGACTTGGGTAGGGTATGTTAAAAAAAAGATTGAAAAATAAAACTCAAAATTGGGAAAAAGTTAAAATATTGTTTTTTCATGTACGATAAAGTCTCCCAGCTAGTCTAGTTTAAAAGTACTAAATTAGAAATATGGTTTTGGTAAAAATACTCTACTGTAATTTTTAATTAAAATAAAAGCGAAAAGTGGTACATTTAGTTGAGTTTGATTTTATTAATATTATTTGTAAAACAGAAGAATAAGATAGGCAAATTCAATTATTAAGGAGTACCTATGTGCACTTTCAAGTGAAAACTTAGTCCGAATAGAAAATCTGGATTTGAAGAATTTGTTATTAATATAGTCGAATCCAATTAACATGAAGATGTGCGCATTCGAGCGAAAAGTGGCACATTTCCGAGCGAGGGAGGCAAATGAAGCGCGACGCGGAGCGGCGCGCTTCATTTTCCCGTGATCGGAATGTGCCACTTTGAGCTCGAATGTGCACACTCCGTTTTTCGCCACGATTAACAATGATCAATTTACTTAAAAAATTATATATATATATTATATAATGTCACATTATACATGTATAACTAAAATTCGTTTTTTTTATACATTCAATTAACCGAATTTTTGATTATCCGAATGAGCTGCAACAATAATTAGTCCGTATAACCGAGTTTCCACTGTATATAAATATTTTGTGATAATTTATTGATTAGCTAACAATATGCATACATATGAAAAAATATAGTTTTAGAATTTGTTTAAAAACATACAAAAATATAAAATTAAAAATTGCATAAAAAGTTGTAAAATTGTATTTATTATTATATGCCCTATTTTTCATCAAAATTGCATTTTTTTTCAATAAAAAAAATATTGAGCAAAATATATCATGGTTGGTATATTGGAGCCCGGGCATTAAAATCTCGCGACCCCTAGATTTAGATAAGCGATCCCATTTGGGGTCGCGACCCACTGTTTAAGAAGCCTTGGGCTAGAATGTACACAATTGGTTTTTCAGCAAATCTACAATAATAATTTTTTTTTTAAGTTATAATAAAAAACTACAAGACCACATTTCTATTAAGAACACCAAATTTGGATCTATTGCTGCCAAACTGGACTATACAAAATTCTAATATCTATATATATATAAATCAATGCCACTTTTCGTTGTAATTTTATAACTCAAGAACGGGCTTACCTATCTAAACCAAATGTTTAGGCTTTGTTTGGACTGTTTAGTAGATGGTTTATGTGAAGTTTGCACAAAATCGGTAGAGCGGTCATTATTTATCACATTTTTTGTAACAAATGATTTCAATAAATGGCGGATCATTTTGTTAATGGGGATTGTGCTCCGTATATTGGAAACGGCTGAACCGATTTTAACGGGACTTAAATTAACAGGTAGAAGACATTATCCTTGAGTAACATACGCTATATTTTATTTTGAAAAAAAATAGTTTTTACTTTGAAATCGCAAAACCCGAGTGAAGCCGGGCGGGCCAGCTAGTATTCTATAATTTTTGATTGCATCTATAGTCACCATCAAAAACATTTTTAGTAAGTAAGGTAAAAAACCCTGTTATTGACACTTCCCGGTTTCTGACACTTTCAATTTTACTTTGAATTAATAAAAAGAAAATCACCTCGAATTGATAAATTAATTTTTTCAAAATTAAAATAAATTCATTGTGTACCTATTTGATGACGATATCAGTTACAAAAAAAACTCACTTAATATAAAATAATATTTAAGCCCAGAGTGACTGTGAAAGCCATTTTTTGGTTATAGAAACTAGGCAGATGTCAGTGTCAAAAACTACAGCAATAAAAATTTTAAGTGTCAGAAACTGGGATTCAAACATTATTTTTTAAAACATTATTTTAAATTATTAATCTGTTTCAAATAATTATTTTACGCATATGACGTTTTCTAGAAATCGTGAAATTATATATGAAAAAAAAATTAATTATTTAAATAAAATTTTATATAAGTTATCCTGTTATAACCTCAGCTGTCACTCTTAAAGTGTCAATAACTGGGTCTTTTACCTTAGTCCCCAACGTCAAAAAGTTTGGTTGTCTCTGGTTAAATTGCAGGGTTTAACGAATAGTTCACAGTTAGGTCGCAGCGAGCTCAAACCGATCAATGAATTCCAGTATTTAATGGGTAGCATGTCATGTAATTCTTCAGTCTATTTTAGTCAGTTGACAGTATCAAATTAATACTGAGTTGACTAAAATAGTTCTGATAAAATAAAGAAATAAGTATTTTATAATTCTTATAAATATTACAGTGATTTCTGTATTACGTAATTAAATTTAAAAACGGCAGTATTGATAGATAGAAATAACTTTTGATAAAAAATCTATTGTTCGACAACCCATGTAAAAAAATTTAGTAAGCATTCGTTTAATAAGTATTCGTACGAATTATAAGAAGAATTTTAAACATATAGTCAAAAATATTGATATATTGCAAATTTTTGTAACGTTTTTATGTGAATTTATAAAAATAGAGATACAATTAAACTAATAAAATAAATTTTACAATTTACTGATTAAACGGTACCGCCATTGTAACAGCTTTTGAAAAACAATCAAAATGTCTGGAACAAATAGTAAGTATTTAGAAAAATACCAAAACAAACATCTATTGCATTTTAATGGCGTTGCTTTTTTTTTAATTAGATAACACACTGCTTTCTAAAGATTCAGAATTTGATCTATCCTACAGCTTCATAGCTCGATCTTTGGGAATGAACGTTAACACGTATAAAAAAACGATGTTTTCTAAGCCACAAAAACCACAAACTGGTGTCACTGTGTGTCAATCAGATTATAATTGTTGCGATCTGACTGTTACATTGGGTTACCAATATAAGGTAAAATACGTTCTTAAAGTTCCCTTTTTTAATTATATCTTTAATTTACAGATAAAGAACAATATAATAAATGTGTACGAAACACACAATTTGAAAAAGTCTAGGAGCGATACAAACAACGTAAGTTGCGTTTTTTGTTACGTATTTTGCAAAAATATTTTTGTAATACTGATACTGATGAACAACACTTGTTCACAACTTGTTCACAACGACATCTTGTACGCTTACTTGTCTATCGGGTCGTATGTGTACTCTGCGTATTTGATCCCGTAGTGAATGCGTTTTAACCTTGGCTTGGTGACTTCAAATCCAAACCCACCGAAATCCCTCACTTTACGCATATGTATAAAAAATATCTATTGTGCATACATTACAGTCTTTTGTTTAAATCTCATGCATCTACTATTTATTTAAACTATAATTGAATTTTTTTTTAATATTAAAATTCTTACAGAAGGAGCACGATCCCGATTGTGATAAATATACTGGAACACGGGTGAGAAAATTAATTTTTCTTTTTACAACTATTCTATATTAGTATTAATTTTAGCATTATGAAGAGTCGCCTTCTTCAGATGGGTCTGACAGCGATGAGGATGTAATTACAAGCCTTACTTTGAGTTACATTTGAATTTTAATATTTTTAATTACTATATATTTTTTTAGATGGATTCCTCCGATGAAGAGGAGACTGGAGGAATAGTGAGTAAATTGTATACAAATTGTTTTATTGCGCAATACTTTTTTTATTCTTTTTTTATCACATTTACATTATCCAAAGTTATGTTGATACTCACCCAATAGGGTAAATGTGGGAGAGATGCCGCACATTTTCAAAAAAATCATAACTTTGGCAACATTTCGTTTAATGAAATAATATTTTAACAGATTCCAATTACTTATTATATAATACTTTAATATAAATGCAAAACTAAATAAAAATTCCATAACATGCAAGTGAGAGAGAACGATTAAAATTATTCAACAAATTGTTCGTCTAATTTTTTGTGAATCATTCTTAAAAGCGATTGTGCACATTCTCGTATTGATTAGATTGGCCTATATTAATCTTCTATTCTTCAATTCAAAAAATTAAAAGTTGAATAAATTTTTGATTTATTTTTTGTTTGAAAAATGTTATAGATTTCATTTTTTTGGTAAGTTATCATGGTGCTCTTCTGGACGTTTAATTGCAGCGAACCTGAAAAAAATATTTCAGGTGTACTTTCGAATGTGTACTAAACCCTATTGGTGATCAATTAAAATTGTATATGGGATGTATCGTGTCAAGTAAAACCCTTCAGTTCAATATTTCAATGAATCCATTCAGGAAATTCAAACAACAAATAAAACTCCCATACCGTTTATTGTATTTATTATACTCTTCAAAAATCTTCCAGCCAAGCATAATATTATCTAACGTTTCATAATAGTGCAATATTAAGGTTCACATTGGAGATGTCGATACCAATTTTCTTCTTTTCAAATCAAATAATTCAATAAAGCTGACTAAATTGTTTTTTTTATTTGAAAGATTGACTATTAACATAAAGAAATTCCAAAATTTTCAAAATTCATGGTATGTAACTCTTGAGCGAAAAGTGGCACATTTCCGAGCGATGGAGACAAATGATGCGAGCGCGGAGCGGCAAGCTTAGAGTAGTCATTAACTTATGGGTCATTCCATATGAAATCAACAAATGGGGTGTGCCGCATAATTTTTAATTTTAATAAAAAAAAATTGTAGATGATCTTTGTGGTGCCAGAAATGTTTAACCACCACCATTTTTTTTTATTGTATACCTTCTGATCAGTACCCACCTGAAATCAAAAATTGGGTCAATTTCATACTTGTACATAATGAGCTCTAGCTTTTTATTTAGAACAGGTATTGAAATGGTTGTTACTATATTTGAAAGGGTCATAAATGTGCATTTTATATAATACAATAAAATTAAACTAAAACAATTAGGAACAAGATGGTGACCATCCGAAATTTTCACAATTTTTTCTCATTTTTACGATATTTGATTGGACCTTGTGTCAACCCTGTTGCATATTAAGGGTTGATTTTTTTTTACAATAAAGTACTAACTCTTGTGATGTCGTGACATATATATCATTGTCCTAAAATAAAATCTTTTACGAAAAAAAAATTGTGTAAATTGATAGTTTTGAAAAAAACTGAACTATGACACCAAAAAAACTCATGTGGAGAAAAAAATAAAAATCAGAAATTTTCAGAAAATGTAGTTCATATCTTTCTTAACGAAGTTCAATTAGTGCCATTCTATTATTTTCACCTCTTTAGGAAATATGATTTTTTTAAAAGTGCTACCTTTACCAATAAAAATTAAAAAATCTGGAAATTTGATAATTTATAGAAGTTTTATAACTTATTTAAACTATTAGAATTATGTCAATTTATGATAAAAATAATCAAATAAAAGTCAAAATTTTCAAATTCTGGTATTTATCAAAAAAAAAAAAAAATATGTAGAAATTATTTATTTTTCATTACAAACTTTTACTATCTTGAGATCTTCTGAGCTAGAATATTATTCCACATTTAATTTATTATTTGAGATGGGGACAAAACGATGATAGGATCGTGTGTTTTTTATTGTTATTATATTATTTTTAATAAATAACAGAATTTAAAAATTTTGATTTTTATTTGATTAATTTTATCATAAATTGACAATTCTAATAGTTTAAACAAGTTATAAAACTTCTATAAATTGTCAAACTCCTGATTATTTTCTTATTTATTTGTAAAAGTAGCGCTTAAAAAAAATCATATTTCCTAAAGAGGTGAAAATAACTGAATGGCACTAATTAGACTTCATTAAGGAAAATATGGACTACATTTTCTGAAAATTTCAGACTTTTATTTTTTCCTCCACATGGGTTTTTTGGGGTCAAAGTTGAATTGTTTTCAAAATTATCAATTTTTACAATTTCTTTTTTCGTAGAAGATTTTATTCTAGGACAATGATAATTATGTCACAACATCACGAGAGTTAGTATTTAATGTAAAAAAATCAACCCATAATATGCAAAAGGGTTGACACAGGGTTTAATAAAATATCGTAAAAATGAAAAAAAATTGTGAAAATGTCGGATGGTCACCATTTTGTTCCCAATTGTTTTAGTTTAATTTTATTGTATTATATAAAATGCACATTTATGACCCTTTCAAATAAAGGAACAACCATTTCAATACCTGTTTTAAATAAAAAGCTAGAGCATATTATGTACAAGTATGAAATTGACCCAATTTTTGACTTTGGATAGGTACTGATCAAAAGTTATACAATAAAATAAATAAAGGGTGGTGGTTTAGCATTTCTGCCACCACAAAGATTATCTACAATTTTTTTAATTAAAATTAAAAATCATGCGACACACTTTTTAATTCAAATTTGTTTATTTTATATGGAATGACCATTATCTTATATATAAAAATGAATTGGCGTGTGTTAGTCTGCCTATAACTCGAGAACGGCTGGGCCGATTTGGCCAATTTTGGTTTTGAAATATTTGTAGAAGTCCAAGGAAACTATAGGTGAAACAATATGAAGAAATTTAAAGAAAAATAGTAAAAACAACAATTTTATTTTCCTATACAAACTTATCGTATTGTAAGTGTTTTTTTATTAGTCACGTTTTATTACCAATTAAGATCCTAAGAAAAAAAATAAAGCCGGATGTTGTCGCAACTTAACTGCTTACATAGAAGATTTGGAGTATTTTAAATTAGTATGTTTTTGTATTACATATTATTATTTGATACTTTCGAATCGTGTTAGAATTTTATATTTATTAATGAAGAGCCCAAATAATTTTTTATTTTAAAGTTATTACATACAGTAATGTAATACATTTTTAGAAATGCTTCCTAGAACAATAAAGTGGTCGTAATAACACACAAAGTGTGTTTATAGTATTAAAATTTGTTTATTATATGTTAGATGAAATATTCTTCTACTCGATTTATTTATTTTGATTAAAATATAATTAAAAATGTTTACGCAAATAAAATCTGAAACATTGAAAGAGGCTGTGAAAAAGTTCTTGGAAATCACAATAACCGTTTAGTTAAAAATCTGCAAGATACAATAAAAATGCAATATTATTATTTCAAAAATACACTACGGGCTGTTAGGGTAAGGTAGTTGATTTTTTTAGCTTATATTACACTATGATAAACGGGCTTTCAGAATCTGAAAAGTTTTTCAAGATTCCTTCACAAATAACCGAGCTACGATTTATCAAATTGAAAATTTAGAAAAAATAATTAGAAGACGGTCCCTTCGAAATCGTTTTTCTCGATAATTTCAAATAGCACGCCTATGGTTTTTTGCACCTGTCGGAAGCGGAAAACTCTGGCGAATCCGTATTTGTATAGGTTTTAAAGGTCCCTCTACAAATAACGGCGTTACAATTTTTTAAACGTAAACTTTTGTGCTACAAAACGTACCTGAAATTTCAACTTTTAATTTCTCGAGAAATTCGTAAAAATTTACGGTGTTGAAGGAGAAGCAGGTAAGAATGGCTCCGGCTATGTCGATTTGGGGCCTATAGAAATGTCCCGTAGAAATTTAAAGCAAATCTATTATATAATTTTTTTTCCTCATATTTAGAAAATTGGTTAATCCAACGTTGTCAAACTGAGAAGTGCGTCATATGATTAAATATTTTAGAAGGGCGGGGAGGTTACATATAGTTTGGAAACCGCTGTCCTAATGCCTAATGGACTCAACATTGATAACAATAAACGAAATATTGATAATAATAAACGAACAAATTGTAATGCTTTTGTATTGGGTGGACCGATTCAAAGACAGTTTGAACACACTAAGCGGTTGATAACTTTAACCGTGATCACATTAAGTGGCGTCTACTGTATTTGTATATACATATAGATATATATTTATATGTTATCGTTTCACTCCAACACCGTTCAACCCATAACCATGAAAATTGGCAAGTATATGTATTTTTTGTGAAAATAGTGTATACATATTTTATTTTATTTTTGGTTTTCTGCAAATTTTTTAGTTATTGAATTTGACACATTATTCAATTCTGAGGCGGCACGAAGTTCGCCGGGCCAGCTATAATTAAATAAAAATAAGAAATAAATTCATTAAATATATTCTTTTTGAAAAGCGTCGCAAAGTTACAACCTGTAAAGGAGTCCCAGTGTAAAAAGATTGGGAACCCCTGACATAGGCTATAGTTTATTTTGAAAAAATAGTTTTACTTCGAAATTGCAATACCCGTGCGAAGCCGGGCTAAACAGCTATATAGGATATTTATTTTAATAAAAACAATTTTTTTTAACACAATACCCGAGCGAAGCCGGGCGGGCCAGCTAGTTTAAAAATATATTATTATTGAGATAAAACATCTAAATGTTGTAAATAATAATATTTTATACATAAGCATCTCTATCAATGTATATATAAACATGCATAAAATTATAACAGGGTTGTACATACCTACCTTCGTAATGACCTAAACCATAATAACGATATTACTTCTTTAACACACACAAAACCTTCAAGGCAACAAATAATAGTAACAAATAATAATCAAAGAAAATATATCATTGGTAGTGCATATTAGCCCCTATGCGGCGTCTCTCCAACCGCGGCGACTCTCTCGCATTTACCCTAACTGTTATTCTTTTAATGATAGTGACTTGGACAGAAAAACGCTTTATTAGCTATTTACCAGAAACATTTTGATATTTACACAAATTTATTTATTTCTAGATTGTGTGTGAACATAACGTCTTAACTTCACACTTCTTCGATAATGAGGCAAGAACGGAAAACTTATATTTTTTAAATTCAAATCGCATTTTAATTAAATTTTTTTATAGTTTGTTTTTATGTATCCTCTGTCCGATTCACCTGAGTACGGCGACGAGGTATGTTTAAAATTTTTCTATTATTTTCATACTATTTAGACATAAACTTTTGCTTTTCGAAATTGATAATAAAGTTTCAATTTATAGGATGAAGAACATGCTTATCCATATTAAATTATTAAGAATAAAGGTGGTAGTATGAAACGTGCTATTAATATGAAACCAACTAACTAAATTAAAACTGATGTTATTATCTATCTGTAAATGATGTATAATAGTGGGCAACTAATAATTTACTTATAACTTTATTTATTTTTAAGCTATTTGCTTGATTTTTAAAATATAATAAGATTATAAGATCTCTGATACAACTTTGCAACAAAAAAGTTAAATACTAAACATATGTTTTTCTACAAGTGAATCAATAGTAAGTTTGTCCAGTTTGATTAATTTGCCAAGAATAACAAAATTAAAACTAAATACTCATTTTTGTCAAATACTCGACAAGTTCAGAAAACGTATGCCACTTAAATTTCCGTAGAATTTTGCAATTGAAAACAGATAGAGATTGAAAACGAATTATTTTTTTGTCCACTACTGAAAACAATTACGATAAAACGGTATTAAATTAAGTCTGTTAAAAACGGCATTGCGCGAAAAAAATAGAAAATCTTGTGTTTGTTATTATCATTCTTTGTAAGTAAATACGATAAGTACATTTACAACTATTTAAAAATAAATGAGGTGGTTTATATTAAATGTACTGTTTGTATTACGTACTCTTCTTGATGTTTTAATTAAATGTCTATATTGAAAAAACCGCCATGGATTACAATTAAATTTGTAATCCAAATATATTCAAAAATTGATGTTAAAGGCGGAAGGTGTTTACTTCATATATTCAATATATAACTATATAACAAATATGTATTGTACAGTAGAATCTCGATAGCTCGAATTTCAAGGAAAATGCTAAGAAGTTCGAGTTAATGAGTTTTCAGTTTAGTCAGTATTTAAAGATGCCAAGGATTTTACGATTACAATTGTGACTTACAAAAGCATAACTTCTAAGTACATACTTAGAAAGTTTAATGAATGGAAATGCACGTGTATAAAGAATAATAAGAAAAAAGGATCAAACTTTTCTGAGAAAAATTTAATATTTTATTACTTCCAGTTAGGGGAATTCAAAGGGTGATATTAATACGTTACTAACTTCGACAGAGCGAGTCTGCCTTTTAAAGTTCGAGTTATAGAATATAAATATATATTATTAGCACCTCACAGGAAAATAATATCTTGTTTGAGCAACAGAGTCGAAATAATTTGAGGTATAGCGTGGTTAGAGCTTCAACGGAAGGAAATGGATTTTTTCTTGGTCTTATTGAGGACTACAACATAACGAGGTTTGAGTTATTGAGGTTCCACTGTGTTATACTTTAGAATTTATTGTTCATTTTATTTATTATAAACAAATGCTTAGCGAATCTAAATGTTTTAAAACTATTAATTGGTATTATATCTACTTATATTCTATAAATGTTTTAAATGTAAACTAATTACAGGAATAAAATAAAATTAAAAGGCAAGTATTTTTTAACGATTGGATGTAAATATGCAGAAGTATGGATGTTTACAGAAACCAAATTGAAACAATGTAAAAGATGATGAAGATGATTTGTTAATATTAGCGTGTATAGCGACCAATTCTAACATTTCAAACAATTTTAACGTTGGGTTGCTTTCTTTCTGAAAAACTGTTAAAGTATGTTTGTGCAGCAACGCAGGAGCTTTTATAACATTTAATGTAGGTGCAAAACATATTACACTGCTTAGTTGTTGAGAACTTTGCCCGTTTCAATTATTTATAAGGTAAAAATTATTACTCCTATTAAATTGGTATCAATATCTTGGAAGCCGCTGTTTTGACTTAACTTTCATCTGTATTTTATAAAACCTATCAACTTTTCTATTAAATTTTTTTTGTAATTTTTATAATTACAAAGTTATTTGACATTAAGGAAAATAAAAATTTTCAGTTTTTTTATGATAACTTTGGAACTATTCAGAATTTTGAGATTTTGTTAACGGAATCTGAATCGCCACCTAAATCTTCAAAACATTGTCCATTTAACCAAACTTCTATCTTTACTAATAAGAAAGATACCCATTAGGGTGGTCGTTAAAAATTAAATTTCTTCTGACACCCCAAAAAAACTTTCCTTTTAATGAAAAAATACAGGGGAATTTTTTAACAAAAATAACACGTGCCTCAAGACAATACAAGTTTATTTTTTGATAAAATTGTAGTTTTTTGTAAGTATCTTTTAAAGTATACAGATTTGGAAAAAAGTTGTAGGAACAATTTTGTAGCAAATTCAATTTTCTATAAAAAAGGTCTTTTTTATTTTCTTCATAAAATTCATATTTATAGAGATATTCTCAATAATAAATTCATTAAATTCATAGTCAACAATTTAAGACCTACAAACGTCATGTTTTCTGAAATTAAAAAAATTTGTAACAACTAGAACTTATTATGGTTGTACAAAATTATATATATTTAAGAAAGAATGACGTTTAAAATCTTAAAATGTTGACTATATGAAGTTAATGAATTTATTATTGAGAATATCTCTCTAAATATGAATTTCATGAAGAAAATAAAAAAGATGTTTTTTGTAGAGAATTGAATTTCCTACAAAATACTCCTATAACTTTTTCTCAAATCCGTATACTTTAAAAGATACTTAGAAAAAACTACAATTTTCTCAAAAATGAACTTTGATTGTCTTAAGGCACGTGTTATTTTTGTTAAAAAAATTCGACCGTATTTTTTCATTAAAAGGAAGGTTTTTTTGGGGCGTCGGAAAAAATTTAATTTTTTTCGACCATCCTAATACCCATGTTAGCCTACTCGATTTGAAACACCTTGTATATTATTTAAATTCTTATTTAAAATCGACTGTGAGAAAATTACTTAAAAAAGTTTTAATAGACGGACCCTATTCATAGTAATTATAAATACAATCGCCAATTTTTAAACAATAAAAAAAGCTTTTTGCTGATTTTCAGTCTAATTTAAAGCCCCAGCGGAAGACACTAAACAAGGTAAATAAGGCACGAAGAGCCTAATATAAGAAAAATGCCAAAATAGTGCAAAATTAAGAGCAAATCATATAAAAATGTGTTCATTTTTTTTGTGAATAGGGGACCTCAACTACCCTGTACATATAGACTCTGCCACCACCTTCTCCCCCCTTGCTAACTTATAAACAAACGCTATTGCAACAAGTAATGTAAAACAGCTCCTGAAAGTTATTAGTAATAAATTGCCATTAGTGCCGTTATAGTTCCCTCTTAACATAAAAAAAATGCCTGGAACTATCAGTAAGTATTTTAAAAATTACCTAAACAACTATTCATTGTCTTATAATGTTATCACTTTTCTTATCAGGTAATGTATCGTTGGCTAAAGAATATCAACTTGAGCTTCCCAATAGCTTAATTGCACGTTCATTGGGAATGCGCCTGCCGACATATAAAAAAGGGATGTATACCAGGCCCCAATTACAACAAAAAAAAGGGATTATATTCTCAAAAATAAAAGTTTACGAAAGCGACGTTATTAAAGTAGCTTATACAACGACAGTAAAATACATGTTTTTTTTTTAATTTGTTTTCTTATTAATTTATTATTTTATAGATGTATAATGCTGAATACCAAATAGCTAGACTAATCTGGCCTGAAAATTCAAAACCGTCGCTAAAGTCAGATAACGTAAGTCGAATTTATTTGTTTATTTTCTCCAAATGTTTATTATGTTCTTTTTTAATCCTACGTGCTAATAAAGCAAAACAATAACGTTATTATATAAGCGTTATCGCATTTTCTTTTTATACTATTTGTCCGTATCTTAACATTCTCACAGCGTAACACCAATGTCGCCACCAGTTCCCCAAACTCTTCCAGTATAGAGGTGATAAAACTGAAATCATCTTTTTTAGAATTATTTTATATTAGTATTATTTTCAGTCTACTGACGAGTGGTCCACTTCAGATACGACCAGCAATGTTGATGTGGTATTTACAAGTTTTATTTGGAAATGCAACTGAATCTTTATGTTTTTGTTTCTTCTTTTAGACACCTGACAACGAAAACCCGATAAATTAACAGAAATAGTAAGTACTACATATACACAACTATAATTTGCTAATCCATGTATGAATAATAGTTAAATTTAATCACCAATGAAGACTCCAACGAGTACTTCCCAGAGGTAAGTGGAAAACAAATATTTCTTAAGCTTAATTGGCATTTTGGTAATTATACAATTTTCAGCTTGTTTTTCACCAAGGTGTCTCAGTATTACAAGAATCAGAAACAGGGTGAGTACAAAATCTTCATAGTTTTTTAATGGACATTGTATTTTAACTTTATATATATTTATAGTTTACTTTTATGTATCCATTGTTCAATGAAAATGATTCTACTACAGATGTAAGTTTAAAATTGTTATATTGTTTTCTTATAATAACATATTTAGATAAACGTTGCTGTTAGAAGTGAGACTCATATTAATATACTTTTTAATATACTTTTTAAAGTGAGTAAGCAGCCACCCTCAGTCAGTTTAATATTCGTACATTAGAAGGACCAAAGTAGAAATACACTTGTAGCAAACCCCTAGTAAGTACTATTACATGTATACAAAAAATTTTATAATTAAAATGTTTTAAATGAGTGAATTTTTAAAGAGAAACAAATCCGTAACCTTCCGTGTTCTAAGTGGGGTATAACTAACAAGGGGTAGGCACGATTTGGAAAATTCATTTCGAGTTGAAACTCGGCATATAAGTAGTACACCTTTCGATTATTCACCTCCTATTATCCAGTATTAGCCAGTCAATTTTGAGAAAAAGGCGTTGGAAAATTTCTCTACCGCTTATATACTCATAAGTCTTTATATTTCATAAGCGCCCTAGTAGTTTAGCGCAGAGCGTACTCGCCTACGACCCAGTAGTTCCCGGTTCTAATCTCGTTCTTAATTTTTTTTTCAAATTAATGTACGGGTCTAATTTATTGGTCTAAAATATTGTGAAATATGCTTAAAACCGAGTGTGCTCATTCGAGCTCAAAGTGGCACATTCCGATCTCGGGAAAATGAAGCGCGCCGCTCCGCGTCGCGCTTCATTTGCCTCCCTCGCTCGAAAATGTGCCACTTTTCACTCGAATGCGCACATCCTCGTGTTTATTATATTAGTATAATTTACCTTGCGATCCTTCCAATAAAAAATTTTAATTTAATTTAGTATATATCGATTTTATATTCGAACAACGTATTTACCATAGCATTGAGTAGAAGGGAACGAGAGGATAGGATAATCTTGTCAATGCAAGTGAGAGGAAACGATTAAAATTATTTAATTAATTTTTCGTCTAATTTATTGGCCTAAAATATTGTGAATTATGCTTAAAACCGAGTGTGCACATTCGAGCTCAAAGTGGCACATTCCGATCTCGGGAAAATGAAGCGCGCCGCTCCGCGTCGCGCTTCATTTGCCTCCCTCGCTCGGAAATGTGCCACTTTTCGCTCGAATGCGCACATCCTCGTATTTATTATATTAGTAGAATTTACCTTGCTTTCCTTCCAATCAAAAATTTTAATTTAAATTAGTAAATATCGATTTTATATTCGAATAACGTTTTTACCATAGCAATGAGTGGAAGGGAGCGAAAAGATAGGATAATCTTGTCATGCAAGTAAGAGGGAACGATTAAAATTGTTCAATAAATTTTACGTGTCATTGAAATTTAGTACTCAAGAAAAGAGTCAATAGTTTATAAGTTGAAGAAAAAGTTAGGTTTTTGTATTTTTATTAATAAAAGTCTATTCTAATGCATAAATAGATATGTGTTTTACTAAACCTATTCATTATTGGTTATTAAAATATATTTCTTATCATTTAACTGTCATACAATTTTGTGGATTTCAATTCATTTTATTTTCGGGGTATGGCATACCCCACCTAGTATGACTTGTGACATTTAGTTACCTACTATGCAGACGGTTAAATGTTTAAAAAATTTTAACCTGAGAAATATTAGTAAATATTATATTAATACTATATTTTTTTTATATCGATTATATTAAGATAAAATTACTAATTGATCAAGTGTAATGTGAAATGAAAAGAAATGAATGGTTCATATCTTTTAAAATTCGATTACAAACCAATCAACTTGATTAAAAGATCTAACAACTAATGATAACAAAAACTTTTAAATTACTTGTAAACGATCGATTAAAGATGATAATAAAGATTATGCTAAACTAAATTGTTTAAAGTTGTCTTTTCAGGAAAGCTCAAAATGTAACAATTATAAGTGGATGCATATCAACCACAGGGTGATGATTAAAAAAAACCTTTCTTTAATTATAATGCGGAAATTAGAATTTAAGATAGAAAATCAACAAGTTGGTAGTTATAGAAATAAATTAGATTAAAAGTAAAGAAAAAAGTGATCGAAAGAAAAGGCGCAACTTCTCAAACTTGAGCATTGGTGTAACTTTCCACATTTTGATCTTATAACCTGGTTCAAAAGTTTTGATAAATGTATTGATATATATATAGGTATATATATATATAGAAAATTTTGCTGGTGGTTGTACTCGGTGGCGGAAATCAATATACGAATAACATCGCGGCGTACGAGGACGCCATAAGCGGTGCGTTTATTTCCCGTACCATTACAAACTACAAGAAAAAAGTGGTTATTTCTACAATTTAATTATTATCATTCGTTCCATCACTACTAAGTCGTTCATAGAACAAGAGCCAAGAAGGGCGCTTAAAACTATTGAGAAAAAAAATCAAAAGAAAAGCAATTTCTTCTTCCACTTTTGCAATTGACATCTAATAAGAAATACTTGATTTCCTTATTCAGGAAAAAAAGGGTATGGAGGAAGGGCCGCATTAAGGATGTGTGAATAAAAAAGATACATTGGTGCCTATGTATATTGATGCTTTAGTAGTAATAGGAAACATTTACTGGAAAAGTGAGCAGAAGTATTGAAAGCGACGCTGAAACGTAAAATCCAGACATTTGAAGCTGGAATGGAAACTCGGCGGCACCATGGACAACCATCGAAGGCAGTTTTCCGCGGAAAGCGCTGAAATCTATGCTGAAAATTGAGCTGGAATATTGTTCCCGAAGAGGGGTGGCGTCGGCGCACGTTCAGCACCCCCAAAATAGATTAGGCCGACTCGGGGTGTGTACTACAGGCTAAACGCGACCGGTGACGACTTTAAAGTACTCACCGACTTTAATTTAATTATCATGTGAAATACATGGTACTTCTGTGATCTTTGCCCGAGCACTAACATCATGTGTAGATATAACTTCAGGTATTCATTTTAGGGATGTTCCGATAAAACATCCTAATTTTTTTAGAATGTTCGGGAACACCAAATAGCGACTGAGCGCGTAGTGTAGCGTAGTTAGGTAGGGTAAAGATGATGTGTTATATCTCGATTACCGAAAACGGCTCAAAGCAATATGCAGGACTGCTTTTGGCGATTCTACTTCTGCTGCAAATACTGCCCGCTTCCTTCGAACAAGACGAGGACATTCCGCATAACGAGTGAGTTATTTTTTATCATTTATACTTCATTTTCTCAGTTCTTATTCTATGTCTGACGGGCTTTAAAACTCCGAAAAGAGTCACCTTATTATTACGTAATCTTTTTCAACACCTTTCCCGGTTCACTACAGACGAATCCAAGACATTTTTCCCTCCCTATGACAAAAAAATTTAATTAACACGCCGATTTCCCATTCGTAATTCGGACTTTAATTCTTGTCTTATGCCAGATTTAAATTGACTTTATTATTGCACTCTAGCACGTGCTCAAATTTATGTATTATACGAATTTCTATTTATTTTTGGCACGTCCCACACATTTTCTCGGTTCTCTCCCAAAGATTACACTAAAACGTTACGCTTATGCGTACTTTATTCGCATTTTATTCTTTTAAATAAATAAATTTAAGCATTTCCAAAACAGAAGCAAAAATAAAATATTTCTTAAAGGCCTATATAAAACATTGACTTACCTTGCATTAAGTCGCCTTACCTTTCACGTCGATGCTAATACATATGATTTAATTTAACTCGACAAATACAAGGGACGGAATGCAAATAAAACTAAATCGCCAATTTTTTTGTAGGAGGAGAAAAACATTTTCCAATTTTCTCTGTATTTTTCATTTTATTTGCCTGCAGCCGGACGTTGATTGTGCGCTTTTGAACATGTAGGTTTCCCTTATATTTTTCATTCTTCCAACTTTAATTGATCGCCCGTTTTAATGCATCTTAAATAGGACACCGCCGAAATGCAATTTTGTGAAGAGTGATCCGAATTTATAATAACCAAAATCCAATTAGCTTTAAAGATTTTCTGCTAATATTGCGATCAAAGAGGAACCCCTTTAAGTCGGAGGAAGTAAACAGTCTAATCCGATGCTCACCAACCCCTAATTTGGCCGTCATCCAAAATACATCTAAAATTATTTTATTTGAGACTGTTTACCACAAACAAGTTTGATTCAGTATTAAAGATTGAATTTTTTAATTTTAGAGTAAAGAATTGGGCGCTCAAGTTCGGTGTTGATTTGTGGGCTTATGGAAAGGAATTAACAAGAATGAATGATCTGCAAAAGGTAAAGAATTCTCAAGAAATTTTGGCAATAGGATTTATGAATGTCTTTTAGAAATATCATGATGTGGACATAGACGTTGTTAGAAAAGATGGCCTAATTTTGCTCAGAGAAATGGCTTACGAAGTGAAGAATATGATGGACTTTAAAATGAGCGCAGTTTTGGTAAGTTTTGCGGTTCTTCTCTCGATGCCTTATTTTCAAATTAGCAACGTTAGTTCGGAGTCGCATAAATTTACCATGCAACGTTTAAAGTTATTCAATGTAATTTAATGTTATCTTAAGCTTCCAAAACTTTCTATGTTATCATTTCTAAGTAAACTTTCATTTCTGTTGCATACATACAGAAGTTGGGAGTAATTTTGAGAGTAGAAGTTACTTTCAACTTTGATTTTAGCGCATCATGGATTCGGCCGAACAAGCAGCATTGACACCTCAAGCAGATAATGGTCAACCTTTCAAGTATTACAATGCCAAAAAGCTCAACGTATTTGACCCCGATGGCAGATCTACGCCGGGAACAAGAGAAATGCTTCTCACTCCTAATACACACTTTGATCACTTACCAGTTAACATATCTCTCAGCTCAGTACTAATTCCTCCAAGCATCGACGAAGTAGGTGCGTTCATCGAAAATTTAACACAAAACTCTTCGTCCTTTTTCATACTTACCTATTTTAGATTCAAAAGTATTAAATTCGATCCATTGGTCAGAGCATTTAGATCCATTATTTGTAAGCAACTACGAAGGCGATCCGTCGTTATCGTGGCAATTCTTCGGGAGCTCAAAAGGATTTCTAAGAAGATATCCAGGTACCTAAAAACCAATTTGTTGTAATTCAGATTTTAATGAAAGCCGATTTAGCCATCGCATGGCCGCCCGAAGAAATGTCTTCAGTTTGGCAAAGACCTAGGAACGCAAAAAACATATACGATTTTCGCACTTCTGCTTGGTACGTAAACGCTGCTACTTCGCCCAAAGATGTGATCATCCTCATTGACAATTCGGGATCTATGACTGGAAAAAGGGCAATGCTGGGACGACTGACCGTTGAAACTATTTTAGACACGCTTTCTGATAATGACTTTGTCAACATATTTAAATTTTCTGATTACACCGAAGAGACTATACCTTGCTACAAAGATGTTTTGCTTCAGGTAGATACCACTTCTTGGTTTAATTATCTAATGTTACATATAACGAAATCAATGTCGAAAATTACTGCAGTGTCTGATATTGATTTTAATTAACTCTAATGTCACTAAATAAAATCCAATTAGTTTACATAAATTTAATTTTCTACCTTTTGTCACTTTGGGTGAAGTATTTTAAATCAAACTAAAGGACGTTTTTTTGCAGGCTAACAGCGAAAATGTCTTAAAATTAAAGGACTCTTTGAGTGGTTTAAAGGCTGAAAACATTGCAAATTTTACTGCGGCGCTCACCACGGCTTTTGATGTTTTGCATAAGGTATAGATTTTAACCATTTTTGTAGAGCAATAAAACAGTCTTGATTTAGTACAACCAGCACGAAATGGGGTCCCAGTGTAACCAAGCCATTATGTTAATAAGCGATGGTCCGCCTTCGACTTACAGAGAGATATTTAAAATGTACAATTGGCCTCATCGACCAGTAAGGGTTTTTACTTATTTAATCGGGGATTCCAGTAGCTCTTTGGAAATGCAAACCATGGCTTGTAGCAATAAAGGTGTGTGAGCGTGAAGTATATAACAACAATAGCAATTAGAAGAGTTTTATTTATAGGATATTATACGAGAATTTCCGAAATTAGAGATATCGAAAAGAGTGTTTTGCATTACATAGAAGTAATGGCACGGCCGATGGTAATGTACCAAAATGACCATCCAATTCAATGGACTCCTGTTTTTGTGGGTGGTAAAGTATGACCAATGCAAGACTTATTTTTTCACATTTTATCGAATTGTTTATTAAATTTTAGGCTGACAGTCTATCCAATGATAAAAAAGGACAATTAATGATTACAGTCACCGCCCCAGTTTTTGACCGAAGGAATCATTCGGTATAATTTATAAGTTTAAACCATTTACTTGAAAAGTTACATTGATTATTTTAGGTCAGAGTAGCTAACCTTCTGGGCGTTGTAGGAACCGATGTTTCTATAAATCAAATAATTAAATTGGTGCCACCTTATAAGGTAATAAAATATGATTGTTATTAATTTCATTCTTCAAATTTTTTGTAGTTGGGTGTTAACGGTTATTCCTTTATTGTTAACAACAATGGGCACGTTCTCTATCACCCCAACCTAAGACCACATGTAAGTGTTTTGTTGAAGACTTTTGTAAAAAAAACTATAAAAAGGATTTTTAGTACAACAACGAACAATTTGAAGAAACACTAGAACCTTCTTATTATTCTATAGATTTAACAGAAGTTGAATTGGTCGAAAACGAAGGTGGTCCAAGAGAGAACAACTCTGCTTTGCTCGATGTAAATTAATTTCAGTAACAATTTAGAGCTTTATAATTATTGAATAATTTTACAGCTCAGACATGATATGATCGATCAGAAAGAAGGCGAATCAGAGTTAAACGTGAAAGTCCATTATGATCAAGTGGTAAGTAAAATATTAATCTAAAAATAAAAAGTTACTAAATGAAAATTATCGTTTTAGAGGAGGGTTGCTACACGGCGACATAAATATTTTTACAACCCCATAGAAGGGACGCCTTTTTCTTTAGGTCTTGCCATACCCGAAGGATACGGGATGTACGAATTATTAGCCGAACAAGAGATAAAACATAGCCAAAAGAATGGTAAAAAAGCTTAATAATTTTGTTACTTAAAATTAACACCTTTTGTTAGTTACAGAATATTTCAAAGGCAGTAACTGGAAGGTACATCCTGATTGGTAAATCTTGGCTTCTGTTATAGTTCTTTGTGTTGTTACTTAATTTTTAGGGTTTATTGTGAGTACACAGGAGGTTCTGCCAACGAACAAATCTTTAGAACCGCTGAAGAAAGGGTTTTACATTTTTTGTCACGAAGCAGAAGACCAGGATGGAAATGGATGTCTCTACGTCCAAGATCTCATCATCATCAATCCACAAAACAAGACAAAGATGCTTATTTTTGTAAGATCCAAAGACCTGTGAGTTACAGATGTTAACGATGTGATTTTAGGTGATAAGACATTACTGCAATCGTTGGTTTTGGATGCAATGGTTACTGAAGAAGTTGAAAGGCACGGCGGTCATCCAACTCACTCCGAAGACAAACAGTAAGTCGATACATATTTTATTTCAAACCATACGCATGCATTTGCACATCCTTGTTATTAATAACTCACAATCTGTTATGGTAATCACTTAACTGACTAATTATATCTCTGCACATTAGCCCAATTGCAACACTTTTGGTTCTATTACAAAGGTAAAGTAAATATAAGATCAGCAATTAATTTTCGAATAATATCCCGTAGTAAATAACATAGAATCCAATGTGTGAGTGTGTGTTCTTAATTTTGTTTGAAATTTTTTTGGAGTACTTATTAATCTTTCTTTAGAAAAAATCTTGTCATAAGTACTCAAAGAACAGATTTTAAGCAAAGAGCATTGATTGAAAACAAAAATACGTTTATAGAATATGCCACTTTTATTACCCTTTTCATAATAATTAGTAAAGCATTCAGGATTAAGTAAGTATTTGAGTCAATTAACTTGTGGCATATACAAAAATTAATTTAGAAAAAATGAGTCGGTAATTCCAATAATTGTACAACATATTACAATTGTGTTTTTAGGTTTTTGAAGCAGTTCCAGAGAGATTTTGCTTGACTCACAACTTCAATAATTAACTTTTGTCTTTTTCAGATAAAAATAAATTCTTTTTGTTTTATAATATTTTGTATTTGCGTATTAATTTTGTTGTATTTTTAGCCAAGGCTATCAAATGTTCGGATTGTCGCTATCCTTTGTTGCAACAAGAAGTGGGATGTTGCGATGGACTGACTACATGCCTTCGCAGGACGCAAATCAACCGTGAGTCCCCTCTTCGCTCGAATAATAATAAAAATATAAAATTTTATAACTAATCCTTTCCAGGCATTTCAGCGAAAATAATGTACGTGGAATGGATGAGACGTGGTACAAAAGAGCTGTAGATCAACATGCAATTGAACCTGAAAGCTTCGTATTTTCGGTACCTTATGACATTGGTTCTTCTGGTAAACCGTATATAACTGCAACCCATGCAGTTTTTGTGGAGCATAAGGGCCACAGGGCTGCTGCTGCTGTAGTTGGCTTACAATTCCAACACTCCACTTTGTCATCCCATTTTCTTGTTAATATAACATCAGCTGTAAGTAAACAAATGTATATTTTGATTTATGAAAATTTTAGGACTGTTAGTAACCTGAATTTTAAACAAATCTAGTGATTAGATGGCTTGTTTCAAAAGTGATATCAAAATTTTACTACGAAAATGGACAAAAATGAGAAAATAATGCCAATTATGTTAATGGCTTCAAATTTCTAGCTAAGTCCCATTAGGTTTTAAGTTTGAAAACAGGTATAGCGGTTTTACTGTTTTTAATATTGTTATTTCATTATTTAAAGAAATTCCTGAATAGTCCTCGTCGCTTCACTAATTTGAGTGCTTTTAATTTTGACCAAACATAAGACTTAATAACATTCTCCATAAATTTCGTCGTACAGTAGAACCTCAATTATCCGGACCTCAGTTATACGGATTCGCGATTATCCGGATTATCAACCGCGTTCGGACTCGTTGCGAAAATTAAACCTCGGTATTTCTTACTAAATATTTTATTTTGTATTTCGCACTAAACAGTGTTTTTTTGCTTTGTTGATTTTAAGATAATGTGCGACTGTTTTATTTAGTGATTAATATTTGTTGCGTTTTTTGTAAACATATACCTAACAATTTGACCAAGTTTGTTCCTGTTAAACGAGACGCTGTGTAATTGTGCTTAAAGCCGAGTGTGCACATTCGAGCTCAAAGTGGCACATTTCCGATCTCGGGAAAATGAAGCGCGCCGCTACGCGTCGCGCTTCATTTGCCTCCCTCGCTCGGAAATGTGCCACTTTTCGCTCGAATGCGCACATCCTCGTATTTATTGGATTTGCCTTTATTATTATTTTATTCTTCAATTCAAAAAATCAAAAGTCGAATAAATGAGATCTATTTTTTGTTTCAAAAAGGGTAGATATTTTATTCCTTTTGATAAGTTATCATGGTGCTCTTCCGCACGCCTAATTGTAGCGAGCTTGATAAAAATATTTTAAGGTGTACTTTCGAATGTTTACTAATTCGCATTTTTGATTAATTACTATTATAAAGGAAGGTGGCCTAAAGCGGGTAGGTAGCCCAAAGCGGGTAACGTCCCGTATTTGGATATGTTATATATTAGCTAAAACTTATATGTTTATTTACACTGCCAGTACCATGCTTAATTGATGTCATACTACTTTTGACACCTAAGTTGCTTAATAACGTTACAAAATTAAAAAACAAAAAATTTAATAATTTTGTAAAATGTTTGAAATTAATTCAACTTCAATTGGTACAAAACCGTTAACATTTGTCCCTTTTTTATAGTGGGGTTTTCTTTTACAATAAACTAGTTTTATTAATTGACTAAATAATCATCCATTATTTTTTACTTTAATGTATCAAAACCAAGAAATGTGTGTTTGGGCAAAGCGGGTAGGTACCCTCTTTGCTTGTACAAAAAAGTAGTAATTTTGTTATAAGTGATAGGAATTAGTTGATAAGAATAAATTGGTATTAAAAATAAGTGATTTAATGGGTCGAAGCAATTAAGATTTATAAACAATGGTAAACCGAAGTGATATTAAGATTGGAACAAATTGCAAGTCTGAATTAGCAGTTTATAACATTAAAATGCTTAATAACTTAATACCAATGTTACTATCAATAACATGTTAATTTTTACATGTTAATGTTTTAATTAATCCGATTGGTTTATGGAACCTACTCGCTTTAGGTCCCCCTGACGGGCAAAGCGGGTAATTTCTAAAATTTTATATTTTTGAGTTTTTTTCTACAATCAAAGCAGAAATGTAATTATTTTTTTTTAAAATGAAAGTTTAATAATTGTATTGCGTAAATCTAAAAAAAAAATTTTTTGTTAGTCGAAGTGGTTTATATTGAGCGATGAACTTTAACCTACCCGCTTTAGGCCACCTTCCCTATATGTATCAAATGTTCTAAAGTGGGCCACTTAAAATCAACTAGTTGATTTTTATATCATCTTTTGCAGATTGTTGAAGGTTTATATGTCAAAATTAATGTCACCAAATATTTTTGGGTAATTTTCATTTTTGTAAAAATTATAAACAAATTAGTTTTAAGGCACATTTTGTATACACTGTTGAAATTAGACTTCATTTATGGATTAATTCAATTTTTAAATATAAAAATATATTTATATGTTTCATAGGAAGTGCATCAAAATTTTAGAATGACTATGTTAAAAAAAAGGTTGGGAAATAAGAGTCAAAATTCGGAAAAAGTTAAAGTATTTTTTTTCATATACGATGAAATATCCCATCTAGTCAAGTTTAAAATACTAAATTAGAAATGTGGTTTTTGGTAAAAATACCCTATTGTAATTTTTAATTAAAAGAAATTTAATTAATGTTATTTGTAAGAGACAAGAATAAGATAGGCAAATTCAATTATTAAGAAGTATGTGCACTTTCAGGCGAAAACTTTTTCCGAATAGAAAATCGCGATTTGAAGGATTTGTTATTAATATAGTCGAATCCAATTTACACAAAGATGTGCGCATTCGAGCGAAAAGTGGCACATTTCCGAGCGAGGGAGGCAAATGAAGCGCGACGCGGAGCGGCGCGCTTCATTTTCCCGAGATCGGAATGTGCCACTTTGAGCTCGAATGTGCACTCTCGGCTTTAAACAAAATTCACAATGATTAATTAATTTTCTAAAAAAAAATTCTAAATTAAAGGACCCTATTTCTATTAGGAATTAAATCTCTCATTTAATGCTCTTAAACAAATTTATTAAAAAAAAAAATTATTTGAATTGATTGGACTAAAATTATTTATTTTAAACGAAACAATCCCATTCAAAACAGGAAGTATGGTCACATTATATATAGCTAAAATTCGTTTTTTTCTATATATTCAATTAGCCGAATTTTCGATTATCCGAACGAGCTGCAACAATAATTAGTCCGGATAACCAAGATTCCACTGTATATAAAAAATCATTGAGTCATTTGTTTAAAGCATATCGTGATCTACAATTTTTATAATTAACTAAATTCCTTGTAACTGATGCTTCTTTGGTATTTTTAGTGTACTGGAACATCAAATTGTCATAAAACTTGTGCCAGCGACGAATTAGACTGTTACGTGCTTGACAATAATGGTTTTATAATAATATCAGAAAATGTAGATCATACCGGTAGATTTTTTGGAGAAATCGATGGTACCATAATGGATTCGCTAGTGCAAGATAGGATTTACAAGAAAATTGCTGTGTACGATTATCAAGGCGTTTGTGCCAACAGCAGAAACCATTACAGCGGACACAGCAATAAAATATCGGTAATATAATTTAGATTTAATTAAAGATAATGTTTAACAAGGGGATTCTTCTTCAGCCCCTTGCACCAACGAAGACGTTGTTGGTGTGGATGGCCAAAACCTTTGTAATATGGCTCTCTTTTGTGAAATCTGTATACGGAACTGCTCTTTCTTATGCTCAAAGTGAAGGTGACTTATCTCAATATAATCCAAAGATTAAATTAATATATCTTTTCTAGATGTTCATTATTCGGATATCGATTACGAAAACTCCTTCGAACATTATATTACTGGAGAGGATACAATAGGTGAACAGGATCCCATCGTTCCACCCTCTTCTTATTCGAATGCACCATCGTTCGTTATACCCCCTATTGAAACAGACCCGATGGAAGGTATCGATATGAGTCAATTTGGTGTACGACGTTGTGATCGCAAGATAGATTTATATGTACTACAACCTGAAAGATTAAACACAAGCGGACAAAGTAATCCTTTAAAAGGAAAACTAACTAACTGTCACATTACAGGATGCGAAAGGTACTTTTTTTCTAATTATGATCATTCTTAAATCCTACGGTTTTCTTTTAGACCTTTTAGCGTACAAAAAGTACCTCACAGTAACCTGATACTGTTGGTTGTGGATACCTTATGCCCTTGTGGCAGTAAACAATTAAGCATTGCTCCTCAAGAAATCGTATATGATGCAGCAAGTGGAGGATGCTCACATAAAAATAAAGACAACCTCTACCGCAGAAGACCTTCAAAGTGTATTAATTACCATCCAGAAGTAAGTATAGTTTTATACTACAAAAATTAAAGCAAAAGAAATATTTTGTAGTATTTTCTTATATTTCATAATAAAAATTTTTAAACGTGTAGGAAATAGAAATTGAAATCTGCGGTATTGGATCAAGAACTTCAGTCAGCTTTGTTGCAGCATCGATAGGTTTATTATTCAGTCTGTTTGATCTCTTGTCGTGACTTTAATATACAATTAAATCAATTTTATACGTATTTAAAGTAGAAGTGAACTGGTAAAATGTTATGAAAGAAATATCTACGATTTGAAAACATAATCAAGAAAACTGATGAGCATATCCAAATCATATCGTTTCAAATCAAACTATTAACATTGTTCGTAAGTAAATTTTTGAAAATTATTATTTTATACTATAAATTTTTTAAGTGTGGTTACATAAATATATAAATTATTATGCAATAAAATAATAATTCTAATAATACTAATAAAAAAAAAATTTGAAAAAATATTTGTAAAAGTCGAAGTACTAGTTAAATTTTTTTATATAATTTATACATAACGTACTTCTTTTGATGTATTTGTACATATCTAAAGTAGAAGGAGGAATTTTGTGACTTTCTTAAATGATTTCGCTTTTTATGTGCATTACGTGTATCTGAATGTTTGCAATACATTTCAGAAAGTCACAGGAAAAATTGGCACTTAGAAAATTTAAATCAGGAATGACAATAATGCTATGAGTAGTTTTCTACAGTAGTTTCCGAAATAAATATTTTATTCCTTAACTGGTTGCATTGTTCATATATTTATGCAGTTATTTAAAAAGTACTGTAGCTCAATTATAGCATTCCAGTTATGATTAATTTAGGTAATATAAGGCGAAGTAATTTTGTAATTGCATGTACATACAATTGTTGTTTTTTTTTAAATGATTTAGTTTTATTTCAAAATTGATTATTGTATTGACAATATAGATAGTGGAAACAGCGAAATTCTGGCATACAGGCTATTAAAAATAGATAATGTTAGATATTTTTGCTGTCTAAAAATTAGTGATATCTCTTTTCTTTATTTCCTAAATTTACCAAGTCAAATGATACAAATGAGTCGTAATGCGATATTATTATTTTATTTGATTAGAATTAGACAAGTTGAGTTAAAAATGTATAAATATGAAAAATGTCAAGGTTTATTTTTCTTTTAGGTGTGTTTATACTAAAGTGACCGGAAATGTAATCTCAAAAAAGGGCACTTCGATCTTGCAATCCAAAATTGTAGACTTTTGTCGGATTAACTTAAATCCGAATAAACTAATTCGAATTATGCGCGCTTTGAACTGCTCTTTTGGCATTCAAAATAAATGGTTACCATAGTTTATGAATTTTCGAATTAAGGATAATGTATCGTAAAATATTTAATATAAAGTTGATGTAGGGGAAAGCAACATTAATATAATTTTTTGAAGTTTTCATAAATGCGGGAAACGAACGAAGAATGGGTTAAAGATTACAAATACTTCTACTTTTAATATAAATAAATCAAAAATAATAAATATATACATATAAACATAATTATAGAAATAGTATTCGCGTAATTTGTAAATAGAATAACATCGACGTATGTACTTAAATACGATAAAATATATGTCTATTTATAGGGATTAAACAATTTTCCGCATTTATGAGAATGCTTAGCCATAGTTTGTAATAATGTTGACTTCTAGAATGTATTTTGATCATTTCGATTTTGTGAATGGATGGTGTAGTAATTATTAAGGAAGATATTAATTTAGTGAAGTTTAAAGAATATTTTGATATAATTTCGTAAACTAAACTACACTATACTAAAACTAAGTCTTCCAAATAAAACAAATAATTAACTGTAAGTAAATTATTATGAAACTATAAGTAAAAAAATGTAGTATTACTATAATGTATTCGATTTAAAGCGACATGTCTAGAACAGTTTTCCTGCATTGTTTATTTGTCAGATGTTAGTTGTTTGTTGTACGTAATGTTCAGATTAGTCTTCACCGTATCTTAAACAAATTGCATAGTTTTAATTAAATATTAACATATTTACTATATTTGTATTATTACGCTAATATATAATTATTAAACTACTATAAAATCTACAATAACAATTAGAAAAAAAAAACAATTCTATTTTTAGTTTATAATTATTTACAATTTTATTATGAAAAGTGCGTGCCTTCGTTTTCGATAACAAACTGCTACATTTCCAAAAAAAAAACAAAATCGTGAGTAAATTTTAATTACTTTATTAGTTGTATTATTGTTTTAGACCATTACAAAAGTTGTACAAAACACTATGAAAATCCTTCAATCACAAATAATTAAGCTTTACATTAGACCTTTCCATATTCATGTACTTTCTACCCCAATCGACGTATGATATGTAGGTACCTACTGCTTGTTGATATATTTATTTAATATATCATTAAATTACAACATAGAGATTTATTTTACATTCCAAACGTGCAATATATATATATATATATATATTACGGTGGTCCTTATTTTTCGACTTTTGAATTATCATCAGGCCACTTCGTCATTCGATTTTATACATCGAAATATGAAACAGATTTTTTTTTCAATTTTTGTATACGATTTAGAGGTCGCTACCACTCGTCAAACTTTAACAGAAAGCAATGTATGATCACTTAAATAAGAGTCTTAGTAATTGTTCATTTAAGATTTTATTTAGCATTTTAACTGCAAGTGAACATGCAGATTCGCATAGGGAACCTCCCCCCGGCATAGCAAGAGTCATTTATTGCTTAAAAATTTACTTATTTAAACTAACGAAAAAGAACGAGAAAGCTATGAGAGAAATATACATTTTCACGGTGATAATATATATTAAATATTGGTTTCATATCTCTACCGGATGGTCAACACGAAGAAATGACCTACAATTATTGAAAGATCTTAAAGCCTTTGAAAGCTTTAACAAAACAATGGCTACTGTTGTGCTGAAGAAAATACTATGCCATTTGTGATATTTGTCGGAAGAGCTGGTTGCGTTTGCATTTTTCGATAACGAAATTTCAGTTTAAGAGAAGAAGAAAATGGTAGAAGCATTAAAAATTGAAAGCACAGAAAATTCCTAAAAAAAATAAACCTTGATGTCAAACGTATCCACGAAGAAAATATAGAAAACTTCGTGAGTAGCAACTCCTTACGATTCTTCCAGATTATGGGTATCTCATCAAATTTTTTGAATAAAAACGTGTAAACTTGGAACGAAGACGCTGATTATGTAACTGCCAAAAATATCATTCATTCTATGCGAGTAGTGAACGATATAGCTGAGCGTGGTGTTGCATTAATGGAGGAATAACTATAATAAATTGATTACAATCAATGAAGAACAAAAGCAATATTTGCTTTTGTTGATGAAAGAGTGTAGGAAAAAGTACCCTAATACTAATAAATTAATCCTTGTTTCTTAAAAGCAAATAATTCGAATATTTATATACATATGTCTTAATTTGTAATAGGGTAGAAGCACCGATTTTGGACACTGTACCAGTTGGGAACATTTTCCACTTTATTTTGACAAATGTAAAATATAAGAATTATCGATACTGCTATAAGTGTAGTTAATGTATCTTTAACTACGATAGAAACATCAATTATGTTTTTTTCGTATTTTTCAAGTTATTTTATCAAAATTACTCAAGTGTCTAAAACTGGGTCTAACGCATCTAAAACCGGTACTTTTGCCCTAATAACAATAATTTTGTATTTCTTATATCCTGACTTATGAATAAAAGAATCTAACAAATGTAGAGATTTTGAGTTTTTATTTAAAATTTAACCCTTGGTAGCGACCCGTAAATGTCAATTAAAAATTTTAAAAAAATTACTAAAATAGTTTCTTATGGTATATTTTCAAATAATGTGGTGGCTCGTGAAATTAGAAAAAATTTTTTTTTTCTTATGAATAAGGACCACCCTATTATATATACAATAAAATCTCTCTAACACAACCAGCATCGGTTCCTGCTCAAATTTGTCTTTTCTAGAGGTCTTAGAGATAAAGGACACAGACAGACAATGCAAATGTAATAACGAAAACTGTATTAAGTTAAATGCAGTTATTATTTGTCAGATTTATATTGTTATTAAATAAAAGTTTTTTGGCAAAAAAACATGGATTAACATCCATGTTTTTTCTTGATTTTGGCCGATTTTGGAGATTTTTATTTAGCACCTATTTCGAACGTACTAAGGCTTAAAACTTTCGAAAATAAACGCTTTGCGCGTAGTTCTCAAAAATAAGTAAGTTATTGCGTTTTAGAAGTTTCATTTTAAATCCAAATTTAATTTTTCAAAACAACGAAAATTTTTATTTTAGATGGAAAGCGCCCGAAAATTACACCGGCTGTAGTTGCTAGGGGTACGTAGGAACATCCCCTTACAATATAAAGCAATTCTAGTTTTTTCATTTTTTGCCCAAAAAACATAGATTAACATCCATGTTTTTTCTCGATTTTGGCCGATTTTGGGGGTTTTGAGGTAGCGCCGATTTGCGACGCGTAGTAGTTGAAAACGTTCAGAAATGAAAGGCTTTGACGAAATTCGCAAAGACGGCTGAGTTAGAGCATTTTAAAAATTAAAAATTTTAGCAATATTTACATTTTGAATGCGTCGAACGCGTTTTTCTCCCATACTTTACGTAGGGGCCTGTTTATTTTTTTCAGTGATCTTACGCTCCGATAAACGAGCTTTCAGAATCTGAAAAGTTTAAAATGATCTATTTAGAAATAACCCAGCTACGATTTTTCAAAGTGGAAATTTAGAAAAAATTAATTACAAGTCGGACTCTTCGAACTCGTTTTTCTCAAGAATTTCAAATAGCACGCTTATGCTTTTTTATGCCCATCTGCAGCTAAAAAGTCTGGCAAATCCGAATCTATATAGTTTTTAAAGATCCGTCCACAAATAACAGCGCTACAATTTTCTTAACGTAAACTTTTGTGTTACAATTTATGAGTCGAAGTGTATTTTTTTTCGATTTATTTAGTTTTCTCGAAAATTTTGGGGGTTGAAAGAGGAATAGGGAAGAATGGCTACAGCCATGTCGATTTGGGGTCCATAGGAACTTAAAGCATATCCATTACCTAAAATTTTCAAAATTCTGATATAATAATTGATTTAATATTGTATTTCGAAAATTGCATGCCTTCACCATCCTAGAAAAACTTGTTGTAATTCGAAAAAGACAAAATTCTGTGGAACTTATTAACTAGTCGTTTTGGTCCTTCAATCATAATGCTACTATTCAGTTTTATTTTTTATTCAAATATTATAGTGGGTTTAATCACATAAACCTTAAAGTAAAATAACTACATGTGATGCAAACATTTCAATTATGAGCAAGTTCCAAATCACAGACAGGATTACAAAATGAGTATTATAATTATAAAATAATCTAGTTCCAAATTTCTAAAATATGTACCCTACACTAATTAAATCTAATATTATTCATTTTAATATCATAAATAAACAATTTTCATAGTACGTTTTTAAATTAGGAAGAAAAGTGCATTGTTCCTTAAATAAAATTTAGGTTTCTACATTACAAATACTAATAAAAATAAAATTGGTATCATCAACGTGAACCTAAAAAATATTTTACAAACTTAGATTGTCTGGTACTCTTACTTTATTATTTTCTAACAAATTATCTGAATTGTTTTCAATGGAACTGTTTCTATTATCCACAGGTGTAAGAGAAAGTCTTTTTGGAATTGTTTCTGATTCTCCTTCTTCCTTTTTCCAAATGTGATATAAAACAGACAGTCCTTTGCTAGTCTTCCCTGTTCCCATTAGATCTGTCCTACATACAGGACATAAGTAGGATTTTATTAACCATTCATCAATGCAAACTCGATGAAATTTATGCCCACAGCCTAATTTCCTCAATATCTGATTTTCTTGGTAGTTATACATACAGATTATACATTTCTCAGATGAATCTGTTGCATCTGATAACACTCTTGAACTATAGCTATCTACAAAGGTAATTATTTTCTGAACCACCCTACTTCTAAACCCCTCTGAATATTTAAAACGATTATCTCTACTCCCACATGTTTCAAAAAAATTCCTAGAAGTTGTAGCTATTTGACTGGGTGCTGTTAATAAAGATTGACGTCGACGTTCCTGTTCTTGTTGTTGTCTAATAAATAACTGCTGATGAATAGGATATGGAGCAAACCTTCTAATTGGTTTGTATGCAATGTATTCACGACTCAAAATATCGTGAATGATGGCTGAGTCTGATTCAAAAAGAATACCAAATAATTTGTCTATTTCTTTACGGTCTAAATTAGAATTACACTTTAAATAAAAATCACTGGATTTGCCATCTGGAGCCTAGAAAACATAAACAGTATCTTAAATTTGTAGTATCTTACAAATTGCATTAACACTTACAGCATTATTTTCCTGACTCATTTTGTAACACAAGAAAGATGCACCACTTAATTTTATTACAAAAATGTAATGAAATTTATTAAAAACGTTTCTATCGTCAAATTTTATAAGTTTCGCGTATTTATTAACATTAACATTCAATACGTATATTTTCTGTGTCTATAACCTCAAAAACGTTTTAACTTCATCGTCACAGTTGTGCTACAAACCTGCAGATTAGTTGAACAATAGTCTAAGAGATTGCTCTATGGAAAGTTTTGTAAAATTTAAATATTAAATACATATCTTTTTAAACAAAGTATTATTGCTGAAGTCACCAAACAATTTGTGCATTATATTTCTATCATTCATGTAATTATTTAAACTTATAAGTTAAATACAACGTATTAGCTTCATGAATTCTTATAAACAGTTTATTAATAAGAATCCTCAGTATTTGTAGTCTTAATATAATAATTGTAATAATGGAAAATGCCAATGTAGCCTTAGATAATTAAAAATACCATTATAACATTATAAAAAAGAAATTTATTCAATGTTTTACATTCCCCAAATTAAAGAATTGTTGATAAACTATTTAAGAACAAAGATAATGAACATATTTGACAAACATTTACTTTAAAGTAATTAATTATATTAAACGAAAATTAAGAAACAAGTCATTTATCCCATATTGGGATTGTAAAACATGTTCATTTTTTCAAAAGTGCACTTAAGTTATACATCTTGCAAATCATCAGGAAGATCGGTTTTGGGATGCTTATTTTGAAAATGCTGCTTGTATGTTTTTGGGTCAGGCATTTGTGCCTAAAAAAATAATACCAAAAACAATTTTTTATTATCAACTAAATGACCTGTTTTATTTATAGGTGATTTCAATACCTATATCAAAGTATATATCCTAAATTACCAATTCACATACCTTACATATTACGCATACATAAACTAAGGCTTTTTGTGCGGCTTTCTTTTGAGTATTTGCATTGTGTCCCTGTTGCTTTTTTTGCTTTGCCAATTTCTCTTGGGCTTTAGCTTGCGATTGAAGTTTTTGTTGACCTCTAGCCATCCCTCCGATGTTTTAAAATGACTCACTATGCTATAAAGAAATAAAAATTAATCATCAATATGAGATTTTGACAAGTAATAGTTTGAATGTATTTCACAGAATGTGTCAATAACGCTGTTGAATTCAATATGTTGTAAGTAGATATCTTAAAAAATGAATGAATATTTCTACATACTGCATCCTGCATCGTACTATATAGTAATTTCTAATTTGGTGACAATGTAAGTTCAATAACATGGATCATTGTTGTGTTTTCTATAAACCTATGATTAAGAACAAAGTAATTTCTTATTGATTATTAATTTAACATACGGTATAACATACTTATTGTTACTACATATTCTATTATAAAGTTGTCGCAAATGTGAAAGAAAAAGAAAGTACTGTAATATTGTTGTAAACTCATTAAACTTTACTGATTTAAAACATTATTAACCCTGAACACTACATTCATTCAATACAACCAATATGCTGTAATTCTATAACAAACCTTTTTAATTCCAGATATTCTTGTAATGACAACAGTAGTTTTTTATTCAAAACTGTTAATTGTAGAATTATGTTAGGTTATAACAAACTCGAAGAATTAGTCTAGCACCAACAGGCCACTAAGTTAGATAAATATATTTGGATTTGGGTCATAAGCAAATTTGATATCTTGTAATTTTACGTTATTAATCTACAGTTATAAAATATTTTACAACTAGCAAAACAAGTGGACCACAGTTCACTGTGTATATTATATCGGCGATAACCACCACTATCAAAGTTAGTTTTTCAAAGTACTGATATTAATCAATAAATAAATAGGATAATACTTTTAAATAATATTTAAATAAAACCAAACGGGTTTAATACTCTCATTAATAAAACAACAGGTTATTAATTTCATAAATTTGTATTTTGACGAAAACGTTAAAAACATTTCTTAGTTTGCAATAATCTGTATTGTTAAAGACTTTTATTCTAAACAATAGGTGATACCGTTCTATAATTTTATTATTAAATAAAGTGTGACTTATTTTATATAAGTAAAAATAATGGACGATATCAGAGCCACAACAAGTTGATTAATATACGAACGTACAGCAAAGCAATTTAACTGCTGATTTTGTATAAAACTTAATAAACTATACACAATTATTGCTAAAAACACGTGTAATTAAGTTAAAAATATAATACTTCGATTAATTATAAACAATTTTAGGTTGATGGGAAAATGTTTACCAATTCTTCTGATAAACCAACTTGTACATTATAGTATGCTCTGTATTTATAAGCAATGAGTCATTTAGCACCTTTTAGACTTAGTGTTCCAAACTTAAATACAGAACTATCCAGTAATGCTTCAAATCCTAAGAAACGAAGAAAAAATGTACAAAGTTCTATACAATCTGCATCAAATGTACAGGATTTGCTACCTCCCCCATTATCGGGTTATGGAGATACTGTTGTAGCTTCTAATCCTTTCGATGATTGTCCTAGTTCTGTGACTGCACTAAATTCTCTTCGAAGTGGACCAGGAATGGGTATGATAACAAATATTGGTATGGGAATTCATTCCATTAATATGTGCAGACCTTTGGGTGAGATAAGTATTTATTAAGTTAAGCAGATTGTAAAATATTTTACGATTAGGTTCTCAAATGCCTATGAGTGGATCACCTGCTATTATGCACAGCCCAAATCCACATCCAAATCAAATTATGAATAACTCTATGATGATGAGTGGTCCAAGGGTAAATGGACCAATGGGACCGATAAATTCACAAATGATTGCTAATTCTAATGGACAACAAATGCATTCGATTTCAGGTATCATAGAAATAAATATATTTATTTAAAAAAAAATAACTAAATTATTCATGTTAAAGGTCCTATGCATAGCCCTATGGGTTCAGGTATTTCTGGACCTATGTCTAATGTAGGAAATGGAGGTATGAATGTGCCTTTATCAAGCCCAATGGGGGGACCTGGACCAATCAGCGGTCCCATGAGTAACGGACCTATTAATGGCATGAATCCTCAAATGAATGGTCCACTATCTAATAATATAATATCAAATGCACCTAATGGAGCTATAGGAGATTACATAAGTATACTTAGTTTTGCACTCTGTTATTCTTATGAAATTAATTACCCATTGTAGGACCACCATTAAATAATAATTTTATGATGACACCTATGAATAATATGTATTCAAAGCCTATGCCAGTTAGTGCTGGTAAAGTTTATCCAGCAGATCAACCTATGGTAAGGTTATTAAATTGCTTGAAGTTGTTAATCAAATTATTTTTTAATTAGGTGTTTAATTCGCAAAATCCAAATGCACCCCCTATTTATCCTTGTGGTGTTTGTCATAAAGAGGTGCATGATAATGACCAAGCTATTTTATGTGAAAGTGGGTGTAATTTTTGGTTTCACAGGTAATTTATCTTTATTTATATAGCTTAAGTATCATACCATTTTTTTATTGTAGAAGTTGTACAGGATTAACAGAAGCAGCATTTCAATTGTTAACTGCTGAAGTCTATGCGGAATGGGTTTGTGACAAATGCTTAACAACAAAGAACATCCCACTAGTAAAATTCAAACCATAATATTAAAACAACAATAAATATGTTTTGAAAACTATATATTCGATAGAAAAGTAATGCATCTAAATTTAAAAGTTTCCCCTTGTTTTAAGTTCCGTACTATGCCATTGCAAACTTACATCACAACCCTTACATTTAATGAATTGCAGAAATAGCAAATGTGATTAATATATCATTAAGAAAGACATTAAATTATTGATGCACTAATATATTTACATTTACTACTTACGCTTATAAGGACGATTGTTGAAGAAATAGGATGAATGATTTTAGTAATCCAACATGTTTTTATAGCAATATTGTTGATAATTTAGTTACTATATACGTATGAATAGTTCTGCTAATAAAGTTCGTGTATATAAAAATTGAAGTGTACTAATTATAGGATTTCTTATAAGTTTATTAGTTTAGCACAAACCAATAGAAAAATTATTCGATAGCATTATTAATATCCAGTCTCACTTTCCATTTATTTTAGAATTATAATATTTTTATTAAAGAAAGGTTATTTACTGTATTCAAGTTTTTGTATCAACAAAATAAATTAACAATACATTCTTATTTAAAATGGTTTCTTGAAGAAATTAGGAGTCCAACGTTTTAGTGCAGATGAATCTTGTTGAATCCTTGCCAAGCGTTCTGTTTCTTGCTGTTCTATTAACGTTTTCTGTTTATCTCTAAATGTTAACAATGGGTTTTCAAATTCACTGTAATATTTTAAAACTGAACGCACATCTTCAATTTCAGACTCGACAATAGCTTCAAGTACAAAAATAAGAAATATGTTCGCAAGAAAATTATAACATACTTCTTAGGAAAGCTGCAAGATCCACCAGTGTAGTATCATCATCATTACCATGCCAACGATCAATATAAAAAACATTTTCTGGGTGGAATTTTACAGAGTCCAAGTTCCAATCCACTACTATTACCTAAGAAATTAATATTTTTAAATTAAAGTTACATTTCAAATACTTTATAATTAGACCAAAGGAAATGTTTACTTTGCTCAAATCTCTATTTAATTTATCCAAGTTTTTAACATGAATCCCATCAACAAAATGAGTTGCATCTCTTACTAATTTGTAAGAAATAATACTTTTGGGGTCCAAAGCGTCAATTAGGGGAAAAACAGTCATTCCTTGCTCTGCTGTATAAACAACAATTTCATATAAGCCATTTAGACTTTCTAAGAAGTGTTCAATGCCTAAAAGTATTTTATTGCGGTATAATTTTTTTATATAAACATATGGGTATATAAACCTGGTCGCTTTTTAAAACGCCATCCTGTTTTATAGGTCCAGTCTGGATGCACCAAAACATCAGTCATTTCGAGAACTAAAGTATATGTAGGTTGATAATATGGATATGGCAGGACATCTGGTAACAATTTTTCTCTTGATGGTTCTTTAATTAACTACACACATGAAACCGTAGTTATACAATGTTATACATATATCATTATATTTACTTACCTTTTTATAATAATTTAGCTCTCCAAAAGTTCTAAAGAGATATTGTTTCCAAGTTACCATGTTGGAATAGTCATCCATTATAAGTTTTCCATTGTTATCAAAGGAAGGCTTTCCAAGCTCCACGACTAAATAAATAAATAGACAACTCATGGATACTCCAAATATAATGAGAGTGTATTTCATTGTACGCCAAGAGTTTTCACGTGCACGGCGTTCCTCTTCGTCTTCATTATTATTTTTAGTGTTTCTTTGGTAGCCCTCTTTTATAATTAAATTTTTAAGTGGAGTTGTAACTTGTTGGATTTGTTTTGCATCTATAAAAATGGCAACGTTAATCTATTGTTTACAGTAATAAAAACTAAATATAGAAAAGAATTAATTAGTTTAAATTCAAATTAAACAAAAGTAAATGCCAATCATAACCTATAAAACTATTACTTACCATTTGACAAGAATGCTTTGGATATATAATTATTTGGTAAACTCGTAACTACAGAATACCTTTTTACGTAATTTAAATATGTTGCATTATTATATTTCAAAGCTTTATTTAACACATTTATTAATTCTCTGCGAGCAAGCAGCATCTTTAACATATCAATAACTTGTTTCAAAGGTTAGTTTTTATTTCTAAAACCTAGTGCATTTGTGTATCGTGGGCCATCATAGGCAATACCGCAACTATGTAAGTCATATTAATTACTTTTTTGATATTCTAAAACATTCACAAAAAAAAGACGATTTTATACAAATTAGTGATAAAACTATGACAATTATGATTTTTTTTAAAATAATTTATCAATTTTTTCATAGCAGTTACTAAAACCAAAAGTATTGTGCATTATAATAGCAATGTTTCTATGGAAATACTTTCCGCAACATTACTGACCTTATGACGACATATAACATCATTAAGTTTCATCGACAAATTAAGGGTAAACTAAATGAGGTAGTTTAAATCTAAATAAATGCATGCGCAAAAGTGATTGTAAATAAAAAGTGCGAGATATCTTAAAACAATAATATATTAATTGACGTGGTTGTTTTTATAATAAGTATACATCTTTTAAAAGGAATTTTATTTAGTGTTGTAAAATTAAAAAAATAAGTTGCTCTTTCAGAAATTGTTTAAATTTATTATAACTATGTATGTGGTGGTAATAATATCTATCCCCTCCACTTTACCCATCAGCCAGTGCACCAAGATGGACGACCGCATTTAACGAAAATGGCGATTTTAGAAGTGAAAGAACTGCGTATAAGGGCGGGAGCTTGTGTTTAAGTTGATGGAAATGCATTCTCGACACCGTTCGCGAACGCGTGTGTTTTCCAAGATGTACTTTATTTTTCTTCTTAGCTGCAACAGAATTCGCAATGTTGTGTACTGCAACTAGCAATAAATGAAGACTAATATTTCACATGATTTTTCACGGACAAATATTCGTAACAAAGAAAGTTGATGTAAGTAAAGTGTCTTCAAATATTTAATACTAAGATGTTGGGGTCATGATGGAACTAACGCCTTCTTTCTATTACTAACTTTTGTGGGTCATTCCTTGATATCGATTTGTTCTGTCGCATAGGGGTGATTCTAAGGTTCGTTCACAATTCCTTCTAAGCCTATCACTTTTACTAGCAAGGCAGCCATACCGCTTTAGTTTTTAATTATTTCTGCAGTGTTTTTGCAATTGTGCATTGTATATTGTCCATGAAACCGTCTATCCTCAATGTTAGAAAAAGTGTTATGTGATCATTGCAGCAAACCTCAATGCAGGTATGTTTCATACAAAATCGCTTACATCCTTGCTCCTTTAGGAATATTACTTTTATATAGCCATTTATTTAATTGTTTTCTTACAATTTACCTATAATTAATCTTTTAATAATTTTATTAATCTTTTGATAATAAACTTTATATTGCAGATTGAAACTTAAGAAATTTAACTCGACTTAATAACTGTTTCAAGATTAAAAGAGGAATTTTATTATTAATTATTATTTTGTGTTTTAATTCCAATTCGCAATTGTACAAATGTGTGAAACATAGATAACAAATGACTTAATGCATGCAAAAAAAATTGCATGTAGGAATGCTGTAATTGTAATATTCTTTATTCCAAGTGAATGTGTTTAATTCCCGTTAAACATTTCAAATCAGTTTATTTTGAATACATATCCCTGTTCCTTTTATGCAGGATTCAATGGTATTGTCTCTAAAATGAACTGTCATACTTATCAGATTCCAAATCTCATTTGCAATTGCAATTTATACACTGCTATGTGGATTGCTATGTGAATTATCAAATTTTCTTTATTTTATAAAAGGTAGTAAAATAATCTGCATTTTGAAAATGGAATTCTTCGAACCTATTTTTGCATTGTTGAAGGCATAACTTGATATTTATTGATAGTCAAGTCTAGCTTTTCATCATTTAGATGCAGTTTCTTTAATTTGATTTATTCGCAGGATTTTAATTGTTGAATTTATTTCAATTATTTAAGTTTTTGTTTAGTTTTTTGTGGTGCGCTTTACATTGTAAGACGTCGCTCTTTGTAGTGTAATTGATAACGTTCACTTTCATTTAAAAAATTTAGATTTTCGTTTTTGTTTATCATAAAGTTTGCCCGCATTCATATCGATTGGTTCAACGGGGATCACCTGCAAATGCCACGTATGAATTACATTGCAAATTCACTTTCAACGACAACGTAACTGAAATAATTGGATGTTATGTCATTGTTTATTTACTTCTGCTTTGCGATCCACTTTTATTATAAGTTTTTGCACGTTCCTGCGTGCCTTGTTTGAACAAAGCTGAGAGAATTAGGGCGATAAGAAGAATGCGATGTGGATTTTATGATTTTTAAATTCAAACTTTAGTAAAATCGTGCAATTTTTTGATCAATGTTATTTTTAGGGTATCGTGGGGGCCTAGGTGCGAGGAGACATGTCCGACGTCTCTGACCTTTCTGAAGAAGAGCGCAGCTTATTCCGTCCATTTACACGCGAGTCACTTGCAGCTATCGAGACTCGCATTGCCGAGGAATATGCCAAGCAGAAGGAACTCGAAAAGAAGAGAGTTGAAGGAGAGGTAACATTCTTGTTTTTAGTTTCATTTCACATCATACAGAAAATGCTAATTATTTATATTTTATAATCGACTTTTAACAAGTTTTCCTAGTTGGGATTTATAGTCCCTTTTGAAATTATACAAAGAAAGATGTATAATAGGAAAATGATGACTCAACAAAATGAATCTTCGAAGAATTATCTATCAGAATGGTCGACAACAATATGAAACTAGCGATCTTATGGCTTTATGTGTTTTTCGTTTTCGTTTTTTATTTATTTTATTTAGGAAAATTCGTCGAGAAATGCTTGCGAATATATTTCAAAATAGATTCTATAGTTGGCAATGTTGTGGTATTTTGGTTTCTTAACAAAATGTGTGCACACGTTTCGAACACTTACCAAGTATGGTATTTACGAATCTGTTAGCGCTATTTCTTTAAATTATCTCTTTTACTTGTCTTGTAAATATTTCTTTTTTTACAGGTCTGATACATATGTAACATTAAGTCATGCTTGATTCTGCATGTTGTTGTGTATATTCGACAATATAAATATATGTGTGTGTGTATATATATAAATATATATTATATATATTCACACACAAAGTTCTTTTTTAACTTAAAAACTTTGATGACATCATCACTTCATGATCAATAAGGCTATTTTTACCCTGTAATTGGCGGTCATTTTAAGTATATATGTTTATACTATTGAAAAGTGATGGGCATATGAATTTTTTTTAGATTTATCACGTTTTACTAACACAACTTTTTAACCAGTTAGAAAACCAAGCCTTTCCAAAGACTAGGAATGTCCATCTAAAAATGTACTTGGATTAAATCATTAGGTCTTTTTCATTGTAAAGTTTTAGTGTTAATATGATCATGTAAAGCGTATAAACATTGAGTTTACTTTAAGCTTCATTTTTCGTTTGAAGATTATATTTATCAGAACAGAAAATTAGCAATTTACTAATTTTCATTTAGAATTTTATGAGGTAGTAGATTAGAGAGCAATGTTGCTTATCGATGTTAAAATTGTAAACTTTATTGCAGACCAGTTTTGGACGAAGGAAAAAGAAAAAAGAAGTAAGATTTTCTAATAAGGAAGCTGAAAAAGCTACCCGCTTTTTAGCCAAACGGTGCTCCTGACGATTCTTCCATATTTGCATTTTGCGCTTAGAATCGTCAGTTGCATTTAATTTTTGCAAAAAGTTAGATATGGTTTATGCTTTTTAGTATTTATTGCACTGGCCAGATTTTCTCTAATGAGAAACCGGTCAGCGTGAAAAATACACATGCAATTATAGTATATGCGTTAGTAACACTTGCCTTCGCAAATGGATCGTTTACTTAAACAAATATCCCACATTTGGTATTAACTTTGCCTAAGGGACAGTAGGATAAGTGTTTGTTGTTGATTGAAATTATTTTTGCAGTTTGCGAAGGCTACATTAAAGATCACTAATTGTTGCTGCAGCGCTTTTAGCGATGACTGCCATATAATGGGTAGATAGCCACATACACATACTGCTGTTTTAGAATATATGAATACCTATTTTTTGTTAAGTATCTCATCATTTATGTACTGATTCCTCTTGCTATTACCTATTGCCTTAGTTCGATTTTACTAGTAGAACAATTTTATTTGTATCTATTCTATAGGAAATAGCATGCTTTCTCTGTTTCTTAAATTTATTGCTTGCTTCACACAGTTACGTTGTTTCCACATTATACACACCACTAGAATTCTTTCGATGTTTCAATTTTATACGACAATTCAACTACGAGCTATGGTTTTTTTGCCTTAAGCAAAACTTACAAACCAAAAAGAAAAATGTTTGTGTGTGGCTGGGGGTGTGTAAGCATTTGAGTGCGTTGGTGAGTGCAAATTTCACCGAGTTCTACAAACTTAAAAGTTATAGCTTTATGATTTATTTATTTTTTAAATTTTGCGACGATGATTCGCGGAATTAGCAAGAAGTGTAATTGTTTCGTAAATTGCGACAGATTCGGTATGAGGACGAGGACGAAGATGAAGGCCCCCAACCTGATCAAAGTTTGGAGCAGGGATTGCCTTTACCCGTTCGGCTTCACGGTAGTTTTCCTCCAGAATTGGCGAGTACACCTCTCGAAGACATCGACCCTTTTTACAGCAATCAGCGGGTAACTTTTTTATCTAAATTTTCAACGAAAGGATTCTTATTATATGATTTTTTTCAGACTTTCATAGTGATCAGTAAAGGGAAAGACATATTCAGATTTAGTGCGACAAATGCAATGTGGATACTTGACCCTTTTAATCCCATTCGTCGAGTAGCCATTTATATTCTAGTTCATCAACTCTTCTCCCTCTTCATTATCACTACCATTCTTGTTAATTGCATACTCATGATAATGCCTACAACTCCCACCGTAGAATCAACAGAGTAAGTAAAGCTTATTTGAGCTGAATTTGGCGTAAGTTGTAGACGTTCTGTTGCTCAAACTATATACGTTATTCGATTTGTATAATACCGATACGTCCGATTTTACAAATGATCTAACGACAGTATATAGTTTTGGGTACAGGTATTCGTAGAGTAGAACAATAATTTAATTCATGTTTGTATGTAGAGTGATATTTACTGGTATCTACACGTTCGAATCTGCCGTGAAGGTGATGGCTAGAGGTTTTATTCTTCAACCATTCACCTACCTTAGAGATGCATGGAACTGGCTCGACTTCGTAGTCATAGCTTTAGCGTGAGTAGCATAGTTTTAGAGATTAGTCGACTTAGTCGAGTATAGTGGGAGAATCCTTCTTTGAGTTGAAAATTCAAAATTAAAATCGCAAAAATCGGTCTGTAATGAATCGCTAAGCTATGCGAGAAAGTTGCTAGCCTAAATATTTCTATACTTAAAAGTGATTAGACTTTTTAAGCTATATATCTACATATACAATTTTTGGTTTTATTGGATTTATTGTTGCCATAAATTTGTTTCTTCTCAGCTACCGTTTCCATCTTCGTTATTGGCTTAAAATATTTCTTTAAAACTGGTCGTAATAAAATCCTTAAAAGTAAGTGTGAGCGAATATAATCTGACTAATAAGTTTTAGTAGTACGATTAATTAGAAGGGTATTAGAGTAGGTATTAGAAACGTTGTTTAGTCTCTTTCTTAAAGACGACCGTATGTAGATCTGTATTAGTTTTATTACTCGTTGATGTCGTTAGGGAAATTGCATTATGTTGTAGACAATACTACAGATAGAAGTGTCTTACAGAGTTCATAGCTTTTTAGATCTATTATCTTATGGTAGCAGCATCGTTTTTTTGAATGTTTTTACCATTTTCAGTTCACTCAGCAATTCTGTCCATTTTCTAATACTTTTCATAAACATTGCAGTTACGTCACAATGGGCATAGACCTCGGAAACCTTGCTGCCTTGAGAACTTTTAGGGTACTTCGTGCTCTGAAAACCGTTGCCATTGTTCCAGGTAAAGAAACCGCGGCACCCTTATCTCACTCTTGTTAAACTTCCACGATTTTGTTTCTTACAGGTTTAAAAACTATTGTTGGTGCAGTAATAGAATCTGTAAAAAATCTTCGCGATGTGATAATTTTAACCATGTTTTCCTTATCCGTATTTGCACTTATGGGTTTGCAAATTTATATGGGTGTACTAACGCAAAAATGTATAAAACAATTTCCGATGGATGGCTCTTGGGGCAATTTAACCGACGAAAATTGGGAACGTTTTATGAGCAACGATTGTAAGTGCTTTTGAGTGCTACAATAATTTAATTATTTACAAAACCCATTGTGGTTTTAGCGAATTGGTATGGCAGCTATAATGATTATCCCTTGTGTGGAAATTCATCTGGGGCAGGGTAAAAGATGTTTACTTAACAAATTGATTGTGTCTTGATGTGAATCTTTTTAGGCAATGTGAAGAAGGGTATATGTGCTTACAAGGGTATGGCAAGAATCCGGATCATGGTTACACGAGTTTCGATTCGTTCGGTTGGGCTTTCCTTTCCGCGTTTAGATTAATGACTCAGGACTTTTGGGAAAATTTGTATCAACAAGTCAGTATAAAAGAATATAAACTTTCTAAGAATTACTATGGTGTATTGTAGGTTCTGAGATCTGCAGGTCCATGGCACATGTTGTTTTTCATCGTGATTATATTCTTAGGTTCCTTTTACTTGGTAAACTTAATTTTAGCTATAGTAGCGATGTCCTACGATGAGTTACAGAAAAAAGCTGAAGAAGAAGAGGCAGCAGAAGAAGAAGCTATAAGGGTAAAGTAAATGTGTTTTGTGTTGCAGTCTCATTTAAGGTGTGGCAATTTTTTAGGAAGCCGAAGAAGCTGCAAGAGCAAAACAATGTGCTTTAGAGAACCCTCCACACCCTCCAGCAACAATGATTACCGATACCGGGCCAGACATTGTTAAATCTCCTTCCGATTTTTCGTGTCACAGCTACGAACTTTTTGTAGGACAGGAAAAAGGTCACGACGACAACAACAAAGAAAAGATGAGCATTCGATCGGATGGATTAGATTCTGTGAGTGAGCAGAGAAGAGTTCACACTAATCCCACCAAACTTCGGAAAGTCAGCGCTGTAAGTGTCCTGATATTTATCGAATCCCCTTTCGATATTAGACAAACTTTTTAAATTGAATTCGACAAAAAAATAAACATCACGACAGTTATAGTGTTTCGACTTAAGTCAGTTTCAAAGTTAATGATATATTTTTAATATCAGGCAAATAGCGCGCGCTTATCCTTAACGACGTACGCATTCTCTACAATGCGAACGGCAATACCTCTCACTAAGTAGTTTAGAATTTTAACCGAATAAGTTATTTGAGTCGTGGTATTTGTTAGTAAGTATAATACCATCTTCTATCAAAATTTTAAAATTGGTTTTGTACATTATATCATATATATTGGAATTTGTTCCGTTTTTAGGCAAGTCTGAGTCTTCCTGGATCGCCATTTAATTTGCGACGTGGATCACGAGGTAGTCATCAATTTACTCTTCGTCAAAATCGACGTGTTGTTGCACCTCCCGGTGATCGCAAACCTTTAGTATTGTCTACGTACTTGGACGCACAAGAACATTTGCCTTACGCTGACGATTCAAATGCCGTCACTCCTATGAGCGAAGAAAATGGTGCTATGGTTGTTCCCATGTATTACGCTAATTTAGGTAAAACTTTGGAAATTACTTTTACAAATTTTCTAAATTTAATTTATTAGGTTCGCGACATTCATCTTTTACATCGCACATGTCTCGAATATCATATACTTCACACGGAGATCTTCTTGGCGGTTTAGGAGGAAACGGAAAAATGATGACAAAAGAAAGTCAGTTGAGAAGTAGATCTATGAGAAATACACCTATGGCTATTCCTAATTATGCTGAATTTAATCATAAACCGCATCGAGGAGACTACGTAATAATTCCCTAATTATTATTATTTCTAAAACTTTCTTTTTTTTTGGCAGGAGGGACCTACGGGATTATGTGAGGGGAAACTTAAACATTTGGATAATCCTTTCATTGATAATGGACAAAAACAAACGTTTGTTGATATGAAAGGTAACAATTTGTGGTCTTAATATTTAATGATTTTACCATTGTTCGTTTTGTAGATGTGATGGTGCTTAATGATATTATCGAACAAGCAGCAGGACGACAAAGTGAAACTAGCGATCACGGAGGTAAATCATTATATATATTCAATTGCAATAATGTCCCAAAGGTTCACATACACCATCGCAATTTGCTTTGTCCGTAAAAAAATATACTTTCACTATTGCACATTCATTTTAAAATGTAGGTAAAATGCAACTGAAAACTTATTTCGTAAAGCACCGCTTTCTTAAATATTTCTAAACTCAAAAAGTTCGTTTTGTAAGCGTTTTACATGTTTTTAGAGTCTCGTACAAAATCTAATACTAGTAATAGAATATTGGGTACGGAATATTCTTTAGAACCTGCATTATTGTCATCCTGTCATAGTTCTTAACCGATTAAAATAACACCGTAAAGCAGTTACGATGGTGTCTATTTATTCTTATTTATTTTTCCTTTTGTTTCATTTATATATTTTTAATAACTCCAAATGCTTTTAACTATGTTATTAGGTTTTTATATTTTAAGTTATTTTTATTTTATTATTTTTTTTTTAGATTTTATTTTAGTTAACTCAGTATGGCGAAATACGTATAACGGTTAAGAACGGCAGTTGCACTGCTATCGCTAGCACAAAACCTCTTTCCCCAAAAAAGAGTGTGTCAACTTCACTTTTACTAATACTGCGTACAGTTTCTGTTTATTATTTCTCAGCCAATGATGACGAAGAAGATGAACCTACTGTGAAAGAACGTTTGTTAGAAGCTACTATGAAAATTATAGATTTATTATGCGTATGGGATTGCTGTTGGCCTTGGTTAACTCTTCAAAAATACGTATCGTTGTTAGTTTTTGATCCGTTTGTCGAATTGTTTATTACTCTATGCATAGTAGTGAATACGCTTTTCATGGCTTTGGATCATCATAATATGGACAAAACTTTGGAGAAAGCTTTAAAAAGTGGAAACTACGTAAGTAATTACATGTTGTACCTTTGAGAAAGAAATCATATAATTTTTCTCAGTTTTTCACCGCTACTTTTGCTATAGAAGCTACGCTTAAACTTATAGCCATGAGTCCAAAATATTATTTTCAAGAAGGATGGAATATTTTTGATTTCATAATTGTGTTCTTATCATTATTAGAACTTGGTTTAGAAGGAGTCCAAGGATTGTCAGTTTTACGTTCTTTTAGATTGGTAATAACGACTACAACATTTTTTTTAAATTTTAATTAATACTGTTTATTTTAGTTGAGAGTATTTAAACTAGCCAAGTCTTGGCCGACTCTAAACTTGCTTATTTCAATAATGGGGAAAACGATGGGTGCTTTAGGCAACTTAACCTTCGTGTTGTGTATTATAATATTTATATTCGCCGTCATGGGAATGCAGTTGTTTGGAAAAAACTATACTGGTGCGCATCCTTTTATTTTTCATTTAGAAATATTTTTTTTTTTTTATTCAGATAACGTGGATAGATTTTCCGATCATAGCGTACCAAGATGGAATTTTATAGATTTTATGCATTCATTTATGATAGTGTTCCGAGTGCTTTGCGGTGAATGGATCGAGTCCATGTGGGATTGCATGTTAGTTGGCGACGTTTCTTGCATTCCATTTTTTTTAGCTACAGTAGTAATCGGAAATCTTGTGGTAAGTTGCTCTTAGTAAAAGGCACTCGGCTGGTTTTAGTGACATCTTACGTTTTTTAGGTCCTGAATCTCTTCTTGGCCTTGCTTTTGAGTAACTTTGGTTCGGCAAATTTGTCTGCTACAACGGCAGATAACGACACTAATAAAATTGCGGAAGCATTCGATCGAATTGGAAGATTTAGCGAATGGGTGAAAAGTAGTATAATGCACATATTAAAACTAATTCGGTTCAAACTCACCAATCAGATATCTGACCAGCCGCCAGGTGAGGGACCGTCCAACAGTTGGAACCAAGGTTTTTATCCAATCTGATCGCTTGCCGAATTTGCTTGTTGATCAGTTGTACGGCGTTTTTATGTTCTATTACACCTTTTTGTTTGGCATGCTTGTTAATAATATTTCTCTGCGACCGCTGTAGTTTAAAAAGTTGCATGCAACAAATTATTCAGAAAACTTATTACGAGATCAGCTTGGCAAAATTGTTTTTTTAATACTCTATAGTTATACTATTGGATGTTTGCTGTATATCTACACGTATTATTATTTTCTGTTGAATGTATTTCATTTATTATTCAAGCCGATAGTTTCACCTTATAGATTTCTTGCGAGCTTTTCAACAAGTAGTAATTTATTCCAACTGTTAATCTATTATTACAATTCGTGCACGCTTATGTGTTATGGAAAGTGCAAACTAGGTTTTGTAGATACTCGAGACGGCGGCTTAGAGTTATCTGGGGATGAAATTTTAGCCGATGGCATAATATTTCGCGACAAGAAAAGTCCTAAAGATCGACTGGAAGTTACCATAGGCGATGGCATGGAATTTACTATTCATGGTAGGAAACAATGGTTATTAACAGAAAATCATCTGTCTTATAACGAACATTCTTTTAGGAGACTCCAAAATTAATCTAAAAAGAGGCAAACATAATGCAAGCAGAAATAAGACAATAGGGAATTCAATTTTGGAGCACAGCGATTTTATTACTCAGGACGACCAGATAAGTAATAAATCTTATGGGAGCCATAAGAATAGATTTAAAGACGAAAGTCATAAAGGAAGTGTGAATACGTTAGATCACGAAGATCATGAAGAAAAGCGCGATGCAAGCAAAGAGGAAATGGGGATTGAAGATGGTAATATTTTAATAACATTATCTGAATTTTTTTGAGTTATTTGTATCGTAGAAGAAGAAGAGGAGGAGGAGGAATGCGATTGTCAACGTCCTCTAGACGAAGATTTGGTTGACGCCAATACGGATGATGTTATTTTACAAGACTATGCTTCTGATTGTTTCCCAGAGGGGTGCTATAAGAAATTTCCCGTTTTAGCCGGTGACGACGATTCTCCCTTTTGGCAGGGTTGGGCGAATTTGAGATACAAAACTTACCAATTAATAGAAAATAAGTATTTCGAGACTGCTGTCATCACCATGATTTTATTAAGTAGTCTCGCGCTTGCCTTAGAAGACGTGTACCTACCTCAAAGGCCAGTCTTGCAGGATATTTTGTATTATATGGATCGAATATTTACGGTCATCTTTACATTCGAAATGTTAATTAAATGGCTTGCTCTTGGCTTTCAAAAATACTTCACAAACGCTTGGTGCTGGTTGGACTTTGTTATTGTAATGGTCTCCTTAATAAATTTTATAGCATCATTATGCGGTGCTGGCGGAATTCAAGCTTTTAAAACGATGAGAACTCTTCGAGCTTTGAGGCCGTTAAGGGCGATGTCTCGTATGCAAGGAATGAGAGTGGTTGTTAATGCTTTGGTACAAGCCATACCGTCGATTTTCAACGTATTACTTGTCTGTTTAATATTTTGGTTAATATTTGCTATTATGGGTGTCCAGTTGTTTGCAGGGAAATATTTTAAGGTGAGTGAGAAATTCGTGCACATTCTGTATGAACTTACTTAAATCATATATGTTTATAGTGCGTCGATCAGAATAAAACTACTTTAAGCTATGAAATCATTCCTGATCGTAACGCCTGTGATGCTGAAAATTATACTTGGGAAAATTCGCCTATGAACTTCGATCACGTCGGTAAGGCGTACCTGTGCCTATTCCAAGTTGCTACATTCAAAGGATGGATACAAATTATGAACGATGCAATTGACTCTAGAGAACAACAGGACAAACAACCCAAGCGAGAAACAAATATTTATATGTATCTGTATTTCGTTTTCTTTATTATTTTTGGTTCATTTTTCACTCTTAATCTTTTCATTGGAGTAATTATTGACAATTTTAACGAACAAAAAAAGAAGGTAACTTATTATTTTTCTTCGGTCTAAAGTGATTAATTAGTGGTTTCTAGGCCGGTGGATCTTTGGAAATGTTCATGACGGAAGATCAAAAGAAATATTACAACGCGATGAAAAAGATGGGGTCTAAGAAACCAATGAAAGCTATTCCTCGTCCTAAAGTAAGTTTGATTGAATTTTTAAGGGAATTATTACTGATTCAATTCTTTTAGTGGAAGCCTCAGGGGATTGTCTTTGAAATTGTTACTAATAAGAAGTTTGATATGATCATTATGTTGTTTATTGGGTTAAATATGTTAACTATGACTATGGATCATTACCAACAGGCGCAAACATTCACCGACATTTTAGATTGGCTCAATATGATATTCATTTGTATTTTTTCCACGGAGTGCCTCATGAAGATTTTTGCATTACGCTACCACTATTTCACCGAACCGTGGAATCTATTCGATTCGGTTGTCGTCATATTGTCTATATTAGGTAGATATAACAAGAAAAAATAAATAGTGGCGATGGGTAAGCTAAATATGCTAACAATCCCGTATTTCTGCTTTCCAGGTTTAGTGCTTAGCGACATAATAGCCAAATATTTCGTATCGCCAACGTTGCTTCGTGTAGTGCGAGTAGCTAAAGTTGGTAGGGTATTACGTCTAGTTAAAGGCGCAAAGGGTATTCGAACTTTATTGTTTGCATTAGCCATGTCTCTACCTGCATTGTTTAATATCTGTTTATTGTTATTTTTGGTGATGTTTATCTTTGCGATATTTGGGATGTCCTTTTTCATGCATGTTAAAGAGAAAAGTGGCGTAGATGACGTTTACAACTTCAAAACATTTGGACAATCGATGATTCTGCTATTTCAGGTGAATTGCAATTTTTCTTAACCAATTATTTGTTATTACTAATGCTTGGACTTTGCAGATGTCGACTTCTGCTGGATGGGATGGTGTACTGGATGGTATTATCAACGAAGAAGAATGCGACCAACCGAACATAGAAATAGGTGAAATGGGTAATTGCGGAAATTCCACAATTGGAATAGCATTTTTACTCAGCTATTTGGTGATATCTTTTTTAATTGTTATAAACATGTACATTGCCGTAATCTTAGAAAACTATTCTCAAGCAACGGAAGAAGTACAAGAAGGTTTAACGGACGACGACTACGACATGTATTACGAGATTTGGCAACAATTCGATCCGGAAGGAACGCAATATATAAGATACGATCAGTTGTCCGACTTTCTCGATGTGTTAGAGCCACCACTACAAATTCATAAGCCAAACAAGTACAAAATTGTTTCCATGGACATTCCAATTTGTACGGGAGATATGATGTTTTGTGTGGACATTTTAGATGCTCTTACCAAAGATTTCTTTGCAAGAAAAGGTAACGCCATTGAGGAATCGGCCGAATTAAACGAAGTACAACCAAAAGCGGTCATTCCTGGTTACGAAACCGTGAGCTCTACGTTATGGCGACAACGCGAAGAATATTGTGCAAGACTCATACAAAACGCTTGGCGAAAACATAAAAGACAGCGTTGCGGAGCCACTGAACAAACTGATAAGAGTGAAACGGACGGAGATGGAGAACTTGAAGGTCGACAAACTGCCGTTCTTGTACAAAGTGATGGATTCGTGACTAAAAATGGTCATAAAGTAGTACTACATAGTCGTACGCCAAGTCTTAGTTCGCGTTCGGCAGACGTATGAGATTGGCCCCGTCCCTCCCCAAGCGAGCATTAAATCTTTATCATAAAGGGCTGGTCGTATGGTATATTTTAATTCAGCAGTTAAATAAATGTTTATGTCTACAGAAATCTGTAATATAGCGGCTGAGATAAAATGTACTATAAGTGTATTAATTTGAGCTGTGTAGTTTGATGGAGAAAATACCTTTTATTAACTGTTTACTATCGACCGCTTTACTGCTCATATTGCTATTATTCTAGTACGATATTTATAATCACTTAATCTATCTATAAGTGTAAAGAATGTAATAGTTTTATGAACAGTGTACGTGCATTTGCACAAATAATCATGCGGCACGCAAATAATAGGTATTTGTATTTGAGAATTTTATTACGAGCCGTTTAAGAAAGAAGTATGTAAATTGTCCAATAACAATAGTGAAGAATTCAATCGGAAAGGTTATTTACATACTATTAGTCGGCATTTAAATTTCCAGTTTTTAATTTTCGTGCTTTTAATCATTAAACATATAGCAAGGAATTACTTATCAATTGATTTCATATTAATTATTCCACTTACGGTTGATTGTAAAATTACATCAGTTGTTTAAACTATATTTTGTTGCGATGTACGAAAGCAACAATTCCCAAGTTGTTTTTCTAGTTCATTGTAACAAGTAATTTTATGATAAAGTATATAATGAAGTAGCAACCGTAAGAGAAGTGTATATTTTCTTAAATTTGTCAAAATGTACTTTTCCATTAGATTAACATAATATAGATACACATACATATTTAATATCGCCTGTTATAAGTTTGAAATGCACAAACACTTACAGACATGAATACACACACATTTAAATGCGCCTCAAACAAATGACAACGTACTCTTATGTGTGTTTTTTTGTCTATGTATATATATATGTCTTTTGCGGGAGCATTTTTAAGTCGTGCGTACAAATCTAATGAAGATATACACTTTTTGATGGAATAGTTTGAGTTTGTCACAAAAACCAAAAAGTAGATAATGTACATTTTACCGCTAATTATATTGCTTTTTATATTTGCTATGGTTCAAGTTGTCTTCACATGCTACATGGACCACAATTAGGGGAGGGGCAAATGGGCATTTGCTAAAACACGCAAAATTTGTATGCCTCGTATATACTATGTTCGTATGAGTGACATTTTTTCTTTAAATACTTATTTCACGTTATTATATACAAGCACGTATGCTTTATTCAAAAATAAGCAATTCTGGTTTTTTAGTTTTGTTTGATTTGCTTTAATAAATGGTAGCACTTGGTTGTAAATACAAAGCTATAAATATGTCAGCATTTATGTATCTATGTAAATTCAACATGGGAAAGTACGTTGTAAAAAATGTCACCCATTATTATTGCGAACAGTTCGATTCTAATAAAAAAAAAATCAATGCATAGATGTAGTAAATCAATTGTCATTCTGTATTGGAATATGTGCTATTGCGATTTTGTTACTTGTTAATTTCGTATTATATTACATGTTTACAAAAGACATATTGAATCGCAGGATTGTGTTTATACCGAGTAAATTACAATCTACAGTTCTGAAAAATCTATCGTCTTTCCCAAACGATCGATTTGTCAGAGCTAAAAATCACATTTACACGGCTAGAATATATAACAATATGCGGTCCGCTGGTTTCGGACCTAATTCTCGAAACATTTAAAGAAAAAGAAAACACCATCCTGTAACTAAAGAGTAAAGTGATAAATAATTTATGTGACGATCTACCGATGCTATTATATGACTTATTTTTAAAATGACACGCTTGTTATAACTGCTGTCAATAAATTAATATTTTATAAATTCGAGTGAATAACCGCTGCAACAAGTGTTCCGTATAAAATACATCTATTTTTACAAAAGCTACACAATGCTATTCAATGCGGATACTTCGATTTTTGGTTTTTCTTATCGATTTACTTTGTTGTTGTTTATTTTTCAAAATAAAGAACTGCTAAAATTATGAATATCAGTCTTTCAACTAAATTATTAGAATTTACTGTAGTATATTTTACATAAGCAGTGTCTGTCGAATGTGAAGAAATGTATTTCTCACTTGTTGTAACTGGCGAGTATTATTGCACCGAAACGAATGCCAATTACTTCAAGACATCAGTAAATAATTAAATTTATTAGACAAATTACAAGAGATTGTTAATCATGCATTCTGCACGACTGTAAAGATGCTTTTATATATTTTGCAAAACTAATATAAATGCACACACTCGTATGTGTATTACAAATAGTACATGTCGGATGTTATACTCGCATTTCAATAACTCATTTATGTAATATAATAATCATAGTTTAACAACATATATACATTCATAATTTTTCTAAGCGATCGTTGTTTTTAGAGTAGCTATATTATTAATATATAAAGATTTAAGTTATAAGCTTTGCGAAAAGTTAAAATGATCTGCATTTTAAGACACAAAATATAATTATTCAACCACTGAAATTATTAAATTCCTATTAAAATAGCTTATTTCAAATCGAAAAATGCTGTGCTGAAGAAAAGTGAATGGTACTATATTGAACAAAAGAGCTTTATATTTAAATTATAATAAAAAACATTTAAATAATGATTATGATTAAATTTTCAATCCCATCATATTTAATACTTATAAAATATATATTTTTTAAATGGTTCACCATTTTCAAATTTTAAATTTGGTTACCCTAGCGAAATTATACGGAAGTTCAATTCCCACCATCAATAATAAATATTTCTACTGTACCGGTTGAGTCTCAATTGGTCCCTTTATGTTTTGTGTGCTAGAAGTGAACACATGTTGTAACCATGAAGGTACGTTCATGATTAATATTGTTCATTAATTCATCTCAAGTTCCTATTACGAATAAGCGATTCAAATGTATCCAGTGTTATTTGAGCTAATTATATTTGAAAGTATAGATATAGTCTTTGGATTATGTAAATAAATAGTGATAATGGTCGGAAGTGATCGATTTCCTTTCCGGACATTTTTGTTAAATTCTCATTATTGACATGTACAGGATTGTCTGTTTGCTAATATTTAATAATTATGTTTTAGTTAAACGTGTCGTATCCTGCTACAGGATGTCAGAAGCTCTTCGAAGTGGTTGATGAACATAAAATTCGTATCTTCTACGAAAAACGTATGGGATCTGAAGTGGAAGCAGATCCTCTTGGTGACGAATGGAAAGGATATATGCTTAGAATAACTGGGGGAAATGATAAACAAGGTTTTCCAATGAAACAAGGAGTGCTTACTAATGGTAAAAATCTAATCTTCAAACTTGATTAAGTAAGTAATAAATTTGTTATAGGTCGAGTTCGTTTACTTCTTTCAAAAGGACATTCATGTTATAGACCACGTCGTACAGGAGAACGTAAAAGGAAATCTGTGCGTGGTTGTATTGTTGATTCTAATCTGAGTGTGTTGGCTTTGGTGATTGTGAGAAAAGGAGAGCAGGTATTGTAATTTAATTTTACAGACTTGTGGATGTTATCTGTTTATTTGTTAGGATATTCCTGGACTTACTGATACAACCATACCACGAAGATTAGGACCTAAGAGGGCTTCTCGCATTCGCAAATTATTTAATTTGAGTAAAGAAGATGATGTACGTCAGTATGTTGTAAGACGGCCATTAGCAGTAAAAGAGGGCAAAAAACAACGATTTAAGGCTCCCAAAATTCAACGTTTAATTACTCCAGCAGTCTTGCAGGTTTGTTTTATATATTATTTTCTGTGGAATAAATTGGGCTTAATAATAAAATTATTTTAGCGAAAACGTCATCGTTTAGCATTGAAAAAGAAACGTTGTCTTAGGCGAAAGGAACAGGCAGATAATTATGCTAAGTTGTTAGCACAACGTAAAAAAGAATCTAAGGCTCGAAGACAGGAAGAATTAAAACGACGTCGTTCTGCAAGTATGAGGGACAGCAAATCAAGTAATCAGAGTGCACAGAAGTAAATCTTGCTTTGGGAGATTATTTTACAGTTGACCACAAATTTATGATTGACCATTAGTCATGTATGGTTAACTGATTTATAATAAATAAACTATAAATATTTTTTATATTTATTGACCCTTCAGTTAATGGTTATTATGGATTTGAATTATTGCAAAAGTTTGGATTTGTATTTCTAAATATTTAATGAATATATGTATATATAAAGAATTATTTAAAAGTGACGTTTTTTCAATTATTAAATATTTGTCAAATTAATCATGTTCATTTCGAGTTAATTTATATAGAATTTCTAAAAATAATAGATTATAATTACGATTTAATTAAATTCTCTTGATAACAAATATTTGGTAAATTATTGATTGTAATTTCTTTTTTGTTGAGCCATCTGTTGCAAAAATTATACAATGTATTAGTAGAGTTACAAACCAAAATAGGCATTTTTCTAATAATCGGTGACATCACAATATGGCGAATATTGTCTTTTAATTGTATTTGGAGCTAGTTCTAATTGATTTATAAAATATCAAAGTTATATTTATTGAATTAACTAATATAATATCAGTTATGCTGAATTTGTGAATTTAAGGTAAAAATAATCTCAATAATAACAATTTCAGACTAATCTATCTACCTATATTAAATAATGGGTCAAAGTTGACTGAAGGTGTTTAAAACGAAAATATTTTGGGTTGTATATATATAAACACACACACCCACAGACATATATAGAGAAATATAAGTATTTGTGTATGTGTAGATATAATTTCAAGCACGTACATAGATATTTCTATATATTTATTTATTATGTATGTGTATATATTTATATATGTGTATGTAGTCATGTTTCAGTTTGGTTAAAATACGTTTATTGGATGTAATGTCTAGTCAAAATTTGCAAAGTTCTCAGGTATGTATTTAAAGCTTAATTTTTAATTATTTACTAATAAAAGAAAGTATTTTAGAGATATCAATCAGTCGCACTGGCTGGTTCTTATCAAGAATCGTCTAATCAATGGGTACTACCAAATACAAGTATAGAAATACCTCCTGTCATACCTACAAGGGGAATTAAAAGAAATACTCCTAGCGATTGTACTCATTTGCAAGAAAATAATTCTAAAAATTGTTTGGATTCGTGGGTAAGAACTTTTACACGTTTAATAATATCAATATTTTTGTGTTCCACATATTATTTTTTCATGTAAAGCTACTTTTTTTCAATGCATTTGATTGGTCAATATTTATAACAAACACATTTATATTTCTAAGGAATTAATTAACTTTAAATGAACTTTATATAATAAGAAACATTTTAATTGTATTACAATAAATTATCCTTTTTAGGCAAGTTCAGTACAAAAACAAGCCTTAAATTCCAATATTTATGAAGGAGATGATAATAATTTATTAATGAGAGGGTCGAATAAAATGAATTTAAGTACAGATGGTGGAAAGAATCTCTTAAAAAGTAATCTACATGATATTAATGTTAATCGTATACAAAATCAAAATTCTAAGACAGATGTTAAATGGAACTTAATGTCGTAAGTATATTATATATACATATATATTTTATTGAGTAAATTATTATATAAAAAAAAAATTGCAGGTGGTTTCATGGAAAAATATCTCGAGAGCAAGCTGAACAACTTCTGCAGCCTAGAACAGACGGATTATTTCTTGTAAGAGAATCAACTAATTTTCCAGGAGATTACACATTATGTGTTTGCTTTCAAAATAAAGTTGAACATTATCGCGTTAAATATCATGAAAAAAATTTAACCATTGATGACGAGGAATTTTTTGAAAATTTAGAAAAACTAATAGAACATTATCAATTAGATGCTGATGGTCTTTGTACAAAATTGGAAAAATGCTTACCCAAAGAAACTAATTTTAATACCGAACCAAATCAAGCTACATCACCTTCATATGACAATGACTTATTTATTATTACAGAAAATGAACTTGAAGTAAGTGTACCTTAATTATTTTAAAATGGACATGTATCTAGATATAGAAATTAAACGATTTTAGATTTGTGAACCGATTGGTAAAGGTGAATTTGGAGAAGTGATGCTAGGAAAATGGAAAAAACAACGTGTTGCTGTGAAAGTCCTTAAAGATTCTAGTGAAGCTGAAGCTATTTTAATGAAGTATGTTTTTAAAATGGATAATGTTTATTAGGGTAGCCCAAATAAACGAATATTTTTTTATTTTTAGTCTGACATAAAAATATGTTAATTTAATATGTTTTTGAAATGCTAACCAAATTTTTTTTAAATTATCGTCATATTGTCTACGTTTAATTAAAATTATAAATATAATGAAAATTTTAAGTTGTTATATCAATTTATAGAGGTCAGTCAAAGTTTTTTTAATTTTTAAATTAGTCTACTTTTGATGTTTTTGAGCGACCTGTAAATATAAATATTAAAAAATTGTTAAGGTGCAGTAGTAATAATTGTTCTATTCTTTAAGATGTCAAGTTCAAGAAATTTTTTTTTTAACTATTTTGGAAATTTTTTAAATTCTTATGCGACCTAAAAAATTTTAATTGAGCTGATTTTTGGTGAGCATTTTAAAAATCTATTAATTTAACATTTTTTTATGCGAGACCAAAAACAAAAAAATATTCGTTTCTTTTTGGACCAACCTAATATTTATGTTCCATTGTAAAATATTTTTAGATCATTGCGTCACGAGAATTTAGTTAACTTATTAGGAGTTGTAAGAAGAAAGGAACAAGTGTTACTTGTAACGGAATACATGAGCAAAGGAAGTCTTGTTGATTACCTGAGATCTAGGGGTAGATTACATGTAACAAAGCGCGATCAAATAAATTTTGCTTTTGATACCAGTGCTGGAATGGAATATTTGGAACGCATGCACGTTGTGCATAGGGATTTGGCTGCTAGAAATGTACTTATTGCTGAAAACGGAATAGCGAAGGTATCAGACTTTGGATTAGCAAGAACTGAAAAGAATACTAGCTTAGAATCTGCTAAACTGCCCATAAAATGGACTGCACCAGAAGCCTTAAAATTAAATGTAATATTTCTTTTATTTGCTCATGATTTTTTTTAATATTATTTTTATCATAGAAATTTTCCAATAAGTCAGATATGTGGAGTTTTGGAATTCTGCTGTGGGAGATATATTCTTTTGGTAGAGTACCATATCCCAGAATTGTAAGTTAGATACTAACAAACTTATAACTTCTTATGCATATCATTTTTAGCCTTTAGCCGATGTTGTAAAACATGTGGAAAAAGGATATAAAATGGAGGCTCCCGAAAGTTGTCCAGCTGAAGTTTATGAAGTAATGCGAGTGGTAAGATATCGGTTAATTTTTCCTCTGTAGGTTGTTTAATTTATTAAAACTTACATTAGGCATGGGACTTAAATCCAGATAATCGTCCAACGTTTAAGGAAATTAAATCTAAATTACAAATTTTGAAACAAACAACGTTATGAAACATAATTAGTTTGGCGAAGTATTTACTATTTGAATAAGATGAACGAAAGCAGAGTGTACACGGAATGAATGCCTTGGATTCTTTTATATGGTAATTATTTTTATTATTTTAGATTAAACACTTGTATAAAATTTAGGATTTGATTGTGTAACTATTGTAAATTAACTAACTTAAAATGTGCATGCTATTAAAGTTGTTATAATCTTTCGAATTTTTATATCGATGGATGCAGCAATTTCTTCATTTCAATTAGAGGTTTATTTAATATAATGAAATACTAATAAGTGTATTATTTTATGTAATCGATTTATGTTTCTAAGAGTTTTTTATTGAGTTATTGTGCCTTCTTAATTAACTCCTATTTAACATTTTAGAAAATCAGTAAGGAAAATTACTATGTCCAAATCGTAACTATACAAAATATTGTTGTTTGAAAATAAAATGAATAATATTCAGTTCTTTTCCATCAATTTTTAAATCGTTACTATCGCATAAGTTGGAAAGTTTATAGAAATAAATTCGTAACGCCTTTATTTTTAAACGTCTATAAATTCGATTCAGTTCTGAGACTTTATCATAAGATACGTGCAAAATAAGCACGGGGCACAATCATAGTTTTGCATGTAATTAAAGGTGACAGTTATCAATTCATTTTTGAAAAACAAAATTGAACAAGTAATCAATCGCACGGTGGTTATTTGCGAAAGGATATTTAATACAATATATTTCAGTTGGAATAGACAATTGCATAACAGTATGCGTTTTCACGCAAAAATATAAATCATGCGTTGGAGCCTTGAACATATCTGCTTCGACTCGTACTAATATTTTAATACTCATTTTTTTATATTTAATACGGCGTGGTTTGAGGATTTTGACTTTATGCAGTTTTTAAATATTCTTTTCAAATTCATGAACTTGAAAAGTTTTTGAACACGTGCATCATATGTAACCGGTTGATAAGGATTAGAAATCGTTTTGTTTATCGCATTCAGTTGTGCTCAGACTTTTCTTGTATTAGTATGTATTGTACATTGCTCTTTAAATATTTATATAGTGTTGTTTTAAATTAATTCATCAATTGACTAATTAATAACAATAGTGTAAGTGCCTTAGGAAAATCGCCCATAAGAAAAATTTCAAAGTTGAGTATTTTTTTACATAATCGGATTGGTTGTCCTTCAATTTATTTTACTTTATTATTATTATTATTATTTTTAACTTTGCGTAAATTAAACGATTCAAATTTATATCAATTTAAATAACTGCATATGCATTATGTGGAACAACACAAATCTGGCGAAAGCAAGAAAATAATCCAATCTTTTAGCAACGAAATAACAATTTTTACCTCTGTAAGCTTTTTCAAGTATTTGTAAATACATCCTAACGTATTTATGGATTGCTTTTGATTAATTTATTAATTTTGTTGTGTTAATTTTATATATATTTTTGTGGCTGAATTTTTTAATTTAAGTCTATGTGTTTTTCTGTAACTGTCTTTGTGATCGTGGAATGATTATGTTTAATTTTAAGATATAAACAAAGCTGTGACCTATATTTAGTTTTATAACAAAATCCAGTGGGTTTATTTCGAATACTTCCAAATAAACAGAGTTTTAAGTTTAATTTTGTGCCATTATTTTTTATTTATAAAAAGCATTCTCTCGATTTGTTGCAATGGGACTGTGATATTTTTCAAAGCACAATTTTAAAAAATGAATTTAGTCGTAGTGACTGGGCGCTTTATAAATGCTCGGTCAGAAGTACAAGTTAAAAATTCCTAATTGTTTTGAAATTATTTAGGTTTTATCACCAATGATCCTGTTCAAACTTTTGTTGATAGTTTTCCTTTGGTAAGGGCACAGGACAGGATTAAAAAATAATAATTTTACTTATGGAATCTACGTATTTATATCTTGCAATTCAAAAATTAATATATGCTGCCGTGTAGGCAATCACTTATACTTCACTTTGAGTGTGTTAGTAGTTGCCTATGTGTAGTAGAAGTGTCCGCTATCTTGTTTATCGATCATAAATTGTTAGTTTTAATTTATGTGATTATTATTTAGTGTGTGGAGTTATTTTCAGACAAATTATCTATTAGTAAGTACACCATTGTAAGTTTAAGCATAAATTTAATTTGGTTTCTTTTAGTTTATATTGGTAGTCGAATTCCGGTTCAACTGTTGCAAATATTAAGTCACGCTTAAAGAACATCTTCACAGTACTGTTCCAATTCTCTGTTTACCAATAATCTAATGTCCATAGATGTTAAATAAGATAAAAGAAAGGACAGCCTGGTTGCACTTCTATGTTGATGATAAAACTTTTCGATTTTTCTGTTAATACGCATGAAGGCATTATTTGAATTGTACACCTGTATGTTCCAGAAAAGTAGGTTGTACAGCAAAAGCCATAATTTGAATCAATTATTTTGATACCAATTAAAAGGAAGATTGCTAATGGTAGAGCATTTTTTTTTGGCCATATAACGAAACATTGTGTGCTATAATTAAAAAAGGCTATTATAGTGAAATGCCATATAAAGAGGGGCTGGATAGCAAGGTATAAGTGTTGGGGTATCACCTTTTCCATTAAAACTATCCATAGATTATTCTATTTCACTAATTTGTGTAACTTTGTAGTAACATCCTAAGAAAGAGCCCAGAGCAAGAGAAGTAGTGGATGTAGTTGATTATGTAACACCTTACATTGCTCAACTTGATCTATTGAAAAGATGAAACATTACAAGCAGGCGATTGGTGTTTAAAGGAATTTAAGCAAATGTTGATTACTCCTGTCAATAAAATTCAACAAAAATTCGATATGGTAATAACGGAATAATTTATTAAAAACTTTTATCTTTTGTTTTGGATCGGCTTTTAGTTTAAAATATTGGTAAAATAATTAAGTTTTTTTGAAATTCAATCGACTGATTTACTAGTGATCTAAAATTTCTATTAATTTTTTGCATTTTTTTTGTAATTGTGGCTAACCGATTTAGGGGGTTTTAATTTACGACTGGACTCCGACGTATTAAGGTCTTATACGATAGGAAATAAATTATTTTCCGTTACTTATCAAAGATAAAAAAATTATTGCGTTCGGTAATTTGTGACATGCCGAATCCCTTGTCGATCATAAACTAAAAATTAAGGGTTTAATCAAAATAAAGTAGGAACAAATACGTTCGTAATACGCTGTATTATGTTTTTTCTCTTTTAACGAAATAAATTGATAATTTTATTTAAAATAATCGAGGTTCTTTTAGTTGGCCTTATCGCTTTTGATATCAGGTAACTTAGCTTTGGGAGTCTACGGATATGACTTATATCAGCACTTACATAAGACTTTCTAATTCTGATTCATTTTTTAATATACAACGAAGTCGAACGGTTGTGTGTTATTTATTATTAGACATTATTGCATCTAATTCTCATTACAACCCTTCATTTAAGGTAAATAGTAATTCTAACAATTTCTTTTAAAATTCACACATTTTGTAAAAGACTTCATCTAATAGTTATTTCTTTATTTTACAGACAGGAATTTAAATGCAGAAGTAACATTGGATTTACACCACACCACTTCAACCCTCTTTTGGAACTAGCCAGGGATGCTGATTTTGAAAAGATGTGAATATAGAGCTCTTATTTTTTTTCCTACATGGGTAGCCTTTGTTAAATTAAAGGGTTGTTGGTGACTATAGTTTGTGATCAATTTAAATTTAAGTTCGCTTCATTAAATTCTAGAAACAACTGTTTTTTTTTTATTTTTTATATGGTCTCACCGAAAATTTATTAGTGTATCACCTTTTCATTATTTTTACAACTTTAAAACTATATTTTTATTTCGAGGTTTAATGCCCAGGGGCCGGGGGGCCTTCTGGGCTTAGGGCTCGGGTGCACGGCACCGCCTAGCCCTTTGATAAATACTCCAGTGACTCAAATTATTTAATCACCCAGATTGGTTGCAGCTCCTTTATTGAATTTATTATCTGATTAAGAGAAACCAAAGTTACCACTTCTGCTGTCGCGCTTCTTTTAATGGAATTTTTGCACGATGTTTTCCAGCTGCTTGTGGAACTCAAAGGTAGGTCCCATGTACTTAGGTTTGTTAATATTTTTTTTCTAATGTGATTGTTTTTGCATATGGTTTTTATTTGTAACATCGACACTCGAACTTGTGTTCTAATTTTTTGAACATTTGACTTTGAAAATTCGTTGCGTGGTTATTTGTGACCTTTTTCTTAAAAACTTTTTAGATTCTGAAAACTAGTTAATAATTCAAGAAATTAAAGACTAAAGTTTTCGGTTCATTTTCAGGGCATAAATTTGAACGTAAAAGAAATCGCCGCACAGTCGGTCGTTAAGGAAAATTTAAAAACATTACAGATTCGATACGTTCGGAATTGAAAGGTTTCCACGTAATTATGAAAGATAAAATAGTTTTAAAAGTTTGATTTTATAGCCAAATTTAATTTTTCAAAAGGGCGAAAATTTTTATTTTAGAGGGAAAGCGCCGGGAAATGACACCGGCTATAGTTCTTAGGGGTACGTAGGAACATCCCCTTGTAATATAAAGCAATTCTATTTTTGTCATTTTTTGCCATACAGATACATGTAAAATAAGTATAGGGCGCAACGTAAATTTTTTGAAAATTAAAAATTGCAATTTTAGGTCACTTTTTTGCACAATTTTGAACTTTAAAAAAATTGTAGCGCCGTTATTTGTGGACGGATCTTTAAAAACTAAACAGTTCGGATTTGGCAGCCTTTTTGGCTTCGGATAGGCATAAGAAACCATAAGCGTGCTATTTCAAAGCTTTGAAAAAAAACATTTTTCATTTTGAAAAAACATGGGTTTTAGTCCATGTCTTTTTGGCAAAATATGAAAAAAATAGAATTGCTTTATATTAAAGGGGACGTTCCTACGTACCCTTAGTACCTATAACCGATGTCAGTTCCCAGCGCTCTCGGTTTAAAATAAAAATTTTCGATAAAACTAAATAAATAAAAAACGTACCCCTCGATTCACAGAAAAAATCGTAGCGCCCTTATTTTCGATCCAATCATTACAAACGACACGGATGCGGAATCCTGAGGCTTTTTTACATAAGATACATGTATAATATGTATAGGGTGCGACGTTAATTTTTCGAAAATAAAAAATTGCGGTTTTTAGGCTCATTTTGAGCCAATTTTGAACTTTCAAAAAATTGTAGCGCCGTTATTTGTGGACGGATCTTTAAAAACTATTCAGAATCGAATTTGGCAGCCTTTTTGGCTTCGGATAGGCCTAAGAAACCGTAGGCGTGTTATTCCAGAGCTTTGGGAAAACGTTTTGAAAATTCAAAATCGATGGGTTTTAACCCATGTATTTTTGATAAAAATGAAAAAATAGAATTGCTTTATATTGCGAGGGACGTTCCTACGTACCCTAGTGACCTATAACCGGTGTCATTTCCCGCGCTTCCCCTCTAAAATAAAAATTTTCGATACAAACTAAATGAATAGAAATACGTACCCCTTGATTCACAAAAAAAATCGTAGCGCCCTTATTTTCGATCCAATCATTACAAACGACACGGATTCGGAATCCTGAGGCTTTTTTACATAAGATACATGTATAATATGTATAGGGTGCGACGTTAATTTTTCGAAAATAAAAAATTGCGATTTTTAGCGCTCATTTTGAGCCAATTTTGAACTTTCAAAAAATTGTAGCGCCGTTATTTGTGGACGGATCTTTAAAACTATTCAGAATCGGATTTGGCAGCCTTTTGGCTTCGGATAGGCCTAAGAAACCGTAGGCGTGCTATTCCAGAGCTTTGGGAAAACGTTTTGAAAATTCAAAATCGATGGGTTTTAACCCATGTATTTTGATAAAAATGAAAAAATAGAATTGCTTTATATTGCGAGGGACGTTCCTACGTACCCTAGTGACTATAACCGGTGTCATTTCCCGCGCTTCCCTCTAAAATAAAAATTTTCGATACAAACTAAATGAATAGAAATACGTACCCTTGATTCACAAAAAAAATCGTAGCGCCCTTATTTTCGATCCAATCATTACAAACGACACGGATTCGGAATTCTGAGGCTTTTTTACATAAGATACATGTATAATATGTATAGGGTGCGACGTTAATTTTTCGAAAATAAAAAATTGCGATTTTTAGCGCTCATTTTGAGCCAATTTTGAACTTTCAAAAAATTGTAGCGCCGTTATTTGTGGACGGATCTTTAAAACTATTCAGAATCGGATTTGGCAGCCTTTTGGCTTCGGATAGGCCTAAGAAACCGTAGGCGTGCTATTCCAGAGCTTTGGGAAAACGTTTTGAAAATTCAAAATCGATGGGTTTTAACCCATGTATTTTTGATAAAAAATGAAAAAAATAGAATTGCTTTATATTGCGAGGGGACGTTCCTACGTACCCCTAGTGACTATAACCGGTGTCATTTCCCCGCGCTTCCCTCTAAAATAAAAATTTTCGACACAAACTAAATGAATAGAAATACGTACCCTTGATTCACAAAAAATCGTAGCGCCCTTATTTTCGATCCAATCATTACAAACGACACGGATTCGGAATCCTGAGGCTTTTTACATAAGATACATGTATAATATGTATAGGGTGCGACTTTAAATTTTTTCGAAAATAAAAATTGCGATTTTAGCGCTCATTTTGAGCCAATTTTGAACTTTCAAAAATTGTAGCGCCGTTATTTGTGGACGGATCTTTAAAACTATTCAGAATCGGATTTGGCAGCCTTTTGGCTTCGGATAGGCCTAAGAAACCGTAGGCGTGCTATTCCAGAGCTTTGGGAAAACGTTTTGAAAATTCAAAATCGATGGGTTTTAACCCATGTATTTTTGATAAAAATGAAAAAATAGAATTGCTTTATATTGCGAGGGACGTTCCTACGTACCCCTAGTGACTATAACCGGTGTCATTTCCCGCGCTTCCTCTAAAATAAAAATTTTCGATAGAAACTAAATGAATAGAAATACGTACCCCTTGATTCACAAAAAAAATCGTAGCGCCCTTATTTTCGATCCAATCATTACAAACGACACGGATTCGGAATCCTGAGGCTTTTTACATAAGATACATGTATAATATGTATAGGGTGCGACGTTAATTTTTCGAAAATAAAAAATTGCGTTTTTTAGCGCTCATTTTGAGCCAATTTTGAACTTTCAAAAAATTGTAGCGCCGTTATTTGTGGACGGATCTTTAAAACTATTCAGAATCGGATTTGGCAGCCTTTTGGCTTCGGATAGGCCTAAGAAACCGTAGGCGTGCTATTCCAGAGCTTTGGGAAAACGTTTTGAAAATTCAAAATCGATGGGTTTTAACCCATGTATTTTGATAAAAATGAAAAAATAGAATTGCTTTATATTGCGAGGGACGTTCTACGTACCCCTAGTGACTATAACCGGTGTCATTTCCCGCGCTTCCTCTAAAATAAAAATTTTCGATACAAACTAAATGAATAGAAATACGTACCCTTGATTCACAAAAAATCGTAGCGCCCTTATTTTCGATCCAATCATTACAAACGACACGGATTCGGAATCCTGAGGCTTTTTACATAAGATACATGTATAATATGTATAGGGTGCGACGTTAATTTTTCGAAAATAAAAATTGCGATTTTTAGCGCTCATTTTGAGCCAATTTTGAACTTTCAAAAATTGTAGCGCCGTTATTTGTGGACGGATCTTTAAAACTATTAGAATCGGATTTGGCAGCCTTTTGGCTTCGGATAGGCCTAAGAAACCGTAGGCGTGCTATTCCAGAGCTTTGGGAAAACGTTTTGAAAATTCAAAATCGATGGGTTTTAACCCATGTATTTTGATAAAAATGAAAAAATAGAATTGCTTTATATTGCGAGGGACGTTCCTACGTACCCCTAGTGACTATAACCGGTGTCATTTCCCGCGCTTCCTCTAAAATAAAAATTTTCGATACAAACTAAATGAATAGAAATACGTACCCTTGATTCACAAAAAATCGTAGCGCCCTTATTTTCGATCCAATCATTACAAACGACACGGATTCGGAATCCTGAGGCTTTTTACATAAGATACATGTATAATATGTATAGGGTGCGACGTTAATTTTTCGAAAATAAAAATTGCGATTTTAGCGCTCATTTTGAGCCAATTTTGAACTTTCAAAAATTGTAGCGCCGTTATTTGTGGACGGATCTTTAAAACTATTCAGAATCGGATTTGGCAGCCTTTTGGCTTCGGATAGGCCTAAGAAACCGTAGGCGTGCTATTCCAGAGCTTTGGGAAAACGTTTTGAAAATTCAAAATCGATGGGTTTTAACCCATGTATTTTTGATAAAAATGAAAAAATAGAATTGCTTTATATTGCGAGGGACGTTCCTACGTACCCTAGTGACTATAACCGGTGTCATTTCCCGCGCTTCCTCTAAAATAAAAATTTTCGATACAAACTAAATGAATAGAAATACGTACCCTTGATTCACAAAAAATCGTAGCGCCCTTATTTTCGATCCAATCATTACAAACGACACGGATTCGGAATCCTGAGGCTTTTTACATAAGATACATGTATAATATGTATAGGGTGCGACGTTAATTTTTCGAAAATAAAAATTGCGATTTTAGCGCTCATTTTGAGCCAATTTTGAACTTTCAAAAATTGTAGCGCCGTTATTTGTGGACGGATCTTTAAAACTATTCAGAATCGGATTTGGCAGCCTTTTGGCTTCGGATAGGCCTAAGAAACCGTAGGCGTGCTATTCCAGAGCTTTGGGAAAACGTTTTGAAAATTCAAAATCGATGGGTTTTAACCCATGTATTTTTGATAAAAAATGAAAAAAATAGAATTGCTTTATATTGCGAGGGGACGTTACTACGTACCCCTAGTGACTATAACTGGTGTCATTTCCCCGCGCTTCCTCTAAAATAAAAATTTTCGACACAAACTAAATGAATAGAAATACGTACATCTTGATTCACAAAAAAAATCGTACCGCCCTTATTTTCGATTCAATCATTACAAACGACACGGATTCAGAATCCTGAGGCTTTTTTACATAAGATACATGTATAATATGTATAGGGTGCGACGTTAATTTTTCGAAAATAAAAATTGCGTTTTTTAGCGCTCATTTTGAGCCAATTTTGAACTTTCAAAAATTGTAGCGCCGTTATTTGTGGACGGATCTTTAAAACTATTCAGAATCGGATTTGGCAGCCTTTTGGCTTCGGATAGGCCTAAGAAACCGTAGGCGTGCTATTCCAGAGCTTTGGGAAAACGTTTTGAAAATTCAAAATCGATGGGTTTTAACCCATGTATTTTTGATAAAAATGAAAAAATAGAATTGTTTATATTGCGAGGGACGTTCCTACGTACCCCTAGTGACTATAACCGGTGTCATTTCCCGCGCTTCCTCTAAAATAAAAATTTTCGATACAAACTAAATGAATAGAAATACGTACCCTTGATTCACAAAAAATCGTAGCGCCCTTATTTTCGTTTCCAATCATTACAAACGACACGGATTCGGAATCCTGAGGCTTTTTACATAAGATACATGTATAATATGTATAGGGTGCGACGTTAATTTTTCGAAAATAAAAATTGCGATTTTTAGCGCTCATTTTGAGCCAATTTTGAACTTTCAAAAATTGTAGCGCCGTTATTTGTGGACGGATCTTTAAAACTATTCAGAATCGGATTTGGCAGCCTTTTGGCTTCGGATAGGCCTAAGAAACCGTAGGCGTGCTATTCCAGAGCTTTGGGAAAACGTTTTGAAAATTCAAAATCGATGGGTTTTAACCCATGTATTTTTGATAAAAATGAAAAAATAGAATTGCTTTATATTGCGAGGGACGTTCCTACGTACCCTAGTGACTATAACCGGTGTCATTTCCCGCGCTTCCTCTAAAATAAAAATTTTCGATACAAACTAAATGAATAGAAATACGTACCCTTGATTCACAAAAAATCGTAGCGCCCTTATTTTCGATCCAATCATTACAAACGACACGGATTCGGAATCCTGAGGCTTTTTACATAAGATACATGTATAATATGTATAGGGTGCGACGTTAATTTTTCGAAAATAAAAATTGCGTTTTTTAGCGCTCATTTTGAGCCAATTTTGAACTTTCAAAAATTGTAGCGCCGTTATTTGTGGACGGATCTTTAAAACTATTCAGAATCGGATTTGGCAGCCTTTTGGCTTCGGATAGGCCTAAGAAACCGTAGGCGTGCTATTCCAGAGCTTTGGGAAAACGTTTTGAAAATTCAAAATCGATGGGTTTTAACCCATGTATTTTTGATAAAAATGAAAAAATAGAATTGCTTTATATTGCGAGGGACGTTCCTACGTACCCTAGTGACTATAACCGGTGTCATTTCCCGCGCTTCCTCTAAAATAAAAATTTTCGATACAAACTAAATGAATAGAAATACGTACCCTTGATTCACAAAAAATCGTAGCGCCCTTATTTTCGATCCAATCATTACAAACGACACGGATTCGGAATCCTGAGGCTTTTTACATAAGATACATGTATAATATGTATAGGGTGCGACGTTAATTTTTCGAAAATAAAAATTGCGATTTTAGCGCTCATTTTGAGCCAATTTTGAACTTTCAAAAATTGTAGCGCCGTTATTTGTGGACGGATCTTTAAAACTATTCAGAATCGGATTTGGCAGCCTTTTGGCTTCGGATAGGCCTAAGAAACCGTAGGCGTGCTATTCCAGAGCTTTGGGAAAACGTTTTGAAAATTCAAAATCGATGGGTTTTAACCCATGTATTTTTGATAAAAATGAAAAAATAGAATTGCTTTATATTGCGAGGGACGTTCCTACGTACCCCTAGTGACTATAACCGGTGTCATTTCCCGCGCTTCCTCTAAAATAAAAATTTTCGATACAAACTAAATGAATAGAAATACGTACCCTTGATTCACAAAAAATCGTAGCGCCCTTATTTTCGATCCAATCATTACAAACGACACGGATTCGGAATCCTGAGGCTTTTTACATAAGATACATGTATAATATGTATAGGGTGCGACGTTAATTTTCGAAAATAAAAATTGCGATTTTAGCGCTCATTTTGAGCCAATTTTGAACTTTCAAAAATTGTAGCGCCGTTATTTGTGGACGGATCTTTAAAACTATTCAGAATCGGATTTGGCAGCCTTTTGGCTTCGGATAGGCCTAAGAAACCGTAGGCGTGCTATTCCAGAGCTTTGGGAAAACGTTTTGAAAATTCAAAATCGATGGGTTTTAACCCATGTATTTTTGATAAAAAATGAAAAAAATAGAATTGCTTTATATTGCGAGGGGACGTTCCTACGTACCCCTAGTGACTATAACCGGTGTCATTTCCCGCGCTTCCTCTAAAATAAAAATTTTCGATACAAACTAAATGAATAGAAATACGTACCCTTGATTCACAAAAAATCGTAGCGCCCTTATTTTCGATCCAATCATTACAAACGACACGGATTCGGAATCCTGAGGCTTTTTACATAAGATACATGTATAATATGTATAGGGTGCGACGTTAATTTTTCGAAAATAAAAAATTGCGATTTTTAGCGCTCATTTTGAGCCAATTTTGAACTTTCAAAAATTGTAGCGCCGTTATTTGTGGACGGATCTTTAAAACTATTCAGAATCGGATTTGGCAGCCTTTTGGCTTCGGATAGGCCTAAGAAACCGTAGGCGTGCTATTCCAGAGCTTTGGGAAAACGTTTTGAAAATTCAAAATCGATGGGTTTTAACCCATGTATTTTTGATAAAAATGAAAAAATAGAATTGCTTTATATTGCGAGGGACGTTCCTACGTACCCTAGTGACTATAACCGGTGTCATTTCCCGCGCTTCCTCTAAAATAAAAATTTTCGATACAAACTAAATGAATAGAAATACGTACCCTTGATTCACAAAAAATCGTAGCGCCCTTATTTTCGATCCAATCATTACAAACGACACGGATTCGGAATCCTGAGGCTTTTTACATAAGATACATGTATAATATGTATAGGGTGCGACGTTAATTTTCGAAAATAAAAATTGCGATTTTTAGCGCTCATTTTGAGCCAATTTTGAACTTTCAAAAAATTGTAGCGCCGTTATTTGTGGACGGATCTTTAAAAACTATTCAGAATCGGATTTGGCAGCCTTTTTAGCTTCGGATAGGCCTAAGAAACCGTAGGCGTGCTATTCCAGAGCTTTGGGAAAACGTTTTGAAAATTCAAAATCGATGGGTTTTAACCCATGTATTTTTGATAAAAAGTGAAAAAAATAGAATTGCTTTATATTGCGAGGGGACGTTCCTACGTACCCCTAGTGACTATAACCGGTGTCATTTCCCCGCGCTTCCCCTCTAAAATAAAAATTTTCGACACAAACTAAATGAATAGAAATACGTACATCTTGATTCACAAAAAAAATCGTACCGCCCTTATTTTCGATTCAATCATTACAAACGACACGGATTCAGAATCCTGAGGCTTTTTTACATAAGATACATGTATAATATGTATAGGGTGCGACGTTAATTTTTCGAAAATAAAAAATAGCGATTTTTAGCGCTCATTTTGAGCCAATTTTGAACTTTCAAAAAATTGTAGCGCCGTTATTTGTGGACGGATCTTTAAAAACTATTCAGAATCGGATTTGGCAGCCTTTTTAGCTTCGGATAGGCCTAAGAAACCGTAGGCGTGCTATTCCAGAGCTTTGGGAAAACGTTTTGAAAATTCAAAATCGATGGGTTTTAACCCATGTATTTTTGATAAAAATGAAAAAATAGAATTGTTTATATTGCGAGGGGACGTTCCTACGTACCCCTAGTGACTATAACCGGTGTCATTTCCCCGCGCTTCCCCTCTAAAATAAAAATTTTCGACACAAACTAAATAAATAGAAATACGTACATCTTGATTCACAAAAAAAATCGTAGCGCCCTTACTTTCGATTCAATCATTACAAACGACACGGATTCGAAATCCTAAGGCTATTTTACATAAGATACATGTATAATATGTATAGGGTGCGACGTTAATTTTTCGAAAATAAAAAATTGCGATTTTTAGCGCTCATTTTGAGCCAATTTTGAACTTTCAAAAAATTGTAGCGCCGTTATTTGTGGACGGATCTATAAAAACTATTCAGAATCGGATTTGGCAGCCTTTTTAGCTTCGGATAGGCCTAAGAAACCGTAGGCGTGCTATTCCAGAGCGTTGGGAAAACGTTTTGAAAATTCAAAATCGATGGGTTTTAACCCATGTATTTTTGATAAAAAATGAAAAAAATAGAATTGCTTTATATTGCGAGGGACGTTCTACGTCCCCCTAGTGACTATAACCGGTGTCATTTCCCGCGCTTCCTCTAAAATAAAAATTTTCGATACAAACTAAATGAATAGAAATACGTACCCTTGATTCACAAAAAATCGTAGCGCCCTTATTTTCGTTTCCAATCATTACAAACGACACGGATTCGGAATCCTGAGGCTTTTTACATAAGATACATGTATAATATGTATAGGGTGCGACGTTAATTTTTCGAAAATAAAAATTGCGATTTTAGCGCTCATTTTGAGCCAATTTTGAACTTTCAAAAATTGTAGCGCCGTTATTTGTGGACGGATCTTTAAAACTATTCAGAATCGGATTTGGCAGCCTTTTGGCTTCGGATAGGCCTAAGAAACCGTAGGCGTGCTATTCCAGAGCTTTGGGAAAACGTTTTGAAAATTCAAAATCGATGGGTTTTAACCCATGTATTTTTGATAAAAATGAAAAAATAGAATTGCTTTATATTGCGAGGGACGTTCCTACGTACCCTAGTGACTATAACCGGTGTCATTTCCCGCGCTTCCTCTAAAATAAAAATTTTCGAACAAACTAAATGAATAGAAATACGTACCCCTTGATTCACAAAAAATCGTAGCGCCCTTATTTTCGATCAATCATTACAAACGACACGGATTCGGAATCCTGAGGCTTTTTACATAAGATACATGTATAATATGTATAGGGTGCGACGTTAATTTTTCGAAAATAAAAATTGCGATTTTAGCGCTCATTTTGAGCCAATTTTGAACTTTCAAAAATTGTAGCGCCGTTATTTGTGGACGGATCTTTAAAACTATTCAGAATCGGATTTGGCACCCTTTTTTAGCTTCGGATAGGCCTAAGAAACCGTAGGCGTGCTATTCCAGAGCTTTGGGAAAACGTTTTGAAAATTCAAAATCGATGGGTTTTAACCCATGTATTTTTGATAAAAAATGAAAAAAATAGAATTGCTTTATATTGCGAGGGACGTTCCTACGTACCCCTAGTGACTATAACCGGTGTCATTTCCCGCGCTTCCTCTAAAATAAAAATTTTCGATACAAACTAAATGAATAGAAATACGTCCCCCTTGATTCACAAAAAATCGTAGCGCCCTTATTTTCGATCCAATCATTACAAACGACACGGATTCGGAATCCTGAGGCTTTTTTACATAAGATACATGTATAATATGTATAGGGTGCGACGTTAATTTTTCGAAAATAAAAAATTGCGATTTTTAGTGCTCATTTTGAGCCAATTTTGAACTTTCAAAAAATTGTAGCGCCGTTATTTGTGGACGGATCTTTAAAAACTATTCAGAATCGGATTTGGCAGCCGTTTTAGCTTCGGATAGGCCTAAGAAACCGTAGGCGTGCTATTCCAGAGCTTTGGGAAAACGTTTTGAAAATTCAAAATCGATGGGTTTTAACCCATGTATTTTTGATAAAAAATGAAAAAAATAGAATTGCTTTATATTGCGAGGGGACGTTCCTACGTACCCCTAGTGACTATAACCGGTGTCATTTCTCCGCGCTTCCCCTCTAAAATAAAAATTTTCGACACAAACTAAATGAATAGAAATACGTACCCCTTGATTCACAAAAAAAATCGTAGCGCCCTTATTTTCGATCCAATCATTACAAACGACACGGATTCGGAATCCTGAGGCTTTTTTACATAAGATACATGTATAATATGTATAGGGTGCGACGTTAATTTTTCGAAAATAAAAAATTGCGATTTTTAGCGCTCATTTTGAGCCAATTTTGAACTTTCAAAAAATTGTAGCGCCGTTATTTGTGGACGGATCTTTAAAAACTATTCAGAATCGGATTTGGCAGCCTTTTTAGCTTCGGATAGGCCTAAGAAACCGTAGGCGTGCTATTCCAGAGCTTTGGGAAAACGTTTTGAAAATTCAAAATCGATGGGTTTTAACCCATGTATTTTGGTTAAAAAATAAAAAAAATAGAATTGCTTTATATTGCGAGGGGACTTTCCTACGTACCCCTAGTGACTATAACCGGCGTCATTTCCCCGCGCTTCTCCTCTAAAATAAAAATTTTCGATACAAACTAAATGATTAAAAATACGTACCCCTTGATTCACAAAAAAAATCGTAGCGCCCTTATTTTCGATCCAATCATTACAAACGACACGGATTCGGAATCCTGAGGCTTTTTTACATAAGATACAGGTAAAACTAAATAAATAAAAAAATATATCTTGATTTACAAAAAAAATCGAAGCGCCCTATCTTTATAATTCTAATTTGTATTATTAATATTTTTAATATTTCACTTCTTTATCTTTTAAATACTTATCTTCTTTGTTGCCTTCCCTTGATTTATGTAGCACTTTGAAGAGCACTTAATTTTTATTTATTATTACTTTTATAATATAACGCCACTCCACCTATATATTATTATTTTTTCTTTTCGCAGACCCTTAAAACACCGTCCTTTTTCCTTTTATTTATAGTATGTAATTGTAATGTAATGTAATGTAATTGTAAAAAAGTTGCAATCCCAAGATTGACGTGTTAATCACTCTTAGTTTACACATTACTCATAAGGTTTCTTAATTCATTACAATAAAAACAATTGTAAGGGTTGCAACTTTTTATTATATTAAAACTTGGTTATTTTAATTAATTAATTAGTTAATATAATTATTAAATTAAGATAAAAAAATTAATTATATTAATAATGTATAATTTAAAACAGATAAGAAGTTTGAATTGAATTATTTCTGAAGCCGCGGACTTCAAAAATGTGTGATTCAAACTTCTTAACTGTTAAATTTAAACTATGTAAAAAACTTGTAAAATTGTTAGACATAATAAAGTCTTTATTGTTACCCGAATTGTAATAATTATTAATTGGAAGAGCAAGAGCAAGAGTCAGGTGGGCTTTTACACCTAACTACTTAAACATTCAAAAATAAATTTTAAATTAATATTATAGGACCTGTACTTTATAAGGTTTAGAACATACATTTCATATAAGAACGCCATAGCTCAGTTGGTTAGAGATCGGTTGTTTGTTCAAATGGTCTCGAGTTCGATTCCCATACCGGTCGAAGTTAAATTTTTAAAAATTTCTAAGAAAAATCCAACGAGCAACGAGCCGAACGAGACGAATGACGAATGACGAATGACCGTAGGATACTCCTGATTTGAAAAATATTTTTAAAAATCTCTAAGATAAACCCTCGGCCGACTCGGCCGACTCGGCCGACTGTAACTCGCGATCACATTAAACAAAATTTCTTTTATGTCCCTGTTACGAGTTGACACATTCTCGTTATATTTTCAGTGAGAAAAGAAACAACAGTAATTTATTTATTAAAGCATTTTCGTATAGAAGCGAATTAAAAAGAAACAACAGGTAGTAAATAGTTTTTTTTATTTCCCAATCCCCCTTTACATTCCAGTGGACTTAACGCCCTTTATATCTAATTAACCTATTTAAAACAGAGGAACCCAAATAAGTTTACAATGGAATATAGCCCTTGATGGGATATTTTAAGACTACACAACCTTAAAACACCCCACCATTTACTGAACACTATGTCATCCGATGTGAAGACAAAACTTTTAATCAAAAACAACCCCTTCGCATCGGAGACATATAATGAAGATATTAATTAATGTTAACAGGAATTGGACTTTTAATAAAACAACAGTTGTTAATTGTGGACATTTAACAAAAGTTATTTTATTAAAAGTCCAATTCCTGTTAACATTAATTAATATTAAAACTAAAGAAGCATGCATAAGTTCCTTGGATTGATCTGTCGCCGCCGAGGCTGCCAGAAGAGTTGCTCGTCTCGAAATCCCCCTCGGAACTACCCTCCGATGAAATTATTTTTTTCAGACACGCGATGTACACCCCAACTCGATTTCACCTCGACTGCCAGTGAGAGATAAGGGTAGTTGGGTCTAACAAGGGAAGCCAAAAGCTCGCTCGCTATTGGTCGAGACATCGATCTTGAAAGTATTGATTTGCTTTACGGCGCAAGCACGAAAGGGTCACCAAGTTGCCTACTTTTAGGCGCAAATTAATTTAAACTAAAAACAATTATTCTTAATTCTAAGGAACATAAACATTAGAAAATATATAATTTTAAACCATTAAGACTTCAGTTATAAATAATAAAATAACTTTTAAATGAATAACAACAAACGCAAAAGCAATACTGCTTCGATAAAAATATGTCTTAAGGCTAACATAGAAATATTTTTAACAATTAAATTAAACACTATCTAACAATATAATCTGAAATGCGCAATTAATTCCCAAGTTTACATGTTAGTAAGACTTGAGAATTAGTTATGCACAAAACAATTCCCTAAAAATAAAGCAATAGTGGTGCGATGAAAATATGTCATAAGGTTAACATCGAAATATTTTTACAACTAAATTAAACACTATCTAACAATATAATCTGAAATGCACAATTAATTCCCAAGTTTACATGTTAGTAAAACTTGAGAATTAATTATGCACAAAACAAATTCCTAAAAATGAAGCAATAGTGCTCCGATAAAAATATTTCTTACGGTTAACCTAGAAACATTTTTAATAACTAAACAATTCCTTAATTTTAGTACTTACAATGGCATCTGAAGATGGCCTTTTTTTCTGTTTTAAATGCTACAATATATATCCGATAGTAAATCGTTCGATTACTCATCTCCAATCTCCAATTTAAGTAGCCAATTCAAATGTGGGGTATGAATTGACATGTAGCCATAATTCAGAAGTAATAATTCAGCAAAAATTTAAACTGTTGATATAAAACGAGAGGTAGAAAAGTAATGATGTTGTATTTTTGATTTCTTATGATGTTGGCTGGGTATTGACCAAGTGTTGGTTTGCCTACTGGTATTGTGCAAGAGTGCAGCTCCCTCGGATAACAACATCTCTGCCATATGGAGCAAAAACAACTAAAAAGATGTAAGTATATAATAATTCGGTTAATAACGATTTAACAGAAGAGATACCTAAAATAGCTCTCATTGTGAGGCTATATTATCAAAGGTATGTCTTCTTTAGAAATGGGTTTGTTACAAGTCCTTTGAGATTCCACACATTTCATTATCTTAATTTTGATTAACAACCTCACAAAAAATTATTTAACATTATTTTGGGAATAGTTTATAGCAACAACGTTATTTTTAAACGCAGAAATGTTCATCACGTCCAGAAAGGGCTCCACGAATTAAAAAATGTTGACAAACTGTCTCATATGTCAAAGTCGTGTCCAAAAAAAAATCGATTTGCTGTGGCTCAATATCCGGCTACGGGATTTTAACGAACCCTGCATTTGAACAAATGGGATATTTTATCCTGCGGGAAAAGTAAATAATAAACTATAAATACCAATGTATTACAATTCATTACTACTTTAAACAAATATTAGTGTGATTCACAGGTGATGTAAATTATTTCCTTATATAATACATTGCAGATTACAAAGAAATTAACATCAAACTCGAAGTACTTCGACACATCCAACATTCACCTTAAAATTATGATTTTGATTTAGAAGAACAAACTGATTTTCTATTAGGAAGTACAATAAATCATGGGGGTGAAATGGACACTGCTACTGCAATTAAGAACAAAAATCCACTCCCACAAAGTACACCCACTTCTAAAGAAGACATATCTTTGATAACAAAGTCTCCCAATGAGAGCTATTTTAGGTATCTCTTTATTAATCAGTAATTAACCGAATTATTATAAACATACATCTTTTTAGTTGCTTTTGCTCCATATGGCGATATTGCGGTCCGAGGGAGCTGCGCTCTTGTACAATACACTTAAGCAAACCAACACCTGGTCAACACCCAGCCAACACCACAAGAAATCAAAAATACACCATCATTATCTTTCTCGGGTTGATTTAGCCGTGAATTGATGATTGGCCATCCACGAAATGAATTATCAAAAGATCCTTGAACCTAGTTTTGAAGTAACATCAATTCAATTCTATATCCGACTAAAATTAAATTTTAGAAATGGGCTATTGCAACTACTCATGTATTACATTAACAGTGCACCATTTACGGCATAGCGGCCAGGCGCCAAAATATACAAAATAAATTACGAAACGAATCTATTAAACATTAGCACCCAAGTTAGTTCAACTTAAATTCAAATGAAAGAAGATGAAAATTGTGTAAACAATTAAATATTAGTTAAAGAGTAAATGTCTTTAAAAATTTCAATAAAAGAAAAATCTAATTGAAACTAAATTTAATTTGGAAGTAGAAGTTGGAATAAAGAAACACAAATAAATAATAGAGTTAAATCAAAAAAAGTAGAGAAGAGAGTAAATAATAAGATAAATCTGCAAGAAATTATTAAACAGTAAGAATAGTAAATTTATTAATAAATGTTGACATTAATAAGGATCTAGTCATCTCAATAGAATGGCCAGAGATAGCCTCCCAGTCGCTGCAACAAAATATCAACCAAAAGCACAAAGGCAAAGGAAAAGTTTAAGTGAAAAAGATATTTGTTAAAATAAACTGTAAATGAAGATGACAATAATTAAATTCAAAGATTAAGCTAGGAAAATATTTAAGCTAAATAATGGTGGGACTATATTTTGGAAGAATAGTTAGGCAGTAGTACAATTTAAACACGAATTAAAAATCAATAACAAACCTATCTTTATAGAATGTGAATGAGTTGTGAGTGCATGGAAAAGAAATATGTGCAGTTCATTCTACGATACCTTTGCTGTTTTCTTCTTTGCATTTTGGGACCAAAGGTTCCCTTGTGTGTCAAAAAAAACCTTGATATTTCTTAGACATTATATCTTAAAACTTATTACAATACTTTTCTTCTCTTCTGTAACTATGTGGGTTGTGTGCGTTTGTTTAATTTGAATTTTTATTTTATTAATATATTTTAAAAAAGTGTTTATTAAAAACTAAGTTCTAAATATTCGAAAAGAATATATTATTAAGTTTTTAATTTAAATGCAATTGATTGATTATTACTGATAATGATGTTTTACTCCAAATATATTTAATCATTTTTAATAATAAATTAATCATAAAAAATTAGTTTCAAAAGAAATTGTTGATTTAATATCTCTTTAAATATGTTATTAAGAGTTTGAGTTAAAAAGTAAATTTAGAAAATGTAATGCTAATTCAATTATGCATAACAGTGATTTACCGCAGACATTTAAAAATCAAACAAATAAAAATATGAAGCCAAAATTGTGTGTACCTGTGATGTGTGAACTTAACAAACATCCTAACACAATAGGCCAAACAACAAGAACTCGTGCACAGCACAAGTGACCTTTGCTGTTATCAGCTAACTTACATCTAGGAAGCAATAATGTCCAAGAAAATACCAAGGTTCATTATCTAAATCCCGTTAGAGTATTATTTGCATACTCGAAATAAAATGGCACACAAAGGAACCAACAAATAAATGAATTCTTATAAGCTAACAAAATATAAATTAAATTATTTAAAACTAATTTCATATAATAAAGTAAATTAACGATAAAGATGAGATGATTTTGTCCAATTTGTGTTCCTCGCCAGACAGCTCCCAAGTCCTGGTAATTGGGAGCGACAAATAAGTTGTTGAAATTGCAGCACTTCATGCGAGAAAATATATTTGGAAGAATCGACCCAAACTTCCACCTATTAGATAGAAAATATTGTAATTAATAAAAATGTAAGTCTAAATAAATTCTTATAATAATTAAAAAAGATTGAAAACAAATTAATTCAATACCAAAATAATTAAATAAATTTTAAAACAAACCTACTTCAAGATGTACCGATTTTTTTAATAATTTATAAATGATAACTGATTAATTAATTTAACACTAAAACGATAAATACTTAATTTAAAAGGTCATACTAATACGTAAATAAACCATAAATGAAAATAATGTATAAATTTTGAACGGACAAAATACATACAATGCCCTTAAAACTACCTCATTAAAAACACCGTTCATATAAATTACTGAATAAAACCATCGTTTGACTTCAAGTTATTTTTATAGGTTATAAAGGTAATTGCATTGTTTACTTATTACATTGATAAATGAATGCAAAGTTTAAAGAAACAGTAAGCACACATTTAATTACAGTTGCTTTAATTCAAACGTTAAAATGAATAGTTATAGTTAAGCACCCAAGAAGCCGATAACTTCTTCAACGGTCATGGGAAAGAGTTCCATGTAGCACATCTAAGCTATGTGGTTCTGTTGGAATAAACAAACAGTAGTTCTAGTAACAATGTTGTCAATAGTTAGTATTAATAAATCGTTTTTATATGGAATAGGGTTTGAATCCATTACGTGGTGTATTTCTTTATATTTATATTTACAATTAGTTTTAGATAATCGAAATAATTTACCTTCAGATTATACTCTCGAGTTATGAAGGGACAAAAATAAATATAGACGTTCACAATAACCATTTAGATACGTAAGGAAGTATAAAGAACACAAATAAAGTAAAAGTACTACATGACAAATATCTAAACAATGCAAAATTAATAAACGCTTTGAAAACGATCAAGAGAAAAGTACGAGGTGCATATTCCATAATATATATTTAATCTAAATATAATTGCAAGGTTTTCAGGATTCAATGTACTTGGACCAAGCCCTACAAAATGAAGGATACAAAATTTATGCCTTTAATGTGCTTATAAGCAATAACTTAAGTCTAAATGGAGAAATCCCTGATACTAGAAATAAGGTGTAAGATAATTTGATTATTTAAATACATAAGGTATTCTTTAAGAAATAACCACTTCTTTTAGATGTGAAGATGTTATATATATAGATAATCTTCCTACAGCAAGTATAATAATTTGTTTCTATAACAAATGGAAGAGAGGGACTTATAAGAGCAAGAATTTTTGGATGAAAGAAATGTACTCATTTTTCTAAATAGCTACATTGAAGTAAACATTCATTGGATCCAATCTTTATTATTAAGAATTAGAAAAAAGCATTCTGTTGCAATGCCAGTTATTGATATTATAAATGCTGGCACGTTTAGCTTATACTTCAAGCCGTCTAGTAAGAATTAAAATACTACTTATCTTAAAGGATTAATTAATCAATTCATTTTAAGGGACCTGTGAGTTATGATAAAAGTAATTGCTATAAATTGTATTGAAATAATTCTATTTGCAGAAGAAAAGAACCCTGTCATTTAATTTATTAATATTATAGGTTTATTATGTCTTGGCAATGTAAAATACTTTTGGTATTATTACTTTGTCTTTTGTAGAATGTTATTTTTCACCTTTTCGTTTAGTAGGACAACAAAAGGTTCGTTTATATGAATTAAAAAGAAGGACGAATTCGAATTCATTTGGAATTGTTTTTAAACGCTTATAAACAAGAAAAAATAGTGCACTTTTATTATTGTACTAATAATTGCAATAGTTTGTGTAAAACTAATCCCTAAGTTGGCGTGTATGTAATTTGTTTGTTGCTAGTTTTAATTATTTTATATTGTTGCATTTCTTTAAGTTTAAATGTTAACAAAATAAGTTATTATTAGTTGTTTTAAAACACAAATGTAAATTAAGGCGAAAAGATTATTTAAGTTTTGATTAAAACAGTTTTGTAAACTAAATCATAGAATTAACGTGTGGTGATATAATTGAAATTTTAGTATTTTAAATTCTATGTGTATTTGTGTAGAGTCTTCATTTTTAATTTAAAATAAAATTTTAATAATGAACTTCTTGTTAATTAATGAATGCGCTATTAATCTGAATTCTGAAATCAAAATTCAGATTCGGCATTCTGAGACTCCTTTCAGATACATGCAAAAAAGAGTAAAGACACTCACCGTGCGTGGTCCACGGTTCGACTTGAAGTCCGAGCGCGAAAGGGGTGTCTTTGGCCGATGCCTCTGCTTCGCTCGCCTGGAAATAATGCTCCACCGATCGGCGCTGAAACTGGGCTCCTCCTAAACACATAAAAATTCAGTATTAGAAATTTGATAAATTAAAGAAGGCCTTCTTCAAAGTTTTAGTTAGCAATTTGTTAAAATGATAAAGTTTAACTCATGTAGAAATAAAATTAAGAGATTTATACTTACATCATTTCAAAAAGGGGCATCCCTTTGGTAGATCGGATGCTTCCAAAAATGATCTTCTGAAGAGGGCTGAAGGTGGCGTGCTATAGTTTCTTACTCCTCCGCATGTAAATTAGTTTCTGTAAAATAAAGAAAAAATTATTAGCTAAAATTCTTTACTAAACGTGTGGACTTAAAAAGAAACCCTTAATTTTAATATTCACCTTGGGTTAGGGGTTGTAATTAAAAAACTAAGAGCACTTATTTAAAACACAACCAGTTCACTTCGCTTTACATTTAAGAATGAATCAGAATCGAAAGTTACATGAAACAGATGTACGTCATAACAATGCCGCAAGAAGAACACTTGTCCGATATCACAAGTGATACGGCCCGCTAAAAGAACTGCGATAATTTTAAATAATATTATCGATTTATTTAATTTAAATTGGCTCAAAATGAGCGCTAAAATTCGCAATTTTTTATTTTCGAAAAATTAACGTTGCACCCTATACATATTATACATGTATCTTATGTAAAAAAGCCTCAGGATTCCGAATCCGTGTCGTTTGTAATGATTGGATCGAAAATAAGGGCGCTACGATTTTTTTTGTGAATCAAGGGGTACGTATTTCTATTCATTTAGTTTGTATCGAAAATTTTTATTTTAGAGGAAGCGCGGGAAATGACACCGGTTATAGTCACTAGGGGTACGTAGGAACGTCCCTCGCAATATAAAGCAATTCTATTTTTTCATTTTTATCAAAATACATGGGTTAAAACCCATCGATTTTGAATTTTCAAAACGTTTTCCCAAAGCTCTGGAATAGCACGCCTACGGTTTCTTAGGCCTATCCGAAGCCAAAAGGCTGCCAAATCCGATTCTGAATAGTTTTAAAGATCCGTCCACAAATAACGGCGCTACAATTTTTGAAAGTTCAAAATTGGCTCAAAATGAGCGTTAAAATCGCAATTTTTATTTTCGAAAAATTAACGTCGCACCCTATACATATTATACATGTATCTTATGTAAAAAGCCTCAGGATTCCAATCCGTGTCGTTTGTAATGATTGGATCGAAAATAAGGGCGCTACGATTTTTTGTGAATCAAGGGGTACGTATTTCTATTCATTTAGTTTGTATCGAAAATTTTTATTTTAGAGGGAAGCGCGGGAAATGACACCGGTTATAGTCACTAGGGTACGTAGGAACGTCCCCTCGCAATATAAAGCAATTCTATTTTTTCATTTTTATCAAAATACATGGGTTAAAACCCATCGATTTTGAATTTTCAAAACGTTTTCCCAAAGCTCTGGAATAGCACGCCTACGGTTTCTTAGGCCTATCCGAAGCCAAAAGGCTGCCAAATCCGATTCTGAATAGTTTTAAAGATCCGTCCACAAATAACGGCGCTACAATTTTTGAAAGTTCAAAATTGGCTCAAAATGAGCGTAAAATCGCAATTTTTATTTTCGAAAAATTAACGTCGCACCCTATACATATTATACATGTATCTTATGTAAAAAGCCTCAGGATTCCGAATCCGTGTCGTTTGTAATGATTGGATCGAAAATAACGGCGCTACGATTTTTTTTGTGAATCAAGGGGTACGTATTTCTATTCATTTAGTTTGTATCGAAAATTTTTATTTTAGAGGAGAAGCGCGGGGAAATGACACCGGTTATAGTCACTAGTGGTACGTAGGAACGTCCCCTTGCAATATAAAGCAATTCTATTTTTTCATTTTTATCAAAATACATGGGTTAAAACCCATCGATTTTGAATTTTCAAAACGTTTTCCCAAAGCTCTGGAATAGCACGCCTACGGTTTCTTAGGCCTATCGGAAGCCAAAACGGCTGCCAAATCCGATTCTGAATAGTTTTTAAAGATCCGCCCACAAATAACGGCGCTACAATTTTTTGAAAGTTCAAAATTGGCTCAAAATGAGCGCTAAAATCGCAATTTTTTATTTTCAAAAAATTAACGTCGCACCCTATACATATTATACATGTATCTTATGTAAAAAAGCCTCAGGATTCCGAATCCGTGTCGTTTGTAATGATTGGATCGAAAATAAGGGCGCTACGATTTTTTTTGTGAATCAAGGGGTACGTATTTCTATTCATTTAGTTTGTATCGAAAATTTTTATTTTAGAGGGAAGCGCGGGAAATGACACCGGTTATAGTCACTAGGGTACGTAGGAACGTCCCCTCGCAATATAAAGCAATTCTATTTTTTCATTTTTATCAAAATACATGGGTTAAAACCCATCGATTTTGAATTTTCAAAACGTTTTCCCAAAGCTCTGGAATAGCACGCCTACGGTTTCTTAGGCCTATCCGAAGCCAAAAGGCTGCCAAATCCGATTCTGAATAGTTTTTAAAGATCCGTCCACAAATAACGGCGCTACAATTTTTGAAAGTTCAAAATTGGCTCAAAATGAGCGTAAAATCGCAATTTTTATTTTCGAAAAATTAACGTCGCACCCTATACATATTATACATGTATCTTATGTAAAAAGCCTCAGGATTCCGAATCCGTGTCGTTTGTAATGATTGAATCGAAAATAAGGGCGCTACGATTTTTTGTGAATCAAGGGTACGTATTTCTATTCATTTAGTTTGTGTCGAAAATTTTTATTTTAGAGGGAAGCGCGGGAAATGACACCGGTTATAGTCACTAGGGGTACGTAGGAACGTCCCTCGCAATATAAAGCAATTCTATTTTTTCATTTTTATCAAAATACATGGGTTAAAACCCATCGATTTTGAATTTTCAAAACGTTTTCCCAAAGCTCTGGAATAGCACGCCTACGGTTTCTTAGGCCTATCCGAAGCCAAAAGGCTGCCAAATCCGATTCTGAATATTTTTTAAAGATCCGTCCACAAATAACGGCGCTACAATTTTTGAAAGTTCAAAATTGGCTCAAAATGAGCGCTAAAATCGCAATTTTTATTTTCGAAAAATTAACGTCGCACCCTATACATATTATACATGTATCTTATGTAAAAAGCCTCAGGATTCGAATCCGTGTCGTTTGTAATGATTGAATCGAAAATAAGGGCGCTACGATTTTTTGTGAATCAAGAGTACGTATTTCTATTCATTTAGTTTGTATCGAAAATTTTTATTTTAGAGGGAAGCGCGGGAAATGACACCGGTTATAGTCACTAGGGGTACGTAGGAACGTCCCTCGCAATATAAAGCAATTCTATTTTTTCATTTTTATCAAAATACATGGGTTAAAACCCATCGATTTTGAATTTTCAAAACGTTTTCCCAAAGCTCTGGAATAGCACGCCTACGGTTTCTTAGGCCTATCCGAAGCCAAAAGGCTGCCAAATCCGATTCTGAATAGTTTTAAAGATCCGTCCACAAATAACGGCGCTACAATTTTTGAAAGTTCAAAATTGGCTCAAAATGAGCGCTAAAATCGCAATTTTTATTTTCGAAAAATTAACGTCGCACCCTATACATATTATACATGTATCTTATGTAAAAAGCCTCAGGATTCCGAATCCGTGTCGTTTGTAATGATTGGATCGAAAATAAGGGCGCTACGATTTTTTGTGAATCAAGGGTACGTATTTCTATTCATTTAGTTTGTATCGAAAATTTTTATTTTAGAGGGAAGCGCGGGGAAATGACACCGGTTATAGTCACTAGGGGTACGTAGGAACGTCCCCTCGCAATATAAAGCAATTCTATTTTTTTCATTTTTTATCAAAAATACATGGGTTAAAACCCATCGATTTTGAATTTTCAAAACGTTTTCCCAAAGCTCTGGAATAGCACGCCTACGGTTTCTTAGGCCTATCCGAAGCTAAAAGGCTGCCAAATCCGATTCTGAATAGTTTTTAAAGATCCGTCCACAAATAACGGCGCTACAATTTTTTGAAAGTTCAAAATTGGCTCAAAATGAGCGCTAAAAATCGCAATTTTTTATTTTCGAAAAATTAACGTTGCACCCTATACATATTATACATGTATCTTATGTAAAAAAGCCTCAGGATTCCGAATCCGTGTCGTTTGTAATGATTGGATCGAAAATAAGGGCGCTACGATTTTTTTTGTGAATCAAGGGGTACGTATTTCTATTCATTTAGTTTGTATCGAAAATTTTTATTTTAGAGGGGAAGCGCGGGAAATGACACCGGTTATAGTCACTAAGGGTACGTAGGAACGTCCCTCGCAATATAAAGCAATTCTATTTTTTCATTTTTATCAAAATACATGGGTTAAAACCCATCGATTTTGAATTTTCAAAACGTTTTCCCAAAGCTCTGGAATAGCACGCCTACGGTTTCTTAGGCCTATCCGAAGCTAAAAGGCTGCCAAATCCGATTCTGAATAGTTTTAAAGATCCGTCCACAAATAACGGCGCTACAATTTTTTGAAAGTTCAAAATTGGCTCAAAATGAGCGCTAAAAATCGCAATTTTTTATTTTCGAAAAATTTACGTCGCACCCTATACATATTATGCATGTATCTTATGTAAAAAAGCCTCAGGATTCCGAATCCGTGTCGTTTGAAATGATTAAATCGAAAATAAGGGCGCTACAATTTTTTTTGTGAATCAAGGGGTACGTATTTCTATTCATTTAGTTTGTGTCGAAAATTTTTATTTTAGAGGGGAAGCGCGGGAAATGACACCGGTTATAGTCACTAGGGTACGTAGGAACGTCCCCTCGCAATATAAAGCAATTCTATTTTTTTCATTTTTTATCAAAAATACATGGGTTAAAACCCATCGATTTTGAATTTTCAAAACGTTTTCCCAAAGCTCTGGAATAGCACGCCTACGGTTTCTTAGGCCTATCCGAAGCTAAAAAGGCTGCCAAATTCGATTCTGAATAGTTTTTAAAGATCCGTCCACAAATAACGGCGCTACAATTTTTTGAAAGTTCAAAATTGGCTCAAAATGAGCGTTAAAAATCGCAATTTTTTATTTTCGAAAAATTAACGTTGCACCCTATACATATTATACATGTATCTTATGTAAAAAAGCCTCAGGATTCCGAATCCGTGTCGTTTGAAATGATTGAATCGAAAATAAGGGCGCTACAATTTTTTTTGTGAATCAAGGGGTACGTATTTCTATTCATTTAGTTTGTGTCGAAAATTTTTATTTTAGAAGGGAAGCGCCGGGAAATGACACCGGTTATAGTCACTAGGGGTACGTAGGAACGTCCCCTCGCAATATAAAGCAATTCTATTTTTTTCATTTTTTATCAAAAATACATGGGTTAAAACCCATCGATTTTGAATTTTCAAAACGTTTTCCCAAAGCTCTGGAATAGCACGCCTACGGTTTCTTAGGCCTATCCGAAGCTAAAAAGTAGTAATTTTTAACAAATTGTGAAAAAAATCTAAGTAAACATGAATTAATTTTGCAATAAAATTCAAAAGTTAAAGAAAGTTTGAAAAATAAACAAGACGGAAAAAATTAATAAAATTTAAAAATTAAAAAATCAAAACGCACGGTTCAATAATTAAATGAAGAGAGGGTGGATTTAATATTTTTAAATATAAATGAAAGTTCAAAATTATGGTGGGTATTTATAGCGCAAAGGCAGACAAGTTCTAAAAAATTACCTAAATAAAATAAATAATAAATTAAAAATTAAATAAAATTTTTAAATAGAATAGAAAAATTTACAGAATACTAAATGAAAGTTAAAGAAGAGATGAGAAGTATTAAGAAAAGTAAATAGAAGTAGCAAAATAATTTTTATAAAAATAAAAATAATTTAATAATCAATAAATAAGAAGTGTTAGAAATAGTAAATAAAAAATAACCTTTAACAAATCCAAGATATTTAAGATTCAAATAACAAAAATGGAAAGAACATTTACCCTCAAAGAGATGAAGTTTACTAACAAAATTTATATTTAGACTGTTTAAAGGTAACTTTGAAGTCAAAAAAATATAAATTAGAAATACAAAGAGAAGGTAACTTTAGAAGAAAAATTGTTACTGTAACACTTAAAATAAACAATTCTAAACAATTTTGAATACAACTAAAATTTGTAAATTACATACTTTTTTTAAACCGAACGTTTTCATTAAGAAATCTTAAAATGATTAAAGCCATCCAAAAATGAAATTTAAAGTGTCTCAATAGTGCACGCGTTACTCTAATTTATAAAATGTGTATGTGTGGGGTGTGTGTGTTTGTGTGGAAAGAACATGTAGATTTCATCTTACCATTAGTGGATCTTCGATCCTTACCCCATATTTGAAGACCCATTATTGCTTTGTGTGCCAGAGGCCATAATAGTTCTTAGATGTTGTTTAATATTACTTAAATTAAATTAAGATAACCCCTCTTTATTTTTACATTTTCTAATTACAAATAGCATAATTCTTTCCTCTCCCTCTGCGATGTGTATTGTGTTTAATTTGAAATTTGATTGTACTTTTTTAATAATAAGATTTTTTGAATAAGTTCTAAACTGAATATAAATTTATATTAATTTCAAATGCTTACTGAAAAAGTCTACTTCCAATTCAAAGAAAACAATTTAAAAAAATTAATTAAAACCAAAATAAACAAAAGTATTTAAGAGTGTACTGTGTAATAAACTTATAAACTACCCTAATACAATGGGTCAAACACCGGGCCCCCGTGCCCAGCACAGGTAGCCACGACTGTCTTCAGCTAAGAAGAAACAACATCTAAGAAAATACCATTGCCTTATTTACATACCGTATTATACGTTTTCCTTAGTTAAAACGATTTCAAATAAAATTACTGTTCAAATTACAAAAACTAAACTCGGGTCTTTTTCAACTTCGTTAAATATAACGCCGACACACAAAGACACAAATAGTTTCAAAAAACAACTTACTAACAATAAAATAATTACAAGTATAATAAGTACGACTACCCAAACTTAATTTTAAATTTGATTTTGAAAATGTGCTCTAGAAATGGTTATCCTTCTTAAGCATAGATGATCTCTTCATTTGGTGTTTCTTGCAGGATAATCTAAGGATTCTCCACTCACGATTTTGGGAACGTCAATTAAGTGGTACACTGCTATTATAGAGACATTGGAGTGACCCATTCGGGAAAAGATTTTCGGAAGAGATGATCCAAAGTGCCAGCTGAAAACATTTTAATTCATAAAAATCTAAATCCAAATAAATTCCAATAATACACTATCGTTACTTGAATGTTTTGGACCCCTCGTTCCGTGTCCACAAATGTAGTAATACTCTTTAATTTTAGAATAAAATCAGTAATGTAAAAAATAATTTCCACTGTCTATTTTCTTAAAAAATTACAAAAAAAACCTTAATTATTAAAAAAATAGAAAAAGTGTTGTCTAATAAAATGCAGGGGTTCTAATTAAGCCAAAATCAAAGAAATTAAATTAATTTTAAAACCAATTTAGTAGAACAATAACAAAGTTACAAATATCTTCTGAAAGTGCATTCATTTTTAATTATTTACAAATAACAACTGACTAATTAATCAAATATGAAAACAACAAATTTCCAACTTCTAAAAATATAAGATGTTTACTAAATCAAAACTAAACCACATATAAAAGGAATGCATTATCTAAAAATTTATATGAATTTGAAATCGAGTGTTGTTATTCAAAATAGTGTACATACTAGTGACGTTCTAGGACGCATTTTAATAAAACAGAGACGTATTAAAAGTTTTTAAATTTAACACAAATAAAATAGATAGACTACCCTTAACTTTAAAAACTCAATCTCTTTAATGTTTAAAAAGATTACCAAAAGTCTTTTGTTAAATCATTTTATTTTTATAAGTAGGCAGTTTATTACAAATTGATTGGTACTAGATGTTAAATCAAATTAATTTTTTGAATTTATTTCATTCTCTTTGCCAATCTAAAATATTTTCAAAGATACGGTCGCAAATAACCGAGCAACGAAATTTCAAAACCAAATATTCAAAAATTATAATCCAAGTACCTGGGACCAACCTTTCAGTTCCATAAGCTGGAAAAGATGCTGCAAAAATCCCACTGCAAGAAGCCCGATCGCAGAAGTTGTGACTTTGGCCGATACCTCTGCTTGGCTCGCCGGGACTTGTTTTCTCACTGCTGAGGGTGAAATTCGATTTCTCCTAAACACATAAGAAAATAAAATAAATAAAATGATCAAAAGAGCTGAAACTAATCTGGTGGTTAAATTAACCCTTTAATTTAAGAAATGCTATCACCCATAGAAGAAAAAAAATAAGAGCTTTATACTTACATGATTTAAAAATGAGCATCCCTGTCGTAGGTTGGCTATTGCCAAATTTTTACGACTAAAAAGGGTTGAAGGTGGTATGGGTTAATCTATGGTACATCTGTCTGTAAAATAAAAAAAACTATTAGCTGAAATCTTTTACGAAATGTGTGAATTTTAAAAGAAATTGTTAGAATTACTATTACAAAAAAAAATTCAAATCAAACATTCGACACGTAATAACTTTTTTATTTTTAATAATTACAGGGAAAGCTTTCGTTCCCGTACGTATCGGACCTCCGCAATCCGCAATTCGGGCTAACTCAAACGCCCCCAAAATCGAGAAAAAACATGGATTTATATTTTTGGCAAAAAATTAAAAAAATCGAATTGCTTTATATTGCAAAGGGATGTTCCTACGTACCCCTAGGGACTATAGCCGGTGTCATTTCCTGGCGCTCTCGCTCAAAAATAAAAATTTTCGATAAAAATTAAAAATTGCAATTTTAGGTCCCTTTTTTTGCACAATTTTGAACTTTAAAAAAATTGTAGCGCCGTTATTTGTGGACGGATCTTTAAAAACTATTCAGATTCGGATTTGGCAGCCTCTTTGGCTTCGGATAGGCATAAGAAACCATAAGCGTGCTATTTCAAAGCTTTGAAAAAAACGTTTTTCATTTTGAAAAACCATGGGTTTTAGTCCATGTTTTTTTGGCAAAAAATGAAAAAAATAGAATTGCTTTATATTGCAAGGGGAAGTTTCTACGTACCCCTAGCAACTATAGCCGATGTCATTTCCCGGCGCTTTCCCCCTAAAATAAAAATTTTCGTCCTTTTGAAAAATAAATTGAATAATCAAAGCAAAATGTACTATTTTGCTTTCAAGTTTCACGTTTTTATTTCAAGTGTATTTTTAAATTCTTAATAACTTCTTTATTAATAAAGATATATCTTGTTATAACAATGAGGTTTTAATATTCTAAACGATTGTACTTTTGCTATAATTTGTATATAAATAATTATTCTGGTGTGCGTTATATGCAATGTTATTTATAGAATAGCAAAATCAGGCAAATAAAAAAATATTTTGTATGACTATTAAAAAATGATTTCATTTCAAAGGTCACTCTTACTAATTTTAGTTTTATCGTTTTCCTCTTATAAATTATATTTATGGTGAATCATATTGTTTTCGCAACTCATAAAGAGTTTTTATTTTTCCCTTTAATAATTACTTTCCATTCAAAAATATAAACTGATTTCTGTACAATATTTTATGTTGGGCCCAATCTTTAAATATTGATATTAATAAAAAATATTAGTAACATTCTATGCAAAATAATAATACAAACAACGGAAGATTCTCAAATGTTAATTCCATAAATCAATAATTATTAAATTATTTATCATTCCGATCGTACCATAAATCGTCACCAAACGAGCGGTACCCAAAATTAAAATTGAAAACTACCAAAAAATTTAAAGTAAAGCAATATATAATTAATTTTTTTTTTATAAAAAAAAACTCACTAGTCGTAAACAACTCAATTAAAAACAAACCTTTTGAATAAATTAAATGAAAAATTAATGTAACACTTGTAATTTGGCTGCTGCAATTTTCTAACCCATTGAGGATGTGCACATTTGAGAGAAGTAATTGATAAATAACTCTTTGTGTGGCTCAATTTCTTAAAATTGGGTGTGCAATATTTTCTTGACTCAAATTGCAGCCTGTGTTTTTTTTTTAAATTTCCTATATGTAATTAATGCCTACAACAAATATACATAAGTAATTGTAAAGATAATTTAATATATTAATTAATGTTAACAAGAATTGGAGTTTTTATAAAACAAGTGATGTTTCTTGTTGAACATCTTTTTTGTTATCTACTAATTTATAATTATTTAGAAACCGATTAATGGGTTTTAAAGGGTAATTATTATTAATAAGATTTTTCATGCGTTGTATATTATTTTCATAAAAATCTTCATGGCTTAAACGTACAAGGTGGGGTATAACTAATTTTTTTTTTGTTAAAACGGGACGTTTGGTAATCAAGCTTAAAATCGAGTGTGCACATTCGAGCTCAAAGTGGCACATTCCAATAGATTTTTAAGAAAATAATTTTTAAACTGGGAGTGCATTGAATACAAACACGCATCATATGAAAAAGTAGTTTACGGCCTTGTTAGGACGCTTGGATTTTTAAAATTTTTTAAATATTGTAAGTTATAAATTATTTTCAAAAATAATTTCAAGTCAATAAGTGATTTTAAAAATTTATCATTCTGGGTGTATGTTTTAGTGAAAATTTTCATAGAAAAAATGGTTATTTGTAAATTAAAAACGCAACCAATAATTTTAACGTTTATGTTTGCTATAAAAAAATCAGTTTTTGTACAACAAATTGTTTTTATGTCACTCAAAGTAAATAGTTTTGTGGGAAAATAATTTTTATACTAGGAGTGGAATGAATAGAAGAAACACGCATCATATGAAGAAGTAGATTACGGTCTTATTAGGACATCTGGATTTTTTATAGTATTTTTTTAAGTTATTGTAAACTGTTATAAAATATTTTTTAAAATAATTTCAAAGCAATAAATGATTTTCCAAATTTCATCATTTTGGGTAAATGTTTTAACAAAATTTTTTTTAAATAAAATGGTTATTTGTAAAGAAATAACACAATCATTAATTTGACATTAATTTTTTTATACAAAATCAACTTCGTACAACAAATTGTTTTTATATTACACAAAGTAAATTGATTTGAAGAAAATAATTTTTATACTGAGAGTGGAATGAATACCAACATGCACCACATAAAAAAGTCGATTACGGCCCTGTTAAGATAGCTGAATTTTTTATATCGCTTTTATTTTGAGTTATTATAAATTATTTTTAAAAATAATTTTAAGCAGCTAAACGATTTTCAAAAATTGATCATTTTGAGTGTTACAAAGTGTTTTAAAAAAAATGGTCATTTGTAAATTAAAAAGGCAACTAATAATTCGGCGTTGATGTAGCCATACAAAAGTTTTTGTACAATATATTACTTTTATATCAGTTAGAATAAATGGTTTAGTGATAGAGTCTTTCTTATATTAACCTTCCGTGTAATAGGTAGGTGTATAACTAATCTCGGGAAAATGAAGCGCGCCGCTCCGCGTCGCGCTTCATTTGCCTCCCTCGCTCGGAAATGTGCCACTTTTCGCTCAAATGCGCACATCCTTGTGTTTATTATATAGTATAATTTACCTTGCGTTTTTTCAAATAACAAATTTTAATTTAATTTAGTAAATATCGATTTTATATTAGAAAAACGTATTTACCATAGCAATGAGTGGAAGGGAGCGAGAAGATAGGATAATCTTGTCAATGCAAGTGAGAAGGAACGATTAAAATTATTCAATTAATTTTTCGTCTAACTTATTGGTGTAAATTATTGTGAATCATGCTTAAAACCGAGTGTGCGCTTTCGAGCTCAAAGTGGCACATTCCGATCTCGGGAAAATGAAGCGCGCCGCTCCGCGTCGCGCTTCATTTGCTTCCCTCGCTCGGAAATGTGCCACTTTTCGCTCGAATGCGCACATCTTTGTGTTTATTATATTAGTATATTTTACCTTGCGTTCTTTTAAATAAATAATTTTAATTTAATTTAGTAAATATCGATTTTATATTCGAAAAAAGTTTTTACCATAGCAATAAGTGGAAGGGAGCGAGAAGATAGGATAATCTTGTCAATGCAAGTGAGAAGGAACGATTAAAATGATTCATTTAATTTTTCGTCTAACTTATTGGTGTAAATTATTGTGAATCATGCTTAAAACCGAGTGTGCACATTCGAGCTCAAAGTGGCACATTCCGATCTCGGGAAAATGAAGCGCGCCGCTCCGCGTCGCGCTTCATTTGCTTCCCTCGCTCGGAAATGTGCCACTTTTCGCTCGAATGCGCACATCTTTGTGTTTATTATATTAGTATATTTTACCTTGCGTTCTTTTAAATAAATAATTTTAATTTAATTTAGTAAATATCGATTTTATATTCGAAAAAAGTTTTTACCATAGCAATGAGTGGAAGGGAGCGAGAAGATACGATAATCTTGTCAATGCAAGTGAGAGGGAACGATTAAAATTATTCAATTAATTTTTCGTATAATGTATTGGTTTAAATTATTGCGAATCATTAAGAAATTGCCGTGAATTAATTTATATTTCAATAAAGAGGCAAGAATGAAATTCTTGTAAGGATTTCTTACTATTCGGTATTGTAATTGACACGTGCCATTCGAATTTAGTACTCAAGAGAAGACTCAATAGTTTATAAGTTGAAGAAAATGTTAAGTTTTTGTATTTTTATTAATAGAAATCTATTCTAATGCATAAATAAATGTGTTTTACTTAAACCCATTCATTATTGGTTATTAAAATATATTTTTTATCATTTAACTGTCATAAAGTACAATTTTGTGAATGGCATGTGGCATTTAGTCACCTAGTATGCGGAAGGTTAATTACACTCATAGTCCAATTCCTTTTAACATTAATTAATATTAAAAGATATTGGACGTGAACATTGTGATGAACAATTGAATATAGTAAACTTTGAATAACTTAAACAAAGACTGTGAATATATTTTATTTTCTCTAATTTGATTAAGTTTAAGTACTGTAGCTCTAAAATATATATTTCTTTTTGTACAACAATAAAATATAAAAGCACAGTAAGCTTACAATAAGTTCTACCTAAATTCTACACTTTACACTAAATAGGCACGTTTATTAATGTGCGTATAAAATAACTAAGACATATATCAAGTCGAAGATAATTATTATTATTAATTACTAACAATATACAGTGCTGTTGTAAGTCTCGGTAAAATTTAAGATAAGTACATTAAGGAGTATTATAAATTACCGACTTTGGTGTATCGTTATGGGTAGGCACGTAGTATTTCCTGCTAATTATAGGAGTGGTGGGCCCCGATTTATCTTCGGAAAGTGATTGATAAACAGTGCCAATATGTTTTTTTACTTTCCCGTTCGAATTCCACTGAGGCATCTTGATGTGGGGTAGATTTACATTGCGAGGAATCATCCTGTTTCGCAACATCAAAAGCATTACATTCACCGCTATTACTAAAACCGATAATGCGGTAAATACAAATACTAAAGTGGGCCATAAAAAGAAATAACGAGAACGTTTTTCTCTAACTGGAAGCAACTCTAATGTGAATTCCGATTCATCAAACTCGAGATGCTCATTATTTTCCCTTTCTTCGTCAAACCTGTGGCCCAACTCCTCGACATCGTTAAAGTGCGGCTCGTGCGAGAAAACCAACTCATTATCCTTCTCGTAATCTTCGAATTTATCGAAATAATCAGTGTTGCACCTTTCTTCCGCCAAGAAGCTCCACGAATCGTCGTCTGCGTCCTCAAAAACTAAATCATCATGCATATTAACGGCGGATTCGTGGGTTTTCACCGCAATCGGCGACACTTTCCTCGTGGTCAACCAAGTAATTGTGTCCCTTAAAGTTGGGTCACATTCCAAAGGATTTCCGGATACATCCAAGTCCTTAATCGAAGGTGTAACTTGTAAGTCCTTAGAACTAAGTCTGTGGATCGAATTATTCGCTAAATTGAGGTGCATTAAAGATGTAATGTTGTATTTTGAAGGCTGCTTCCAAAGTTGAACGAGTTTACAAAAACTAACATCTAACGTCTTCAGAGCTCGGTTATTGAAGAAAATCGACGAATCTAACACGCGCAGAGGATTGTGGGAGAAATTAACCCTTTCCAAAGCGCTCGATTTTCTAAACCCTAACTGCTTCACCACCGAAATATTATTATAAGATAAATTTAAATCTTTCAGATTCGGTAGATATTGCATGGAGGCGAGAGATTTATCTGTAATGCGATTGTTGGCCAAATTTAATTGGAGTAGTGATGGAAAATATTTAAAAGTGTCGATGGGTATTTCTGTAATTTGGCAATTTTTACAGGATAACGAGTAAACTTCAAAATTTCCATATTGGCACACCAATTTTGGAAAGTAGGCAAATTTGTTGTTATCTAAAGTGATCCTTTGCAATCTATAATTTGACTTGAAGGTGTGAGATGGTAAATTGCTGATATTGTTGTTGGATAGATCCAAATACTCGAGGTTTTCCATGTCGTGGAAAATGTTACTGGTGAAATTAATTTCATTATGGCTTAAATCTAAATAACTGAGCAATGAAAAGTCGTTGTTAATCACTTTAAATTCTTTGAGCTTACACGATTTCAAAGATAATTTTTCTAAATCTGAGACTATGTTAAGGTCAAGGGTCTTTAGTGGATTGTGATCCAAAATGAGGGAGACCAATTCACTATTGTTGGCAAACAAATCATAATCCAAACTGGTAATGTTGTTATTAGATAAAACGATTTCTTGTAAATACGATAAAGATTTAAAAGCCGCCAATTCTATGGTGGCGATGTGATTATTGGCTAAATTCAAATACGTAAGAGAAGGCAAATTGACAAAGCTCTTTTTCGAAATATGCGTAAACTTGTTTCCCGATAAATCCAATTCTTGGAGAGAAACCGATTTGATATTTTGGAACGAATGCAACGTACTGTTGGCAATCCTCAAATTTCTAAGATTTGTGGCGTTGCTCAGGATCAATGGGTCGTCCAATTTCGAAATATTGGAATTTGTGATATCGATGATCGAAAGAAGCGGAAGTCCACCAAATGCTCCTCCATGCACATTAGAAATCGTCGCATTTACAATAGAAATTCTAGAAACATATTCCAACCCAGTTACGTTAAAAGTTTGATTTTTAATGTCCAACGGGTCCTTCGGGCTTAAGATTTTTAAATTAAAAATGTGCCTCTTGAACGGCTGCAAGTTAATTGTATCGCATGCAGCAGTTTCTTCATTATAAATACATCCTACGGAAGAATGGCTCAGAATTGGATCTGTTAATGTTCCAACCAAAAGCAGTAATAAAACGGCACCTCTCATTGTAAACGACCTCTCTTATCCTAAAATTAAATAAAAATTGTATTCGAAAATTTTTATTTGTTCCACATACAGGAATTAGTCATTTTTATCTATTGTAATGACTGATAAGGAAAGGGCGTCGATTGCGCCACGTTAAACAAAAAAAATAACTTACAGATACTTCGGAAATGAGGTACTTCCCAGCGGTTTTAGAAAAATTAAGAACAACAAACAAATCACTTCTTTGGATCGTGTCCTTGAGGAAAAGTGCGTCGTGAACTGTTTACCAACTTGCACAGCGCGTTATTAGCACAAGAATGTCGAAGGCTTTTCGTTCATTACCATAAATCAAACTTACCAAGAGAACTTGCCGAATTCGACGAGCCCAAAATGCAGGCAATAACAAAGAATTCGTAGGGCAGAGGAAAGGTAGACGATTCTTACTTTAATGCAGGTACCTGATTACTTTTACAAGGCATTGGAAGTTTCCGTCTATTCTCGGCTCACTCAGTCAGGTGAGTCCGACTAAAAACGAGAAATAATTTTACCTGGCTCACGTCATCATCGAGGTGGACTTTTTATGACGAATCAAAACGGTTTGGCGACAGGGAAATTCGAATTTTTGTAGGTGGAACAGGTAAAAAAGTGCTTTACCTTCGAAGTTGGGCCGTAGCGAAAAAGCAAACGTTTTGCGTTTATTCTCTAACGTTGACGGTTTTAATAAATACGTGGGGCTCTCATTTATGACCTGATTTCCCCTCTCCGATAACGTTAATTCAAAACATCAACCGTGCATCGTAGTGCTCTGTCTTTGACATCGCGCGATGCAATATACCCTGATAACTGTGTAATGTGTTTGGTTTCAATTCGTAACTACAAAACTGTCGTACGAATGCAGTGATCATCCGGACGAGATTGAGAAAGGTCGTGTGTGCTTTTAAACGCTCATTAAAAAATCACACCGTAACCAACCGGTAAGTTTCTTCTCGACAACCCTTTATTTACTAATCGAGATACTACGCTCCTAATTTCCCTTTTATCGCTCTGATAAAATATTTTTATCTCAACCTCTGAACTTAGAATTTATTCGGCTCGATCGCACGTTCATAGTGAAATTTTTATACGAAAAAACTTTCTACATTTTTCAATTAAACCGGCTCCGACAATAAGCGCAATTATTTTTTTTTGCTAATAATTGCTCCAATTGCCAATACAAATCTTATTACCCCGCTCGCTTTTATTCGCCGCTTTAATTACGTTAACGAATAAAATTGTGTTCTTCAGATTCACCCTTTTACTTTTCTTTTAATAAAAAAAAAAGCGTCCCCAACCAATTTTTTCTTGGGCTATTTTAAGCTGCAAAATTACAATAAGTGCATATGCTTTAGAAATAATTGGCGACCGGCAACTTTTCATTATCCAATTAGATTTATCAGGTACGTATTTCCTTTGTCATTAGATTAAATGATTTTGAATATTTTTAATGTTGAAAGCACTTATCGAATTTATGGTGTCCATTTCGAGGGAGTTGATTGCCAACTAGGAAATGATCCCCGTACCGTAGATTATCGTCCAAAGTTCCTTCAATTTTATTCACGTACATTTAAATAAAAAAAACTTACGCATCATATTTCTGATTTAGTTCGCTTTGTGTGCTTCGCTCATCGCCCCTTATCGATAATCGTCAGAAGTTCAAATGGTTTTATCACAAAAAGTCCATCGTATCTCCGCGCTGTTGTTTAAATTGTATTGCGGTATTATTTCTGGGTCGCCATTCCTCGCAATAGGTTCATTTTATCTAAATTTAAGTAAGACTTTTATTGCTGTTACAATATAATTCTAATCTTTTTTTTTTCTATTTGTTTTATTCAGGATAACGATGTGGGCAACCATTTTCGCTTATTTAGCAATAATTGCCTACTGCACTCTGGGAGCACCGGTTCCTCCATGCCCCAAGACCTGCACCTGCGTCCCTTTTCTAAAAAATAATGTCGAAGCTCACTGCGGCTCGCTCGATTTCCTTAAAAAACCGCTCACGAAGGAACAGCAAATCGCAATCGTGTCTGTCGTCGTTAATGGAACATCCTCATTGGAATCAGTTCCAAATCTGAATATCCTTTCGCACCTTAAATATTTGGATTTATCGGCGAACAAATTGCGGCGTTTTCGCGTCGATCATCTCCCCAAATCCATCGAATATTTGGATTTTTCGTACAATAGTATCAAAGAAATTCCCAAAGACTTCGATTTATTGCCGCGGTTAAAAACAATTAGTTTTGTGGGAAATCCGATAAATTGTGATTGTGCTTCGTTTTCGCTCAGAGACAAGCTCATAAAAAACGGCGTGAAATTCTATAAGCCTTTAGAGTGCTCGTCTCCTTCCGAGTACAGCGGAAAATCATTTTTCTTGGCCAGCTGTAAGGACGAAGGAGTTGAACACTTAGTCGATGGAATGCAAGGCGATGCTCCTTACGAAGGATCTGGTTCCGGCGACGGCGACGGCGACGGCGGTGTTGTTATCACCGATGACGAATTTAATGGGCAAAACAGACATTTCGATTCTTCGATTGAAGACGAATTTATCGTAGCGAGCGATAAGAAAGAACTGAGCACATCGACGTCGACGTCGCCATCACCAAATCTAATGGTCTTTGATTCTTCCGAAGTTGAAGGAAGCGGGGACGAAATGGAAACTTCTGTTAACATAACGGAAATAATACCCGAAACGACCACATTTGTAAATGTAACTGATGTGACCGAGGAGGACTATGAGGAAGAATACGATTGGGAAAACGCGACAGAAGTCGAGACTCCTTTTGAAGAAACCGTTCTTCATTATAAATACATCCTACGGAAGAATGGCTCAGAATTGGATCTGTTAATGTTCCAACCAAAAGCAGTAATAAAACGGCACCTCTCATTGTAAACGACCTCTCTTATCCTAAAATTAAATAAAAATTGTATTCGAAAATTTTTATTTGTTCCAATACAGGAATTAGTCATTTTTATCTATTGTAATGACTGATAAGGAAAGGGCGTCGATTGCGCCACGTTAAACAAAAAAAATAACTTACAGATACTTCGGAAATGAGGTACTTCCCAGCGGTTTTAGAAAAATTAAGAACAACAAACAAATCACTTCTTTGGATCGTGTCCTTGAGGAAAAGTGCGTCGTGAACTGTTTACCAACTTGCACAGCGCGTTATTAGCACAAGAATGTCGAAGGCTTTTCGTTCATTACCATAAATCAAACTTACCAAGAGAACTTGCCGAATTCGACGAGCCCAAAATGCAGGCAATAACAAAGAATTCGTAGGGCAGAGGAAAGGTAGACGATTCTTACTTTAATGCAGGTACCTGATTACTTTTACAAGGCATTGGAAGTTTCCGTCTATTCTCGGCTCACTCAGTCAGGTGAGTCCGACTAAAAACGAGAAATAATTTTACCTGGCTCACGTCATCATCGAGGTGGACTTTTTATGACGAATCAAAACGGTTTGGCGACAGGGAAATTCGAATTTTTGTAGGTGGAACAGGTAAAAAAGTGCTTTACCTTCGAAGTTGGGCCGTAGCGAAAAAGCAAACGTTTTGCGTTTATTCTCTAACGTTGACGGTTTTAATAAATACGTGGGGCTCTCATTTATGACCTGATTTCCCCTCTCCGATAACGTTAATTCAAAACATCAACCGTGCATCGTAGTGCTCTGTCTTTGACATCGCGCGATGCAATATACCCTGATAACTGTGTAATGTGTTTGGTTTCAATTCGTAACTACAAAACTGTCGTACGAATGCAGTGATCATCCGGACGAGATTGAGAAAGGTCGTGTGTGCTTTTAAACGCTCATTAAAAAATCACACCGTAACCAACCGGTAAGTTTCTTCTCGACAACCCTTTATTTACTAATCGAGATACTACGCTCCTAATTTCCCTTTTATCGCTCTGATAAAATATTTTTATCTCAACCTCTGAACTTAGAATTTATTCGGCTCGATCGCACGTTCATAGTGAAATTTTTATACGAAAAAACTTTCTACATTTTTCAATTAAACCGGCTCCGACAATAAGCGCAATTATTTTTTTTTGCTAATAATTGCTCCAATTGCCAATACAAATCTTATTACCCCGCTCGCTTTTATTCGCCGCTTTAATTACGTTAACGAATAAAATTGTGTTCTTCAGATTCACCCTTTTACTTTTCTTTTAATAAAAAAAGCGTCCTCAACCAATTTTTCTTGGGCTATTTTAAGCTGCAAAATTACAATAAGTGCATATGCTTTAGAAATAATTGGCGACCGGCAACTTTTCATTATCCAATTAGATTTATCAGGTACGTATTTCCTTTGTCATTAGATTAAATGATTTTGAATATTTTTAATGTTGAAAGCACTTATCGAATTTATGGTGTCCATTTCGAGGGAGTTGATTGCCAACTAGGAAATGATCCCCGTACCGTAGATTATCGTCCAAAGTTCCTTCAATTTTATTCACGTACATTTAAATAAAAAAAACTTACGCATCATATTTCTGATTTAGTTCGCTTTGTGTGCTTCGCTCATCGCCCCTTATCGATAATCGTCAGAAGTTCAAATGGTTTTATCACAAAAAGTCCATCGTATCTCCGCGCTGTTGTTTAAATTGTATTGCGGTATTATTTCTGGGTCGCCATTCCTCGCAATAGGTTCATTTTATCTAAATTTAAGTAAGACTTTTATTGCTATTACAATATAATTCTAATCTTTTTTTTTCTATTTGTTTTATTCAGGATAACGATGTGGGCAACCATTTTCGCTTATTTAGCAATAATTGCCTACTGCACTCTGGGAGCACCGGTTCCTCCATGCCCCAAGACCTGCACCTGCGTCCCTTTTCTAAAAAATAATGTCGAAGCTCACTGCGGCTCGCTCGATTTCCTAAAAAAACCGCTCACGAAGGAACAGCAAATCGCAATCGTGTCTGTCGTCGTTAATGGAACATCCTCATTGGAATCAGTTCCAAATCTGAATATCCTTTCGCACCTTAAATATTTGGATTTATCGGCGAACAAATTGCGGCGTTTTCGCGTCGATCATCTACCCAAATCCATCGAATATTTGGATTTTTCGTACAATAGTATCAAAGAAATTCCCAAAGACTTCGATTTATTGCCGCGGTTAAAAACAATTAGTTTTGTGGGAAATCCGATAAATTGTGATTGTGCTTCGTTTTCGCTCAGAGACAAGCTCATAAAAAACGGCGTGAAATTCTATAAGCCTTTAGAGTGCTCGTCTCCTTCCGAGTACAGCGGAAAATCATTTTTCTTGGCCAGCTGTAAGGACGAAGGAGTTGAACACTTAGTCGATGGAATGCAAGGCGATGCTCCTTACGAAGGATCTGGTTCCGGCGACGGCGACGGCGACGGCGGTGTTGTTATAACCGATGACGAATTTAATGGGCAAAACAGACATTTCGATTCTTCGATTGAAGACGAATTTATCGTAGCGAGCGATAAGAAAGAACTGAGCACATCGACGTCGACGTCGCCATCACCAAATCTAATGGTCTTTGATTCTTCCGAAGTTGAAGGAAGCGGGGACGAAATGGAAACTTCTGTTAACATAACGGAAATAATACCCGAAACGACCACATTTGTAAATGTAACTGATGTGACCGAGGAGGACTATGAGGAAGAATACGATTGGGAAAACGCGACAGAAGTCGAGACTCCTTTTGAAGAAACCGAAATACCACCTTTGCTAGTTAATCACATTCCTGCTTGTAATTTTAATTGCTCGACGCCTAGCCCCATCGAAGGTGTTAACGATACGTCTGATCTATTACCACCCCCAGGTGTCTTCGAAGGTATGGAAATACTAGCAAATGATTTGAATATCATACGTGAGTTGCAAACGACAACACTAACCATGACGACTGTTACTGCCGAAGCAACAAGTCTAGCGGAACAAAGTCCTGAAAATTTGACCACCACAGAAATTACAAGTCCAGAAGTCGACATCCTTGTTGATAATATAAACGTAAAAGAAGAATCAGAAAACGTTTTAGAGGACCAACGAAAACAATCAAATAGTACATTCATATTTTTAGCGGTTTTATTATTAGTTATAGTCTCCTTAATAATTTACGCGATCGTCAAAAAGAGATCTATGAAACGTAACGTCCAGCTTGAAGCGCCACCTTCTGAAGGCAAAGAAATCCTTCCCGAGGAAATAGAATTGCTGAAGAAGTCGGTACAGGACACGGGAAGACTAAACGGCGCCCCCCACGAATCTGTTCCTTTGATGAACGGTCACAACGAAAACAAGGACGTCCAAGAGGAAGAGAACCCAGATACCAAAAAGCAGGTAGAAAACTACCCCGAAACTAACGACATCGATTTGAGACAGAAGACTGTAGAACCCAATAACTGTTCCCCGCCAGAAACGAAACGCGTTACCGTTAAAGCAACTGAAATCCCTAATGCTACCCCTAAAACTCCAATCTTGGTTACTCGCCACGTGAATAGCGATGGAAGCATCGTAACAACCCCAACAATTGATCAATTGATGTAGTGATTAGTGTGCCTAATTTAAATAATTATCATTATTAGCGTATTAATAATCGAGTATATTTAAACATGTGATAATCCATTTAAAAATACTTTTTGTTCCTAAGGTGCATTGTCCTTCGGTTCACCAAAAAAGAATAAATTATAAAATAATTAAAATAAAATAAATAATCGAGTCGAGAGTCGCGATTCATTTTAGAGTTTGACTGAAATTTAATTTTTCGCTTTTTTGTATTTTTAATAAGATAATAATGTATCTAGTATTACCAAAGGAAGCTGCTTTTCGCAAGGTTTCGATAATTTATAGTTATGGTCTGTTTTTTTCTAACGAAGAAGAGCGATTTAAATTTTGCACGTTAAAATGTGTTTTCACGTTTGCCCTATATGAACCTTTTTAACACGGAAAATTTAAATTGTTCTTTTTAGTTATAAAACGAGCTAGAGTATACTTTGATACAAATGTTTTTATTCGAATAATTTTTATATTCGTATTATTATTACAGTTAACGTTATATTTGTGAAATGTTATTGTATATTGTGTTATTGAAATATTCATTAAAATTTTGTAAATCCAACGTCTTCAATTTCGAATTGACATTGTCATTAAGTTTGTACAATTTTATGAATAATTAAATTGTGTATGTATTCAAATGAAAAGAGTGGCCCATCCTGATTTTTGTTTATTTTGCCATTAAAAAAAGTAATATTGAACAATCGCGAATTAACTAACTTAATAAATAATGCATTTAAATGATAAAAATATGAGGCAGGTACAAAATACGAATAAATTAGATTTATCAATGGAAAGAAACATTAACCTTTAAACCGTTTGTTATAATAGTTCCTTACCCTTGAACACTATTCTTAGCATTTCTAATCTACTCGCTATAAAATTTCACGCTGAAGTACGATAATAAAAAAAATGACTATTAGATAATGTCGAAGTAAATATCTTTAGCACTTCTCAATTAACATTTGTGTCGTATAAATATTTATAAGCTTATAAATATCTTATTTAACTATTGCATGAATGAAGTTCGATTTCACAAATTTCAGCAAGGAAAACCGGAAAGGTGACTTAATTGCATCGGTGACATATCCAAAAGGACCAAGATAAACAATTCGCGTACGAGATTTCAAATTCTTTGAGCCACAGCAATGGATAACGCTAAATTAAATAATTATTAATGTAATCAATCCATGTTTTACGTCACTTCAAAATTAATAATTTATTTATATCAAAGGTCAAAGGTATTCAGCGCAATCGTTTTGGTATTCTAGTGTATTTCTTAATCCCAGCTAAAATTACTAAAATCATTCAGAACTAAAATGCCTACCTCCGTACAAAAAAATCGGAAAACCAGAAATTTATTTTGAACATTATTACGTTAAAAAAGACATCGAACGTTTTTAATTTTAAGAAATGATTTGTACGTACAGTTAACAGTTAGTTTTATTGAAATGAAATCTCGATCAATTTTTTGGTAGGTTGCACAGTCGTGCATAATTTGCAATTAGAAAGGAGGTTCTTTTGCTATAGAAAATGTAGCTTTTTTGATGGGCAAATTTTGATGCCGATTGCTTGGCAACACCAGCAACATGTTATTATTATAAATTTTTTGTAGGTGTATTAAAATGCCGACAAAAAATTCGCGTTAGAAAGTGGCGATTCGAAAATAAATAATTTCATAATCGAGTCGACTTCCAATAATTTATTTACTACGCAAACAACATTAATTATTAACGAAGTTAAAAAAAGTAAATAAATACACGAGATTGTACTTTACATTAAACGTCGTTAAATGAGTTTTTATAGGAAATACGAAAATCTATACGTAAATAAGATTCTATGTAATTGACGTTTGTTGTAAAGTGTCTCTTCTAATCGATTTTTTACTCATTACGTAATTATACAGCGCGCAGATGTATTTACAGAATTTTTTAATCATAAATATAAAACTCTAGCTTAATTAGAAAAAGCTAAACTAGAAAAGTTATAATTCAAAAAGTAGCATGACTTGTACAGTGCCCGAAATGGCTATTCGAACAAACTTTTTATTTCAACTTAAGATTCGACGTCCGTAATATATCCGCCTTTATTTGTTGATTAGCAAACAATGTTACCTAGGTTAAAACTTCACTAAAATTTATTAAATAGCTATACTATCTGTCTATATTACATCGGATACAATCCTTTTTGGGTCAGGTATTCAGTGTTGTTATTTCCTACATGTAACCTTCAAGTTGATAAATCCCTTTTAAAAGAAAAAAATGTTATTGAATGTACTAACTGTACATTTTTATTTTTCTAAAATTATAAATAGACAATTATAAATATTTTCAAATTGTAAAAGATTTTTAGCATTAAACGTTACTATATGATGTTTTTTTTTCTTCAAAAATTAACAATATGAATCATTTGTTTTGTAGACAATAACATTTTAAAGATATTATGTATGGTAATTGGATAATAATAGAAATAAACAATGTTTAACCACTTAGCTCCATTTAGGGAATTCGGCAATTTCTCGGGTTAATCGTAGTATTTTTCGCATCTCCACATGATTCTTGTTTGTGTGTGAATATTTTGAAAAATAACGAAAAACAGTCCTAAAAATTAATACCAAAATATTGAACAGACAATATAATTGAAAACATTTTTCACTCATAAATACATTAAAAGATAATTTTTTTTTATTTTTTAATAAATACATAGTTGAACGAGAGAAAATACCTTTTGCTGTATTTAACTACTCGGAATGGCGCTTTGTGTTTCACCGATCTTCGCAAACAATTTCTATTGTAGGATATAGTACCTCTTACAATAAAACTTTGGTAAATATGATATTTTAAGTAAACTTGTTATTTTCCTTATTGTAATATAAAAGAAGAACGTACGTCGAATTTTGACTAAAAATTAGAAAGCTAGCCTGGGGTCATTCGAATAGCAATTTCGGCCAGTGTACACAGTGCAGGATTAATCTACAGGGCAAAAAATGCCTAAAGATTAAAAAAACCGCCACTCAGAATAAATTTTTCTGACTAGTCACAAAGATGTACAGCTACGAGCCAGAGCGACACATTTTTAATCCACGGAAGTAAATCAGCAAAATATTCCAAACGTTTAATTAGCGAGTAACATATATTTAAATGGCAAGAAAACACTTTAGTGTTTTAAAATGAAACACTTCGATTTGCAGTGTGATCTCACGGTTTTTATTTTGAATAAATTTTAATTCGAAAAATCGTACAATTTGTTTAATTTTATATTTTTTATATTTAGGACAAATCGTATCGTTCTCTCGGCTCAATTAATTCTAATCTTTCAACTGGTGCTCTCCTTTGCAGAAAGTAAACATTGATTTTGATAGAGAAATCAATGTTAGTTTAACACAATTAAAAATTACTAAATTTTAAGGTCTTAAGTTTGAAAAACTAACCAACGCTTTAGCATAAAGTCAAATAATAATTTACATTATGGGGTAAGTGCTCCGAATGAATTTTTTTATAAGCCATTGAAAAGTGACAGCTTTCTGATCCAGAAAGACAACGTGCCACTTTACCTTCGAATTACATACTGGTTTTTTTTTCACGAAACAACAAAACATTCTTAGTTATTTATTTTAACTAAAAGGACTATAAAACTTATTAGCGTACAATTCGCATTTTTGTTCTGTACACGGCTTCTAAAATTGGTTTGCGGTGTTTAAATATTTTTATTGAAGTTATACTTCTTTTGGCGCGTTGAGAATGAAATTTTAGTAAGCAACGGAAGTTGCGCGCGCACCGCTAACGAAAATTGGACAGTTAAAGTTAGCAGTCTATGAAAGTAGATTAATTCTTGTAATCATGCTTAAAACCGAGTGTGCACATTCGAGCTCAAAGTGGCACATTCCGATCTCGGAAAAATAAAGCGCGCCGCTCCGCGTCGCGCTTTATTTGCTTTCCTCGCTCGGAAATGTGCCACTTTTCGCTCGAATGTGCACATCTTCGTATTTATTAAATTTGTTTAAATTACTTTTTTTTATTTAAAAAGAAAATAGTGATGTGTTCAAATAAAAAACATATGTGCAAATTTTTCCAATATTAAATTGTATACTCGGTACAGCATTGTAATTTTTAATTAAAATTATTTATAAAGTAAATTAATTATTGTGAATCACGCTAAAAACCGAGTGTGCACATTCGAGCTCAAAGTGGCACATTCCGATCTCGGGAAAATGAAGCGCGCCGCTCCGCGTCGCGCTTCATTTGCTTCCCTCGCTCGGAAATGTGCCACTTTTCGCTCGAATGCGCACATCCTCGTATTTATTGTTTCTGTCTATATTAAACACCTTTCGTACAAATCAAAAACTTTTTTCTAGTCGAAAAATGTGCATAATTCATTAATTTATTTAAATGTAAAATATAAGTAGATGCATATGGACCATTCTACGCTAAATCACCGAGGTCGTGGACCCCATTATTTTTTATTTATCCATTTTTTATATATGTTATAGTCCCTGTTGAAAAACGCAACCGTAATTTTTTTCGAATATTTAAAAAATTGTTACCATAGAAAGGCAATTTGTTAAAAACAAAGCGCTCTAATATATGTACCTATATAGAACGAATGACTTTCTATGATAACGAAAATTAAAGTTAAGAAAACTAGCAAGTAAAAAGTGCATAGTTCAGTCATTTATTTCAAAGTAATATAATACTAGATAATGTATATTAGGGTGGAGCGAAAAAAAAATTTTTTTAGCCTGGGACTAGAATTTGTAGTTTATAAAAAATAAATATTTAAAAAAAAAATTTTTTTTACTCAACATCTTGAGGTGGCCCACTTATTTTTTATATTAAATTCAAGTTAAAATTCTTTTGAAACAAAAAAAAGTGTTCCAGAAGCTGCGAAGTGTCCTCTTTCTTGCTCATTAACAATTATTAACTTAAAAAAAAATTCTATCGCCATTATTGCAGTTTTTAAAAAAAAATTCCGAAACAATTACATACTTTTCTTAGGCATTAAAGTGAATTTTGAGTTAGAAACGATCAAATTTGTTCATTTTGGATAAATTTGAAGATTACAAGGCAAACAATTTTTGTTTGTTTCCAAAGAATTTTAACTTGAATTTAACTTAAAAATCAGTGAGTCACCTCAAGATGTTGAGTAAAAAACTTTATAACTTTTAACTTTATTTAGACTAATATCATTTATTGTTTTGTTAAAGTGCGTATTAAATTTGCTTTATTAGCATTGGGATATAATCCAAAGTAATGTACTAATAAATACGAAAAATTCTGAGCGACCTTTTAAAACTCAAATTTTAAATTGAAACTTTCAGAAACTTATTTTTTGTTTGTCTATAAAATTATACTGTAACGAGAAAAAAAATTAGATTTTTGACGGTTTTTGAAATTTTAAAAAAATTTGTGTTACCTCTTAAAATTTTTTTTGAGCTGTCCTTTGGAGGTAGCTCTTAAAACATCAAAAACTAACATTTTTTCACTCAAAACTTAAACAAAAAAAATAGTTGTTGTTTTTGCGCCACCCTAATATACAGTCTGATGCACGAAAGTATGGATGGACATCATCGACATGTTGTTCAATTATAGACACACGTTATTTATTTTCAAAATGTGTTAGATTTTAATTTTTACACTCATATGAGTACTAAAGTGTGATAGAGCTAGAAAAAAAAACAATTCGATCGTGCAATAAGCAAGAGACATGTTAAGTAACTTATTTAAAGCAGACAAATACTATTGATGACGTGCTCCAACTTTCATGAATCTGACTGTACATTCTTATGAATTAGATATACAAAGAAGTATAACTTCTAACGCGGTCCATAAGTACACACGCCGGGTTCTTTTGATATTCTAGCATGTATTCACTAATTAATTCAAATACAGTTTTAATGTCCTTATAAATATATTGGGACCCCAGAGTTTTGCACTAAATCTAGTTATACTAGGCAGCCTTGTGGGTGGATTGGGTTCGGAAAATCGTGGGTTTTCCTTTCAAAACAAACTGGTTAATTGGGTAATTTTACAAACTGCTTTCGGTGACTGGAGGTCTATCTTCGTTCACAGGAGAACGAATTTCGTCCTCGGAATTGCTGATCTCACTATTTGCGTGCGAAAGTGATGCGGCCGATTGGGTTTCCGTAATATTAGACTTGTTTTCTTGCCTACTTCTCCGTCTTTTCCTACGTATTTTCGTTCTTCGTGGTAAATCTTGATGACTAGAATGCAAAGAATGCAGACTTCGGCGGCTGCCGTTCAAACTGTTGCAGGACAAATTTAAGCGAGACATTGAAACCGCTTCCGCATAGGAAGGAGGGGTCTGCAGTTCTCTAGGATCTGGTGCATTCCTGTTTATGGATTCGCGACTGTACTGCATGTTCCTTTGGTGGATCTGTCTCAGCCTCTCTCTGGCCTCATCCTGTTCCTGCTCCCTAACCTCTCTCTCTCTCAGGTTTTTCGTTGGTACAGATGTTTTATGGAAATTACGAAACAACATAGAACGACCATAAGGACGATCAAAGACAACGAGTACACCCACATCCCATTCGGTGGAGGTGCTCCTTCTGTAAACCAAGTACTCTGACAGACAAACTCCCAGGAAAATCCGGTCGCGTATTCCGGACTTTGACATTTCAAAACCGATTTTGAGTTTAAGATGTTGTAATACCAACGATAAAATTCTTGAAAGTCAGTCGAATCGCAATCGCAATACCAAGGATTGTCGTTTATTTCCAAGTATCGAACGCCGTAGAAAAATTGCGGATTTATTGCCGACGTTATACGATTCCCAGCTAAATTCAAGTTGTCCAAATGTTTGACGGCCCTAAGAGTCAAATTGTTTATTGACGAAATTCTGCACATACTTAAATCGAGGACTCTCAATTGCTCGGCTCCCAATTTATCCGGAATGGAAGAGATCAAATTTCGGGATATGTTTAATCTTTGAAGTTTGGGCATCATCATTAGGCTGTCCCTATTTATTTTAGTGACTTCGCAGTAGCTCATGTCCAACCACACCAAAGAGTCGACAATCAACTGATCCAGATTGCTTAAATAATTTCGAGAAAGATTTAATTTTTCCAACTTTGTGTTCGTTATGAAGGTTTCCGAATGGATTAAAGATATTGTATTAAAGGACAAATCTATGGTTTGAATGTGAGCAAGTCCTAAAAAGCCGGAGACGTCGACGGTCTCGATAGCATTATTAGATAAATCCAAGGATTTTAACGAAGGATATGAATGAAACGCTTTTTCTGGTATTTCGCGTAGGTGATTGCCTTTGAAATTCACTTTTGTAAGATTAGGCGTATGGGTTACGGGCACACTTTCCAAATTGCAGTGCGACATGTCCAAGTCCTTGACGGACTTCGATCGGCAGTTAAATTTTTTTAATTGGTAATTTTTGGAGATAATTAGGGTTTCTAGGGAACTAAGTTCCAGGACTGCGTCCGAATGTATTCGTTGCAAATTACACGAACTAAGGTCTACGATTTTTAATGAATCAGATTTGATTTGAGTATTTATGTTGATTAAAGGATTTTCGACCAAAGACAACTTTTCTAAGCTGGGCAGTCCTAGCAAAACGTCGCTCAGGATATTCGTTATTGAACAATTATTTATAAATAGCGTCGTCAGTGATTTACTTTTAAGTGGATAATCGCTCATTACGTCTGGAAAGCCTCCAAGAAAATTATGCGATAGATTTAATTCGACTAAAGAAGGGACACTTGCGAATGCATCTTTATGTATGTCAAGCCAATCCTTAAATAAATTATTCGACAAATCTAAGACTTTTAAGTTTTCCAAACCAGCCAAAGCGAACTCGTCTAAATACGACAATTTATTGTGGGATAAGTTTAAGTACTCCAGCGATTTAAAGGAACTTATATTCGTAGGAATGCTGGCGAATTCGTTAAAGGCAAAATCCAAATGCAGAACCTACAAAAAAATTAATTTACACACCAAATAAGCGTACAAAGCCTTTTTTGTACCTCGACATAAATCCCCGAAGGTAAATCGGAGAGTTGGCCATACTGACAGTAAACTGAAATCACCGATGGTTTACAAACACAAATTATGGGGCACTCAAATGCGTTCCCTTTTACTAATTGCATGATAAGCCAAAGCGCAATTAGTCTCTTCATTATTACCCAACCATTTGTGCATCAAAGTCGAGCCTACAATTAAAACGGCTAATTTTTCGTTGAAAACAACATCAACGGGATCAATTCTTACCAAATATCCTTAATTTTTGCACTGGGTTTTAATTGTTTGCGGTAATGTAATTGGCACATTTGTGTCGGACCAAACTGTAGTGAGAGTCAACATCAGATTAAAATTTCTGTTGTCGATTACGTTTAAAATGATAAGATGGTCCCTCCCCGGCCGCATTTTACACGATCAATAGACCGACTGCTTATCACTAAAATTATCAGGAAAACATCCAAACACCTTTTTCCCTGCACAATAAGTACGTTTAGTTTTAACTAAAAGATAACTCCGCGTGTCGTCCAAAGAAAGCCACCCCAAAAACTGTACAATTTCACTTCCTAGTCCACCCCTATTGTCGCTATTTAATTTTATTTCGAATTTTACTAGAAATACTGATCTCTGTATGAGAAATAGACACACTGATACTGAACGTTATCGTTATCGTTATACAAATAAACGTCGAGCTATTTTTTTAGTTAACCAACAGGTAGATACAGTAAAACCTCTCTAACACGATCAGCGAGGGTTCTTGCTCAAATTGGTCTTAGAGAGCAAATGCAATAACGAATTTTGTATTAAATTAAATGGAGTTATAATTTATCAGAATCATATTGTTATTAAACCAAAGTTATTATAAATAAAGTAATATTATTTAGGAAGTAAATTAATTATTGTGAACCATGCTTAAAGTCGAGTGTGCACATTCGAGCTCAAAGTGGCACATTCCGATCTCGGGAAAATGAAGCGCGCCGCTCCGCGTCGCGCTTCATTTGCTTCCCTCGCTCGGAAATGTGCCACTTTTCGCTCGAATGCGCACAACTTCGTATTTATTGCATTTGCCTCAATTAATTCTATCTCTTGAAAATCAAAAACTTACATTCGAATTTCTATTCAGAAAAAGCTGTTTTTTAATAACTGTTTAAAAGCGCTGAATCAGCTTACAAATAAAACGACACATGTGCTAATTTTTGGGACATGAAACTGTGTACTCGGCACAGCGTTGTAATTTATTAAAATTATTTAAAAAGAAAATTAATTATTGTGAATTATGCTTAACACTAGATTTACGGACTGAGCCAATTTGACTCATTTAAAATTTTATTGCTATATATACACAGGGTGTCCCAAATTGAGTAGACTAACATGGGTACCTTTCTTATTAGTGGAGATAGAAGTTTGGTTAAATGGGAAATGTTTTGCAGTTTTACGTGCCGATTCAGATTCCGTTAAAAAATTAAAAATCCGAATAGTTCCGGAGTAATCGTCAAAAAATTTCAAATCGTTATTTTCTTTAATGTCAAATAACTTTGTAATTATAAAATTTACAAAAAAGTTTAATATAAAAGTTACTAGGTTTCATAAAATACAGATAGAAATTCAGTCAAATTTAAATTCAAAATGACGGTTTCTAAGATATCGATACCAACTTTCTTATTTTAAATAGACACCAAATTGGATTTTTACATAGTTAAATAGAATTTTTTTTTCTCTTTTCAACCATGTATAACAACCCATATTTAAATAAAAAATTATTCACAATATTAAATTTTTTTGTTTTAAATCAAGTAGCCATGAATTATCAAAGAACAATAAAACAGCATAATACAAGCCAAAGTCATTATATTTATTTTTTGACTAATATTGTAAGTTTTTTGATTAATAATAATTATTACCTTATAAATAATTCAAAATGGCAAAGTTTTTAACTGAGCAGTATGATATGTTTTGTACCTACATTAAATGTTAAAAAGCTCTTACGTTGCTGTACAAACATACTTTAACAATGTTTCCAGAAAAAAAACAACCGAACGTTAGAATTTTTAAAAGATTGGATGTTAATATGTAGAAGTATGGATGTTTAAAGTAACCAAATTGAAAGAATGTAGAAGATGATCTTCATCATTTTTTTTTTTTTAAATCGGCACCTAAAACTACAAAACATTGCCCATTTAACCAAACTTCTATCTCCACTAATAAGAAAGATACCCATGTTAGCCTACTCAATTTGGGACGCCCTGTATATATAAAACTGAAATGTAATTATTTAAATACATATGTTGGTTTTTAGTTATGTAATACAATATAGGTAAATATAGGTTACTCCCTTCCATCGACCCCCTCATTTCGCATATTCGAATGTGGTATACCTATTTTTACGGCTATGAGCCAAATTGACTAATAAAATGATTTAACAGTTAATTTCTTTAAGCACATGAAACTTTCGGCTTACATAAAGAAAGTTCTTATCAGAATTCTAAAGAAAGCTGATGTTTGAACATTCATGATCAATCTTGTCAATTTATTAGTTAGCTGGTGTCAAAAGGTGTCTTATTTACCCAACTCTTTCAACATTCCGTTTTATAGATCGTGTGAACAGAACGTTTTTGGTGAAATAATATAATTTTATAAAATCAATTTTTTGCAACAAAAATTTGGTCCACCAAGGTAATTTCAATATTTATTTGAAAAAGGTATTTCAATTGATATATATTTTACTTCTAATTACGTAGGGTTGCTATTATGGGAAAAAATCAGAAACATTTTCTTTTACTAAAAAAATTAAACAAAATAAAGAAAGATCAATCAGATAATGAATCGGATGAAACTGATATGGAATTATGCGATAACAAAAGTGAAATAGAGGTGGAAGTCAATAGCACTGAATTTTCGAGTAAAAAAAGCGAGGATTATTTCCGTTTGCGGAAAATGTATTTCAAAAACAGAGTTTATATGTAAAAAACGTTTTCAATAAAGTTATTAATAATAAATCTTTATTTCAATTTAGTTGGAACTGTTTTTTTCGCAAAAAGATTTAATTTTGTTGTATGAGTCAAATTGCTCTATTCAGTAACAATAGGTATATAATCAACACCTGTAAATCTAGTGTTAAAACCGAGTGTGCACATTCGAGCTCAAAGTGGCACATTCCAATCTCGGGAAAATAAAGCGCACCGCTCCGCGTCGCTCTTCATTTGCTTCCCTCGCTCGGAAATGCGCCACTTTTCGCTCGAATGCGCACATCCTCGTATTTATTGAATTTATTTAACTTACTTTTTTGATTTAAAAAAATTTGTAATGTTTTCAAATAAAACGACGTATGTGCACATTTTTCCGAGATTAAATTGTATATTCCGCACAGGGTTGTAATTTTAATTAAAATTATTTTAAAGTAAATTAATTATTGTGCATCACGCTTAAAACCGAGTGTGCACATTTGAGCTCAAAGTGGCACATTCCGATCTCGGGAAAATAAAGGGCGCCGCTCCGCGTCGCGCTTCATTTGCTTCCCTCGCTCGGAAATGTGCCACTTTTCGCTCAAATGCGCACATACCACGCATTCACAGAATGTACCATTTATCGTTCGCTCTTTCAAATTGTAAATTTAAATTTATCTTAATAAATATCGATTTTTTTTTTATATTAATCTTTTCTCTTTTAAAACAAACGAATAAATTTATTATAGTTTTACATACGAAAAAAATTATAACGTTAATTTTTTTTAATAATAATTAATAAAAGCATTAAATCATGGATTTAATTTTCTCTGCGTAAATACGGACCTGTAAGTTTTGATTAATATTTTTTAGAAAGTTAATTATTTATTCTGAATCGTGCTTAAATCTGAGTGCGCACATTTTCCGCATTCAATGGATTTGTCTATATCATCTCTCTTTCAAATAAAAAAATTCAATTCACATTTTTTATTCAAAAATTTGTAGCGTTTATTTTTCTAAAAAAACTACAGTTAAACCGCTCTTACACGACCAGCGTCGGTTCTTGCTTAAATTGGTCTTTTCTGGAAAAGGTGTCTTCCTTATAGAGGTGGTCGGCACGAGAGATTTTACTGTATTCGTTTAAAAGATTAATCTAAAATTGTTTATATCAGACATGGTTTCCAGTTCTTTTAGACAAAGACAAATAATTTTGTAATTTTAAATTAATTCTCTGATGACACAGACTTATCTAACGCGATTTTGTTACAGAATGATAAATGTAATAGGATATGCATATTATACATACATTAAGATAATATGACATTCTTTGTCTGTAGATTTTTTTTACAAATTCTCGTTTATGTGGATTAATAAATGAAGTTTATAAATTCGCACACAATTTTTTGCTAACTGGTAATTTGTTTTTTATGTTATTTTAAATAACACGTCTAAAATGCACTATAGTTAAATTAAATCGCATACATAAAAAATTCCGTATTAATCTGATTTCCCTCTCTGCTATTAATTTTAGACAAAAAATTTTAACATGTGACCGTCAAAATTTATTATTCACAGCACCAAATTAGTTTTGAGGCATTTTAATAATAATAGTAAGTGTCATAAAAAATTATGTCGCGTTAATTTAATCACCGAATGTTAAATCGAATTCAGTTATTTCTTACATTTTGCTAAAAATTCTAACCATTTTTTGCTTGAAACTTATAATATAGTAATTTTTTTAGCAATTTTTTTATGGCGTTTGTTGAAAGTTAACATACGAAAAATAAATTGTGTTCCAATTTAATTCCAACATGTTATATAGGTATTGCTTTGATTAAAATCAGAACGTAGTACAATTTTGCTAAACCAAATCAAAATATCTCTGTTCGGTTTACCGATAATCCGATTTATTTAACAGCTTATAAAATCAATTATTATAATACCAAATAAAAGCATAATTAAAACACAAAGTCATAAAGTTGAATCAAAACTAGAAACTTTGGAATATTGGGTAGCTGATTTTGCATGGTAAAAAATACGGGTCAGTTATTGATAAAAGTCCCGAGGTGAGCTACTTGCTTTGTTATGAAACGAATGCCGGCCTTTTTATAAATGAAACATCGACGGGGTTCTCAACTAAAATGCATCAACACTCTGCAATGAAATTTATAAAGCTGCATTTAGTTTACTCCGTGCTTTGCGAAATGGCGTAATTTATTTTCTTTAAATTTACTGTTAAAATTACTTGCTGTTACCATCTAAAGCTTAACAAGACACGTTTCCTTTTGCGTTTTATATAACTACATTTTTTCTTCAACAATAAATAGCAATAAGCAAATTCTTCTTTAATACATTTCTTCCATTAATTTAAATACAGTAGCTACATCTATTGGGTTGCCAAAAAAGTTATTTTGGTTTTTACAAATATTAAAAAAAATGGACGCTATAGTTTTTTCCGTATGTAAAATTATAAAAAATTAAATCGTTTGTTTTTAAAGAGAGAAGATTAATATGATCAAATCCCTTGAATACGAAAAAAAGCGCGTTTGTGCAAAAAGTAACACATTTCCGAGCGAGGGACGCAAATAAAGCACGACGCGGAGCGGCGCGCTTCATTTTTCCGAGATCGGAATGCGCCACTTTGAGCTCAAATGTGCACACGCGGTTTTAAGCGTGATTCACAATAATAATTTACTTTCTACAATAATTTTAATAAAAAATTACAGCCCTGTGCGGTATATACAATTTAATCTTGGAAAAATGTGCACATATGTCGTTTTATTTGAACACATTACAAATTTTTTTTAAATCGAAAAAGCAAGTTAATTAAATTCAATAAATACGAGAATGTGCATATTCGAGCAAAAAGTGGCACATTTCCGAGCGAGGGAGGCAAATGAAGCTGGACGCGGAGCGGCGCGCTTCATTTTCCCGAGATCGGAATGTGCCACTTTAAGCTCCAATGTGCACACTCGGTTTTAAGCGTGTGTCACAATAATTAAATTACTTTCTAAATAATTTTAATAAAAAATTACAACCCTGTGCGGAATATACAATTTAATATCGAAAAAATGTGCACATATGTCGTTTTATTTGAACACATTACTATTTTCTTTTTAAGTCAAAAAAGTAATTTAAACTAATTTAATAAATACGAAGATGTGCGCATTCGAGCGAAAAGTGGCACATTTCCGAGCGAGGGAAGCAAATGAAGCGCGACGCGGAGCGGCGCGCTTCATTTTCCCGAGTTCGGAATGTGCCACTTTGAGCTCGAATGTGCACACTCGGTTTTAAGCGTGAATCACAATAATTAAATTACTTTCTAAATAATTTTAATAAAAAATTACAACCCTGTGCGGAATATACAATTTAATATCGAAAAAATGTGCACATATGTCGTTTTATTTGAACACATTACTATTTTCTTTTTAAGTCAAAAAAGTAATTTAAACTAATTTCATAAATACGAAGATGTGCGCATTCGAGCGAAAAGTGGCACATTTCCGAGCGAGGGAAGCAAATGAAGCGCGACGCGGAGCGGCGCGCTTCATTTTCCCGAGATCGGAATGTGCCACTTTGAGCTCGAATGTGCTCACTTGGCTTTAAGCACGATCCACAATTAATAATTGACTTTCTAAAAAATATTAGTCAAAACTTACAGGTCCGTACTTACGGAGACAAAACTAAATCTATGAATTAGTGCTTTTAAGAATTATTATTAAGAATAATAAACGCTATAGTTTTTTCCCAATTTAAAACTATAATAAATTGAATTGTTTGATTTAAAACAAATCCACTAAAGTTTTCAACAATTTTTCACTTTTTTCATTAAAAAATTGACCCTGATATTAAATTCTATTTAATTAAGGAGGCAAGAATGGAATTCTTGTTAAAAATTTTTAATATTTGGTATTTGCATTAATTTTTTTTAAAACGGGGCGGTTTAGCGTCCCAAATAATTACTTGGGGACAACGAGACAGATGACCTAGAAACGGAACAGTCCCGTTCAAAACGGGACGTTTGGTCGCATTAGCTATACCACGGTCATTCTTTGCACTAAAGTAGTTATTTACTGAACTCCCTATTTTTATACTCTTAATAGTTAATTGAACAAAGTTTATGACCAATAGGGCATTCGCTGAGCATTTTACCTTATAAAATAATATGTCAAATAGAATATTTGTATTTGTTGCAAAATCAGTGTGGAAGCCCATAATTTTTTAAATTTTGTCATAATACAATTAAACTGTACTGAGTGCACGAATCTTATTATAAACATAAGTGTACAATTATAGTAAAATACAGAATGCATTGTTTCTTCTAATGTAGAAAGAAAAATAATAAACGAGCACACCGTTGTCCCATAAAAATAAAAAAAATAATTAGTCGCTTTTGAGATCAGTATGAAATATATACAATTAATATTCAAAATTTACGAGTAACATTAATTTTTCCGAAGGTTACGCAAATGTCTCGAATTTGTTTAAACAGAGGTATTTCCAAATTTTGTAACTCCGAAGAAAGAAAGGTCATCCTGAGGTCGTCGCAAAAAATCATAAAACAAAAGTGTGTTTATTGCTGAAAAACCGAAGGTTAATATGAATAATAGTTAAATCCGCAAATGCCATAATTGAAGCTTACTATTCGCAAAAATTTATATTTAATCAATCATTAAAGAGAATTAAAAGATTAAAATGTTTGAACAAATATTTGTTGGTCGAACGTGCAAATATTAAATAATTTCCTCTTCATTAATGCCTTGTTTGCTATTGCTATTATTATAAGTTTATTTATGTAAATGAAATGAGCGAAGGTTTTTGTTAAAGGCGGAGGTTTACTGCAATTTGCTTTTCGATTTAGAACTGAATCAAAGAATGGGGGAACGATCCAAGTGCATAAGTAACTTCTGCAAAGCAAGACCACACGTGATCATAACAATTTATTCCTCGCTGCTCTAATTCTCCTTGAAGTTTATGATATAATATCATATCATCATGTGGTTTTAGGTTGTAATAGATAGCAGTGGCATGCATTCAAGGTAACCCACTGAATTTATAAGAAGAGTTAAAGTAATGCTCTAGAAAATTGCGACTGCAAATTATAATTCTCCCTTTCCAATTGATATTAATCGTTTTTAAAAGAAAAGCTGCGCCCCACTCTCGCAACAGCACTCTTGTTATTTCCTTTTGAAAAAAAACACTTTTTGTTTGATTTTTTATTTTAGCTCGACCAAGGGCGTATACAGGATAGGATTTTGGAGATTCAAGCCCCCCTTAAATGATGTGAAATACAATGTGTAATACAATTTTAAACAATTGAATTTTGCATATTAAAGTAAAATAAAAATGTTGTTCTAAAAACTTTGTTTGAAAAAAATTCGAAGCCCCTCCCGAAATCGAACCCTGGATACGCCACTGGCCTCGACAACCAGAAAAATTTTATTGCAACCGAGTCAAGGCGCGCAAATACACGCGGGCCGATTTACATAAAACACAAGTGCAACTTTCACTTGCCATTTTTAATCCTTTTGTCATTTGTCAAATTACTCAATAAGTTTAAAAATTATATTGCCGATTTTATTGAAATTATTTCGTAATTAATTAGCCTTAAACCGTATTTGGAAAAGTAACCAAAGGCGTTTCGAGTGTCTTACTTCGAAGATAACGCTTTATCCCTCGCTTATAAATAAATTAACGCGGGAGGGTAAGTAAGCAGATTTTAGTAAAATACATTAAATATCTTAATACGCATCAAGCTGCAAATTAATCGATTATTTGTTACTAGTAATGAAAGCAGTAACGCAATTTTAATTCAATTTGAACAACTTAAAGGAATATTTTTGATCTTAAATATAAGATAAAATTCTTGTAACCAAAAAGTTAGAAACTAAAATCCATAACAATACAACCAAGATTAAAATACAGTAAAACCTCTCTAACACGACCACCGCCCGTTCTTGCTCAAATTGGTCTTTTGTAGAGATGGTCGTCTTAGAGAGAAAAACAAAGATAGTCAATGAAAATGTAATAACAAATACTATATTGGATTAAATCCAGTTATTATTTATCAGAATCATATTGTTATTAAATCAAAGTTATTATAAATAATGTAGTATTATTTAGGAAGTAAGTTAATTATTGTGAATCACGCTTAAAACCGAGTGTGCACATTCGAGCTCAAAGTGGCACATTCCGACCTCGGGAAAATAAAGCGCGCCGCTCCGCGTCGCGCTTTATTTGCGTCCCTCGCTTAGAAATGTGCCACTTTTCGCTCGAATGCGCACATCCGCCTATTTATTAAATTTTGTTTAAATTACTTTTTCAATTTAAAAAGAAAATAACAATGTATTCAAATAAAACAGCATATATGCACATTTTTCCGATATTAAATTATACATTCAGCACAGCGTTTTAATTTTGAATTAAAATTATTTAGAAAGTGAATTCATTATTGTGAATCATGCTCTAAACGAAGTGTGCACATTCGAGCTCAAAGTGGCACATTCCGATCTCGGGAAAATGAAGCGCGCCGCTTCGCGTCGCGCTTCATTTGCCTCCCTCGCTCGGAAATGTGCCACTTTTCGCTCGAATGCGCACATCTCGTATTTATTGAATTTTGTTTAAATTACTTTTTCAATTTAAAAACAAAATAACAATATATTCAAATAAAACAGCATATATGCACTTTTTTCCGATATTAAATTATACATTCAGCACAGCGTTTTAATTTTGAATTAAAATTATTTAGAAAGTGAATTAATTATTGTGAATCATGCTCTAAACGAAGTGTGCACATTCGAGCTCAAAGTGGCACATTCCGATCTCGGGAAAATGAAGCGCGCCGCTCCGCGTCGCGCTTCATTTGCCTCACTCGCTCGGAAATGTGCCACTTTTCGCTCGAATGCGCACATCTCGTATTTATTGAATTTTGTTTAATTTACTTTTTCAATTTAAAAAGAAAACAATTATGTATTCCAATAAAACAACATATATGCACATTTTCCCGATATTAAATTATACATTCGGCACAGCGTGGTATTTTTTAATTAAAATTATATAGAAAGTAAATTAATTATTGTGAATCATGCTCAAAACGGAGTGTGCACATTCGAGCTCAAAGTGGCACATTCCGATCTCGGGAAAATAAAGCGCGCCGCCCCGCGTCGCGCTTCATTTGCCTCCCTCGCTCGGAAATGTGCCACTTTTCGCTCGAATGCGCACATACCTCGCATTCAATGAAATTGTCTATATTAATAATCTTTTTCAAATCAAAAACTTAAATTTAGAATTTTTTATTCGAAAAGAGTTATGTCGTTTTATTTTTTTAAAAAAATTACATTAATTTAATTTTTTTATAAAGTTTTTTTTAAGGCGATCACTCTCTAATTGGTCCGCAACCTTGTTTAAGTAATTTTGAAAAGTAGCGGTCGCGGTCGGGTTAGAGAGTGGTCGCCATAGAGAGAAATTTATAAGAAGAATTAAATTACGATGTATCTGTTCTGAAATCTACTGCCCGCTTTTAGAGGTGGTCGTTACGAGACGCAATGATTGAAATATTTTCTTTTATTAATAATGACCGTAGATTAAATAATCACTTCAAATTGGGTTGTTAGAAGATTTTTCAAAAAAATACTCTAAAGGAAGTTTGTCCTCGTTTGAATTCAGAGAATGAATTATTTTATTAGTCTTTCGATTTAGCGATTTTTTATTGAAATAATTGGCTTAAGTATCCATATTAATTGATTGATTTTGTAAGGATCTTTTTAAATGTGCCGATTTTCTATAAAGTTTTATAGAGTACTTAAAAAAAGAATAAATTATTATACCGAGAATAATTAAACTAGAAAAAAATATATGTAAAGAAGAAAATCACCTTGTACCTTATACGTTATAGGCAAACACGTCGATTTTATCATAAAGGACATAAGAAGAATAAAATTTACGATAGGAGAAGAAGCAATCTGCAGTATGTTAGCATCAGCAAATTTAAATGTACAAATCTCATATATAGAAATGGTCATCTAAGATTTTAAGGCATTTTCCTAATGCCGGAGGTCGTGCAATCATTCGGATAACTCGATTTTTCTATTGTTGAACGGAGTACGTTCTTCCATTAAAAAAAGTTTACATGTTCTTTTCACGTTTCGGTAGTTCTAAATCTGTCGATATTTTTATTTCTTAAAAGTCCTAATTAAAACTTAAGGATTTTAAGCTCTATGTAAAAAAAAGACCTTTTGCTAGAAATGAAGTACAGTAAATCCTCAATTATCCGGACCTCAGTTATATGGATTCGCGATTATCCGGATTTGTCAACCGCGTCGGACTCGTTGTGGAAATTAAACCTCGGTATTTCTTCCTAAATATTTTATTTTGTATTTGGCACTAAACAGTGTTTTTTTTGCTTTGTTGATTTTAAGATAATGTGCGACTGTTTTATTTAGTGATTAATATTTTTTTGCGTTTTTTGTAAACATATACCTAACAATTTGACCAAGTTTTTTCCTGTTAAAACAGGACGCTTCGTAATCGTGCTTAAAACCGAGTGTGCACATTCGAGCTCAAAGTGGCACATTCTGATCTCGGGAAAATGAAGCGCGCCGCTCCGCGTCGCGCTTCATTTGCCTCCCTCGCTCAGAAATGTGCCACTTTTCGCTCGAATGCGCACATCCTGGTATTTATTGGATTCGCCTATATTATTATTTTATTCTTCAATTCAATAAATTAAAAAATCGAATAAATTAGATCTATTTTTTGTTTGAAAAAAGTTAGATATTTTATTTCTTTTGATAAGTTATCATGGTGCTCTTCCGTAACGCCTAATTGTAGCGAGCTTGATAAAAATATTTTCAGGTGTACTTTCGAATGTTTACTAATTCGCATTTTTGATTAATTAAAATTGTATATGAGTCTTGTTTAACAAGATTTGTTGGGTATAATATTCAAGTAACAACTTGTTCAAACGGTTCACAAGAATATACCTATCAAAATACATGTAATCAGCAAATAATTATTTTTTTAGAATTGTAGATCACATTATAATAATTTTGTATTTTTAAATCTTTTATGACTTTCAAAAAGCTGTAAATGATAACAAATGAAATTAACCACGTTGTCTAAAATAATGTATCTGATTTTTTGAATATCGAACTATGTTGTACCACACAAAAAAAATTGAAATAAATATATAATATACATTAGTAAATAAGCAATAACTGGTAAAAAAATGGTGGGTGTCATTCCCTAACGCAGAAGTACCTAAAAATGTCACTTTAAAATCTTTAAATTTACAAAAATTGTATTTTTTGGAATAATTAAATTTTTTTTTTAATGATAGATCGAATACATGCCTTTGGCATATCCAAAGCACAACTAAATAGAAATAGCCGTTTTTGAGAAAAAAAATATTTTCAAAAAATGAATATTAATTTTTTAGTCAAAAACTGTAACAGCTGGGGGTAAAAATTTCCACAATTATTACTAATACCAGGATACATCACAGAAAAAAAATCACTTCATTATCTCTGGGCGCACTTTTCAATATAAATCCGGCAATGGCCTTTTCTGAAGTGGGCCACTAAAAATCAACTAGTTGATTTTTGTATACAATGTTGTAATTAGACTTCATTTATGGATCAATTCAATTTGTAAATATAAAAAAATAATTATATGTTACATAGGGGGTGCATCCAAATTTTAGAATGACTTAAGTGGGGTATGTTACAAAAGAGGTTGGGAAATAAGAGCCAAAATTCGGAAAAAGTTAAAATATTTTTTTTTATGTACGATGAAGTCTCTCATCTAGTCTAGTTTAAAAGTACTAAATTAGAAATGTGGTTTTTGGCAAAAATACCCTACTGTAATTTTTAATTAAAAGAAAAGCGAGAAATGTTGCATTTAGTTCAGTTTTATTTAATTAATATTATTTGTAAGAGAGAAGAATAATATAAGCAAATTCAATTATTAAAAAGTATGTGCATTTTCAAGCAAAAACTTTTTCCGAATAGAAAATCTGCATTTGAAGGATTTGTTAATAATGTAGTCAAATCCAATTAATACGAAGATGTGCGCATTCGAGCGAAAAGTGGCACATTTCCGAGCGAGGGAGGCAAATGAAGCGCGACGCGGAGCGGCGCGCTTCATTTTCCCGAGATCGGAATGTGCCACTTTGAGCTCGAATGTGCACACTCGGTTTTAAGCGTGCTTTACAGTAATTAATTTGCTTTCTAAAAAATTTTAATGAAAAATTAAAACGCTGTGCTGAGTATACAATTTAATCTCGAAAAAATGCTCACATATGTCGTTTATTTGATCATACTACTATTATTTTTTTAAAATCGAAAAAGTAATTTAGACTTATTCAATTAATACGAGGATGTACACATTTGAGTGAAAAGTGGCACATTTCCGAGCGAGGGAAGCAAATGAAGCGCGACGCGGAGCGGCGCGCTTCATTTTCCCGAGGTTAGAATGTGCCACTTCGAGCTCGAATGTGCACATTCCGCTTTTCGCCACGATTAACAATGATCAATTTACTTAAAAAAAATTCCAGTAAATCTAAAACCGTAGTTGCGCTCTCAAAATCTTTTCTTTGGGCTTCGCTTATTTTTCATAATTTTTTACTTTTTTCATTGCGAAATTGCCGTGAAATTAATTTGTATTTCAATAAGAAGGCAAAAATGAAATTCTTGTTAGAATTTCTTAATATTTGGTATCGTGATTGACAATTTTTTGAAAACGAGACATTTTGGCGTCTCGAATGATTGTTTGGGGACAACAAGACAAATTATCTAAAAACGGAATAATCCCATTCAAAACAAGAAGTATGGTCACATTATAGAGTAAATATGCCGGTTAGCCGGCCTTTGCCCGTTCTCGTCCAGTCGGCAATAAAACAAATAAAAACAATAAAACACGAATTGTGATGCGCTAATTAGTTACAGTCATATTTAGTATTAATTATAATACCTCAACTTCCTGTTGTGACTTTCTGTTATAAATCTAGACCCCCCACGGCCGAAAACGGAAACTGTTTTTTATCTAGCCGGCAACCGGCAAACTTACCCTATATAGCTAAAATTTGTTTTTTTCTATACATTCAATTAACCGAATTATTCGAATGAACTGTAACAATAATTAGTCCGGATAACCGAGTTTCCACTGTATGTAAAAAAAAAGACCTTGATAGCAATGAAGTAGTTTGTTGTAAAAAATTGCTTAGCAATTTAGTTTAGACTTTTCGGATAGAAAGATGTCCTTTAAACGATGCTGTATTCGCGACACACACGTAATCCTTACTTCGATGCGGCTTTATTTGTGGCACGGTCTGCTTTAGCGTATGGGGATTCATGGATGACAAGTGGAGTGGCTTTCGAATGATTTCAATCGAACCGCAAACAGTCTGGATATAGGCCGACCCCATTCGAGTCGGTTTGTCGTAAGGCATTATCTTTGTGCACCGGTCCCCAGGGGATTTAATATTAAAAGACGCACTGCGTAACCTCTTCAGCTACGAAAAAAAAAAGGACGCTCCGTAATTGGTATACCGAGAGCTAAACGTGCGGTTTTCGTGGTCACTCTCCAAACCGATCTAAAGGAAATTAATACCTTCGATTTAATGTTATGCTTTAAGATTCGCCAAAGTAAAGACCGCCTTCAACTAATTACGAACGTGCAAGAGTAAAACCTTAGCAACCAAAAGCTTAGATGTTTCTCCGAATCGTGGAGTACTTAGGGCGACCAAAAAGACGCTCCTTTGAAACGGACAAACACCTAGACAACTGAAAGCGGCGTCCTCTAAGGAATTAATCTTATTCTCTCGAAGTTTATCCGGATGCCAATCGTTACAAGTTCCCAGTCTTAGCGTAACCTGTTGCGTGGTTCGTCTAAATTTAAAAAGGACCTTAGGCGACGGTGTACGCACTTTTTAGATGGCGTTTCAGATTATTTGGCAAATCGATAAAGAGACGGCGGGCAAAGTTGGAGGCTAGTTTTTCGAGCTCATCAACTGCTTCAGATGTTTGCGGGGAAACGCCGCCGCCAAACTGTAAGCTGGGCTTACCGCTTATGGTTCGAACTTCACACTCGATCATATTTATGCGATGTTCCGGATTACCATCGTGCTGGTAGCTCTGTTCCTATGTTGGAAGTAAATAACAAGAGTTCGGTAGTCTGGTGGAATCGATTGACGTGAAGTAGAGAAAAGGCTTTCGGGGAAGGTGTCGGATGAAGGTGAGCGTCGTAGGCGTCGTGAACGACGCGAGCGTCGCCTTCGAACGATTTAGATATTCGAAAGAAATCGGAATGATGTACGGTTATTGAGTTAAATAAACAGGTCGCAGGGCGAAACTCGTAACTTATAAACATCTATCCTGTTTTCCTTACAAGACTTAGGTGTGATATATAGCTGTGTAGCTATAAGGATTATAACCTACTCCTTTCTTCATAAGTTCGCGGGCGCGCATCTCTCTCAGACGCCCATAACTCGGTATCGTTCGGTGTTACGGATATCTTAATAAGATTCATGAAAGGACGCCATATTTTATATCCTCCCTATCTGGCGTAATGCCGCGTGAGCCCTGAGCCGTTCCGTTGCGGCGGCGGCCGGTTGCCCGTCGGAACGCCAAGATAAGCTCGTACGGCACTGCTCTCTATCTAATGACGCCATATACTAGGTGCTAGCGATTTCCTCCAGATATATCTTAATAATTCCTAGCTAACTGCATCGCCCGCTCTCGCACGCTGCTGCGCAAGCCAACAATATAATTCCAAGAACGTCGTAAATCTCAACTTTTAGGAGCGCGCCCTGGTACAGAAAGAGGAGTACGAAGAGAAGGGGATTAAAGATCAGTAATCTTATAGGATAGATGAATTATGGCTGTATTTCTCGGCTCGACTCTACGCTTCTCTCTTCTTCGCAAAAATCCTTTGTTTTCCAAGAAATTGCCGTTTAATTGCTCGAGATTACGGTTACACAATTAATTAAGATTTCGTGGAGCGTGCATCTTCTCTTCTCTGGAGGGCGACCAGGTGCGTCGCTTTCCGGCGTCGTTCACCTTCGAGATGACGTCTCGAAGCACTACGTTCAAGACGACGCTTTCGACCCCCAGAGCAAGCATAAGTATCCTCATATTTTATTCCGTATCTACGTTAATCTCTCATATACGATGCCGCGCAATCGGCAATAACCATTAAACATAGCAAAAGATAGCCGAGCTAAGTCTAACTGGGCCGCCGAAATAATACTCGACTGCATATATCACTTCCAGGAACCGCTAAGAGAGAGTTAGGGACTCAGGACTGCCGACTCCCTGGAACATCTCGCGACAAAGATGAACATATTTCATTTTCTATGTGAGCTTTAGGTGCTGCTTCTTCGTTATCAGTGTTGCCTGTACCGGCGACCGAGACTCGATGTTGCGAAACGTTTATAATGCATCGTAATCTCGTTTCACTGAAAAATGATAATTGTCTACCCTCCGCAAAACAACCCTTATGCTAAACGCCAAATTAAGCACTCTCGACGCCGTTCTTTTCTATGCGCTCCGACGCTTCCTTTTATTATTTTTTTTACTCCCGATTTGTTCTAATCCGTTCGAACCCTTCGTCTATTTTCTCTTTCGCTTATTATTTTTTCCTTTCGCCCAATCTAAATCCCCGCTCGTAATTATAAACTGCTAGAAATTTTAAGAGGAGCTTTCTACCAAAATTCTTAAAGCTCGCGAAGCTTTAAGGCTTCCATCGATCTTACTTATAATTAAGATATTTCCTATTATAAACTTTTTTTTTCTAATCGTAAATCTGTGACCACGAAGATAGAACTTATTAAAAATTTATAAGCCACAAAAGATCCTATGGCTTCCCGAGCTAAAAAGACGTCGAAATATTAAAAGCCACATTTTATAAAGCGTGCGCTTTATTTAAACATTCCTTTTATTTCGACGTAATCAACAATAAACGATAATTATTAATTTCACTGTCCGACGACAGTCGTTTATAAAACAATCAGCGAGGACAAGTCACCGCAAAAATAATTAAAAATGTTCTCGGCTTTTCCTAAAACAAATTTTCTCCTAAAAAATCGAATTAATTAACTTCGATAAATCAGCGGAACGGTTTAACCTTGCATAATCTATCCTTAATTCGCTTTCGTAATTTTGGGGTTAAAAATTTTCCTCTTTCAACTCATACGTTTCGAAAACTACAACAGAACGCCTTTCAATTGGAAACAAACATTTGTCCAGCTTTCTCTCGTTCTTTCATGTCGACACCTTTCCCCACAGCGCAATAACATTTTATTTTACTACTATAAAACTCGAAGTAATTAAAAATAAATAGCACTAAATGAAGAGAGAAACAAGAACTTTCCCTTCTGTGTAAAACCGCCACAATAACTAACTGCACTTGATACGGGGCGAACCAATTTTCTTCTTATTACAAAAAAAAATTCACGCAAGCGAACGGCCGTTTTAATGCTTTATAAATAATTAGAATAGATTACTATACAGGAATAAATTAATTAAAAAAATTCTTTTGAAAACTATCAAAAGAACAAATTTTTTTTTCATATTAGATTTATTAGACTTAAACCGTTAAAATACGAGATTTTAAAAATTGGCCAAAAAGACGTTTTAATACTTTTAATTGTCGTCGACAAAATACTATTGCAATTATATATACCTTTTAATATTAGAAGGCCAAATGCATGATATCGCGAAAGACAAGCAAAGAGTACGATAAAGTCGACTCGAACAAAGTCCGAAGCATTTAGCTATTTTTGTGACGTATTCAAAATTAGAACAAAGAAAATCATTTTTGGGCATTGTAATTAATATATTACAAAACCGTTGAGGCCAAAAAAAGACATTTTTTTTCCAAGCACATTAGTATTCGAATTTTTGTAATATCATTATTTGTACTTCGAAAAAATTTATAAATCTTTTAAAAGAAAAACTTACATTTTTGAAATCTCTGCAAATGGTCCTTTTGAGGGTTGCCATCACTTTAGTAAACACTATCACACAAACTGCAACATCAATAAAATTAAAATTTTTAAGGATCAATATAAACACTTCAACATATGTTTTACAAATGAGGTCTGTACGAACGATTTATGCAGTTTGCGATAAGAAAATCGATTTTTGTTACCGCCTTATTTGAATTTAAATTTTCGGTAATTTTTCACTGGTTATGGTTTACTTTGTATTAAAATTATTAAATATAATCTACACCAGTGTTTTTCAACTTTTTTAACGTATTTTTTTAATATATTTCTTTGAGGTTGTATTACAACCCAAAGGTTGAGGAACGCTGATCTATACTATTCTAAAACCGAAATTATCCGTTTGTTTATTTGAGTATCACACAAAAAATAATGGACCGATTTGGAAATTTTTTTTTTGTTCTTATAAGTTTATGATTAAACTTAAAACCTGATATGTATCTTATTTTGCTACAATGACAAGAGCCGGAGATACACCAATATGCCTTATATACAAATTATAGCTTAAAGTTCAATCTTAAAACCATAAATCGCTATTACATTTTATATGCGGGTAACGTCTAATTACAAATAAATACACATTTAAATATTTAGAAAGCCAAATGTATGATATCGCAAAAGGCAGGTAAAAAGTGCGATAAAGTCGATTCGAAAAGAGCCCGAAACATTTAGTCACTTTTGTGACGCATCAAAATTAGAACAAAGGCAATCATTTTTGGGCTTTGTAATTAATATATTACAAAGCTATTATTGCCAAAAAAGACAATATTTTTCCGAGCACATTAGGATTAGAATTTTTGTGATATCATTATTTGTACATCGAAAAAATTCATAAATCTTTAAAAAAAAAACTTACATATTTGAGATCTCATCAAATGGTCCTTTTGAGGGTTGTCACCACTTTAGTAAGCACTATCACTCAAACTGCAACATTAATAAAATTAAAATTTGAAGATCAATATAAACACTTCAACATATGTTTTACAACTGAGGTCTGTACGAACGATTTATGCATTTTGCGATAAGAAAATCGAGTTTTGTTACCGCCTTATTTGAATTTGAATTTTTGGTAATTTTCCACTGTGTTTAAGTTTTACTTTAAATTAAAAATTATTAAATACAATGTACACCATTGCTTCTCAACATTTTTAACACACGATCCAATACATTTCTTTGAAGTTGTACTACACCCCAAAGGTTGAGGAACGCTGATCTATACTATTCTAAAACCAAAATTGTCTGTTTATTCAAGTATCACGCCAAAATTAATAGACCGATTTGAAAAAAAAACGATTTTTATTTATAAGTTAATTATTAAACTTAGAATCTGTTATGTATCTTATCTCGCTATGATGACAGAAGCCGGAGATACTACAATATGTCTTATATACAAAATTATAGCTTAAAGTTTAATCTTAAAATCATAAATTGTTATTACATATCATACGCAGGTGAAATCGTCTAATTACGTCTAATTACAAATAAATACACATTTGAATATTTAATAGGCCAAATGTATGATATCGCAAAAGACAGGTAAAAAGTGCGATAAAGTCGACTCGATAAGAGTTCGAAGCGTTTAGTTATTTTTGTGACGTATTCAAAATTATAACAAAGAAAATCATTTTTGGGCTAGGTAATTAATATATTACAAAGCCATTAGTCCCAAAAAAAAACAATATTTTTCCGAGCACATTAGTATTAGAATTTTTGTGATATTATTTGAACACCGCAAAAATTAACAATTTAAAAAAAAACTTACATCCTTGGGATTCTTGCTAGAGGTGCTTTTGAGGGTGGCAACCACGTTAGTAAACACCATCACACAAACACCAATATTAATAAAATCAAAATTTTATAGATCGGCATAAACAGTTCAACATATGTTTCACAACTGAGGTGTGTGTAGGAACGATTTATACAGTTTGCGATAACAAAATCGAATTTTTGTTGCCGCCTTATTTGAATTTGAATTTTCGGAAAATTTCTATTATGTTTAAGCTTTAGTTTATATTGAAAACTGTTACATATCAAATCTCCAAAAATTTCTAAAAATAATTAACCTTCCGCATACTAGGTGAATAAATGTCACATGTTATACTAGGTGGGGTTTACTATACCCCAAACATAAAATAAAATCCACAAAATTATACTTTATGACGGTTAAATGATAAGAAACATATTTTAATAACCAATAATGAATAGGTCTAAGTAAAACACATATTTATTTATGCATTTGAATAGACTTATTAATAAAAATACAAAAACTTAACTTTTTCTTCAACTTATAAAATATTGAGGTTTTTTTGTACTAAATTCCAATGGCATGTGTCAATTACGATACCGAATAGTAATAAATCCTAACAAGAATTTCAGTCTTGCCTCCTTATTGAAATACAAATTAATTTCAGGGCAATTCTTAATGATTCGCAATAATTTAGACCAATAAATTACACGAAAAATTACTTGCACAATTTGAATTGTTCCTCTCACTTGTATTGACAAGATTATCGTATCTTCTCGCTCCTTTTCACTCATTGCTATGGTAAATACGTTTTTCGAATATAACATCGATATTTACTAATTTAAATTGAAATTTTTGATCTGAAAGAGCGCACGGTAAATTATACTAATATAATAAACACAAGGATGTGCGCATTCAAGCAAAAAGTGGCACATTTCCGAGCAAGGGAAACAAAAAAAGCGCGACGCGGAGCGGCGCGCTTTATTTTTCCGAGATCGGAATGTGCCACTTTGAGCTCTAATGTACACACTCGGTTTTAAGCGTGATTCACAATAATTAATTCACTTTCTAAATAATTTTAATTAAGAATTACAATGCTGTACCGAGTATACAATTTAATCTCGGAAAAGTTTGCACATATGTCCTTTTATTTGAACACATTACTATCTTTTTTTAAGTCGAAAAAGTCATTTAAATAAATTCAATAAATACAACGACGTGTGCATTCGAGCAAAAAGTGGCACATTTCCGAGCGAGGGAGGCAAATGAAGCGCGACGCAGAGCGGCGCGCTTTATTTTCCCGAGATCGGAACGTGCCACTTTGAGCTCGAATGTGCACACTCGGTTTTAAGCATGATTCACAATAATTTATGCCAATAAATTAAACAAAAAATCAGTTGAATAATTCTAATCATTCCCTCTCACTCCTATTGACTCGATTGTCGTATCTTTTCGCTCTCTTCCACTCATTTCTATAGTAAATACGTTTTTTGAACAAAATTAATATGTACTACATTAAATTTCCATTTATGTTTTTAAAAGAGCAAAGAATAAGTAGACAAATTCAATAAATACGAGGATGTGCGCATTCGAGCGAAAAGTGGCACATTTCCGAGCGAGGGAGGCAAATGAAGCGCGACGCGGAGCGGCGCGCTTCATTTTCCGAGATCGGAATGTGCCACTTTGAGTTCGAATGTGCACACTCGGTTTTAAGCGCCATTCACAATAATTAATTTACGTCCTAAATAATATGACTTTATTTATAATAACTTTGATTTAATAATAATATGATAATTCAGTAAACTAAAATAATAAAAAAACAGTTCGTGTACATATATACGCGCGTTAGAAGTTATACTTCTTTGGCGTAGGGTCCTGCGATTTTCTCTTGGGCTATGAGTCACGCATGTGCAAACGACGAAAACTGGTCTATAATCAGCCTTTGAGTCTAATCTAAAAATATCATCATTTTTGTTTTCTTTCTTGAATGTAGTGGGTCTTAAAACGACGTCTACGTGTACATTTATTTATTACTATAAACGCGTAGTTTTATCATTGTGCCAACTTTTGTGTTATTACATATAAGATTGAAATTTTCAAATTTACCACATTTATAACGTTTTCAGTTTGTAATTATTATGTTTCCTCGGCTTTAAAGCTCCACCTTGGCACAGATATTTTCAAAGACATAGTTCAGGAGAAAATCGACGAGCTCTAACTAAATTAACACGTTGACGGACACTTGCGTCTATTGCCGTCAAAGCGAAGTTCATTATGTAGCATGACGGCAATAGCGGTTCAAAACTAAACGTTTATAAACAATACAGCTATAGTGGCACAAATGTGCATTTACCGGCGTTAAATTTCGTTTTCCACCTGTTACACGATTTGCAGAAAGCAGAAATAGTAAAATGAAGCGCGACGCGGAGCGGCGCGCTTAATTGTCCCAAGATCGGAATGTGCCACTTTGAGCTCGAATGTGCACACTCCGTTTTAAGCATGATTTACAATAATTTAGGCCAAATTAAACAAAAAATCAGTTGAATAGTTATAATCATTCTCTCTCACTCCGATTGATTCGATTGTCGTATCTTTTCGATCCCTTCCACTCATTTTTATAGTAAATACGTTTTTTGAACAAAATTAATATGTACTACATTAAATTTCCATTTATGTTTTTAAAAGAGCAAAGAATAAGTTGACAAATTCAATAAATACGAGGATGTGCGCATTCGAGCGAAAAGTGGCACATTTTCGAGCGAGGGAGGCAAATGAAGCGCGACGCGGGCGGCGCGCTTCATTTTCCCGAGATCGAAATGTGCCACTTTGAGCTCGAATGTGCACACTCGGTTTTAAGCATGATTTACAATAATTTAGGCCAATAAATTAAACAAAAAATCAGTTGAATAGTTTTAATCATTTGCTCTCATTCCGATTGATTCGATTGCCGTATCTTTTCGATCCCTTCCACTCATTTTTATAGTAAATACGTTTTTTCAACAAAATTAATATGTACTACATTAAATTTCCATTTATATTTTTAAAAGAGCAAAGAATAAGTTGACAAATTCAATAAATACGAGAATGTGCGCATTCGAGCGAAAAGTGGCACATTTCCGAGCGAGGGAGGCAAATGAAGCGCGACGCGGAGCGGCGCGTTTCATTTTCCCGAGATCGGAATGTGCCACTTTGAGCTCGAATGTGCACACTCGGTTTTAAGCGCGCTTGCCAAACGTCCCGTTTTAACGAAAAAAAAATTGTTCACGTTAGTTATACCCCACCAAGTACACGGAAGGTTAAAGGTACCATATTTTGTTCCAAATACATATTTCAAACATATGTTTTGTAAATTATATGTACACCAATATTTGAATTTATAGAAGACCATTTCTTTGCTAATGAATAAATACAATCAACAGAAAATATTTAGTAATTTAGTAATTAGGCATACTTAATAAAATTATTGTGAATATTCAAATTGCCAACCCTTTTGACATTTTCAAACTCAAAAGAAACGAATATAATTGATTTTCTAGTTATGACATAGTTTAATTTTATCTGACTAACTTACATTTTTTTTCTTCTCGTTTTAATAAAAATGTAATTTAAAAAACAGGATATCACAGTTCCTATTTTTGTCAAAGTTATCTGAGTTGGTGATGCCACTAAATTTTAGATAAATTAATTAAATGTTTAGTTTTACGATTTTATTAACATGTATCATTAAAATACTATCAGCGAAGTATCTAAAAAATAAAACAATGTGTCATAATATAAATTAATAATATAAATTATAATTGACTCGCTAAAATTCAATTAAAAGTACTTTAATGAATTCCTGCAGAAGATTTGCGAGTTTTTTTCATTTGATACAATTAAATTAAGGTTTTGTAGAATAACAGTTAAAAAATTGTTTTCTGAATATTCCTTAATACGGTTCTGCTTTTTGCCCTAATTGAAAGAGTTTTAAATGGCAAAAAGAAGACGTTCGATGAAGGTTTATGTGAATTGTAAAATCTAATCCGTTATCAGTTCGACAATAAGAAAATCGTCGGGTCCAATTGCGAACAAGTAAAGAGGAGCGTTATCAATGCGAAGGAAATTAAGGCGGAAAAGTACATGCGGGCTGACAATTACGCGACATCGGCCGCCAAACGGCCGAGGAAAACTACTTTATCTGATAAACATACTTTGCTTTTTCCATTTAAGGCACATTACTCTATTGGCGTTGTCGTAAGTACTGACAATTTTCTATTTTAAACGCTTTTCTTAGGAAGAGCTTTCGAGAGATAACACTCTGATAAACGCCGCCGCGAACCCCGCAACGTTCTGATTGAATTTTAATTAAATTTCTCGCCACAGATATACACGAGATAGGAGTCCTCGTGTAGCAGTTACAGTTTTTCTTATTAGTTGACGGAGCAAACAATGTGCGTTTAGCTGAGATGCAATACGCTTGTCTCCCCTTTTTAAAGAATGCTGGCAGGAAATTAATTCTCAAAAATGAAACCTGCCGTTGCGGTCTCCGTTCTGACAAATCAACTCCGATAACGACACATTCTTATTTCGTTTTAATAAATTCCGGGTTATCTGCTATCTCCTCCTCGAAAAAGCGCTTTCTTCGCGATGGCTGGCTGATGATTTTAAAATAGTTCGAAAAGAGAGAGAATTAACGTCTACCTCCTATAAACAATAGCGTCGATTCGAGCAATTGCGGGCGTCTCGACGCTAAATCCCAACCATTTACATAGAATCATTCAAGTTTAAATTGCGATATTTTTGTTGCGTACAGAGGATTAATTTGCACCTACAAGGTATTTACGCCGATTTAAACATCCTCAATAGATGCTTCTGAATATTTCGATGCTTAGAGCAGAAGTTTCGCCGACCCCAATGCACGAAACATTTGTATCGCCCATTCTCCGCGTTTACGTTACACCTTTCGCTCAATGAGTGTATGTTCGTATTACACAATTCGATCTCTTCGATTCTTTTGTCTTTCAACCCTCTTAAAATGCAGGGGCATTTATTTTTACGCCCAGCTTGATTAAAACCATATTCGTTAACGTGGGAGTGCGCCCCCTAGTTATTACGTTTTGCGGACTGTAGCTGGCGCTGCTGATTTTCAAGTTACGGACTGAAAGCAATAGTTCCTATTTCTGTTTTTTATCACTTTTTTAAATTCAATTTTTTTGGACGATATTTGATAAACGGATATTTATGGATATCACACGTGCAAGTATTGGTAACGGCGTGTATACGTAATGTATTGAATGGGACTGTTCCATTTTCTGATCATCTGTTTTTAGTATACATACAGTATTGTAATTTATAATTAAAATTATTTGGAAAGTAAATTAATTCTTGTGAATCATGCTCTAAACGGAGTGTGCACATTCGAGCTCAAAGTGGCACATTCCGATCTCGGGAAAATGAAGCGCGCCGCTCCGCGTCGCGCTTCATTTGCCTCCCTCGCTCGGAAATGTGCCACTTTTCGCTCGAATGCGCACATCTTCGTATTTAGTGAATTTGTTTAAATTACTTTTTTGATTTAAAAAGAAAATAGTAATGTGTTCAAATATTTTTTTAAAGTAAATTGATTATTACTACTCGTGATGAAAATATGCAAATTTTTCCCAGATTAAATTGTATACTCGGCACAGCGCTGTAATTTTTAATTAAAAAGTAACTTAATTATTGTGAATCACGCTTAAAACCGAGTGTGCATATTCGAGCTTAAAGTGGCACATTCCGATCTCGGGAAAATGAAGCGCGCCGCTCCGCGTCGCGCTTCATTTGCTTCCCTCGCTCGGCAATGTGCCACTTTTCGCTCGAATGCGCACATCTTCGTATTTAGTGAATTTGTTTAAATTACTTTTTTGATTTAAAAAGAAAATAGTAATGTGTTCAAATATTTTTTTAAAGTAAATTGATTATTGCTACTCGTGATGAAAATATGCAAATTTTTCCCAGATTAAATTGTATACTCGGCACAGCGCTGTAATTTTTAATTAAAAAGTAACTTAATTATTGTGAATCACGCTTAAAACCGAGTGTGCACATTCGAGCTCAAAGTGGCACATTCCGATCTCGAGAAAATGAAGCGCGCCGCTCCGCGTCGCGCTTCATTTGCTTCCCTCGCTCGGCAATGGCCAATTTTTCGCTCGAATGCGCACATCTTCGTATTTAGTGAATTTGTTTAAATTACTTTTTTGATTTAAAAAGAAAATAGTAATGTGATCAAATATTTTTTTAAAGTAAATTGATTATTGCTACTCGTGATGAAAATATGCAAATTTTTCCCAGATTAAATTGTATACTCGGCACAGCGCTGTAATTTTTAATTAAAAAGTAACTTAATTATTGTGAATCACGCTTAAAACTGAGTGTGCACATTTGAGCTCAAAGTGGCACATTCAGATCTCGGGAAAATGAAGCGCGCCGCTCCACGTCGCGCTTCATTTGCTTCCCTCGCTCGGTAATGTGCCACTTTTTGCTCGAATGCGCACATCTTCGTATTTAGTGTATTTGTTTAAATTACTTTTTCGATTTAAAAAAAAATAGTAATGTGTTCAAATATTTTTTTAAAGTAAATTGATTATTGCTACTCGTGGTGAAAATATGCAAATTTTTCCCAGATTAAATTGTATACTCGGCACAGCGCTGTAATTTTTAATTAAAAAGTAACTTAATTATTGTGAATCACGCTTAAAACCGAGTGTGCACATTCGAGCTCAAAGTGGCACATTCCGATCACGGAAAAATGAAACGCGCCGCTCCGCGTCGCGCTTTATTTGCTTCCCTCGCTCGGAAATGTGACACTTTTCGCTCAAATGTGCACATCCTCGTATTTATTGAAGTTTGTTTAAATTACTTTATGCATTTAACACTTAATTACTCGCGCTGGTGTTTTTTAGACACCAGCGCTACAGTTTTTGTAATTATTAAATGTATAAATTTTTGCGAGCCTGTACACTCACATGTAGGGAGGGTGGACTAAAGCGGGTAGGTAGCCCAAAGCGGGTAATGGCCCGTATGTGGATATGTTATATATTATCTGGAATTTATATATTTATTATTGAACAGTTTTATAGACTTTGTTACATTCATTTTAGTTAATTTTCTTTTTGCACTTAATTTTAAGTTGTTTATTAATTTTTTGTTGTTGTTGGGAAGTAAATAGCGCATAATGTAAATGACATTAAAAAATCGGCAAAATACCTTCAAAATCCTTAAAACCAAATCGTTTTCTATGTGGTGTCTAAAAAACACCGCGCGAGTAACTAAGAGTTAAAAAGATAATAATAATGTATTCGAATAAAACAACATATGTATGTATAATGTATATATAAAACTAAAATATTATTTCTTAAATAGATATGTTGGTTTTTAGTTACGTAATGAAATATAGGTAAATATAGGTTACTCCCTTCCGCCGACCCCCTCATTTCGCATATTCGAATGTGGTATACCTATTTTTACGACTATGAGCCAAATTGACTCATAAAATGATTTAACAGTTAATTGCTTTAAGCACATGAAACTTTCGGCTTACATAAAGAAAGTTCTTATCAGAATTCTAAAGAAAGCTGATGCTTGAACATTCATGATCAATCTTGCCAATTTATTAGTTAGCTGGTGTCAAAAGGTGTCTTATTTACCCAACTCTTTCATCATTCCGTTTTATACATCGTGTGAACAGAACGTTTTTGGTGAAATAATATAATTTTATAAAATCAATTTTTTGCAACGAAAATTTGGTCCACTAAGGTAATTTCAATATTTATTTGAAAAAGGTATTTCAATTGATATATATTTTACTTCTAATTACGTAGGGTTGCTATTATAGGAAAAAATCAGAAACATTTTCTTTTGCTAAAAAAATTAAACAAAATAAAGAAAAACCAATCAGATAATAAATCGGATGAAACTGATATGGAAATATGTGATAACAAAAGTAAAATAGAGAAGGAAGTCAATAGCACTAAATTTTCGAGTACTGAAGAAGAGGATCTTCGTTATATAGCTCCTAGCAAAAAAAAGCGAGGATTATTTCTGTTTGCGGAAAATGTATTTCAAAAACAGAGTTTATATGTAAAAAATTTTTTCAATGAAGTTTTTAATAATAAATCTTTTATTTCAATTCAGTTAAAATTATTTTTTTGCAAAAAGCTTTAATTTTGTTGTATGAGTCAAATTGACTCACTTCAGTAAAAATAGGTATATAATCAACACCCGTAAATCTAGCGTTAAAAAAAAAAACGATTAAAAAAAACTATTATAGGACAGTAATTATCAAATAAAATTAGGAAAAGTCATGTAATATGACAGAATAAATTCTACTAATAAAAGTAACAAGACGATAAAGTTGCGAAACGGTCAAAATGACCGATACCGCGATTCTAATGTTAAGTTATGTTTTTTTTTTAATTTAGTCAAAATAAGCCAATAATAATCTATGATCCAAATTTGGTTACCTTTGAACTTGTAATTAAAAAGTCGCGTGGTACACTTCCACCTTAAAACAAAACGCGGGGAGCGAATAGTCGAGATTTGTGAAAGTCGCGCGTTTTTCTGAGCATTAAGTGGATTCGACTAAAAGAGCACTTGTCGAGTCGCCGCTCAACAAAAGATAAACCGGCTAAAGAGTCCTGAAAAGCCAGCCTCATCTAAAGCAAATACTTAAATGATTTTAAATTCAAATCGGGAGTTGTTTCTATAATCGATCAGCTCGGTTAATTTTATTCCCGCTTATCCCGGGCTTTTCGCGGTGACATCCTCGCCGTAGAATATCTATCTGTCCCTTCCATTATCCTTAATTTTTATTGCCATTTTTATCATTACCGAGATTGCGACGGTGGCGCCGCAAAGTTAATCGGATCACAACTCGAGCCCTTAAGAACGTGATCAGGGATGCGACGAAGATTTTCCCTGCACGCCCGTTTTCATCGCAGCCTCACATATCGGCGCCACGCGCTCGACGCTAAACGAAAATTGAATAATCTACTCGAAAATAAACGTGACGGCGTCGTACTTTTTATCTGTAATTAATCCGAGGTACTGGCGCGGCGAAAAGACGTACGTACCGGCTTTGCGCCCTCGCTTTAACCGCGATATCGTCCAAAACCACCCCCGAATCAGATCTCGCCACTCCACATAAATAGCGTGCTCGAGCTCATTGCCGATCGAATTATGTACGTAATTGTTTTCTCAGGTATTTTTCTTGTTTTCTTGTCTTCGTCGCTATAGAGACATAATAAAGTAGCTGAAGCCTTTGAGGGAGTTCACAAAGCAAAATGCGGGGACAAAACGCGGCCTTTAGGCTTAGCGCTCTCTGTTCACCCTTTCTGTGCGCTCGGAGATGTTTCACTTACACTTGTTTGCATGTTATTTATAAGTACTATACAAATATTGAAGAAATTGCTCGGGCGTAAAATTGGTATTAGCGATTAGTGCTTTTGTACATGACATTGTGTTGCTCCGACTCGTATTTTGATGAGAGCTCTGCAGGATTGTCTTATATATTCGAAACAGGGATAATGAGTGAAATCCGATTTTCCCAATTAAAAATGTTCCAACTTCAAGTAGTCTAAATACCTGGAAAAAGGAAGCAACCGAGTATTATCTCAGATAATTTTAGTCGAGGGACCTGATAACTCTCTCATCATACGCCGAAGTACGTGTGCCCCTCGAGATAGAAGATACAGCCCTTATCTGAAGACAGGCGAGAGATAATCATTGGTTGCCTCTGGTTTCCTGTCGACTTGGAAACTTGTTCGTTGACGAGCTCATTGTCGCACACCCTTGCATTGTCGCATATCAGATCTAATGAATTGAGAAGCGGACATCTGAAAGACGTTTTCCTAGTCTATTTTGAGCTGCCGTTTCGATACCGCAACGCCGGCCTTACGTGGAGGGCGGGGAGGGATATGATTTCTCGTGTTTGTCTCTGCAATTACTATTTGTTTTTCTGCGATAACAGATTCCATTTTTGAAGTTTCACTTCTTTTGGCGCGTTGAGAGTTAATATGCGATTAATATTGAAATACCGCATGAATTCGCGGGCTTCAGCTTTGAGCGATTACAGCGCCTAACTTTCCACAGGGGAACGCAGTGAAATTAGGTCGCTCTGAAACAACAAAGTTCTGAAAAAAAAACATCGATTTGATTAGTAAAGTTTTATTTTTAATTTATTGGCCCAAATTATTGTGAATCATGCTTAAAACCGTCTGTGCACATTCGAGCTCAAAGTGGCACATTCCGATCTCGGGAAAATGAAGCGCGCCGCTCCGCGTCGCGCTTCATTTGCCTCCCTCGCTCGGCAATGTGCCACTTTGAGCTCGAATGCGCACATCTCCGTATTTAGTGAATTTGTTTAAATTACTTTTTCGATTTAAAAAAAATTGTAATGTGTTCAATTAAAAAGACATATGTGCACATTTTTTCAAGATGAAATTGTATACTCAGCACAGCGTTGTAATTTTTAATTAAAATTATTTAGTAAGTAAATTAATTATTGTGAATCAAGCTCAAAACCGAGTGTGCACATTCGAGCTCAAAGTGGCACATTCCGATCTCGGGAAAATGAAGCGCGCCGCTCCGCGTCGCGCTTCATTTGCTTCCCTCGCTCGGAAATGTGCCACTTTTCGCTCGAATGCGCACATCTTCGTATTTAGTGAATTTGTTTAAATTACTTTTTCGATTTAAAAGGAAAATAGTAATGTGTTCAAATAAAAAAACATATGTGCACATTTTATCAAGATGAAATTGTATACGAAGCACAGCGTTGTAATTTTTAATTAAAATTATTTAGTAAGTAAATTAATTATTATGAATCAAGCTCAAAACCGAGTGTGCACATTCGAGCTCAAAGTGGCACATTCCGCTCTCGCAAAAATGAATTCTTAAAAAAACTAAATCATAGATTTGGTTTTGTCTCCCTGTAAATACGGACCTGTAAGTTTTGATTAATATTTTTTAGAAGTCAATTATTTATTGTGGATCGTTCTTAAAGCGGAGAGCGCACATTCGAGCTCAAAGTGGCACATTCCGATCTCAGGAAAATGAAGCGCGCCGCTCCGCGTCGCGCTTCATTTGCTTCCCTCGCTCGGAAATGTGCCACTTTTCGCTCGAATGCGCACATCCTCGTATTTATTGAATATGTTTAAGAGGTTATGCCTACTTAGGTTAGGTCAAAATATCTATTTTTGTATTGTATTTTTTTTAATCTTAAGAATATTTCTCCAACAATATATAAAAATTGGGGCACAGGTACAAAAGTTATAAGTTAAAAAAAATAGTTTTAAATATAAAAAACAACGACTTCAAGCTTTAAACGCGATTATCTCAATACTGTTTTTTTTTGCGGTAACCTAAATTATTTAACAACTATGTCACCGATCAAACTAAAATTTTATGTGCTTATTTGTTATTACAATAGGTAGGGCCTGAACGAAGGATTTCTTATTTCGGTTAAAATTTTGTTGTTTATTGCAAAAAAAACAAAATCAGTTCATTTCGAATATTTGACATTTCGTAAAATTGTTGTCATTTTTGTAAAAATCAAAATTTTACCAAATTCTTCGTTCAGGACCTTTGTAACGCAATATACTATCGCAATATTTTTTCATTTTGATTTCAAATAAGCCGTTCCGAAGATATCTTGGTTACCGTAAGTGATGGAAAAAAATGGACGTTCTAAGAGAATAGTCATATTTCCTTCATTTTTAAATATTTTTTCATAAAAAAATTTGTACATGTATCTCGAAATAGGTATATTTTAATAGTATTTTGTGGATTTCAATAAATACTTATTAAAACGGCAAAAAAAATTCTTGAAAATCACGTAATTTTCTTGATTCCAAGTAGGCATAACTCCTTAAATTACTTTTTCGATTTAAAATGAAAATAGTAATGTGTTCAAATAAAAGGCCATATGTGCACATTTTTTCAAGATAAAATTGTATATTCGGCACAACGTTGTAATTTTTAATTAAAATTATTTAGTAAGTAAATTAATTATTGTGAATCGAGCTTAACCCTTAGTTACTCGCGCAGTTTACCGTAACGCAATTACTCGCGGGCTGCTTTTCAGGCACCACATAGAAAATGACTGAGTTTTAAGAATTTTGAAGGTATTTTGCCAATTTTTTAATATCATTCACATTATGCACTATTGATTTCCCAATAACAACAAAAAAATTAATATCCAACTTAAAATTAAGTGCAAAAAAAAAATTAACTAAAATCAATGTAACAAAGTCTATAAAACTGTTCAATAATCATCTTCTATTTTTTCAATTTGCAATAAATTGATGTAGAATTAACAATTGGCAATAGCCCGTTGTTTTTTACTGGTTCTTTTCAAGTTTAATTTTTTCTTTGAATTTTGGCAACAAAAGCTTAATTCTAGTTAGTAAATTTTCTAATGAAATTAGGCCACTCTGCAACAATGAAGTTCTGAGAAAAAAAATTGTTTTCATTAGTTAAAAGTTTCATTTTTTTACCCAAAAACTATTGTTTCTACTGAAAAAGTATACTAGTAGATATGTGATATTTTTTTACATAAATTTTAATACATATTTAATACAGTTGAATATAAAATGAAAATCATTACCAAATTTTTTTAATTTGCGTTTAATACTTTTGAAATCCTATAGGGCACCTTGGAAAGCGGCACCATGGAACACTGCTCCATTGAACCCCATTTACTTTATTAATTTTTTGTTGCAGATTTTAAAATCATATTGGTTAGAGAGCGTATGAGAAAAAGTGATAGGGATCTGCATAGTGAAGCTAATATGTGAGAGGCTTTTACTTTCCTCTAAAACTTGACATGACAATAGTGTCAATTCTAGATATAAAGTTGTTGTTGCCAAGTCCATGCTTAGCAAGCAAAAGTGTTAAGGAAGTATCTTATTGGTTAATTATTTATTTTAATATACTTTATGATCTTACGGGATTTCTTGACCATGTTCCATTGTACCCCAGACCTGGGGCACATTGGACCAAAAAAGGTATTTTACAAACACGGTAATATTTTAGATTTTTTTTTTTGTATTTAACCAACAGTTTTAGGTCTGGTCTTAATTGTTTTAAGCAAAAATTATAAAAATTTAAAACACAGATTTTTCTAAAAATTGAAATAACTATTTCGTTCCATTGTACCCCAACTGTCCCTACTTTTCGCTCGAATGCGCCTATCCCCGTATTTATTGAATTATTTTATATTAATTTTTACACGTAGTTATACATAATTTAGTCACGCCAAAGTAGTATAACTTCTAATACGCGTATACAAGTACCGGTTTGTTTTAAAATCATTTCTCCAAGAAACTCTTTAGCAAAGTGACCATCAGTCCTCTTTTAAAAAAACAGTCTTTTTTTTACGCTCTCTGTCCTCTTTAAAATCATTTTTTTCTCTCTTTTATAGCACAGAGTTCGAATAAATTTAGACACATCTAATTGATTCTCGTATTCGAACGTTACATAAACTAAATAATTCGATATGGAATAGTGATCCCTTAACTTGACATTGTAATTTAAGATTTTCAATTATACTGTAATAAAATACTGTGTATTTTAGCTTTATTTTTGTTGTAATAGAAAAATACTTTTTACATCTTTCGTGTTATGTGAGATTTGGTCATTTTATCTTTATCTTTTGTATTGTTTCGATAAAGCTCCACACTTGTGGGGTTAATATATTTAATGTAAGATTTAACAGCCCCGATGGGCTTTAATCGATGTTTAGAAGTTAAGAAGCCTCCGTTTACTTTGTTTGCAACTAATTTCCATAGCGTCTTAAACCTATTTGTTATTACGCAGTTTATAAGTATAGCCGTTATTATACTTTGCTTTACCTTCGCTTCTACTTTTTTAATAACAAAGGTTAATGGGAAAACTCTTTCTCGAAATTCTACGGTGAAGGGCCAATGCTTTATCCTTTAATTTTAAAAAAGCCATCACCTTCTATTTGTGTTCGTTGTTAAAATGATTTTATGCAAAATCGCCAAGGAAATCGATTACAAACCATTAAAAAATTAATCGTTATTTCACAGTCGTCATTTTAATTAAAAATTATAAATAACGCAAATTAGGTAAAGATGTCTGTGTTCTTTTACGTTTTATAAAACCACTTTTATTTTTATCAGAATAACTTAAGCATTTAAGTAGTCCCTGCATTTTTATACAGTGGTCCACCGAAGTAAGTTAAAACTCAGACACTTTTTTGCTGAAATTCTCAGAGACGTTTTAATTTTTTTTTAAACTATATAAATTAATTTAATTTTTAATTCCAATCCGGATTTTTCGATATATAATAAATTTTATTTATAGGACCCACAAATCAATGTTTTTCTCGTTACTAATCGATCCTTTAATTTATTACAGTTGAATTGGAAATCAATTAGCGAATTTAAAAAAAATCGTAGCTCGTAAATACTTTAAAAAGAATTTAATTGTTAATTAAAAATATAAAGATTACGCTAATATAGAATTTGTACGGTCTAGCAAAAAATCAATGCGTCCCCAAATAAAATTTTAATATAACAATTTTGATCCTACTTAAATTAAATTTCGAATACAATTCAACTAATACGTTTTGTTAACAAAATTTGGAGCTTTTTTACACGTTAAATCTTTAGGTTATTTTATGATTCTTGTATTATCAAAATTTTATATCGCATTTTAAGTTGTTGTTGAATTTTTTACTGAAAACTTTTGTAGTCATGGTAATTTAACTATTAAAGAAAATAACTAAAATAAGAAAAAATTGATTTATATTTGAACGACTCGCTCTATGACTTATACGTATTATCTTCAATTTTTCGCAATAAAGCAATGGGGGTAAACCCAAGTTTTTTCTCGATTTTTGCTTATTTTTGGGAGTTTTGAATTAGCACCGGTTTCCGATAGACTAAAGTTCAATGCGTTTAGAAATAAAGGGAATTTGGAAAATAATACAATATTAAAAAGTTAATGAAAAATTAAAACTTTGAATTTTAAATAAATGGACGCTTTGCAAATGACAAACAATTTTGGAGTTACGGGGGTATCAGAGCACAATGGCTCCGGATATGGAGACTATGGGCTTATACGAACGTCCTCCTGAAAAATAAAGCAAATCTATTTTTTTCAATTTTTCGCAAAAAAGCAAAGAGGTTAACCCATGTTTTTTCTTGATTTTCGCCCATTTTGGGAGTTTTGAGTTAGTAGCGGTTTCCGATAGAATAAAGTCTAATACGTTTAGAAATAAAGGGATTTTGGGAAATAACCCAAAATAGACAAGTTAGCGCGAGTTAAAACTTTAAATTAAAAAAAAAAAGACGCTTTGCAAATGACAAAAAATTTTGGTATTACGGGCGTAGCAGAGCAAAAAAGTTCCCGCTATAGACACTATCGGCTTATAGGAACGTCCTCCTGAAAAATAAAGCAAATTTATGTAGAATTCGCATAATTTTATTATGCGAAGTGAAATATTAGATACCGTTGGAAAAAATATTAAAATACGGCAACGTAGTATCGCACGTATTGTAAATGTAATTAACTTTTACGTTATAACTAATTTTTTAAGTTGTTATTTAAAAGTATTTAAGATCCAACAAAATAAATAAAAAAGTTGTTTATGATATGTTTTACCGATTAATTATGGCAACGATTATTTAAACAATTAACAATACTCTCGCTTACCTTAGGCAACAAGAAACGCAAATTAATTTATGGCAAAAGCGCTGGCGAGATGGAAAATCGTCCTGGAGTATACCGAAGCGTAGAGCTGGTTGCAGGATTTCGTTGCAATAAATAATAACGTACCTTCGTTTTGCAGATGAGCATTTTCAAAAGAAAAAAAGCATCATTTATTGAACAACATTATATTGAGTGTATTAAATACGAATTGTTATTGACATACATGGGGCACAGCTACATACACGCATACCTGTATTCGTATGTACAGCATCCAATAATCTACAACGTGATTTAATAATAATTATTAACTGGTCTAACTCAAAATTCTTTTATTACTACCTTTTTACCACAAATATGGCTATAACAGCACTAAAATGCACATTTTTAAGAATCTTTGGCAAACTTTTAAGAATTTACAGCATCAAGAAAGTAAGTACTGCAAGTGACTTAACATCTTTGTTATTAAATAATTTTATTCTCTGTCTCCATGATGGTAGTGTATGGAAGATTGGTTATCGAAGAGCGACATTTTTAATCTCTTGCATTTAGCTCTACGATTCTTAAACCAAAATTGAACGTTTTTGGGTTCTAAACGGGGAAATTTTTGTCTGTAAGCCATGCAGTTGAGTTCCTCCGTATATTTCAATATCAAGTTATGAGAAGGGTGAGTATTCAAAGAAAACCATTGTTCCAGTCGCGGAACTTCGGTTACAGGATCTATGAATGTCCTATTACGTTTTCTACGTTCATCAGCTGTTAAGGTAGACATTCCTAAAACATTAGGGCTGTTGGGAGAAGTAGCGGCGTGCGATAGTCCAGGAATATAGTGACTCATATACATTATACTTTGACTAAACATAGAATTTGGTACCAAAGGAAACCCCGTGGTTAGTCTTTCTAAACCATTATTGGGGCCTCTATTTTGCATGTGTCTATCGAATTCCGGTGAACCGCAATAATTTTGCGACAGTGGCTGACCTACAGGCGGCGACGTCGACGCACCCCCACGATTATCTACGTGACTTTTATTTCCTTCGTGCGCCTCCGTATTGTCCTCACCGTAACTGATGCTCACCCTGTTTGTATGCAACTGACTTTCGGAAGGGCTATAGTTTGTGGGTTCTTCCTTCGGTTCGATCTTTGGATTATCAACCTGCACATTTCACACACTTATCAATAACGACATTCATTAAACACCCCTTCACACTCACCTGTATTTCTGGGGTAACTGGAGGACTTACCGAGCGCGGACTACACTCTTTGGAATCCCTTTTATTTGTAGTCGTTAGAGAAAGTGGACCCACGGGGCTGTGCGGTTGGCTCTCGATAACATCTTCTTCGTCCATATCAGAGGTCGCGTTTGATAATTCATCTGACATTCTGGTAAGATGAAATCCTCTTCGGTAAGTCGCGGAAACGTTGTTTTTGAGGTGCTGATCAGAATTTAAATAGCAGTCGGCTATGAGTAGTCCAGAACCATTATTGGAACTGTGGTCGTTATAGCCATTTAAGGGTAAGTGACAGGATAAGCTAGGAGCTACGTTTCTAATTTCGGCTCTTTTCTGAGCCGCTCGCGCATTTTTAAACCAGTAAACGACATTATTAACGTCTAAAGGCTTTCGTCCTCGTCGAGATTCTAAGCCATTTAATTCTTTAACATATTGCTGAATTTGTTGACGGGTGGGGTGTTGATTATCGGCGAACCATCGCTGTAATTTAGGTAGCTCGAGTTCTGGGTCGAAGCTGGTCCGCATTCTTGTCTTCTGCGTGGGAAATTGGTTGTGAACGTTTTGTATAGCGGGATGCGAAGGATCGGACAAGGACCGCTCTAAGGGTTTAGCTGTCGGCATAGGTACGGAGTATTGGGGATGATGGTATGGGGCCACGGAGGATCCTCGGTTCGTCGGCGACAACGGGCTAAACTGCGACGACCACCACTGGTCAAATTTTTGTCGAAAATCCTCCGAAAGATCCGCAGAAGTGGAATCGCTTCCAAATCCAGATCGGCAAATCTGCGATAAAATAAGCTGTAACAACGCATAAAATCAATAAGAATAGTCCAAAGAAAAGTTTAAAGTTTAGTTGGGGGTTGTCGATTTTGTTGTTGCGAATTAAGGGAGAGATAAAGTTCGTCAAAGCGGCATAACGGTCTAATCCGTACTTACTAAATAACTTGAAACTCGGTGTAGATTTAATATCAGTTTTAGGTACAGAAGAAATGGTAGTTCACTATATCAACAATTTGAGAATAGAAGCGACACAATGAAAGCACAAGGCTTGGGATCCGCTCAGCATTTCTGGATGTAGAAGGCTTTTGATCTCATTAATACCATAAAATAATGCTACATAATCTTATTAAAAGCGAGGTTACCGCTATTCTCTGTACCCTTAATACATTCGTTCCTATCCATTTCTTAAGTAAAACACGTACGTACATCTAATAATAGCCCTATTTGACGATCAAATTATTTATTGGGTAATTATTAAAATAAGTAATCGCACACACCTCGTCAATAGGACAGCCGGCAGAGACGAGTAGCCCTTGCGATTGTGTTAGAAAGAAACGCAACAATTTCTCTTTGATATCGGTGATGGCCGTAGAACGATTTCGTATCACTTGTATGCGTAGTGTTGCTACGGTTGTTAATTCTCCCAATATATCGCCGACCGTAACGAGGGGATCGTCCGAGATTTGATCCACTGTAAGTGCTTTCCAGTTCTTGATGACCACCGATCCTTTGGCGGTGGCTGCGCTCTCCGCCGAATATCCTAAACGCAAGAGCGCCGCTTGCACCAACCCTTGAAACGGAGTTCCTACAGGAATTATAACATAACTGTCGGTCTCTACGATCGACCTTCGCCTCCAAGGGTTTTGATTGATGATGCGGCTCTCCTCGAGGCTGGAAATTGTCTCCACAACACAATGCACGGGCAGAGATTTACCTGAAAAAGTACACAAGAGATTAAGATTTAAAGAAGCTATTAAGTGTGTCGGCGTAAAGTACTCCCATATATTCTCGAATCGTAAATCTTTCAAGAGATACGCTTTCTTAATCCGAGCTACATTTATTTATAATCTATTTGTTCACAGATTTGGATAGGTGCGAGTTGTCCTAAGCGAAAAATATAAACAACTAAATTTTTTAAAAATTGGTCCGTGTACTTCTGTACGAGCTTTAGAAGTTATACTTCTTTGGCGTACTTAACCTTCCGTGTACTAGCTGGGGTATAACTAACGTGAACAATTTTTTTTTGTTAAAACAGGACGGTTGGTAATCGAGCTTAAAACCGAGTACATCTTGGTATTTATTGAATTTGTTGAAATTAATTTTGCGAATTAAAAAAAAAATAGTAATGTGTTCAAATAAAACGAGATATGTGCAATTTTTCAGATATTAAATTGTGTACTGGGCACAGCGTTGTAATTTTTAATCAAAATTATTTAAAAAGTAAATTAATTATTGTGAATCACGCTTAAAACAGAGTGTGCACATTCGAGCTCAAAGTGGCACATTCCGATCTCGGGAAAATGAAGCGCGCCGCTCCGCGTCGCGCTTCATTTGCTTCCCTCGCTCGGCAATGTGCCACTTATCGCTCGAATGCGCACATCTTTGTATTTATTGATTTTGTTCAAATTACTTTTTTGATTTAAAAAAAACAGTAATGTGTTAAAATAAAATGACACGTGCAAATTTTTCGGACATTAAATTGCGTACTGGGCACAGCGTTGTAATTTATAAATAAAATAATATAGAAAGTAAATTAATTAATGCGAATCATGCTTAAAATCGAGTGTGCACATTCGAGCTCAAAGTGGCACATTCCGATGTCGGAAAAATGAAGCGCGCCGCTCCGCGTCGCGCTTCATTTGCTTTCCTCGCTCGGAAATGTGCCACTTTTCACTCGAATGCGCACATCTTCGTGTTTATTATATTTGTATAATTTACCGTGCGCTCTTTCAAAACAAAAATTTTATTTTAATTTAGTAAATATCGATTTTATATTCCAAAATCGTATTTACAATAGCAATGAGTGGAAGGGAGCGAGAAGATACGATAATCTTGCCAATGCAAGTAAGAGAATGATTAAAATTATACAATAAATTTTTCCTTTAATTTATTGGTTTAAGTTATTGCAAATCATTAACGGCCAGTATTTCAGTGGTTCGTTAACCAATTGATTAACAAACCGTTCGTTATATGTTAACGAATTGTTAAAATAACGTTTGTATTTCAGTGATTGATTTAACAATGATTTAGTAATCGTCCGTTTATGATTATTTTCTTATGTTGGTGCTATTTTATACATCAAAACAAACGTCAGCGCGGTAAGAAATGTTCGAATTGTTCAGAGAATATTTCTAACAGTGCAAATTCAAAAGTTTTATAGTGAAAAAATAAATAGTTTTACATATACCAGGTAAAAATGGAGAACGCTCAGAAAAAACGTACCAATAACTTTACACCTTATGAAGAAGATCTATTGCTATGTTTAGTACAAAAATATAGCAATATAATCGAGTCCAAGAGAACTAATGCAGTAATGAATAGTAAAAAAAATGCAACATGGAATCTTATAACGGATGAATTCAACAGTGCCTTTGCAAACACACATCGAGATTCAAAAACTTTAAAAACAAAGTTCGATAATTTGAAAAGGCAAACAAAAAAGAAGTATGCAGAAATAAAATGCCACTTGCGAGGAACTGGATGGGGTCCCCCAACAAAAACGACATTAACCACGAATGAGATGGAAATTCAGGAAATGTTGGGCTCGCAAATAACGGTACTGGCTTCAGAATTTGATGCTGATTAAATTGGAAATATCAAACATACTACTGTCATTATGCAAAGAAAATAAACTCTCAACTTGGGCTGTGGCGAAAACTGGACTTGCGGAAATGCAAAAAAAGCCTTTTTGAAAAAGCACAAATTAAAGTTAGAGCATCAAAGAAAAATCAATCACTTGGAGGAAATTCAAAAAATTGAATATTTTAAATTAAGACAAACTTTATTGGAAAAAGAGAATAATTTGTAACTTCAATTATTGAAAGCCCAACTCCTAAATAAATAACTTTTTAATGTACAATTAAAAAATTGTAATTAATTAAAAACAATAATAAAGTAGTTCAATTATTTATCAGTTTGTAATTGGCAAAACCTCGGGAGCAATTAAATTTGCTACTAGGTGAACGCAATGTTTTGGGAGGCGATACCGCGCTATGAACTCGTCCTCATCAAAATAAAGAAAACCATTTTTTCGAGTCCCATACTTGCGGGGACGATAGCGTATTCTTCTTTTGAGTACCGGCACATGTTTATCAAAAATATTCATTAGTTGTAGTCTTCGTCGTCTGTTAATTCCTCCATTGAATAAAGAACTGTCATAAAATTTTCTCCCGTTACGGTAACGAAGGTTTAATCGTACCGAATCGACCAATTAGTAAATCAGCTGTTTAACGAATTGTTTAAGCTGGATTTTATTTCATTTTATTTTCGGGGTATGGCAAACCCCAGTTAGTATGACATGTAACATTTAGTCACCTAGTATGCGGGGAGTTAAATTAAATATAATCATGTGATGTATAGCTAGGGTGACCAAACGTCCCTGTTTTCCGGGATTGTCCCCATTTTAGGTACTCTGTCCCGGCGTCCGAAAAATCGTCTTCGGAACGGTCTATTGTCTCGGTTTTACATATTTTAAAAATTTCGTATTCGAAAAAAATAATGCTATTCGTGAGCAAGCTTACTCGTTTATCTCCAAACCAGAAATATTGAAGCAAGTCTGGTCTACCAAAAAATATAAATAAGTGACACATTATATATAATTTATAATTGACGATTTATAATTTATTTTGTTGTGCATAAACCATGAGAACATGATAATTCTCACCGTTTATGTACTTATTACATATTAACACATGTGCATATATTTCTGTGATTTAGATTTAATTGAATTGCTGTATTTAATTGTATTGATTGAAATCGTATTGTTTTGTGAAAATAAATGAGAATGGGACTAATGCGTTTTTTAGTATCCCGGTTTGGTGTTTTCAAAATATGGTCACTCTAATTTTAATGAATAAAAAGTATTTCATTTTAGTTTATAACTTACTGAATTACAACAAGTACTTATTTCATTTACTTTTGTAAAAATTGATTAATTCGAATTTTATTATGGTATGGTTTGGCGTAATTTGGTCGAATAGAGCGATATTGCCGTTCAATCTATAGCAAAATTAATTGGATATGTGTCACTATTGTCGTCTTTCGGTGGTTTTAACGTAAAACTCCATCATTTCATTAATAGTCATATCTGCATGGTGACATACTTCTGTTAGAAGCATTTATACACATGACAAAATTTCTATGTCAACGCCGCCGCCGTCCAAAGGTTATTAATAGAAATTGTTTTGCGTTTACAATACGTCGTTTTATTTGGATAAATTTCCCTTTTCTTTTTAAATCAAAAAATTAATATAAACAAATTTAATAAATACAAAAATGTGCACATGAGAGCAAAAAGTGGCACATTTCCGAGCGAGGGAAGCAAATAAAACGCAACGCGGAGCGGCCCGCTTTATTTTCCCGAGATCGGAAATGTGCCACTTTGAGCTCGAATGTGCACACTCGATTTTAAGCATGATTCGCATTAATTAATTTACTTTCTATATTATTTTATTTATAAATTACAACGCTGTGCCCAGTACACAATTTAATGTCCGAAAAATTTGCACATGTGTCATTTTATTTTAACACATTACTGTTTTTTTTTAATCAAAAAAGTAATTTGAACAAAATCATTAAATACGAAGATGTGTGTATTCGAGCGATAAGTGGCACATTGCCGAGCGAGGGAAGCAAATAAAGCGCGACGCGGAGCGGCGCGGTTTATTTTCCCGATATCGGAATGTGCCATTTTGAGCTCGAATGTGCACACTCAGTTTTAAGCGTGATTCACAATAATTAATTTTTTTTCTAAATAATTTTAATTAAAAATTACAATGCTGTACCGAATATACAATTTAATCTCGGAAAAATGTGCACATATGTCCTTTTATTTGAACACATTACTATTTTCTTTTTAAATCGAAAAAGTCATTTAAACAAATTTAATAAATACGAAGATGTGCGCATTCGAGGGAAAAGTGGCACATTTCCGAGCGAGGGAAGCAAATGAAGCGCGACGCGGAGCGGCGCGCTTCATTTTCCCGAGATCGGAATGTGCCACTTTGAGCTCGAATGTGCACACTCTGTTTTAAACATGATTCACATTAATTAATTTACTTTCTACATTATTTTATTTAAAAATTACAGCGCTGTGCCCAGTACACAATTTAATGTCCGAAAAATTTGCACATGGGTCGTTTTATTTAAACACATTACTGTTTTTTTTAAATCGAAAAAGTAATTTGAACAAAATCAATAAATACGAAGATGTGCGCATTCGAGCGATAAGTGGCACATTGCCGAGCGAGGGAAGCAAATAAAGCGCGACGCGGAGCGGCGCGCTTCATTTTCCCGAGATCGGAATGTGCCACTTTGAGCTCGAATGTGCACACTCTGTTTTAAGCATGATTCACATTAATTAATTTACTTTCTACATTATTTTATTTAAAAATTACAGCGCTGTGCCCAGTACACAATTTAATGTCCAAAAAATTTGCACATGGGTCGTTTTATTTAAACACATTAATGTTTTTTTTAAATCAAAAAAGTAATTTGAACAAATTCAATAAATACGAAGATGTGCGCATTCGAGCGATAAGTGGCACATTGCCGAGCGAGGGAAGCAAATAAAGCGCGACGCGGAGCGGCGCGGTTTATTTTCCCGAGATCGGAATGTGCCATTTTGAGCTCGAATGTGCACACTCAGTTTTAAGCGTGATTCAAAATAATTAATTTTTTTTCTAAATAATTTTAATTAAAAATTACAATGCTGTACCGAATATACAATTTAATCTCGGAAAAATGTGCACATATGTCCTTTTATTTGAACACATTACTATTTTCTTTTTAAACCTAAAAAGTCATTTAAACAAATTTAATAAATACGAAGATGTGCGCATTCGAGGGAAAAGTGGCACATTGCCGAGCGAGGGAAGCAAATTAAGCGCGACGCGAAGCGGCGCGCTTTATTTTCCCGAGATCGGAATGTGCCACTTTGAGCTCGAATGTGCACACTCAATTTTAAGCATGATTCACATTAATTAATTTACTTTTTACATTATTTTATTTAAAAATTACAACGCTGTGCCCAGTACACAATTTAATGTCCGAAAAATTTGCACATGGGTCGTTTTATTTAAACACATTACTGTTTTTTTTAAATCAAAAAAGTAATTTGAACAAATTCAATAAATACGAAGATGTGCGCATTCGAGCGATAAGTGGCACATTGCCGAGCGAGGGAAGCAAATGAAGCGCGACGCGGAGCGGCGCGCTTCATTTTCCCGAGATCGGAATGTGCCACTTTGAGCTCGAATGTGCACACTCTGTTTTAAGCGTGATTCACAATAATTAATTCACTTTTTAAATAATTTTGATTAAAAATTACAACGCTGTGCCCAGTACACAATTTAATATCGGAAAAATGTGCACATATCTCGTTTTATTTGAACACATTACTATTTTCTTTATAAATCAAAAAATAATTTTAAACAAAACCAATAAATACAAAGACGTGCACATTCAATCGAAAAGTAGCACATTTTCCGAGATCAGAATGTGCCACTTTGAGCTGGGTTTTAAGCATGATTCACAATAATTAATTAACATTCTTAGACGGCTAACTTCATACTGTCGAATTTTCGTTAGGAGTTCGCGCACAACTTCCGTTGCTTCCTAAAATTGTACTCTCCACACGCAAAAAGAAGTATAACTTCAAAAAGCGAGACGTCGAAGCAAATGGGGTTGGTAATATCCGAATGATCCGGCAACTGTCACGCATTCACCTTCTAAATGGTGTTCGAAAGATTTTGCGCGAAGATGAAGAGATAAATACTTCGAGTGTAAGCGGTTTCGAAGCCGAGGGCAACGCGACAGATCCACGACATTTAGAATACAAGATCTTTTCAGTCACCGCGAATTTAATGGAAACGTGTAAAGCGGAAAAGTATCCAGAGATAAGAAAGAAAGACAGATCAATTGATAGGAATAGCAGGAGAGATGACATTAACGTTGTTCGTTGCCGAAGGTTTCTTCATTTCCTCTCCGACTTATAAAAGGACAAACCCGACGACGTTTCCTTGGAACAAACCGAAGAAGACGCCCATCTTTTATTGCGGCAGCTTTAGGGAGAAGTGGGAACGGGAATCTTGGGCTTCGTGAGCGACGTAGAGATCGCAGGCGTCGGAGGCGTCGGAGGCGTCGGAGGCGTCGGAGGCGCATTGAACCCTCACGGCCAGGTATTAGACTTGCTGGCCGTGCACGCTTGTCTATGCTAATCCTGTTAGGTTAAGAAGGTTTCTGCATATTACGAAGCTTTAACTAGAGCAACTCCGACCTAGCTCCGCGTCTTAAGGATTAGTTGGCTCGATTTGCGAGTTACTTAGACGGCTGCTGTACAAAGAACTCGCCGAGGAAACGCGGCGAGCTTTAAGCTTCCGAATTAACATTCTAAGATCCGGATTTATTTTTGTCATTGTCTTAGCAGCGTCTTGACCTGACCAAGTCTTACGGTTGCAGATGCGGTAAACCGAAACTTAGTTTTAAATCTCGGAGACATTTCGTAAGCGACCCGTTTGGATCCGGCCCTCGCCTAATCCTCCTGGCTTACCGCGCTGTGTATAGTCCAGTAGTTGCTAATCTTAGGGGCCTTAATCCAGGAGAGCTGACCAACGTCTTAACTCGGGTTCATATTGCCTTCCGGTCCTTTGTTCGCGCCCGCTTGATCAATAATGCAACCTTATAAATAATACCCGGAACGCTAATAATTACTATTTGAACCGACTTTAACTTTACACGCAACATAAACCTCTTCTTCTTCGGATTGAGCCTCCAAAATCGCACGAAGCCAAATCTCCTCCACGTTTGCCGAACCGATTTAAAATTTTAAAAGCACAACGGTTCGACGTCGCGACGCATATCTTCGGCGCCGTTGCGCACGTTTGTCAGCTTCGACTTTAGGTGAACTTTTAAGTAATTCGCAATCGCTACCACAATCGAGATTACGTCAACAACTATTTAGCGCACACCAGTTAAAGCTTAGAGGAGAAGGTTTTTGTGCGATTTACTGCTCCAAGTTTTGTTCGACCACTTATTAAGGATTATTCTCTTAGTAATTCTACCACAAAAGCGCTGAATCTAAGATCTCGTGTTCTCTTTTGACGTCATTTTACGTGTTTTACCTTTTGCTCCGTCGAACCATCTTCGCATAATGCTGCACTACCTTTCCATCCTCATTATTTGTGCAATTAGTCTCCACTTTACGGAAGTTATACTTCTTTTGGGAATTTGCGAGTGAAATTGTAGTAGACAAGGAAAGTTGCGCACGCACAGCTAACGAAAGTTCTACAGTTGGTGTTAACAGTTTGAGAAAGTAAATTAATTATTGTGAATCACGCTTAAAACCGAGTGTGCACATTCAAGCTCAAAGGGGCACATTTCGCTCTCGGACAATTTCGCTTTTGCAATGTGTTTTCGATTTACAACAAATTATAGTTTTAATTTAAACGGTTTTATTCAAAACTATTTACCGTGTAAATCGAAAAATAGATGCCCAGTGGAAAAACACCAATATTAAATTTTTTTAAGGGAGGCGCAGAAGCATATAATTTGGAAACCAGTACTTTAGCTATGCTCAAGCGCGAGGTTATACAGTCGAACCTCCATAAGTCGAATTTTTGAGAACTCGAACTCGAACCTGTTTTCCTAGGACTTGCCTATCTCAACGTTAATATTTTTATATCGATAACTCGAATTTCGATAAGTCGAATCGTTTTACAATTCCCCCAATTCAAGTTTTCATTAGTAAATATTTCGATAACTCGAAGTTAAATTTTAGAACTTTTCTTAAAAGTAAAATACCTGGTAGGATTAAAGAACGGATTTGTTCGGTTTTATTGCTGGTCAAAGTGGCTATTGTAAAATAGGATGAAAAGGTTGAAACCTACTACAAGACATTGATGTTTTGACGTTGGCACTTCAATTGAATTTAATTACTAATTTATGTTTAAATGCTTTCTCAACAGTTATGAAATTTAAGATGGTTTTACCGTTTCTTTTACAAGAAAAAGGTCTATATTTGCTTTTTTGTTTTCGTTCTGGTCGTTATTCGTTGAGCAGCAGTACGATCAAATGTATTTTTTGTTGTTTATAGTTTATAACAGTGTGTAACAGAAAATCTAAAAAAATTAAATACTTTTTCTAAAATTATTTACCGATCGACAAGGAGTGTAAATAAAAAACAAAAAGGCTAAAGGACTGTCCTTTTCCCACTTAAAGAAAGCTATGATTAAATAGTTTTGGTATACACGTAATAAAAATATTCTGGTTTTGGGAGATCATTGGAAAAATTTGTTGAAACCCAACATTTTGGATCAATGAAGCAAAAGATAATTTTACATTACTTTCAAACCAATAATAAATAAGATGTAAATAACCATATTACCCAAATACTTAATTACAATAAATAATGTTAATAATTGTTTACAAATTTTGGTTATTTTGTATAAAGGATGGTAAATATAGATATGATATATACACAGAAAAGTATTTAACTCGACTTTTTTTGATAACTCGAAGTTTTCATAACTCGAATTATTTTTAGTTTTCCTTCGACTTCAACTTATCGAGGTTCGACTGTATTTAACACGTTATCGGACAGTAGGAACAAGTGAAGTTCGAAAATTAACACTAAATGTTTTTGTAATTATTAGAATATTAGAAGTATAATTTTACTCTTTCCGCTTTTTTGCCTTCTGCAAGTCGTGTAACAGGTGGAAAACAAAATTGAACGCCGGTAAATGCACATTTATGCCGCTATAGCCGTGTTGTCTAAACACGACCGTTTCGTTTTGAACCGCTATTGCCGTCATGCTACATAATGAACTTAGCTTTGACGGGTATAGACGCAAGTGTCAGTCAATGTGTTAATTTAGTTAGAGCTCGTCGATTTTCTCCTGAACTATGTCTTTGAAATTGTGTGGCAATCATCTACGAGTAATTTTTGCAAATATAGCTTGTTTCGCTGCGCTTTCCTTTAAAGAACATACTCTACACCTTCTAGTTGAATTTGTTTTTACGCCCGTTACTATTTTTTTTAAACCGTGGTCCTTTAACTAATGTCAGATTTATTACTTTACAAATCACTAAAATTTGATTCTATATCACTCGGACAATCCGATAAAGCATCCGCGTACAATTCATTGAAAATTTGTCATCGTTATGTTCCGTCATGGTTAAAATTTCTGAATTACTAAAACTTTTATAAAAATCTAAATACCAAAAAAAGTATCTCTTTATTATAAAGCGGACACGCTTAAACAAGATGCGCATTGGATCATCGGTCATCACGTTGCACATGAAAGACGAGTTAACTCGTCATCGGTCAACAAAGTGTTAAGACCCACTACATTCAAGAAACAAAACAAAAATGATGATAATTTCAGGTTAGACTGTAAGGCTGATTATAAACCAAATTTTGCCGTTTGCACATGTGTGACTCAGCCCAAGAGAAAATCGAAGGACTCTACGCGAAAGAAGTATAACTTCTAACGCGCGTAAATATGTCCACGCACCGTTTTTTTTATTATTTATCTTACGGAATTATCATATTGTTATTAAATTAAAGTTATTATAAATAAAGTAATATTATTTAGGAAGTAAATTAATTATTGTGAATCGAGCTTAAAACCGAGTGTGCACATTCGAGCTCAAAGTGGCACATTCCGATCTCGGGAAAATGAAGCGCGCCGCTCCGCGTCGCGCTTCATTTGCATCCCTCGCTCGGAAATGTGCCACTTTTCGCTCGAATGCGCACATCTTTGTATTTATTAAATATGTTTAAATGACTTTTTCGATTAAAACAAAAATAGTAATGTGTTCCAATAAAAAGACATATGTGCACATTTTTCCGAGATTAAATTGTATATTCGGTACAGCATTGTAATTTTTAATTAAAATTATTTAGAAAGAAAATTAATTATTGTGAATCACGCTTAAAACCGAGTGTGCACATTCGAGCTCAAAGTGGCACATTCCGATCTCGGGAAAATAAAGCGCGCCGCTCCGCGTCGCGCTTTATTTGCATCCCTCGCTCGGAAATGTGCCACTTTTCGCTCGAATGCGCACATCTTCGTATTTATTAAATTTGTTTTAATGTTTTTTTCGATTTAAAAAAAAATAGTAATGTGTTCAAATAAAAGGACATATGTGCACATTTTTCCGAGATTAAATTGTATATTCGGTACAGCATTGTAATTTTTAATTAAAATTATTTAGAAAAAAAAATAATTATTGTGAAACACGATTAAAACCGGGTGTGCACATTCGAGCTCAAAGTGGCACATTCCGATCTCGAAAATGTGCCACTTTTTGCTCGAATGCGCCCATCGTCGTATTTATTAAAATTGTTTAAATGACTTTTTCGATTTAAAAAGAAAATAGTAATGTGTTCAAATAAAAGGACATATGTGCACATTTTTCCGAGATTAAATTGTATATTCGGTACAGCATTGTAATTTTCAATTAAAATTATTTAGAAAGAAAATTAATTATTGTGAATCACCCTTAAAACCGAGTGTGCACATTCGAGCTCAAAGTGGCACATTCCGATCTCGGGAAAATAAAGCGCGCCGCTCCGCGTCGCGCTTCATTTGCATCCCTCGCTCGGAAATGTGCCACTTTTCGCTCGAATGCGCACATCTTTGTATTTATTAAATTTGTTTAAATGACTTTTTCGATTTAAAAAAAAATAGTAATGTGTTCAAATAAAAAGACATATGTGCACATTTTTCCGAGATTAAATTGTATATTCGGTACAGCATTGTAATTTTTAATTAAAATTATTTTAAAAAAAATTAATTATTGTGAATCACGTTTAAAACCGAGTGTGCACATTCGAGCTCAAAGTAGAACATTACGATCTCGGGAAAAGGAAGCGCGCCGCTCCGCGTCGCTCTTCATTTGTATCCCTCGCTCGGAAATATACCACTTTTCGCTCGAATACGCACGGTCTCGTATTTATTGAATTTGTTCACATTAATCATTGGATTAAAAAAAAGTATTGTATGCAAATAGAATGCTGTATGTGTACAGTTAAACTCTATTCTATTCAACACCTTAAACCACTTATAGTGATCGAGCTATTCCAAGAGACCTTACCAAGATCAACCTTGAATTTTCTTTCAACCATGCAGCACGAAATTTTGTCTCTTGGAATAGCTCGATCACTATAAGTGGTTTAGAGAGTGTTGAATAGAATAAAGTTTAACTGTACATTAGAGCAAAAAGTGCATTTTCTCGAGATCAAATTGCACACCCGGTTTTTAACCAAAAAGTTTGACAATATCTGCGCAAAGGTGGAGCTTTAAAGCCGGGGAAACATAGTAAATACTAACTGAAAACGTTATAAATGTTGAAAATTTGAAAACTTCAAAACACAAGAGTTGATTCAATAATGAAACCTATGTGTTCATAGGGAATATTTAGTAATAAATAAATGTACATGTAGACGTCGTTTTAAGGCCCACTACATTCAAGAACGAAACAAGAATGATAAGGCCGATCATAGACCAGTTTTCGTCGTTTGCACATGGGTGACCCATAGCCCAAGAGAAAATCGAAGGACTCTACGCCAAAGAAATATAACTTCTAACGCGCATACATAAGTGCACGCACCATTTTTTTAAAATTCTAATTTACGAAAAGGCGCAAGCGTGCCGAATGCAAAATTACACCAAAAATCGAGGGATTTGGATAAATATGTGTTTAAAAGATTTTGCGCGTAGACAGATAAGCAGATTATGGCTTGATGACTCGACAAATCAATAAATGTTATTAGACGAATTACGATTTATTTCGAAAAGTCTTATAAATTTTGTGCATTAACTTATTAAAATGTGAATAGCTAGAAATGAGAATTTTGTCCCATCTTAGGCAGGAAAAACATAGGAAACCGCTGGGACGAGTTGCAAGACTTGCACGCTAGTTTCCGAATAAAGTGCTTTGAAAGTTTTCGAACGGGTTCTTCTATTAATCAATTAATATCCTTGGGTGAGGTTTCCTATTAAAACTAGGGACGTGCATTCGGCACGGTTGCCTCCTATTTCGAAATGGAATAAAGTTATTATGTGTCTAAAATGCGATAGCGATGCAACAAGCTTTACTAGAAAACTGGCTAATGAATATCGTTTAAAAGGCGGATGTGTACTATCACATAGTTGGTAATCTGCTCGCTCTCCGCCGTCAAACGTTTATCTGCTTCCGGCCTGAGAACCCCTTTTGATCCGGAGTTCCCATCTCGGGAAGTGCGAATGTTTTGTACCTCTATTTTGTTCTTATTCCATTATGGTTTTAGGTATATTGTTGTGATTTTTGCGCGGCGAAGTTTAAGCTAAAAATTCTTCGAGTGAGCTTCTGGCCGTGACCTGAAGGGCGATTTCGAGGATCACCTTGGAGACAGCTAAACCCCAGCTGAGCGCGGATAGACGGCTGTTAATCCGCAGATGTGTGACGACCGTAGTTCTCGGTCAATACCAACGAAATACACACTCACATATACACCTACAAACCTGTTCAACTTGCTTTCGCTAATCCGAATAATACGAGGATTAAGTCAGGCGAGCATTAAGGATGGCTATTGATGCGTGTTATCGCGCTTCTACAGGACTACGTTATTTTTTTATTACATCCATCCAAACGATGCGTTAAATCAACTTAATTTCGATTTTAATTATATTTTACAAATTTCTGTACTTCGTCTCTTCTCATCGTTAATCCCGACGTAAATAATCAAAATCCTTACTTTGACGATTTTTAGAAAAAGCCCCCTTGAAAACGAAAATTCATCTTCGCGCTTTGCGAACGATGGGAATCGATTTCGTAACGATTGGCACCGCTTTTAAGTTTCAAATAAATGTACACACATTAAATAATTTCATTATATGAAGTTCACCCTGGGATCATTTATACAGAGATTAATTACGCGGATTTAGCTTTGAATGTCTGACATGAAACCTTGTCGAGCGCAAATAAAATAGCAAATAATAGAAATCCCAACAAAATTTTTAAAGATTTCATTTATGTATTATACTCAAGATTTACTTTAGCAGTTTAAAAAAAGATTTAAACAAAATTATACGACATATAAATTATAATACTGTATTAACCGCTGCTCTTGTTTATACAACAAATTTCGAAAAGATAACTTTTTCATCGAGTTATATAAAACTAAAAACCTAGTACGAAGTTTAAAAAAATTAATTATTACTTAGTGAAATTTGCTTTAATTTAATCACAAAAATTAGAAATTTTTGCATTATAAAAAACTAATGATGCACTAATAAAATGACATATCATTAATTAATTTTTAAAAACTTTATTTAAAGTATGGAATTTTTTCAAATATTAATTTAAACAGTAACCCCCCTTTGAATTTTAAATTTTATTGCAAATTGCACTGTTGGATTTAAAAGTATTGTTCAGAAAAAAATTAGTTGAAGGTATTAGTGATGTTTTTCAGGTTTTGCCGTGCACCCTTTGCATAAGCGTTTATAGCAGGGTTGCCCAATCTTTTTTTACCATGTTTCACCTAAGTCGTTTTAAAATTGTGATGCCCTCAATGCAATCTAAACGTATTTTTGTACATTGAAAAAATAAGTTATTCTCTAAATTAAGTCCAATTACAACATGCTCAATACACAATACTTGGATGTTATAACAAAAACTGGAGCGTGTACTTTTGTAAGCACGTTAGAAGTTATACTTCTTTGGTGCGACTAAATTAAATATAACCACGTGCAAAAATTAATATAAATAAATTCAATAAAAACGAGGATGTGCCATTTTGAGCTCAAATGTGCACACTCGGTTTTAAACATGATTCACAATAAATAATTTATTTTCTAAATAATTTTAATTAAAAATTAGAACGCTGCCCGAGGGTACAATTTAATCTCGGAAAAATGTGCACATATGTCGTTTTATTTGAACACATTACTATTTCCTTTTTAAAACAAAAAAGTTATTTAAACAAATTCACTAAATACGAAGATGTGCGCATTCGAGCGAAAAGTGGCACATTTCCGAGCGGGGGAAGCAAATGAAGCGCGACGCGGAGCGGCGCGCTGCATTTTCCCGAGATCGGAATGTGCCACTTTGAACTCGAATATGCACACTCCGTTTTAAGCGTGATTCACAATAATTAATTCAATTTCTAAATAATTTTGATTAAAAATTACACCGCTGTGCCGACTATACAATTTAATATCGGAAAAATGTGCACATATGTGCTTTTATTAGAACACATTACTATTTTCTTTTAAAACAAAAAAGTAATTTAAACAAATTCACTAAATACGAAGATGTGCGCATTCGAGCGAAAAGTGGCACATTTCCGAGCGAGGGAGGCAAATCAAGCGCGACGCGGAGCGGCGCGCTTTATTTTCCCGAGATCGGAATGTGCCACTTTGAGCTCGAATGTGCACACTCGGTTTTAAGCGTAATTCACAATAATTAATTTTCTTTCTAAATAATTTTAATTAAAAATTACAATGCTGTAGCAAGTATACAATTAATCTCGGAAAAATGTGCACATATGTCCTTTTATTTAAACACATTACTATTTTCTTTTTAAATCGAAAAAGTCATTTAAACAAATTTAAGAAATACGAAAATGTGCGCATTTAAGCGAAAAGTGGCATATTTCCGAGCGAGGGAAGCAAATGAAGCGCGACGCGGAGCGGCGCGCTTCATTTTCCCGAGATCGGAATGTGCCACTTTGAGTTCGAATGTGCACACTCTGTTTTAGGCGTGATTCACAACAATTAATTCACTTTCTAATTAATTTGGATTAAAAATTACAACGCTGTGCCGACTATACAATTTAATATCGAAAAAATGTGCACATATGTGATTTTATTTGAACACATTACTATTTTCTTTTTAAAACAAAAAAGTATTTTAAAAAATTCAATAAATACAAGGTTTTAAGCGTGATTCACAATAATTAATTAACTTTCTTAGACGGTTAACTTCATACTGTCAAATTTTCGTTGGCAGCGCGTGTGCAATTTCCATTGCCTGGCAAAAGTTTTACCCTCAAACGCCAAAAGAAGTATAACTTCAAAAATTATTGAGAAAGAAAATTTTCAAAATATATAACAAACAATTAAAATGCAAATACAGTGTCGAATTACTCCCCTGAACAATCAAATTGGCCCCATGTGGGGCGCCGTCCCCACTTTGGGAAACAATGGTTTAAAGCATCCTAAAGTGTACAAATTTACACTAACATCAGTTAAAATAATTTTAGCTTTGTTGCTTTTTAATTTAAGAAATAGTGAACAATTTTTTGACTTTCAAGGTTGTAAAAACAAAACCGTTTTAAAGATAATCACAACTCGAAACTGTGCCCCTTTGAAAAGGCAAAGTTTCTCGTAAACACAAGTTGCGACAATAAAAATCGTGTCGCCCTTTAAATAGGTTAACCCACCTGTAACTAACAAAGCAAGTTAAACGATTCAAATTAGAATTGCCTACACGAATTGTAAAATAGTTGGGTGTTTTACGGTTCAAGGTTAATAAAGTTGGGATAAAAGTTTTCAGCTTTTAAGGACGAATTTTAATGAAACGAATGAGTTTATGGTTTTTGAAAAGGGCGACGAGCTATGCGCGTTTCTCGAGCGGAAATATTTGAGGTGGGTTTGCAGGTAAAAAAGTCGACGATTGTGATTTGGTGCATTTCTAAATTTTTTTGTGTCGAGATGAAACGCCAAGAAAAGTTGATAACGTGAAGCGAGCAACAGGCGGGGACGCCGTTGTTTTAAAGTTGAAAAGTTATTAGAGAAAATCCCCGGTCCAGTAATGCAATTTCTGTTGTATTTTCAATTTTTCTTTTCATATTTGATCCCTAGTGAATGTTAATCCCGAGCCTGCTTAATCCTCTGCTTCCCGTCTCCGAACAGGCCAGAGTCCCTCTAATCCTTGTTTCCCCTAATTCCCTACCTTTGCCTTAATCCAGCTTTAACCAACCCGCTATCAGTATACTATCACGTCGGAAAATCTCGATGCCATATGGCCGAGTGCATACCTGCTTTGGACGCTAAATGTTTTCGGGTCGGGGTGTACTGGGATGCAGCCGTTTCATCAATCATGAGAAGATAATCTGCTTAACGCCGCGCAATCCGCTTCAATCCGACCAGCGTGAGGGACGGGGAACGGGAAAAGGAAGCTCAAGCTGAAGCGGGAGCTGAAGCACACCATCCCGCTGACGGATAAACGTAACCCGCCGCCGCCGCCGCCGACGTCGTTCTTTACCGACTTCAATTTTCGATCCGTGCGCTTTCCAATTTATTTTAAAATTAAAAATAATATTAAAAAGGCAACTTACCGGTAGTTGATTTGGAGTGCTCAAAATCATCCTTGACAGAGGGGGGCGACACGACTGATTCATGTGAAGCCGAAGAACGGGGAGCAGCGGGAGTGCAGGCCCTTTCGGCCGAGTCCCGATTCGAACCCCCCGTGGCCACGGGCGTAGAGGCCGAAGGCGGCGTTCTGCAACCCCTCGTCAAGGCCATCGCTTGACTCTGCAAATACATACCATACGTTTAACTCACGTAGCAGACAAATTACAAATCTCGCCAGTTGACTGGTCAGTTCTGTTACCAGCGCGCTTAATCTGGGTTAAGTGGGGTCAAAAAGCTACAGAATTCCTAAGCGTAATTGTTATCAGACGGGACCTCGTCGATCGTGGTGTTTGCGAGGACGAGGGGCCCCTTGGTAGATAACCCTCTTCCTACGTGCTCCCATGCTCTTTAGCATCCCTCACCCTCGGCCTTCTTCCGTAATAATATTATCCGCGCAAATTCGCATACCGTTCGTTCGTCCATTCCGCATATTCCTCTTTCAAGTACGCGACTCAGATTTATAAGAAGATCTAGCTACAACTTCATAAGCCCGGATGACTCATAATTTTCTTAATCCGAAAATAACAAGCATACATACAAAACCGTCTTTAACTGGGAGCTCCATAAAGCTTTAGACGAAGCGCTTTAACGACGTGCTTCTCGATAACTCTTCCACCCAACGCCCAATTCAACCCTTCCGTTCCTTCCGATCATTTGCAATTAATTAGAAAAACGAAACTCAACACCTAAATTAACCCTGTTATTAGTGTACCAGACCCAGGCACCAGTTCATTTATTTTCGCGTTAATTCGAGTCCGTCAAATCTGAGCAATTCACGAAAATTCGTCAAGTCTAGATTAATATTAGGAATTAAGGCTAAGTTCCTATTAATGAAAGTGGGACGGATTTTAATTTAGTTATTAGCTTTCCGAATCGATATCTTTTTTGTACTTTAACAAAATAAATATTTTATTATATAACAAGGATTACTTATCTTTCGATTCTATTCATCATATTGTAATTTATACAAAGCCGTCCAGAATCATTTGAAAAGTGGTAAAAAATTATGTTCAATTGGAAAATGTAAATACAGTACAACTTCGATAGTTCGGACACATCGTACAGGGCGGTGTCCGGACTATCGAGGTATCCGGATTACTGGAGGCATCTCGTTCATTTATTATAAAGGGGAGATTTTGTATTATGATCATAAAAACAATTCAGCATAATTAATAAATATAAATTGTTCTACGTACAAAAATTGCAATATAAAAATAAAAACTACTTGTACGTAAATAAAAAATAATAAACAAAACAATTTAGCCGTTTTTGAAAAAACTGTCAATTTTTGTTTGTACCTTTTTGGATGCAGCCCGTCGTAAGCGTTTTGTTTTTTCAATAAAATCGAATTTTTTGAAAGAGAGCAACTGTTCTATGCGATCACTTGCACGGAGCCATTTCGCCTATTATTCTTGAAAACCTAAAGTAGAATGATCGATGCCGCTCGCAACATAAAAGTAAACATTCGCTTGCTTGTTCAAACAAGAAAATTCTTGTTTTGTTCTATTATAAATCTGCATATTTCCTGTCCGGAATATTGAGGAATTTTTTTTTAAATGTCTCAATTACAAGAGTGGTTGGATTACAGGAGTGTCCAAACTATCAAAGTTGTACTTTAAAAATTGATTATGTGTAAAGCTTTCAAAATGATGAACAACCTTGTAACAATGAGTTGATTATTTCAACTAGTAGAAGAAAGCCAAAAATCTGACTAAAATGTGTCGTATTTCCGATCTCGGAAAAAGGTACATCCCTGAGTAATATAGGCTGTATTTTATTTTGATAATAATTTGTTTTAAGTTTTACATCTGAATGCCCGTGTAAAGCACCTAGTCTTCTATAAAGAGAAATCTATAAATACCAAAAAAAATAAAACTCCGTTCTGTAATTTTTTTTACACAAATATTTAACATGTTCTTAAAAAGCAATTTAATTTCTTATTAAGAAATGTATGTAATTTAAGTTCAGAAAAAAACATCGATTCGCAAATTATATTTTCTGCGAAATTAAAAAAATAAATAAATAAAATAAGTACGAAACTGTACAAACAATCAAACCACAAATATAAACTGATGCAATGTGCCACAAAATATATTTTAAAATTTTCTTTCAAAAAAATTAATTTTAAATTTATATAAAAACAAAATTCTATTTTATTACATTTGGTAAAAGTATACTGAGTAAAAATTCATTATAGAGATATATTTGCTTTATAAAAGTTCGTAATATAGAAGTTTAACTGTAGCTTTTTTTTTAAATATTTTGCTATTTAGTAAAAGCTCATTATTTTACTCTGTATCATTTTGTATTCTTTACTTTTGCTAGTACTAATTTTGCTTTAAGTCGTTTTGATTGAGAATCGTTGATATGTATAGGAAAAATCTTGGGCTTCTTTATTTATAGTCAAATTTAATGAATGTCGAAAAATATTTAAAACTCATTCGATTGAATACGACACAATTTCATTCTAATTACTGTACGGGGATTAAACTAATACGAACTGAGGATTATTATCGGTTTTTTCTTCTTTTCAACAAAACCTAATGAATACCAAATCCTCTCACACTCACATTATTTTAAATATCGCAATTTTCACTCCATTTACTTCAAAAAAGAAAGACGTAAAAAGGTATCCGACAGATTTTTCGAAGTTTATTTAACTAAAACACATATTGGTTTTTGCCTTTGTTTTAATTACGATTAACCCAGAGAAATGAGCTTTAAAATGAAAATATGAGGGAGTCTAACTTTAAAAAGCTTTCTGGCAACTTTTCAGGTTTTCCCGAAACAGGAGCCCGGAATCGAATTTATTATGTAAAATTATTACAATAAAGGTCAAGCGGTATTTTATAAATTTCGATTCAGCGTAAACGTAAAACCAGCCGGAAAAGGGGAAAATGCCTGATCTCGTAAAAATGCATCCCCATCTCGTAAGATAATAATCCTTTCTATGTCGGGGAAGGAAACTTCCCCCTTAATACTGATCTCCTAAATTTATTCGCAAAATATGAACTTCTCATTTTTTTTTAAACACTCCGTTTAAATATTATTTACTTTAGCCGAGCAAAATAAATTGTCTTTATTCTTTTCGAACTGGGCCGAAAAGGTCTTGCCGAAAACTTTACAAATAATAGGTTCGTGTCTTTCCATAAAATTTTTAAATTTAAAGCGGTGTTAAGCTTAAAAATTATTTTAATCTCCCAACGGGTAAAGGATTAAAATATTATTTAAAACCTTTAATCCTTTCTTTCATATTTGAAAAAGCGACGTTTTTTTTTTAAACCCCAAGGTTGTGTGAATTTTTTGTGCAGAAGATTAATTTTTTCGGTCCTAATGTGATGATAGGCACAGTTAAACTTCAACCCTTAATAGAGGGGTTCAAAGATGATACATTAGGCGTCGAAGCATTATTAAGAGGGCGTCATTGCAAGATTTGATATTAAAATTTAGGAATGGTTTTATCAGAATTTCTTTGGAGGGTATTATTGGTGAAGATGTCTGAGCGTTGATAAATGATATTTTACAAGAATAAAGTTAACCCGCTTCAGGTAAATCTCCGACAAAGTAATTCATCATTTTGATTGACCAACCCTTCTTCTCCAAAAAGCGGAAGATTGTTAGTTCGTAAAATATTTTGGGGAAATGAGAGGAAAACATGAGCCTAAATGGAGATGTAGGGGACTGCCCTATTGCACTCGGATTCTGGATGGATCATCGACCTTCTCTCCGAAACTCATATACGGGATACATAACAACTTTCGCACCCACACGAACAGTGACCTACACGCACTAATCTTTATTACCCGTTGACTTGGGACAGTTATTGAAGGAATTGTGTCGCGATTTTGCCGCTCTAAGCTCCATTTTTTTCAACGTACAATTGCCCAAAATGATACGTTCAAAAAAAATGGAGCGAGACTTTTTACAAATTCGACCGACTTCTTCGAAAACTGGGAGCAAGACGTTAACCTACGGCAGGACTGGTCTGTTACCTGTTGTCGAGACACCTGCAATCTGATCCTTTGCCGCACAAATGTAAGGATAATTTATTAATTATCTCCGCAGTTTCGTTAGATTTTTTAAATCATCACCTCGCCGCACGAAGGTCCGTTACTGACACATCGATGTCAGTTTATTTAATTGAATAACCAACAAAGGAATTAATTTCGTTCGTAAACTATTTCAGAATTTTTTTTATAAAAACAAAATTAAATGTTCGATTAAAGCGTTTAGTAGCGAGTTAATTTATTGCACACGTTTTCTCGATAAATCGCATAGAAAACGAGCTAACTAACATCGCAATAATCAAATTAATTAAACGCGCGAAACTCACTAATTTAAAGTAAGCAATAGAAAATGTGCTTTTTGGGGTCAAAATGTAGGGGTTGCGCTGATTATAAATAAAAAACCGGTTTTTAAATAAACAAGCAAAAGTGTAATAAAGTTATATAATCGGTTATTCCATAGTCTACGATGTGCAATAGGTTCAATCTCATCGATCTTCCTGTGCATACAGCTAATCCCGGATTTACCATCCTGGATTAACTCTGAATGTGCGTATCGGATTTCGAACGGGGTTTGGGTGGATATCGAATTATAGTCCCTTTCGGTCGAGCCCTGATTTATAAAACGTCTCTTAGAATGGAAATTAAAATAAAAATGAACCCTATTAAAAAAAGATTACGTACTTAATTGTAGATGATATTTAAATAAAAAACCGGACGCTATTAAATAAGGAATTAAATATGTAAAATCGAGGAACGATTTGCGTAAAGAGTAAACAAGCGGGATGACTGGCTAAACGAAGTAAGAACGGAGGAAAAAAGGGAAAAACGGAGGAAAGTGGGTTAAATGTAATTAAAAAAAAATTACCGGAAAGTGCGGTCGACTTTTTGAAAATCGTAAAGGCGGTTGTGGTATTATTTGTATACCTGAGTGGCGGAATCGGAGAGTGGAGTGCTCTTGGTGTTAGCGGCGACCCAAGCCTCGGCGAAGGTCTCCATAGCACTCTGAAAGTCCATCGTCATTAAGTTTCAGTTTTCGAGAAAAACAACCCGATCAGCACATCATATCGCATCGACAACGTGACTGAACGCGTGGAGCAGGACGCGGCAACGAACTAGTTCGCGCAAACGCCGATTTCGGACTAACTCGAAACGCTGGGGCACACCACACATTTTCCAGGGTTAGCTCGGGCCACCCCTTCCTGCTTGTGTTCGTCACCCAAAGATTCCCAAAAAAAACCATCAGTCGTTTAATAAACTCGGCCTGCCCACTAACCAACCAGATTTGCACGGCAATATTTTTAATAAAGACCCGGAGAACGAGCCCTTCGCCGATCGGTTTTCTTAATGAGGCGCCGATTTTAATTTCGCGCCCGATATTTTTTACGACGTCTCCTTATTTCCTGCGCCGAGCTTCCTTCGAAATATAGCCGAATAAATCTAAAATGCGAAATAATACTTTTTTTTGGGTCTACGCTAGTTTTAAAAAAATTCAAATTTCTTCGAACACGCCTGCGTCGTCGCTTTTATAAAATGCGCCGCGACGTCCAAATAGAAGTGTAGGCGGAGTTGGTGTACTGGAGATAGGCGGGTTTCCATGGAGGGATGTTCCACCCGTAACAAAGGGTTCAAGCAAATTATTCATCTTCCCAGATTTCCGCAAAATAAAATACTGTTCGTTTCAAAGCGATACCGTATAGCAATTTCGAGAGGTCCCATATGTGGTCGAGACAATCAACGGCAGACAAATAAAACTCGTACTAACATAACATTTCTTATACGAAAATTCACGTCTCACGAGTTATAAGATCGTCGTGTTCTCGAAAAAAAATGATTTTTCCTTCGGAGGCCAACAACTGATAATATCCGCGTCGCAGACGCCAAAAACGACGATACGAGTAAGCGTCCTCCTTTTCGCCGTCACCTTCCGCACAGCTTGTTGAAATTTACGACGGATCTGAATTAATAAATATTTATAAAATCTCTTAGCGAGTTCATCCCCGTTGATTAAACATAATCTGATTTAGAAAATGACGCTCGGCACTTTAATTTGTCTGTCATCATCTCATATGGCAAATTCACTTAGTGGTATTGCGGTAATGTTAATTAACCCGATAAATTGAAAACCGCCACAGCATATTCTATAATTAATTAAGTACTATGTACACAGGGCCGGCTTCGGGGGCGAGGCGGTCACCGCAGACGGCAAATTCGAAAGAGCGGCACTTGTGTAAGAAAATGTAATAAATAAACAGATTAGTGCTGTACAAAGTCGGCAGTGCAAGAACTCGCTTCGGGCTGCAGTTTGTGTCGTGCCGGCCCTGTGTTACCATATTGCTCGTTACCTTTCATTTTGAATTAGCTCTTGTAATTGCAGATTATTCTACCCATAATAGACTATTTTCTAGAAGCCACCTATTTACTCTATTTGAGGTTTGAGAAGTTTCGTCTTTCGTCGGGAAATAGACGTCAACGTTTTATTTATACAGTAGAACTTCGATAAGTTGATTCTCAAGGGAGTTATAGAGGCTTCAACTTATAATTTAAGCTCCACGAAGAAATTCTGAGAGCACAACTAGGGTTTTAGAATTACTTAAATATATTTTTAAAGTAAATTGATTATTGCTACTTGTGGTGAAAATATGCAAATTTTTCCCAGATAAATTGTATGCTCGGCACAGCGTTGTAATTTTTAATTATAAAGTAATTGAATTATTGTGAATCACGCTTAAAACCCAGTGTGCACATTCGAGCTCAAAGTGGCACATTCCGATCTCGGGAAAATGAAGTGCGCCGCTCCGCGTCGCGCTTCATTTGCTTCCCTCGCTCGGAAATGTGCCACTTTTCGCTCGAATGTTCACATGTTCCCATCTATTAGATTGGTCTACTTTATCCTTCGCCCTTTCAAACCAAAATATTAAATTAAATTTCGCAAGTATTGATTTATGTTCGAAAAACGTATTTACCATAACAAAGAGTGGAAGGGAGCGAGAAGATACGATAATCTTGTCAATGCAAGTGGGAAAGAACCATTAAAACTGTTTAATTAATTTGTCGTCTAATTTATTGGCCTAAATTATTGTGAATCGTGCTTAAAACCGAGTGTGCACATTCGAGCTCAAAGTGGCACATTCCGATCTCGGGAAAATGAAGCGCGCCGCTCCGCGTCGCGCTTCATTTGCTTCCCTCGCTCGGAAATGTGCCACTTTTCGCTCGAATGCGCACATCTTCCCATCTATTAGATTGGTCTACTTTATCCTTCGCCCTTTCAAACCAAAATATTAAATTAAATTTTCCAAGTATTGATTTATGTTCGAAAAACGTATTTACCATAGCAATGAGTGGAAGGGAGCGAAAAGATACGATAATCTTGTCAATGCAAGTGGGAAAGAACCATTAAAATTCTTTAATTAATTTGTCGTCTAATTTATTGGCCTAAATTATTGTGAATCGTGCTTATAACCGAGTGTGCACATTCGAGCTCAAAGTGGCACATTCCGATCTCGGGAAAATGAAGCGCGCCGCTCCGCGTCGCGCTTCATTTGCTTCCCTCGCTCGGAAATGTGCCACTTTTCGCTCGAATGTACACATCTTCGTATTTATTAAATTTGTCTATATTAATTCTATCTTTTGGCAATCAAAAACTTACATTCAAATTTTCTATTCAGAAAAAGCTGTTAATTTTTTAAAATAACTGTTTAAAAATCAGCGCGACGCGGAATGGCGCGCTTCATTTTTCCGAGATCGGAATGTGCCACTTTGAGCTCAAGTGTGCACACTCGGTTTTACGCACGATTCACAAAATTTTTACTAATAAATTAATTAAATAGTTTAATTGTTTTCGTTCACTTGCACCTCCGAAATTGTCGTATCTTTTCGCTCGCTTCCACTAATTGCTGTGGTAAATACAGTGAAAACTTTCTTTACGGACAGCTCTAATAACCGGACATCTCTTTTGACCGGACAAAATTTATAGAACCAAATTTTTGACTATGGTTCTACATGTAAATTACGATCTAATAACCGGACGCTCCCGTAACCGCTTCTGGACACAAAATTTCTTCATTTTGTATTCTGTCAATTTCCCACAACCGGACATATAGCTGTTAGTTATATTCCATAGCAATTAGAACCTGTTTAGTTTTATCATATACCGCCTTTTTCGTTCGTTAATTCTCGTAAAGCCTTCGATTATAAACTTCAGTAGACTACAGAACTACATAGATGAGACTTGCAAAAACTTAATAAAATGGCTTCAAAAAAAAAATTCTTACATTGAAATTAGTAATTAGCAGTTTATAACATTAAAATGATTAATAACATAATATCAAATGTTACTGTCAAAAACATGTTAAGTGTAGATAATTATTTTCAAATGTTTTGATTAATCTGATTCGTTTATGGGGACCTACCCGCTTTAGGCCCCCTGTCGGGCAAAGCGGTAATTTCTAAAGTTTTATATTTTTGAGTTTTTTTCTACAATTAAAGCAGAAATAAAATTATTTTTTTTTAATAAAATAAAAGTTTAATAATTGTATTGCGTAAATGTAAGATAGAAACATTTTTTTAGCCGAAGTGGTTCATATTGATCGATGAACCTTAACCCACTCGCTTTAAGCCACCTTCCCTACTTACATCTATTCCAATACATTAAATAAAAAAATTTTAAATGCTGTTTTTGTGCATGTAAATATATTCGCTATCTAATAACCGAACATCTCTAATAACCGGACAAAATATCCCGACCGTGAGTGTCCGCTTAACAGAACTTTTACTGTACATTTTTTGAATATAAAACCCATATTTACTGAACTTTTAATTTTGTGAGTTGAAAGTAAAAAGATTAATTAAAGCAAATCAATAAATGCTGTGCGCATTCGAGCGAAAAGTGGCACATCTCCGAGCGAGGGATGCAAATGAAGCGCGACGCGGAGCGGCGCGCTTCATTTTCCCGAGATCGGAATGTGCCACTTTGAGCTCGAATGTGCACACTCGGTTTTAAGTGTGATTCACAATAATTAATTTACTTACTAAATAATTTTAATTAAGAATTACGACGCTGTACAGAGTATACAATTTAATCTCGGAAAAATTTGTACATATGACGTTCTATTTTGAACACATCATTATTTTTTTTAAATCCAAAAAGTAATTTAAACAAAGTCAATAAATACAAAATGCGCGCATTCGAGCGAAAAGTGGCACATTTCCGAGCGAGGGATGCAAATGAAGCGCGACGCGGAGCGCGCGCTTCATTCCGAGATCGGAATGTGCCACTTTGAGCTCGAATGTGCACACTCGGTTTTAAGTGTGATTCACAATAATTAATTTACTTACTAAATAATTTTAATTAAGAATTACGACGCTGTGCAGAGTATACAATTTAATCTCGGAAAAATTTGTACATATGACGTTCTATTTTGAACACATCACTATTTTTTTTAAATTCAAAAGTAATTTAAACAAAGTCAATAAATACGAAAATGTGCGCATTCGAGCGAAAAGTGGCACATTTCCGAGCGAGGGAGGCAAATAAAGCGCGACGCGAAGCGGCGCGTTTTTTTCCCGAGATCGGAATGTGCCACTTTGAGCTCGAATGTGCACACTCGGTTTTAAGCATGATTCACAATAATTAATTCACTTTTTAAACAATTTTGATTAAAAATTACAACCCTGTGCCGACTATACAATTTAACCTCGAAAAAATGTCCACATGTGTCGTTTTATTTAAACACATCACTATTTTATTTTTAAATCGAAAAAGTAATTTAAACAAATTTTAAGCACGATTATTAAACGCCCCGTTTTAACAAGAAAAAAATTGGTCACGTTAGTTATAGAGAGGAAATATGTACAAAAATACTTTGTAGAAATATCCTGATAATTTTGACATATTGAGGGTTCAGATTTCGAGATATAGAGGGCTTGAAGGGACCGGAATAAAGGTTTCTATCGAGTTGTAGAGATTCTCGACTTATCGAAGTTCGACTTATGGAGGTTCTACTGTACCTTTCAGCAGTCATCAGAGACGTCGTATAAATTAACACTTGAGAAGTTTATTGATGCATTAGTAGAAATTTGCAAATATTTTAATTGTCGTCAAAATTTTAAATAATGGTAGTACTGATTATTTTATTAGTAAATAGTATTTTTTCTCTGCAAATTAGCGCGCCGTTCATTGTTTAAATGTGGAGTAAATGCTAAAATTTCTTTGCCTCTAATAATGCATAAATTATAATAGAAAATGAATAGGTAGTTGGGAATTTCCGCAGTGCCATAATTGCTGTAAACGTTTAGTGAAGCTTTTGCTGTTAAAGAGTAGGCAATTAAAACAAACAAGCCTTATAACAATGTCTACCTTGAAACGTTAACTTTATAGCGTTAAGTCATTAATATTAAACTACTTTTAACTTTCAAACAAAACTTACTAACCTAAAAGAAATGACTTCTAATTCTTCCCTATATTTAAACGCGTACGAAATTTTATTTCTTACAGGTTTTTCAAATTGTCATAATTCTCTGACTTTATTCCCGACAAAAACCAGGTGTTCCTCAGCATACGTCGGAAATTTGAACCATATGACAATTTTAACAGAAACAAAACTATTTATTATTTATTGCACATTATTTCGTTTGACACGCAAATTTATTTAATCTTTGTAGACCAACCGCATGTGCACATATTGGAAATAAATACTACCAATCCGCAGGAGCACGTGTTTCACCAAACAGAAACGTGCCGCTCTTTCTCAAATATGCACATTTCGGTAATTGGATTGTTTATACCAGTGCCGACCTTTTTTTTCGATTAAAGACCAAAATATTGAACTTATGTGTGTTTGAAAGATGCAGCCCCGGATCCTGTTTCACTAATACGCTTAGCAACTCGAATGATTTAAGGGTAAAATGCCAATGTCAAGTTTTTTCCGCGACCCGGAAAAATTGTAGATTGGGGGCTGAAAAAATGTATTAGTTTAAAGTTTTGTGTAACTTTAGAAATGTTAATTTTTGACAGGGTATTGTATTATACAATATTTTAGTAGGAATAAAATTTTTGTAATGTCCAACTTGTGGATAAAACTGACATGTGAATTAGGACATATATAAATTAGTTTTTAATTTTTGGCAAGCACGTGTAAAATATTTTTTTCTTATTTATGGCAAATTAATGGTGACATTTACAAAAATATTTTTTTTATACGCAACAACACTTCAAAAATCGAAAAAATGATTGTTGTGATACTATTATAGAACTACATTCAATTAAATACGTAAAAAGTTAAAAAATATTGTTTTTTTAATTTTAAATTTAAGTCAACATATCCTAACAACTTCTACGTACAGTCAAACTTCTATATAACAGTCACTACATCCTGGAAAAAATAACTATAGGAATTTTTGTTATATAGAAACAATACTAATAGAATAATAGTAATGTGTAGCTTAAAAATTTTATGTAAGGAGCAATTAATTTTATGAAAATTTGACTGTATTGCAATATAGAAAAATAGTTATTCATTTAGAAATTTTAATAAAAAGTTAACTTTGATAGTAGACCACAAAAATCTATATTGGCCCGCAGATATTGATTTATATTCTTTTTCTTTAAAACTAAAAGTAAAAAAGAATTCTGTGAGTTTAGTTTTTGATTATTATTTAATTCAATTACAGTATTACCTCTGCATGTTACGAGCATTTGAGAACTTTGTCACATTCTGAGGGGCAGTATAAAGATTAGTTTTGGTCGCGCCTAGGGTTACAGTATTAGTGTGAGGGTTTGTAAGTGTGTATGTAAAAGTAGGTAAAACGTATAATATAGAAAAGTTTTAGTAAGATGAACATTTTCATTATTAGGTTTAATTCATTAACATTTAATGTTAACTTCAATTGCATTTCAAATATAGATTTGCCACACCAATACACAGTTATGCACACTACAAACTTGGGCAAGAATAAAAGGCTTCTGGTAGCCAAAAAATTTTTTGGGTTTGGAGGTTCAGCAAAAATCTAAAAATGCCAAAATTTGAAAAATTTTGAAGTCGTAACATGCAGAGGTAGTACTGTATGAGTAACATGCTATAAAGTTTTACTTTTTAATCTTTCAAATTTTTTCTAAATATCCTTTGATTTGCCTCAATTAAGATATTCATAATTATGGTAAGTGTGTTGGGGTTACATTTAAAGTGAAGGGTTGCGGCTGGAAAGCGGCATATCTCTTTGTGGCTAAACTAGATGAGTTATGAAAATTTTCCAAAGCTTAAGTTACAATTATTTCTCTAGCAAAAATACAGGAATGCTTCTCTTTAATAGAATGAGTGTTTCTAATTTCTAATGTATTACGTTGATGATAAGTGAGGATTTAGTGTAGTAGAAAATAGTAAACCGCGTTATAAAAGGTATGTTGGAAGACGGCGGCAAAAGAGAAAGTGTGAAGAGAGAAGGAGGATCTTCGTAAGCGGTTGCCCGTATCTTAATGTAACTATAGAGTCCGCAAGTCCTTCGTTCTCTCCCTGTCAATAAGCAAAGACTGTCAACCCTTCTTAAAATCCATTAGCCTTCAATAATAATGTCCGAAGCTCACAAAGAGCGATTCAGGCCGTCTAAGAGCCGTAGCGAGTCTTATTACCGCTATATGCTGTGTAACAATTAGCTGTGTAGGCTAAGTGTATTACTTGCTACTTATACCTACGGGGTTCGGAATTAGGAATTGGAACTCAATTTACTGTTCTGTTATAGGTACATCATTCGCCACAATAAGAACACTATGAATACATAATCGAGACAGTCTTTGGCGTAATATACTTTAAAAATTATATATTCTACGTGTACGTATTCATCCCTTCAGTGAAAGTTTCACCCCCGTCTTTACATATCTGACGACCTCTAAGATTCTACTTATAATTAAATCCTCCCCGAAATATAGTTTCTGTGTGTACTTTCCAACCTATTGAATCCATTTGCGTCATTGGTCCGCTTAATATCGTACAATTCAATTACCGAGAAAGGCAAGGATATTGACCATATCTAACCAGGTGCAAAAGCTACGCAGGGGATGCCATCAAACTTTTATTCGGAAAATTAAACGGCCCAAATAATTACGTCTCCCTAAGTCCCACCTACTCCTCTTTAATTATATTATTACTCTAACATTTAATATCATTAGTAACGATTAAGCAGAGTTTGTTTGTGAACCACTTATATATTTATATAAGTTATTAAAAGTTCTTTACACCTTTGTTACATTACATAAGTGATTTTTTTTTGTGTTTTATATAATTATTTTCAAGAAGAAATGCGTTGAGACTTTCAGTAAAAATTAATTAGTTTTGTTAGTACAGTAAAAGTGGGAAGTATGTTTCAGAACAGATAATTCTTCTTATAAATTTCTCTCTAAGCCGACCACTCCATAACCCGACCGCGACCGTTAATTCGCATAACCGCTACTTTTCAAAATTACTTAGACTTAGAAATTTGTAGTTTTACATACTGACAGGTTCTTTGCAAATTGATTCCTTATAAGAGAGTTCTAGAATAATACAACAACTAATAACCCTTAGAAAAATCTGGAATAGTCACCATAAAAGATTTTACTGTATAATTTATTAATTATCTACAGTCAAACTTCGATAAGCCGAAGTTGAAGAGAAACTAAAAATAACTTGAGTTATCAAAAATTCGGCTTACCGAGGTTTGACTGTATATAATATAATATAATATATAAAGATAATACTCCATTTATAATAACTTTGATTTAATAATAATATGATTTTGATAAATCATAACTGCATTAAATGTAATACAGTAAAACCTGGATAAGTGGGATCTGAAAGAACCTATATTGTTTTATCACTTATAGAGGCTTTTCATTTACCCAGTTTCCCAAATAAGCAGGTTAAAATGGCATTTATAAAAGTTGAAATGTACAATTTTTCAAATTGTTCAAATTGTCTCACTTGTACCGGTTATTCAGCTACAAAGTCTCCATTATAGAGGTGTACATCAAAAAATCTAAAAAATATATTCTCAGTTAAGAAGGTTTGAAAATTTCCAGTAACAGAGGTATTTCAATGCAAAAGTAAAAATTTTGTATTTAAAAATCAAAGACGAAAAATCTTTGGTAACATAATAAATTATTAATTAATGCTATAGTAGAGATTTAATCAAATTTAAATTCAGATGAAGTGCTTTAATAATCGAGTTTTAAATAAGAATTTCGTTAATCTTTTAATTTTGTAAATCGTTATCCTTTCCTCGTCAGCTCTGATCCAGAATTTCGCCGAGTGTTTAATGCTCAGTTTCCTGACGGATTTATTAGGTTTTCGAGGCTCACCACATAAAGGTGAGGATAAGAATTGGGTAAAAGAGACTATGCAACACTCTGGTGGTATTATATTTATCGCATCATGACCTTTTCGAGCCCTTTTTAGAAAAACACATTTACTAACCACTTTTAAAATGCCTATTATCAAAACGAAGTATAAAATTAATTTAAATTACTACTCATCTTTTATTGGTCGAACAATCATGACTACTATTTGCAACGTACAATTACATCAAGACAAATCCTTCAGAATCAAAGTCCGTGACAGTTTTAGAATTTTTCGTTTTCTTATTTATTTTTATTCTTAAAAATTACCAATATTTCAAACAAACAAATTAAGTTAATTTTTTTTAATTACCCCCCCCCCCCCAAGTCAGTTGACTGACAACACCAATGATCAAAGCTCACTAATTTCATTTTTGATTAAATTGGGCCTAAAACCACGTTACTTTTTTATCTCTCTAACAATCTAAAAAATATTTAGTGTAGACTCTTAAAATTAAGTTTAAATGTCTATTAACTAGGTGCATAATGTATCTTATAATGAATGGCCTAAAATCATTCAAATTAACGCTATTATTGCAAGTTTACACCCGCAGTCACCTTGAAGCGTATAATAGTAGTTCATGTTAAAGGACACTTGCAGTTATTAAGTGAAATATAAGCATTAATACAACACACCTACTGATTTTTATTTTAAATTATTTTATGCACCAATGGGTTAACTACAAATATGTGAAAATTCCCATATGTCAAATTCACCGCCCCCTTGTTTAGTTACTTAAATCCAAAATGCTCCAAAATTTACGGAAATATAAATTTGTTATTTTGTATTGTACAGGGTACGAACAAAGAAATTAGTACAAGGTATTATCATTATTTATTAGTTATTTTGCCGCGCCCAAAAAGTACCGCCCGGAGCAGACCGCCCTCACCGCTTTATGTTACACTACAGCAACTTACAAGAATAATTATTTTTTATAATATTTTAATATGGGATTTTAAGCAATAAAATTTTCAAAGGGCAATCTTTTACAGATAATTCGCTATTCAAAAAAGTCCAACTTTAAATCTCTATTCCAATTAATTGAGTCCCCTTAGTTAAAAGGATTGAGTCTAGCAAATATCCTCAGAAGTAAAATTATTAAAGGTTTAGTTCAGGACAATAAGATCGATGAATACACAACAATCAAAATTTAAAAAACAAACTAAACTCCAATCGAATTCGAGAACAATTAAAGTAGCTTTAAATTGCAGTTTAAAGGTAAATAAACTCACTTAGACGTTCTTTACAATAAATGAAAGAACTTTGGGTGACTGAATAATTTATTACTTGAGGATCACAATTCGTATATAACAAAGTCAATTATATATATTAATAATCATATTAAATTTTTTTAATTTATATTTTGGATGTATAAAAGTTGTTTATTTTGTGAATTTGGTATTTTAGTAAATGGAACGTTGCGTGTAAATAAAAGAAACTATTAACTGTAGAAAGTGAAAGTCTAGAATCGGCGCCGGAAAAATTAAAAAAAGTTTACATTATATGAATTATTGCAGCTAATTGTTTTACAAACTAAGTTAAATAAACCAAAATATAAAGTTTTACTTTATTTGTAAACTACAATATGTAATTCATGTGTTGCAATAAATTGCTAAAGGGGTAATTTATTTCAAAGGTGTAAAATTTAGAGCTTTTAAACTGGGGTCACAACCTCAAATGGGGTTGCTTACCAAAATTCTGGGGTCGCGAAATTTTAAAATAAAATATTTAAAAATTCTAAAACTATATTTTTTCAATGGTATGTATTTTGTTACCTAATCAAGAAATCATCACAAAATATTTATAAGGGTTTGCCAAAAAACGCACAATCATATTTGGGTTCGTAATTGGAAAAAGTTTAAGAAGCCCTGGTCTAAATGACGGGTAACCGCGGTTGTAGTAAGTTCAAAAGTGCCGCGGTTCTAGTATTAAATTCACAAGAATCACTTTACTCTTTAAAATTCTATTTGTATATTAAATTTTTTTTGTAGTTATAGAATTCCAAGTGCAAGAGATTGACGTTTTAGAATATTACATTCAAATTTACTAAATTAAATTTTTTACAATTTAAAGAGAGAAGGTTAACAGAGAAATGCAATAAATACGAGGATGTGCGCATTCGAGCGAAAAGTGGCACATTTTCGAGCGAGGGAAGCAAATGAAGCGCGACGCGGAGCGGCGCGCTTCATTTTCCCGAGATCGGAATGTGCCACTTTGAGCTCGAATGTGCACACTCGGTTTTAAACGCGATTTACAATAATTAATTCACTTTCTAAATCATTTTGATTAAAAATTACAATGCTGTGGCGAGTATACAATTTAATCTCGGAAAAATGTGCACATGCGACGTTTTATTTTGAACACATTACTATTTTCTTTTTAAATAAAAAAAAATAGATTAAACAAATGCAATAAATACGAGGATGTGCGCATTTGAGCGAAAAGTGGCACATTTCCGAGCGAGGGAAGCAAATGAAGCGCGACGCGGAGCGGCGCGCTTCATTTTCCCGAGATCGGAATGTGCCACTTTGAGCTCGAATGTGCACACTCGGTTTTAAACGCGATTTACAATAATTAATTCACTTTCTAAATCATTTTGATTAAAAATTACAACGCTGTGGCTAGTATACATTTTAATCTCGAAAAAATGTGCACATGTGACGTTTTATTTTGAACACATTACTATTTTCTTTTTAAATCAAAAAAAGTAGATTAAACAAATTCAATAAATACGAGAATGTGCGCATTCGAGCGAAAAGTGGCACATTTCCGAGCGAGGGAAGCAAATGAAGCGCGACGCGGAGCGGCGCGCTTCATTTTCCCGAGATCGTAATGTGCCACTTTGAGCTCGAATGTGCACACTCGGTTTTAAACGTGATTCACAATAATTAATCTACTTTTAAATAATTTTAATTAAAAATACAACGCTGTGCCGAGGGTAAATGAAGTAGGCCACACATTGGAAGCAGGTGTGTTAAAACCCATACCTGCTTGTGTGGCTATCATCCTGCCTCCACCTGCTTCAATTTTCAAGTCAGCCACACTTACGGTTTCCGAGATATTTCAAAAAGAAATTCTGTGGCCAACTTCTGACTTGGCCACACATTGGAAGCAGGTTTCATAAAACTTATATCTGCTTGTGTGGCTATGCTTCCACATCATTCTGCTTTGCATTTTAATACAGCAACACTTATTATTCTTTAAATAATATTAAAAACATAATTTTAATTTTTTTAAATATTTTAAAAAACATAAGTACGTGCGTCATTTTTCCAAAATTAGTATCTATAATTGAAATTAATTAAATTTACAAATTGCTTTATTGTTTTATTAAATATAATACATATGCTTAAAAGATGCGGGCGAAACGATGATAAAAAAATAAGATTTTTTAAAGCGCCAACTTAATTTTATATGACACTTGATAGTGTTATAATAAACTTATTGTCGGCATTCACAGATTTGTTGGTAACAGTTCATCTTTGTGTAAAAAATTAAATACATACCTATCTAAATGTAGTTTTAATCTTTCCATCGACTGGCATTTTTCATTGAGCAAAAAATGTACAAAATCAGTTAACATTTTATATTTATTATAGGCAACAACAAAATATATATGTATACATACATATGCATATGTATAATTATTTTAAAATTATAACATCAATCATTTAAATTTTGTTAAAATAATAGATAAATACTGATAATATTATGCAAATTTAAGTGAAAGTAAAAGTATAAAAAATAAGTTGTCTAAAAAAACTATTCTAACGAGGTATAATTTTTAATTCTCGTTATTAACAGAATAATTTGAAATCTACGTTGTAAGCCAATGGTTTTTAATAAACTTAACACTACAAAATTAACAAAAATAGTAATGATAGATAAAAAGTTAGTCGGGCTAATAATGAGTATTAAAATTTATGCAGCTGATATTCTACATTAAATTAAAAAATAATGTTATTCGTATCAAATATCAATAGACCGAAGGTAACAAAATTCTAAAATGATAAGTTAACGTAAAAATTGTACACCAAACAAATATTAATTAGTTTATAATACATTTGGGAACAACGCCACAATATAAAACTTTTAATACTTTTTCTTTATTTAACGTGTAATATAAAACTTTAATAACAAATCCTGAGCAACGCGAAATTTTTATCGGCATTAAAGATACCGATACGAATTTAAACAACACATCGAAACAGACATTGACCTTGCTTTAGCTTATTCTGGTTTTTATTTTATTAGGTTTTATGCGCTGACAACACGTTAGGTGTATTAATTACTCCTGTATGAATTTACTTTTTTTAAAAGATATATTAAAAAAATATATGAATATAGCTATGTATACAAAACTTGAGTTAACTATCAAAGTAAAAGAAATTAATTATATATTAACGAGTACAATAGAAGAAAAATTTTCACAGAAACCATATAGAGTCCATTATAATTCAGTTTAATCATAAGTACTAAATGTACGTTAATAGTCAAAAATAAAAAACATACGAATTAATTATATTTTGTACTAAATGTAAATTGTAAATTAATTAATTTGTATTACATATACTAATTTTGGAAAAATGACGTACGTACTTGTTTTTTAAAATATTTAAAAAAATTAAAATTACATTTTATAAATTATTTAAAGAATAATAAGTGTTGCCGTATTAAAATGCAAAGCAGGGTGATGTGGAAGCATAGCCACACAAGCAGGTATAAGTTTTATGAAACCTGCTTCTAAAGTGTGGCCAAGTCAGAAGTTGGCCACAGAATTTCTTTTTGAAATATCTCGAAAACCGTAAGTGTGGCTAACTTAAAATTGAAGCAGGTGGAGGCAGGATGATAGCCACACAAGCAGGTATAGGTTTTAGCACACCTGCTTCTAATGTGTGGCCTACTTCATTTACCCCTGTGCCGAGTACACAATTTAAGGGGGTGCTCTAGTCTAGAAGCTTGAATTTCGACCGTTTTTTCAAGCTCTGTATAAATAAAACAAAGAATATTTTTATTATTTATTTGTGTATCATTTGTTTATTGATACTTTAAGAATTCATAAAAAAAAAGTTGAGCTGGCAAAGTGGAGGGTCCAAAAAAAACAATGTCCTGGCGTACAAGGTTTAAACCCTGTACGTCTAAAACAAAAAATCAAATGGTTTCTTAATTAGTAAAGACGTCGCCATGGGCTCACCTATGGACAAGTCTAAAAAAAAATTTTTCTCAAAATGGCGGCCGTTTGAAAAATAAAAATTTTTTTGCACGTTTTTTAACAAATTTGAATTTTTTAAAAATAGTACAATTCAAGATATCGACTTTTCGGTGGGTCACGCCATAGAGGAATGTATATAGAATGTTCATACTAAATTTCAAAAAAATCGGTGCTGTAGAACTTGAGATATCGTGTACGCCAACTAGAAAAAAGTAGTTGTGAGAAAAACGCGTTCTGGATATTTTACTCATACGCTATACTAACATATTTATAATAGCTGTAACTTTTTAAATAATTCTAAGTTTAAAAAGCCTTTTAAGAGCCTATTTTTGAATGTCTAAACTTCAAAAATATAAAAAAAAAAATTCGATTTTTTTAAATTTCTAGACTAGAATACCCTCTTAACGTCCGAAAAATTTGCACATGTGTCGTTTTATTTGCACACATCACGATTTTCTTTTTAAATCGAAAAAGTAATTTAAACAAATTCAATAAATACGAGGATGTGGACATTCCAGCGAAAAGTGGCACATTTCCGAGCGAGGGAATCAAACTTCCGTTGCCTGCTAAAATTTCACTCTCGAACCGCTCAAAGAAGTATAACTTCAAAAAATAAAAAAACAAACATTTACACTTATCTTACATGTAATAAAAGTGCCTCGGGGATAAAATGGTTAATGGAGGCTCCTCTGTAAGTACGTAGGTCTGGAGTGAACAAAGTCTTACGTGTAAGTTCGTTTCATAAAAAGGAATTTATTAAATATCCACGTTTTCCATTATAATAAGCAAAGTAGAAGAACTAGAAGAATATATTTCAAACGTAACAGTCGGCACACATATTCTAAGTGGAATTTGTAAAGAGGATCGAATAAGTTACGAATATATAATGCACATAAATAGCGGAGCCTAAAGTAACTGCTGTATTACGAAAAGGGACTTCGTGAGAGGCTTACAACTAGTATACGAAGCAGTACCAGAAAGCAATAACATTTGAAAACAACAAATCATATCGATCCTAGAAAATCTACCTCGAACGCGTACACCATCACTAAATAATTGAAATATTATAATATTCCGCTTGCCAGCGTACGGAAGGCAGCTCTTGCACGAGAATAGATGCCATACCAAACACATTGAATTTTCTAAAAGCGATTCGCAGCAATTATTATGCACGTTTATGTTGTACATTTGGGGTTTAGAGAAGTTTCTTCTTGTGACTATCGGAAAAATGGGAAAAGTTTTTCGAGATCTGTAACCCGGGGTGAACGTAGGTCTATAAATCGTGGAAGAGCATTGTTAGATGATTCACGTATATCGAGTTTATTTATAAGCAGTCAGATTAGCTGGTTCGAGCTGATTGGAAAATAAATTTATAGCAAAATGGTCGAAAGAAAACGGTCGGGCACAAGGTGTATCTTCGGAAGCAGGAAGGCAAAGTTCTTATCGCGTATGTTTATTAATGTAGGAATGGAACGATTGCTGGGGGTGGTCTCAGGTCGAGTAGGGCTTTGAAGGGTTTATTTAACAGCTATCCCTCGCATTTATTGAATAGATAGCGAGACAAACCGTATAAAGGAATATCTCTTAGCGTTACTTTGTAACCATTAACATATTGATATTCCCCAGACAGAAGAGAATTAGCCGATCGATGCGTTTATACATTATTGTAAGGGAGGAACCGATACAGAGAACCGACGATGGGATCGATCGACCATCTCTCAGTTACGATGTATTGAAACACATAATACGCTTCTTTACAACTTCAAAGCTACTCAAATAATCACTAATAAGGGTTACTAATGATTTGCCGCGAATGAGAAAAATTTTTCGAATAAGAAGCAAAAAGCGTAAATGTGAATACTTTGAAGAAACTAATTGCTAAGATTTCAGTTCGCTGCACTCTGTCATTTAAAATTTGTAATTCACGTGATGTACAATCCGATTTGGTTGAGAAAAAATGATACCACGAAAGAGACCCTAATCTCCCGATTCCTTTAATAATTATTATATACTTATTTAATCTTTTATGCGATGTCGAAATACAAGCAGCCTGCTCGTCGACGTTTCCACCTATTTTCTTCCTTTATGATTTTAAATAATTAACTTAATCAAATTAAAGCTTATTCGTTTCGCATTCGGCGCCGCATCAGAATTTATTTTCTTCTATAGCTCACTAATAGAAATAAAATATCGCGATCAGAGCGCGTTATGTTCGCCGAACGTCCCGTTTTGGAATAGAGAAACTAGCACCGAGTTCAGATTAGCCGGCCACACACGGGAAGATTTATCCGTCGGTTTAACGCTAGAACCGCGGCAATTTTGAATTACTACAACCGCGGTTACCGGTCAATTAGACCTTTAAAAAAAAATTGGTCTTTAAACAATTAAATTTTTTTAAAGTTTTTAAAAACAAAATATGCCATAACTTTCACCGCATATAAAATCAAAATTGTTTGGAATTTTAATTGTTTTATTTGAAAAAAAAAGATTCATGTAAAAATCTAATAAAAACGAAAATATGCGCATTCGAGCGAAAAGTGGCACATTTCCGAGCGAGGGAGGCAAATGAAGCGCGACGCGGAGCGGCGCGCTTCATTTTTCCGAGATCGGAATGTGCCACTTTGAGCTCGAATGTGCACACACGATTTTAAGCACCATTCACAAAATTTAGGCTAATAAATGATTCAAAAAATTAAATAAACAATTTAATAGTTTTCTCTCACTCGCACCTACCAAATTTTTGTATCTTTTCGCTCACTTCCACTCATGACTATGGTAAATACGTTTCTTGAACATAAAATTTATATTTACTTTTAATTGTTTGATTTGAAAAAAAAGATTCATGTAAAAATCTAAAAAAACGAAGATGTGCGCATTCGAGCGAAAAGTGGCACATTTCCGAGCGAGGAGGCAAATGAAGCGCGACGCGGGCGCGCGCTTCATTCCGAGATCGGAAATGTGCCACTTTGAGCTCGAATGTGCACACTCGATTTTAAGCACCATTCACAAAATTTAGGCTAATAAATGATTCAAAAAATTAAATAAACAATTTAATCGTTTTCTCTCACTCGCACCTACCAAATTTTCGTATCTTTTCGCTCACTTCCACTCATGACTATGGTAAATACGTTTCTTGAACATAAAATTCATATTTACTTTTAATTGTTTGATTTGAAAAAAGATTCATGTAAAAATCTAATAAAAACGAAGATGTGCGCATTCGAGCTCAAAGGGGCACATTTCCGAGCGAGGGAAGCAAATGAAGCGCGACGCAGAGCGGCGCGCTTCATTCCAGATCGGAATGTGCCACTTTGAGCTCGAATGTCACACTCACTAAGCACGATTCACAATACTTCATTTATTTTCTAAAAAAAATTTAATTACCCAAATTAATATTATAAAAGCGAAAGTAACTCTGTCTGTCTGTCCGTTTGTCTGTTACTTTTTCACGTCTAAACCACTGAACCAATTTTGATAAATTTTGATATAGAGATAGCTTGGACCTTGAACATGGACATGGGCTACTGCTTTCGAGCAAATATAGTGAGTGATTTCCTGGTGTAAAAAAATTACTCATAAAATTCCTTACATCGCGTACGCTGCGAAGACTATTGACGATAGAACAAAATAAATTTCAACGAAAACGTTTTTGCCGCCCGTGCGAAGCCGGGCGGTCCAGCTAGTAATATATAAAATACAAATATGAAATAGCGTACAATACTATAAAATAAATGTACAATGATATATACCTATATGAATACTTAGATTCAATAGTGTAACAACTCTAAATATGATTTTTCAATTGATGCAACATACAACAAAAATATGTCTATATATGTAATGAAAAAATAATAAAGTGAACTTATTAATTGTAATTCTACAATTAATAAGTTGGACTTGTTATTCTTACAATTTTAGTCCAAAATCTAAATTTTTCAAAGTTTAGATTTTCCACTAAAATTGTAAGTTCAGTAGTGTAACTATTCTACGATTTGTACAAATTTCGAATTGTAAAAAATAGTCAACTAATAAAATGGCCATTAGATTAAATCCATAATTTCCTTAACACAAAAGCTCTACGATAAAGTCGTAATAAGAGTTTTAATCAACTATCTCAAAAATAACATTTTTAAGTTGTTATACTATTGAACTGGTTTAGCAATAACAAGTACAATAAATATGTGTACTAACAAGTAGATACTTTATATCGACAAACATATTTTACAATGCAAAGCGAACAGACATTCAAATCTATATAATGACAAAAGTTAAATCCATCCCAAGCGTGTTTTTTATACATTTTGTTAAATTTATGATAAAATACATTTTATTACTAAATAATACACAAAATTTTCACATGCACAGAACAAACAAAGCAATTGAATTTTAAGATTAACAATACGCTATGTTCAGAGTATTGTAGGTTAGATATATTCCCATTTCCCCGTCTATTAGAAGCCCGTTGGCCGCAAATTTCCGTGTTGCCCAGTCCAGAATGTTAGTTGCACCCCCCCTGTGTAAACTAAAACCGCCGTCACCAACTAACATAGTTTTGTCTGCGGTTTCAATGAGCAATTTAAACGCTACACATCATATGCGGTATCAAACTTTTGTCTAAAGACAATTTCCGTTTTGGTTTGATGTGCGGATTTATCTGCGGTTTTTAGTCTACTAACTAAAGATGTAGGGGATCCTGTTGTACCTTGGTCCCTTTGTACCTAGGGCAACTTTAAATTTTTTAATATTTGGCTCATAATTTTCGATATTTCAAATGCCACGCTGACAGACATTAACGTAAAGTTAGCAGCAGCTGACAAATGTACTTTGTTAATGTATGAGATCAATTGAAATTTTTAATCGAAAAAAAGTAAGTTTTTTTATATTCTTTTTACTTAAATATCTTATTGATTTTTATTACTTAACAAATCACTCATCGTAATAGAAAGATTATTTTTTAATGTTTGCATAGTAGTAGTCTGATTTTGGGACAGCATAATCTTTAATTTTATTTTTGAGTTTAAACATCAAGGGTCGATGTGTTGTACCTCGGTCACTGTCAATAAATTGTACCTTGGGCTTAAGATCAACGTGCAATAAATAAAAATTTAAATATATCTTTGTTATATATTTTTTTTTTTTTATTTTGCTTCAGATAATATGCCTCGCAAGTCTAACGAAAAACTTAAATTTTTGCACAGTTAACTATTAAGTATGTAAAATTTTAGTATACGAAAAAAGTTTTGTTAATTTTTGAAACAATTTTAGTGTCATCTCAAAGAAGAACATTAGTAGTTCTTATAATACAAAAATAAATATATACTTTTCATAAAACTATGAGTTTTATTTTGCTTAATGTGAATAGAGCCAAGGTACATCACCTTTGTTGTACCTAGAACATAGATCCACTAATTTTTAAATCTTATAGCAATTTGAGTAAACGGTTGGTAATGATACCTTATTAGTGCCCCACTACGATGCAATTCACTTTATCAACAAATTGTTACATATACAATTAAAAAAAAATTACAAGTGAAAAAAGGACTAAGGTACAACAGGTTCCTCTATATTTTCAGTTACTTTTTGAGACAATTTGTTGGATGCATATAGATATTATTATCAAAAAAGCCAATTTTTCTATTATTGTACACACAAAAAGTAATTCATCTAAAGTCATCCTAAACCCCGTTTTACAGTAAAGATATGTATTTTAAAAAACAGAAAATCAAAAAAAAAAAATCAAATATGTCATTTATTTCAATATAAAATAAAAGAAAATAATGCATATACATTAGTGGTGTACATTTTAGCCGATCAAGCCGGTTAAAAAAGTTATCCAGACTAATTAGCTAGCTAACTAAATGGTTATTGCGATTCCCAAGAACTTTTCTACAGCTTTTTCAATCTATTTGTGTTTTAGATTTGATTTGTGTAAACATTCTTAGTATATTTGAATCAAAATAAATACATTGTCTAGACAAATATTGTATCTAACGTACAATAAACAAATTTTAATACTATAAACACCCTTTATGTATTATTTTGCTGATTTAATTGTTCTAGGAAGCATTTCTAACAACTTATTCACAGTACTGTATACCTTCTTATGAATTACATTTACATACAGTCGAACCTCGATAAGCCAATTTTTTGATAACTCGAATTATTTTTAGTTTCCCTTCAACTTCGACTTATCGAGGTTCGACTGTATCTACTTTTATATTATATCATAGATACATACGATTTTTTACGTAAAATAACGGATTAATTTCTAAAAGTAAGTGACCAATTTATACATATTTTGCTTTGTATTCGATTTACACGGTTTTCTCCAAAACCTATCTACCGTGTAAATTGGAAAATAGGTGTACGGTGGGTAGGCGCTAACATTAGTTTTTTTTATGGTAGGCGCAATAACATAAAGTTTGGAAACCGCAGTAACATGTTAGTAATAGTTTTTTTCCTAATGGTAAGAAAAGAGATAGTAGCAGTGGGCTGAGCTTTATGTTGGAGAAGCGCACCCTTAAGAAATAATAACCCTATAAGGATTTCTTTCGGTTCCAAATAAAAGTCGCTCTTCCTCGTTAAAACAAATAGGAAACTCTTAACTAGAAGCTGATTAATAATTTTAGTTGAAAGTTTAGGGAACGATAGCTGTGACGTGTCGTTAGCGTTTTGGAGTCGAGCAAACGAAATAAACGATTTAAAAATTTTTCCGGCGTTTAGAGCAATTTCCTTGCCATTCGAGAAGAAGTAAGAAAAGTCAAAGGGAAAATGCAACGATAGAGTATACTTTATCTGACGATTGTTATGCAAAACAAGAAGCGGCCCCAAATCACCACCTGTTCAGCAGCAAGCCTTTATCGTTCATCCTTATCAAGAGACTTCTTTTCGCGGCCGCGACAGAATAAAGCCAATCTTTTGTATTTGCTCTATTTTCAAGTAGAAAGGCAGCATTACTGGCGTCGTGGTCTGGAAAGAATAGCTATCTAAAAGGTTTTAATTCCGTATTTAGAATAATTGCTGCCATATTTAAGCCCGCAGTCTTGGAAATAAAGACGTCAACCATGAGCGGGGAATAAAACTGTGAGGCTGTCGGCTACCTTCTTTTATCGACGTCTTTCCAGCGGGAAGTTGATGGACGCCTTACAACCACATCGAGTATGTAGGACAAGAACGACGTCGGTGTGGGGAAGGGCGGAGGGTTGATGGATTTCAAACGTTAGCAAGGATCGAAATGAGATTCGCTTTGATGTAATGTAGGAAAATGGTTATTTAGCGCGCGACGCTGGATTTCTGTGACAATGGAGAGCCAGGATTAGACGTAATGGGGAGGAAAAGCAACAGGAAGGAAGAATCGGAACAGAAATAAGAGGATAAAGGCCATGATAAATATTTATTATTTGTATAATTGTGGCAAGATGAGTTGATGGATCGTGGTTTGGGTTTGATCTGCATCCGATAATCCGCTTGCGGCGAGTGTTTGAACCGCTCCTAAGACGCGGAGCGACACGCACCCGGGGGTTAAGATGGAGACAAGGTATGATCATGCTAATGCTTTCGCCTTGCTTCGGCACCGCAAGGGAGCGAGAATTAATGCGGATCAGCGCCGCATTATGCCTAATAAGCGAAAACACACTCGGCTAATTCCAGAAAGGCATGTACCACCGCCGACGCCGCCGTCAGACAGCTACCCTTATCGAACATACGAGACGCCTACTTACAAAAGAAAACGACATTTTTTTCTGAACCAAACACTTTTCTTCGAGACCTTTCTCTGTCTGCCACGAACAACTTGACGTATGTACAAGTGTACCCCTAGTTATTACGTTTCGCGGACAGTAGCTGGCGCTACTTATTTTCAAATTACAGACTGAAAGCTGTATTGCTTTCAGTGTGGTATAAATACAGTATAGTAATATTTAATTATCATTATTTAGAAATTAAATTAATTATTGCGCATCATGCTTAAAACTGAGTGTGCACATTCGAGCTCAAAGTGGCACATTCCGATCTCGGGAAAATGAAGCGCGCCGCTCCGCGTTGCGCTTCACTTATGTGTCACTTTTTGCTCCAATATGCACATCCTCGTATTTATTTGATTTGCCTATATTAATCTTCCATTCTTCAATTCAAAAAATTAAAAGTCGAATAAAGTTAGATTTATCTTTTGTTTGAAGAAAGTTATAGATTTTATTTATTTTGATAAGTTATCATTAAAGCCGTGCATTATATGCAAAAAAAGAAACAATTATTTGCATATATATGTATCAGGTTTGAAGAAAATATGCAAGAAGTTTTGCTATATATGCAAATAATTTGATGCCTGGTATTAAAAATATATATATACTAAACATAAGATCTATTAAGAATAAGTGGTATCTACATAGACTTCCTTAATAAATACAGTCAAACTTCTATAAGTCGAACTTTGATAAGCCGAATTTTTGATAACTCGAACCTGTTTCACTAGGACTTGCCTATTTCAACGTTAATATTTTTATATCGATAACTCAAATTTTTGATAACTCGACCTATTTTTAGCTTCCCTTCAACTTCGACTTATCGAAGTTTGACTGTATATACAGTCAAGCCTCGATTAGTTGAAGTTAAAGGAAACTAAAAATAATTTGAGTTATCAAAAAAGTCGAGTTAAATACTTTTGTGTATATATCATAAATATATATATATATTTATTTACCATCCTGTATACAAAATAACCAAAATTTGTAAACAATTATTAACATTATCTATTGTTATTATATATTTAGGCACTATGGTATTTACATCTCATTTATTGTTGGATTGAAAGTAATCTAAAATTGTCTTTTGCTTCATTGATCCAAAATGTTGGGTTTCTACAAATTTTTCCAATGATCTCCCGAAACCAGAATATTTTTACTACGTCTATACCAAAAGCATTCAATCATAGCTTTCTCCAAGTTGGAAAAAGGACACTCCTTTAGCCTTTTTTTAATTTTCGTTTACAATGCTTGTTGATCGGTAGATAATTTTAAAAAAAGTATTTAATTTTATTAGATTTTCTGTTACACACTGTTATAAACTATAAACAATAAAAAATACATTTGATGGTACTCCTGTTTGACGAATAACAACCAGAACAAAAACAAAAAAGCAAAAATAGACTCTTTTCTTGTAAATTAAACGATAAAACCATCTTCAATTTCAGAACTGTTGAGAAAGCATTTAAACATAAATTAGTATTTAAATTCAATTGAAGTGCCAACGTCAAAACATCAAAGTCTTGTAGTAGGTTTTAGCCTTTTCATCCTTTTTTACAATAGCCATTTTGATCAGCAATAACACCGAAAAAACCCGTTCTTTAATCCTATCAAGTATTGTACTCTTATGAAAAGTTCTAAAATTTAACTTCGAGTTATCGAAATATTTACTAATGGAAACTTGAATTTATGGAATTGTAAAACGCTTCGACTTATCAAAAAATTGAAGTTATTGAAATTTGAGTTATCGATATACAAATATTAACGTTGGGATAGGCAAGTCCTAGAGAAACAAGTTCGAGTTCGAATTATCAAAATTCGACTTATCGAGGTTCGACTTATCGAGGTTCGACTTATGGAGGTTCGACTGTACATAGATAAATTAACAATTTCATAATTTTCAATTAATACTGATTTAATATTTATTTAGTTAGAAATATTTTGATGAAAACTAACAATTTAATATTTCTCCAGATTTTCTGCTAGAAATGATTCCTTTCTATCGCTTAAAACTAATTCGTACGTAGAAAAACTTTTATCTACATCAACTGATAATAATGGGAGCATTGGAGAGAAGTGATATAATATCAGGAATTAATTATAGACCTTTGACGAATTTGCTATTCAAAATCTTCGAAACATTTTATAAAATTTGAAAACTTTCGTTTTCGTATAAAACATTTTTCAGTTTTTCTGAGTAAAAGATAAATATGCAAAATATGGAAGTTTGATTAAAAAATACAAGACATGGTCGATATATGCAAAATCTGCTATTTTAAATTGGTTTTAAGCAACGAAAAAACTCCAGTGCGTTCAAATTTAAAAATTCAAACAAATTGTTTAAAAAATAAACAATGTGCATTTTGCATATTTTTAGTTTCCCTTCAACTTCGACTTATCAAAGTTTGACTGTAGTTCCTATTTCTATTTTCTATCACTTTTCTAACTTCAAATTTTCGGCGACAATACTCGATATCCATATTTATAGATATCACAGGTGCAAGTATTAGCAACGTCATGTATACGTTAGAATATGTAAATAAACATTAGAAGGGTTTGAAACATAGAATTTAATGCTGTTTATCCTCACCAGAGCCAGCATTTTAGACACAAATACTATTAACGCATTTAAAGTACTCTATACATGCATTTCTAAGTGTTGAATGGTTTATATTTAATTGTAATTTATTCAAACACTTCACACAACTACACAAATTTTTCGGCTATAAGTATTATGCGAATTAAATTTATTTTTAAACTAAAAGAAAAGTTCAAAAATTATATTTTTGAATATTTCTTAACCTTTCGTGTACTAAGTGAGGTATAACTAACATGAACAATGTTTTTTTGTTAAAACGGGACGTTAGGTAAACGAGCTTAAAACCGAGTGTGAACATTCGAGCTCAAAGTGGCACATTTATTTAATTTGTTTAAATTTATTTTTGGATTTCAAAAGCAAATAGTAATGTGTGCAAATAAAACGACAGATGTGCAAATTTTTCAGACATTAAATTGTGTACTTAGCACAGCGTTGTAATTTTTTATTAAAATTATTTAGAAAGTGGATTAATTATTGTGAATCACGCTTAATACCGAGTGTGCACATTCGAGCTTAAAGTGGCACATTCCGATCTCGGGAAAATGAAGCGCGCCGCTCCGCGTCGCGCTTCATTTGCTTCCCTCGCTCGGAAATGTGCCACTTTTCGCTCGAATGCGCACATCCTGGTATTTATTAGATTTGCCTATATTATTATTTTATTCTTCAATTTAAAAAATTAAAAGTCGAATAAATTAGATTTATTTTTTATTTGAAAAAAAGTAGATATTTTATTTCTTTTGATAAGTTATCATAATTGTAGCGAGCTCGATAAAAATATTTTCAGGAGTACTTTCGAATGTTTACTAATTCGCTTTTTGATTAATTAAAATTGTATATGTATCAAATTTTCTGAAGTGGGCCACTAACAATCAACTACTTGATTTTTATATCATCTTTTGCAGTTTGTTGAAGGATTATATGTAAAAATTAATGTCTGCAAATATTTTTGGGTAATTTTCATTTTTGTAAAAATTATAAACAAATTAGTTTTAAGGCACATTTTGTATACACTCTTGTAATTAAACTTTATTAATAAATTAATTTAATTTTTAAATATCAAAATATGTTTTATATGTTACATAGGGGGTGCATCAAAATTTTAGAATGAATTGAGTGGGGTATGTTAAAAAAAGGTTGAGAAATAAGAGTCAAAATTTGGAAAAAGTTAAAATATTTTTTCAAGTATTTATTTATTGAATTAGTTTAAATTACTTTTTCCATTTTAAAAAGATAATAGTACTATGATCAAATAAAACGACATGTGAGCATTTTTTGGAGATTAAATTGTATACTCAGCACAGTGTTGTAATTTTTAATTAAAATTATTTAGAAAGTGGATTAATTATTGTGAATCACGCTTCAAACCGAGTGTGCACATTCGAGCTCAAAGTGGCACATTCCGATCTCGGGAAAATGAAGCGCGCCGCTCCGCGTCGCGCTTCATTTGCCTCCCTCGCTCGGAAATGTGCCACTTTTCGCTCGAATGCGCACATCCTCGTGTTTCTTATATTAGTATAATTTACGGCGTTCTCCTTCAAATCAAAAATTTTAATTCGATTTAGTAAATAACGATTTTATAGTCGAAAAACGTATTTTCCATAGCAATGAGTGGAAGGGAGCGAGAAGATACAATAATCTTGTCAATGCAAGTGAGAGGAAACGATTAAAATTATTCAATTAATTTTTTGTGTAATTTATTAGTCTAAATTATTGCGAATCATTAAGAAATTTCTGTGAAATTAATTTGTATTTCAATAAGGAGGCAAAAATAAAATTCTTGTTAGGTTTTCTTATTATTCGGTATCGTAATTGACACGTGTCATTAAAATTTAGTACTCAAGAAAAGACTCAATAGTTTATAAGTTGAAGAAAAACTTAAATGTTGTTTTTTTATTAATAAAAGTCTATTCTAATGCATAAATCAATGTGTTTTACTTAAACCTATTAATTATTGGTTATTAAAATATATTTGTTATTATTTAACTGTCATAAAGTAAAATTTTGTGGATTTTATAGCATTTTATTTTCGCGGTATTGCAAACCCCACTTAGTAATGTCACTTGTTATTTAGGCACCTAGTATGCGGATGATTAAACCACAGCTACGATTTTTTTTAAATCTTTAATTTTTGCGTTTTCAACAAGCTATCCAAATTTCACTAATTTTGAACTTGCCGCTTTGTGACTACATTTAAAAATATCAGTTTTTGCTAAACAATTTCAATACTTAAGCTACGATTTTTTTTAAATTTTGTCAAAATAAACAATTCATCAATAATAACCTATCACCCAAATTTGGTTAAATTTGAACTTGTAGTTTAAAAGTCGTGGGGTACACTTCCGCCTTAAAATCTATCTTTCGAATAATTTTGAAAGGAGGGAATTTGTCAAGGGGTAGGACGGATCTTCCCTGAGTAATGCTCGGGTAATTTGCTTGTATGATGAAGCGAACGGCAGGTTAATTTTGCTAATAAAGTCCTATGTCGCGAGGGCCAATATTTGCTTTACTAGAGTTAGTTGACATAAATACACATTGGCTGCCGCAGAAGGTAAACCGCAGCAAAATGTCCACTCGAGAGGAATAAAAATATTTCTTGTTAGTGAATCAAAGCCGTCGCGTATCTATATGAAATCATGCGAGCATTCATTTCGGTAATTGATCACATCCTTTTACCAAACTGTGCAAAAATAAGGGCTGCCAGAACCGTTTAATCTTCCGGTAAATGTGATTAAACGAGATCAGTCATTTCTCGGTCGTTCGCATTGCCACTTACTTTTCTTAACAGTTATTTCATTTTTAAGTGCTTCCTAACGAACATGCAATTTTTCATTACGTGCTAAGATCAAGTCGAAGAACGTGATCAGATTTTATCCTCGTCGATGGACATAGGCGGACGTCCCGACGCTTCCACGGGGTCGAAAAAGCTATCTCGAACGCCACATCTGCTCTTTGCGAGCCACCCCCAAACTAAATCCACATTACGCCGTAATCTTAATTCGCTTGGTACATCATTAAATTTTACGCTATTGCAGACATCATAAGTACGTTTTAATACTTTATAAATTCCATGCATTATCGAAACAAAAGCTCTCTTTTAAGACTCTTTGGGTTTTTAAGGATAAATTTCTAACGTGAAACTAAATTTAAAAGTTTCCACAAAAGTAACATTTAAGCTCTAAGTATATTTCTACAAAAATTCTGCGGATTATTCGAAGACGAATTTTTTCGGAGTAGAAAGAGAAACGAAGAAAATAAATGAAAAAAGGCGAAACATCGCAAATGGAAATACCGGGAGGAGATTTAAGGAAAAAAAATGTAAAAGGCGCCTATGGTTATAAATATGGGAAAAACAAAATCGGGAAGCGGACAAGGCTCCACCATCATTTAACCTTCGTTCGACCCATTATACTTTTTAAGCTCCAATCTTCGCCATTATAAACTTGGCTTTAGTTGAGAATCGCAATTTTTACCACGACAGCACGTCTTAGCATACCGAATGTCTCGCAAATGCCTAAATCAACACGAAAAATAAGTTATTTAAATTAAAAATGTAATTTGGGTCTGGAACGACGTTATTACATTTTAATCCTCGACCCCTGATACGGCGTCTTAATGCGAGGCTGTTAAAAATATTAAGCAACCGAACAAATCGACGCCGCGAACCGGCGTGTGCTCTCGCTGAATACATTAGAAAATCGGGAAGAGTTGCCCGGATCGAGCCGGAAGAATTACGCAACCATTATACGAGGATTAAAGCAAAATCACGAGCGCGTCCTTAGCTTCAAGCATTGTCTTGGACCGAGTCGTTTGGAAAAACGAGTAAATATTCTCGAGATACTTCTGCCATGCTGACTAATTCCGGACGATGCGCCGTAAGACTATTAAAACTCTAAACGCAATGCGAGCCGAGCTTTCATTATTTGTAATCTGGAAGGACTTATGGAAAAAGTTTCCATTTATTTTTAATTCCTTATATTCCACTTTTTATTGAAAGGACTAAGCCTTCAGCGACGGAACGTACTTGAGCTAACTTTTACAAAGATCTTTTCCTCCGATTATATTTCTACATATACAACAACCGTTCACTTTCATCTTTTCTGTTTTCGTATTTTCCGTTTGCAGCTTTCGCTTACAGCATCGACTTCTTTTATAAATCCCTCCGAACTTATCAAATCTAAATTACCGAGGCTAATCAAACGTAAAACAATACCAATAACTCATCTTTCACATTTTATACCGCAAATAGTTCTTACACAAAATGAAACATTTGGAAACGAACAGCACGTTTTTATTATTAAATTCAGATTTTCTATTCGGAAAAAATTATACCGTTTATTATTCTACAATAACTAAAAAGCATTAAATCATACATTTGGTGTTTTTGGTATAAATACAGTATTGTAATTTTTAATTAACGTTATTTAGAAAGTGAATTAATTATTGTGAATCACGCTTAAAACCGAGTGTGCACATTCGAGCTCAAAGTGGCACATTCCGATCTCGGGAAAATGAAGCGCGCCGCTCCGCGTCGCGCTTCATTTGCTTCCCTCGCTCGGAAATGTGCCACTTTTCGCTCGAATGCGCACATCCTCGTATTTATTCAATTTGTTTAAATTACTTTTTTGATTTAAAAAGAAAATAGAAATGTGTTCAAATAAAACGCTTATGTTGCACATTTTTTCGATATGAAATTGTATACTCGCCACAGCGTTGTAATTTTTAATCAAAATTATTTTCAAGGTAAATTAATTATTGTGAATCACGCTTAAAACCGAATGTGCACATTCGAGCTCAAAGTGGCACATTCCGATCTCGGGAAAATGAAGCGCGCCGCTCCGCGTCGCGCTTCATTTGCCTCCCTCGCTCGGAAATGTGCCACTTTTCGCTCGAATGCGCACATCCTCGTATTTATTTAATTTGTTTAAATAACTTTTTTGATTTAAAAAGAAAATAGAAATGTGTTCAAATAAACCGCTTATGTTGCACATTTTTCCGATATGAAATTGTATACTCGCCACAGCGTTGTAATTTTTAATCAAAATTATTTTCAAGGTAAATTAATTATTGTGAATCTCGCTTAAAACCGAATGTGCACATTCGAGCTCAAAGTGGCACATTCCGATCTCGGGAAAATGAAGCGCGCCGCTCCGCGTCGCGCTTCATTTGCCTCCCTCGCTCGGAAATGTGCCACTTTTCGCTCGAATGCGCACATCCTCGTATTTATTCAATTTGTTTAAATTACTTTTTTGATTTAAAAAAAAAATAAAAATGTGTTCAAATAAAACGCTTATGTTGCACATTTTTCCGATACGAAATTGTATACTCGCCGCAGCGTTGTAATTTTTAATCAAAATTATTTTCAAGGTGAATCAATTATTGTGAATCACGCTTAAAACCGAATGTGCACATTCGAGCTCCAAGTGGCACATTGAAGCGCGCCGCTCCGCGTCGCGCTTCATTTGCCTCCCTCGCTCAAAAATGTGCCACTTTTCGCTCGAATGCGCTCATCCTCGTATTTATTGCTTTATGTATACTACACAACTATTGGTAACATTTGGAATACATTAAAAAATTGATGCTTTTAGATATGAAAATAGTAGGGGAAGTTAACTGGTTGTGGGCATTGTCCGGTTGTGGGCACCCCCGAATAACTTTTGATCGTGAGCAGATACAGGTGTTTTCACGATCGTCATTTGTTCGCAATGTCAGCACTATGTTTTATTGCTAATATAAAGCGAACAGACGCATATGCGTAGTAGCTACGCGTTATTCCATGTTTTCATCTCTAAAATGTACCGCGATGTAATCGTTTATTGTGTTTAAAGTGCGATAAATAAAAGTAACTTATTGCAAAAGGTCGGTCTAATGTAAATATATGCAGGAAATTAAATATATTTTATAATTTTAATTTCGATTCAATCAAAATCTTCGCGAAATAAATTTGCCAGTCATTTGTCGACAGCTATGAATTTTCCAGTTGTGGGCACCTACATTTTACTAGTTGTGGGCACTTAAGTTTTTGCCATTTAAACCTTGTATTTCGCTGACAATTTGTCGAATATTGTTGTTCATGTTAACATAACCTCCCTGCGGGGTCTAGGGGTGTAACCGCGGCCTGATTACGAGGGGGGCGGGCAAACACCCCGCTCGATTATCATGTACGACAAAAATGTAAAGAAATCAAAACTTTTTCACAATAATTAAAAAAAAAATTAAACATTTTTGGTTTTGGATTTTAAACAGACTTCTTTTCACAGCTCGACTATTGAAAATCAGATTTTCGATTGCCGAGCATCTTTGACAGACCAATTCATATGACTTGAAAATTGTAAATAATATATTTACGAAATTTTTGCGGATTTTTTAGTGCATTTTTAGCCATGTCGATTTCAAAAATCAATTTTGATGTGTACATTAGAGCCATTAAACGGTGCAAATTTGACGATGATCCCGTGAAGTCCACTGCGAAAGCCTATTTTAAATTTTATTTTCATAACTGAAGGCTTTGAATATGAATAAATTGTGTTTTTTCTCTATATAGTGGCGTTTTACTCCATATTTTCTCATTTTGAGGGGATTTTCCTGATGTGCCCACAACCGGTTAAAAAAAATTGCATAAAGAAAATTGACTACTTTATGAAAAGTTAAAAATGTTTTTTTTTTAATTGATATAAAATTAATTCCTTTGTCAGTAGTTAGCTAAGGTCTCTAGCTTCCCGATAATATGCTCATTCTGCATAAATATTGAGTTGGTCAAAAGTCATGGCCTAAATAGCTAACTGTGCCCACAACCGATGAACTTCCCCTATATATAAAGAATTTTTTTATCATACACTAATATCGAGGTTTATTTAACAAATTTCCTCAATAATATATAAACGATACAAATAATTGGACTAGAACTTATTGAATTGACTAAATAATATTGCTTATCCTATAGTTGCTTATATGTATTACTTATCTATAATTAGTAATTAATAATTTAGACAGAAAGGCCTCCTTCAGGGACCTTGTTTATTAAAAAAATAGTGTCTGGAAGAAAGTCGGCAAGAAATATTGTGTAAACATCAATTGAAGGGCCCAGTGCAATAACCGGTCAAGTCCAATTTTTAGGCAAATTGAGTTATAAATGGAATGAAGTACTTCATGACTCCCTCTATCATCCTGTGCAATAATCGGGTTCTAAAATTAAATATAAGTCACCCGTAGAGGTGTTTTGATGATTCGCAGCACAATCAATCAGTGCAATAAAAGTCATGTCCAACTTTATTTTAAATTTTAATTACTTTAGATTCATCAAAGCCTTTAGTGCATATTACACAAAATTATTTAGATTTAAGTTTAACGACATGTATACTTGTTTCAACTGTATTCTTGTTATTTCGTTTTTAAACGTTTTTTCTCCTCATGTAAATTTACCTAAAATGGACTTGGCCGGTTATTGTACTGGGCCCTTCAATTGCACTGTTTCACATTCAAGTGCTTTGTATTATTTTTCTTTCAAAAACTAATATAAAATCTTTCTAATTTGCAATTAAGAAAAAGCTTTTAGGAACTACCAACTTTCCTAATTTAAATAAAGAAGTATCTTAATGTTAAATTACAAACACGTATAAACGTTATAACTTTATATCTAACAACGATAAGTAAAGGTTCAAAGGTGTTTCGTGGAATTAATTTTATTAAATATAAAAAAGTGCGATTAATTTTTTTTTTCATTTTGACACGAAAGAAATCTATTTTTTCAATTTGTCGTTGGACACATTTTTCTGATGTCTTAACATAGTTTTCCTGAAAAAAGATCGCTAAACCATAGCACCAAAGGAAAACCACAGATAAATAAATAACAAATTGATCTTGTGATAATTAACAATTAATCTTGTTTTGCTTTTTAGTACATGACGAGATCTTATAAGTTTTCAGCTTGCGTATTCTCTTTAAGTTTTTAAAGTGCACATTTCAATTATTTTAAGGTAAAACAAATTGTAGTAGGGCACATTGAATGTTAAGTAATATTTACAATTTTACGTTTTTAAAGTTATACTTCTTTTGAGAGTCAAATTTTAGTACAGCTAACGAAATTTCGACAGAAGAAAGTAAATTAATTTTTGTGAATCATGTTTAAAACCCAGTGTACACATTCGAGCTCAAAGTGGCACATTCCGATCTCGGGAAAATGAAGCGCGCCGCTCCGCGTCGCGCTTCATTTGCTTCCCTCGCTCGGAAATGTGCCACTTTTCGCTCGAATGCGCACATCCTCGTATTTATTTAATTTGTTTAAATAACTTTTTTGATTTAAAAAGAAAATAGAAATGTGTTCAAATAAACCGCTTATGTTGCACATTTTTCCGATATGAAATTGTATACTCGCCACAGCGTTGTAATTTTTAATCAAAATTATTTTCAAGGTAAATTAATTATTGTGAATCACGCTTAAAACCGAATGTGCACATTCGAGCTCAAAGTGGCACATTCCGATCTCGGGAAAATGAAGCGCGCCGCTCCGCGTCGCGCTTCATTTGCTTCCCTCGCTCGGAAATGTGCCACTTTTCGCTCGAATGTGCACATCCTCGTATTCATTGGATTTAATTATATTGATCTTCTATCTTTCAATTCAAAAAACTAAAAATCTAATAAATTTAAGGGGAAAGTCTCCTAACGCCGGACGGCACCTAGTACCGGACACTATCCAAATCTGTGTATTAATACAAACAAAAAAATTGTTTCATGTGCAGAAAAATAGAAAACAAGGATAAAAATGTGTATAAAGTTATACAAGACTCAATCGGCAGTTCATATTTTAAGGAGAGTTATTTTTGACGAGAACACATTGCATCGCATAATTTAATAGGTGTTATATTTGCTAAATTAATATCTTTTTTACAGGTATTAAGCGTTGTCTATATTATTTTTTTTATTAATAAATCAATTCCAAAAGATAAAACGTTTATAGTTAAGTTTTAAACCGAAATATTTAGCAAATCTGACAAATGCATGAAAAAAGTAGAGCCTGAGAAAATGGCGATCAAATTCAAGATCTGTGAAGTTTGTGTAAAATACTTTCAAGGGTGAGAACCTATGATCATATTGTCACTAATAGCGCAAGGAAGCTGATGGCAACATCACAGAATTCTCAAGTACATAATTATACTTGTAATCGATGAAAACTACTTTAATCTGTTCAACGTTACATGACATATTTATTTTATGTCATTACTAGGGAACACTTTTACAACGCTCTGAATTATTGACCCATAGTTGAGTTTAAAATTAGATGTCTAATAAGTGAATAATTATTTTTATGTTTCGTTAATTTGATTGAAATATGCTATAAGTATTAAGAAGCCATCCATAAATTACGTCACACGTTAATAGGGGTAGGGGGTCCCGTGATGTGACATGGTGTGACGGGGGGCAAGCTTTGTGACGTAACATGTTAAAATTTGTCGTTTATTATTTTCTAACTAGCTATTTTTTTTTGTTATCAGAAATATGTGACTTTATGTTGATTTTATTAAAGATTATTTAATAAAGATAAGAAAAAAATGAAAATAACTGTTTTCTTCAGATTATTTTTAAATATATATGCATAAATTTAAAAAAATGTGTGACGTCACATTAGAGGGGAGAGGGTTCGAAAAATGTGTCAACCTGTGACAAGGACGGGGGGAAGGGTTCAAAAGTCCTAAAATTCGTGTGACGTAATTTATGGATGGCCCCTAATAAACCCTAAAATTAAAAAAAAACAACGTGGTTTTACTTTTATTAAAAAAAAAGCTAAAGCGTTCGCCACTAGCAGACTTCCCCTTATAGACTTTATTTTTTTTAGTAACTTATCATGATGCCTTTCTGCACGCCTGATTGCGGAAAGACTGACAAAAATACTTTTAGGTGTACTTTCAAGAGTTTATTAATTCTCATTTTTGATCAATTAAAATTGTATATGAGACGTATCGTGTCAAGTAAAACCCTTCAGTTTAATATTATTATGTGAAAGATTGAATATTATCTTAGAGAAATTCAACGAATGCATAAGATGTGCACGTTCGAGCGAAAAGTGGCACATTTCCGAGCGAGGGAAGCAAATAAAGCGCGACGCGGAGCGGCGCGCTTTATTTTCCCGAGATCGGAATGTGCCACTTTGAGCTCGAATGTGCACACTCGGTTTTAAGCATGATTCACAATAATTAATATACTTTCTAAATAATTTTGATTAAAAATTACAACGCTGTGTCGAGTATACAATTTAGTCTCGGAAAAATGTGCACATTTGTCGTTTTATTAGAACACATTACAATTTTCTTATTAAATTAAAAAAGTAATTTATACAAATTTAATAAATACGAGGATGTGCTCATTCGAGCGAAAAGTGGCACATTTCCGAGCGAGGGAAGCAAATGAAGCGCGACGCGGAGCGGCGCGCTTCATTTTCCCGAGATCGGAATGTGCCACTTTGAGCTCGAATGTGCACACTCGGTTTTAAGCATGATTCATAAAAATTAATTTACTTTCTAAATAATTTTAATTAAAAATCACAATGCCATATTTATAGTTATTTTAGAAAAATAAACGCTATAACTTTTTTCGAATAGAATATCTGAATTTAAGTCTTTGATTCAAAAAAGAAATGATTAATATAGACTTTAATAAATGCCCGCTATGCGCACATTCGAACAAAAAGTAGCTAATCTCCCAGTATGGGTTTGATTATTGTAATATTTTCAACTTTTATTTTTAAAGAAGTTTTTTATTTGCCGTTTTTCTGAATTCTGAAATTGTATTAAATCAATCCATGTAATAAAAAACCGCATTGTGCGACGTTACTTCCTAATTTGCGAATCGCATTGTAACAAATCCGTGTTATACAAAAGTTACCCGTATTTATTCTTTCGTTTTTGTACTCATTTATCAACCATTTATTTATTTAAATTTGGGTTCATACATTTTTTGTACTTCTTTTGATTTGGAAAATGACTTAAAGCAACCCGTACACGAAAACAACATGTGCCAGTTAAAAGCGACTGTTTCTAAACAAGGAAAAAATGCAGCTCTGCACCACACATTAATTTCCTTTTTTTTTTCAAAAAGTGTGCGTCTTGTCACTTTTGCACACTTGTTAGATAAGACATCTTTTAATTTCAAATAATACAAATTGATCAAATTTATGATTCCGATAGTTCTGTTGTTACAAATAAAATATCAAAATTTATAATTTATAATTTTATAATTTTTATAAATTATAAATAATATAATTTTTTATAATTCACAATTGATACTTAACCTTCCGTGTACTAGGTGGGGTATAAATAACGTTCACAATTTTTATTTTGTTAAAACGGGACGTTTGGTAATTGAGACAAAACCGAGTGTGCACATTCGAGCTCAAAGTGGCACATTCCGATCTCGGGAAAATGAAGCGCGCCGCTCCGCGTCGCGCTTCATTTGCTTCCCTCGCTCGGAAATGTGCCACTTTTCGCTCGAATGCGCACATCCTCGTATTTATTGAATTTGTTCAAATTACTTTTTCCATTAAAAAAAAAACGGTAATGTGTTCAAATAAAACGACACATGTACACATTTTTTGGACATTAAATTGTTTACTCGGCACAACGTTGTAATTTTTAATTACTATTATATTTAAAGTAAATTAATTATTGTGAATCACGCTTAAAACCGAGTGTGCACATTCGAGCTCAAAGTGGCACATTCCGATCTCGGGAAAATGAAGCGCGCCGCTCCGCGTCGCGCTTCATTTGCTTCCTCGCTCGGAAATGTGCCACTTTTCGCTCGAATGCGCACATCCTCGTATTTATTGAATTTGTTCAAATTACTTTTTCCATTAAAAAAAAAACGGTAATGTGTTCAAATAAAACGACACATGTACACATTTTTTGGACATTAAATTGTTTACTCGGCACAACGTTGTAATTTTTAATTACTATTATATTTAAAGTAAATTAATTATTGTGAATCACGCTTAAAACCGAGTGTGCACATTTGAGCTCAAAGTGGCACATTCCGATCTCGGGAAAATAAAGGGCGCCGCTCGGCGTCGCGCTTCATTTGCTTCCCTCGCTCGGAAATGCGCCACTTTTCGCTCGAAAGCGCACATCCTCGTGTTTATTACATTAGGATAATTTACCGTGCGCTCCTTCAAATAGAAAATTTTAATTTAATTTAGTAAATATCGATTTTATATTCGAAAAACGTATTTACCATAGCAATGAGTGGAAGAGAGCGAGAAGATACGATAATCTTGTCAATGCAAGCGAGAGGAAACGATTAAAATTGTTCAATAAATTTTTCGTGTCATTTATTGGTCTGAATTATTGCGGATCATTAAGAAATTGCCGTGAAATTAATTTGTATTTCAATAAGAAGGCAAGAATGAAATTCTTGTTAGGTTTTGTTAATATTTGGTATCGTAATTGACACGTGTCATTGAAATGTAGTACTCAAAAAAAGACTCAATAGTTTATAAGTTGAAGAAAAAGAAAGCTTTTCTACGTTTATTAATAAAAGTCTATTCTAATGCATAAATAAATGTGTTTTACTTAAACCTATTCATTATTGGTTATTAAAATATATTTTTATCATTTAACTGTCATAAAGTACAACTTTGTGGATGTTATTTTATTTAATTTTCGGGGTATGGCAAACCCCACCTAGTATGGCATGTGACATTTAGTCACCTAGTATGCGGAGCGTTAAAAAAATTAATCAATAGTATTGTAAAAGTTGCACAACCTTTGATTTTACAAAAAGTGACATTGCTCTTTTTACAAATTTTTAAAAATTGACATAAAAAATAAGAACTTTTTTTTCTGATTGAATTTGGGAGATATAGTTAGTTTGGTGTTGTAAATATTAGTAAATTATGAAAATTTATTAAGCACATAATTAAACTGAGCACGAAGAACGAAGTTATAAGGGCTGTTGTTAAATAAATGAGACGATTGAGTACCTGCGCTCTAATTTTTCAGCAGGAAACAGACCCATGTAAATTACAGGGGTTCTGAATGTTTCAGAATAGTACGAAGCAACGCCAACAACCTACTTTGTAGTTCAAAGCTCGCCTGAATATATTCCGAAGTGCAACAGATGGCGAAGCTTGAAACATATACCGAAATCGATTATTTTCTAATTTTTATTACACGTGTCCCTAATTTTGAAAACAATATACGGGCTCATCGCTATTAAACCCACATGTAAAAAACTTTCTAACGCAGTTTCATTTCCTTTCAAAACAAATACAGACGTGTCTAAAACTAATTTCGCAAAAATGCATATTTATATATTTTTTACCTATTTTTTAATTTATATTAAATCGGAAAAGGTCGAAAGAAACTTCTCAATTTCTGCTAAAGAAAATGCTAGTCAATTTCCGCCAATTGAGGAGTATAAGATTTTAAGTGTTTTAAAATCGAATGATTTTCCGGGGTTTAAAGAAAATAAGTGGAAAAACGTAGATGTAAGTTACGAATCGGAAGCTACTTCCACAAATAAAAAAACGCAGAAGCCAAAAATGAAAACTGCAAAGCCGAAAAGGACGACGCACAAGCCAACCGTAAAAAGAAACACGCGACCTACCCCCAGAAGACAGCCGCTGGATTATCCTAAATTTTATAACACCCCAATGAGAATAAATTATAATCAACAAAATCGAAATCAATTACGTAGAAGACAGCGACCTACAAGACGCCCTTATAGACCCTTCTATTATGAATATGACTACGATTATTACTCAGATTATTACGACGAAAGGTACAGAAATAGATTTGAAAGGATACAAAAAAAGCCTCAAGATTATAACTTGAGACAAGTATCAGACGAATCGGATGATATTAGCGAATCAAACGAAACGGAAGAAGTGGCTTCTGTCGATGCCAGCGCTGAAGAAAGCGAAGAACACACAATTACAACCGAAATGCCAACAAGTACTACAACCCTTACAACAACAACATCGAATTCGACTGATTTCATGGGCTATGGTCCTTCTAATGGCATGGAAAATATTAGTATAACATATGCACCCTCTCAAGAGGGTAAGTTTGCGTATGAAATTCCGTTTGGCAATTTTTGGAGCGGTGATACATATCGACATAACAATTTTTTCAATACAAGGGAAGCACTTAAGTAAAACGAAAGTTATTCTTTTACTTATTATGTAAGGTGAAGGGTTAACAAATATTTGTATTTACTTTTTTCTTGTTTTATCCAAGTTTATGTTATTAATACTAGATTGACGGTGCGAGTCCATTCTATTTTATAAGATACATAGGTACATTTTTTGGTTATATTTAAAAAAAGTAATTGTCACACTTGCCATGATTTTTTAGTGTTGAAGAATTATGTGGTATTAATAATTTGGTAATAGACTTGATTATATGAATGTAAATGTAAGAGAAATAGTTCTAAATATACTGGAATAGATTTTCTATCCTCAATCCAATATAGCATGAGAAATGAATTACTAAAAAAAAATGCAAACTTGACATTTTTCTCTAAAGCCAGATATGGATTTTAAATTCAAATCACTTTGAACAGATCTGATTCTTTACCACATTATAATTTATATAGCAGCAATTTTGTTATTTATTAAAATAATTTAAATATGAATATAAAAAAAATAATTACAAGTCGGACTCGTCGAATCTGTTTTTCAGAGAATTTCAAATGGCACGGCTATGCTTTTTTGGGCATATCCGAGGTCCGGTGAATCCAAATCTGTATAGTGTTTAAAGTTCCGTCCACGAATAACGGCACTACAATTTTTTTAACGTAAACTTCTAGGCTACAAAAATGAATCTAAAACTTCAATCCTTAATTACTCAAAAAATTAACATTGCGCCCTATGCCGATTTTGCATGTATCTTATGAAGAACAGTCTCAGGATTCCGAATCCGGCTCGTATTTAAGGATCGGATCAAAATTGAGGACGCTACGATCGCTTTTGTGAGTCGCAGTGTATTTTTCCCGATTTATTTAGTTCTCTCGAAAATTTTGGGGGTTAAAGAGGGAACAGAGAAGATTAGCTCCGGCTATGTTGGTTTGAGGTCAATAGCAACGTCCTGCAAAAATTTAAGTCAAATCCATCACTTAAATTTTTTTTTCAATTCGAGCAAAGGGGTTAATCCATGTGTTTTCTCGATTTTGGCCAATTTTCCGGGTTTAGAGTTAGCACTGATTTCCGACGCGTAGTAGCTAAAAACGTTCAGAAATGTAAGGATTTGACAAAATTCGCAAAGACGGCTGAGTTAGGACATTGTGAAAATTAAAAATTTTATCAAAATTTACATTTTTAAAGCTTTAAACGCGCGTTTCCCCTATACTTGACTTTGGACCCTGTTAATGTGTTTGCTGATCTTACGTTCCGATAAACGTTCTTTCAGAATCTGAAAAGTTATTAAAGATCCATTCACAAAAAACCGAGCTACGATTTTTCAAAGTGGAAATTAATTACAAGTTGGACTCTTCGAATTCGTTTTTTTCGAGAATTTCAAACAGCACGTTTATGGTTTTTTATACCTCTCCGAAGCCCAAAAGCCTAACAAATCCGAATCTGTATAGTGTTTAAAGACATGTCTACAAATAACGGCGCTACAATGTTTTTAACGTAGAATTGTGTACCTACTACAAACTTTTACCTAAAACTTCAACCCTTAATTACTCAAAAAAAATTTTTACTCAAAAAAAGCAGAGGTTAATCCAGTGCGAAATTATTGCTAAAATTTTATAAATAACATTTTGTTTGTATTATTTTATTCAATGGGGGTGATATAATTAATAATTTTTAAAAGTGGCGCTGTTACATACAGTTTAAAAACTGCTGTGTTAGAGCGAAACCGTGTTGTAGGATATCGTGTTGTAAGAGGGCTAGCTGTGGGCGCCGTATTTTATTTTCCCTACATTAGAAAGACCATTTGTTTGCGATTCTAACGATACCAAACAGTCTAGGAAAATCTTTAAAAACAACGGAGATATTTAAGAGAAACCATTTCTAAATGTCAAAAAAAATTACCAGCTCAGAGGTTTTTCACCAAAATAGAAGGGTTTTCACGAAAAACCGTTTTTGCTAACTTTCTTATTAGTTGAGATAAATTAATTCTATAAAAACTTTCTTAACGCAATTTTTTGCGTACTTTACAACGGTAGAGTCAGAGAAAAAATTGGGCCATTATTTGTCCCTATTTCAGCACAAACTTTCTCATTTTAAATGGAGACCCTATTTTATTTTAGCAAAAAAAATTAAGTTATTTTATTTCTTATATTCGTATGTGCTATACATATTTTGATATATGAGTCAAATTCATCCATTTTAGTCAATATAGATATATATACAAAATAAAATAATCGATCATTAATAACAACAAAAATGATGACGACAACTAAATGTTTTAAATTATTAAAGTTGAATATCAACAACTTAAATAATAACAAAAGTAACGAAAAAGTAAGCAATTCATTATCGTAGGTAAACATTAGAATTTTGTAATTCAAACGTCAAAGCTCGCTGAATCATATTGTTTTATAAGTCAAAGTGTACAAAAACAATAATTTAATTATAAAATTCAGTTTGTGACAAGTTTTCCACGAGATCGCTTGTGCCAGAGCCATAAAAATGGATAAAGTGTGTTTTCTTTTAATAATCAATGCTTTCCATAGTTTGTCCTGCGCCCCTTTAAAAGGTAACACTTATTTTTACAATAACCGAACTCTAATTGTTATAATTAATTGAACAGGCACCCAACGCCTGGGAGAGTATAAAAAATTCATGGACGTTACTTCAACGTCTATTCAATCGAATATAAAGCCACCCCTACAGGAAAATACAAAGATTACAATCATCCACCCCACAGACGTTGCTCAGAGTTTAGAGAATAAAGAAATTATAACAGAAAGTAAAAGATCAACCAACGTTAACAAATCTCAACCAAAAACTAACAAAGAGGACATTAATTCAACAACCCCCCTCACAACTACAACGCTCCTTTACTTATGTAACAGTTTAAATAAGCTGAACGACCCCGAAAAATTACAGAAGATAAGTGCTTATTTTAATTCAACCCTAAACGTAAACGTGCAAGAATTATTAAAAGCGAATACTTCTGTTAAAACGCTTTGCGTTTTCCTCGTGTTGAAAAAGTATGCCAGGGATAATAAAATACCTTACAAAAATATTTTAAATATAATAAAGGAAAACATAAAACATTCGTCAACCACGAACGAAATTGTTGCCACCAAAAAAAATACAAATTCCCCGAAAGTTAGCATCAAGCAATTGGTGCAAGCTTTGAAGGTTTTAATTCAGTTCTCGAAAGAATATAACACACCCCTTAAACTAATATTCGATGTTTTATGTAACAACACGTCTAACAGTACTGAAATTAGGGAGGCTACTGCCCCTCAGTCGGCTAAAAATAATGACAACTCAGATGATAAAGCGAACATGTATAAAGCTTTCACAATGTTGAGAAGCTTTTCCAAAAAAAATAATGTATCAATGAATACTTTATTAGGACTTATCAGAGACCATTCAAAACCCGATTTAAATGTTACACAAATAGTTAATGTGGTGAAACACCCACGTGTAACGTTTCTAAACGTCTCTGCGTCAGTTTTAATGAAAAATTGAAGCAATATTTTGAACATTTCGACGGGAAGAATAATGGCAAAAATGTTTCTTTGCACCTTAGAACTTATGAAAGTCGTCCTATAGAAAATGTCACTGACATTCTCGCTAAGTCGTTGTACGATTTCGCTGTAAAATATAGTTTAAATTATAACACAACCCTTATGTATTATTTCTACGTACGCGATTTAATGACGACGAGCGTTTTAATTGAAGTGGAAAAAGCGGATAAATCGACCAAATGTGTAGACAAAAAATATCCAACGCCGAACTTACCGAATATACAAGAGTTTATAGCGAACAGTTTATACGAGCTGGCTGTTTCGAACGATTTAACTATCGACGAAATTTTAACGTTGTATTTGTTGGAACTGAAAAGGCTCATAAAAAAACGCGTTTCCGAAAAACAGTTAAAAGTCAAATCGAATGAAATAGAAAACGTATCAAGCGAAATGGGATTTCAGAAGGCAGAAAATAATACTAATATGCTTTGGACGTTGATCAAAACTTTCAATAATTCAGAGGAAAACATTAATTTAACACCGTTCTCCACAAAAGAGAATTTTTCAGAAAAGATGTCCTTGTATAAGGCATTAAAGGAATTAGTAGCCTACAAAGAACATTTTCCGTTCCTCTTTGGAAAAACGCAAAATATCGCCGAATATAAAAATTAAGTACGTTTGTAAAAGAAATATTTATGGGTGTAATTAGTTATTTTAAAGGTATAGCAGAAGTAATTTAAGGTTATTAATTAATGCATAATTTTTTACATTTATATGTTGCTTATAAAAATTTTAAAATTAATTTGTACTTGTGAATGATAATATATGATAAAATTAATAGCCAACAAATTAATAATAAATTGTTTTTTTTTAAAGAATTATGAATACTACCATCATGTACAAATAAAAAATTTTTAGCCACAAGAAAAATATTTTGTAGTTGCTACAACAACAAATTTCAAAAATTTGTAATTTTTACAGTTGCAAAATTTTACTTGCCATCTATTCGAAAATCAGTTTCATGTTAGAGCAAATTATTATTAATGTTTATTGATAAAGTAAATGTAAGCTTAACCAATTCCATTAAAGCATTACAAAATGTAAACTTAAATTTAAAAAAACAGCAAAAAATTTCGTGGTTTACTTTTAAATACAAGGAAAACTAATTGTAGTTGCTACAAGAAATTTAGATGAATTTACCACAGGTTGGCGTAAAAACATTACAATGCCAATTTGGAGGTACTTCAACTACAACGTTGTAGTAGCGCCAACTACAGTGAAAAAGTAAAAGCTACTACAACGTGTAGCAGTCCTAACTTTTGCTGTGGTTCAATTTACTGCAACTATAGTAAAGTAATGTTATGAAACGTACGATCTAAGACAAATGTATTGGGTATTAATATAAATGACTTTTGATTAATAAATTTTGATAAATAAATAATAGGTATATAACGACCGCGTTTTGCTACAACAGGCCAATGGAAAGACGTTAGTAGCAATATTTATTTTCCACGTATAAAAGAACATTCTAAAAGTTACTAACCACATTTTGAAAAATAGTTTTGAATTTTTGTCTATAATTATGGAAAAAAATGTTTTATACAGTAAAACTTCAATTATCCGGACATCAGTTATACGGATTTGCGATTATCCGAATTGTCAACCGCGTTTGGACTCGTTGCGAAAATTAAACCTGGGTATTTTTTACTAAATATTTTATTATTTTATTTTGTATTTCGCACTAAACAGAGTTTTTTTGCTTTGTTGATTTTAAGATAATGCGCAACTGTTTTATTTAGTGATAAATATTTTTTTGCGTTTTTTGTAAACAAATACCTAACAATTTGACCAAGTTTTTTCCTGTTAAAACGAGACGCTTCCTAATCGTGCTTAAAACCGAGTGTGCACATTCGAGCTCAAAGTGGCACATTCCGATCTCGGGAAAATGAAGCGCGCCGCTCCGCGTCGCGCTTCATTTGCTTCCCTCGCTCGGAAATGTGCCACTTTTCGCTCGAATGCGCACATCCTCGTATTTATTGAATTTGTTCAAATTACTTTTTCAATTAAAAAAAAACGGTAATGTGTTCAAATAAAACGACACATGTACACATTTTTCGGACATTAAATTGAGTACTCGGCACAACGTTGTAATTTTTAATTACTATTATATTTAAGGTAAATTAATTATTGTGAATCACGCTTAAAACCGAGTGTGCACATTCGAGCTCAAAGTGGCACATTCCGATCTCGGGAAAATGAAGCGCGCCGCTCCGCGTCGCGCTTCATTTGCTTCCCTCGCTCGGAAATGTGCCACTTTTCGCTCGAATGCGTACATCCTGGTATTTATTGAATTCGCCTATATTATTATTAAAAGTATTATTATTAAAAGTCGAATAAAGTAGATCTATTTTTTGTTTCAAAAAAGTTAGATATTTTATTCCTTTTGATAAGTTATCGTGCTGCTCTTCCGCACGCCTAATTGTAGCGAGTTTGATAAAATTATGTTCAGGTGTACTTTCGAATGTTTACTAATTCGCATTTTTGATTAATTAAAATTGTATATATGATTTTTATATTATCTTTTGCAGTTTGTTGAAAGTTTATATGTGAAAATTAATGTCTCCAAATATTTTTGGGTAATTTTCATTTTTGTAAAAATTATAAACAAATTAGTTTTAAGGCACATTTTGTATACACTGTTGTAATTAGACTTCATTTATGAATTAATTCAATTTTTAAATATCAATATATTTTTATATGTTGCATAGGGGGTGCATCAAAATTTTAGAATGAATTGGGTGGGGTATGTTAAAAAAAAGTTGAGAAATAAGAGTCAAAATTCAGAAAAAGGTAAAGTATTTGTTTTTCATGTACGATGAAGTATTAAAGTGGAACATTTTGAGCGAGGGAAGCTAATAAAGCGCGACGCGGAGCGGCGCGGAGCGGCGCGCTTCATTTTCTCGAGATCGGAATGTGCCACTTTGAGCTCGAATGTCCACACTCCGCTTTTCGCCACGATTCGTTTTTTTCAATTAACCGAATTTTTGATTATCCAAATAAACTGCAACAATAATTAGTTCGGATAACCGAGTTTCCACTGTATTTAATTCCACAATAAATACTTTTGTATCGTTTATATTAATTATTAGTAGTTATTACAAACATTTTGTATGTAGTTTTGTATGTACCTAAGTATAATATTTGTTTTTAGAATTTAAAAATTTTTATAAAAAAATCAGTAGTTAATTATTATTTGATCATTTTTTACATTAATTCATATTTCGTGCAAAATGTGAAAAAAAATTATTAAACATTTAATATCAAAATTTGTACTAGGATCCTGCGGATTTTTATGGCGTCATCAAAGGGGTCGCTGAGTTTGATAACCCCTCATCTTAATGAAGTATAGCAAGCCTCCTGCCATTGGACAACTAAAGCATTCATTATGAGAGACAATCAAAAGGAGTAATATATCGACTCATACGTAATTATAGTTCAATGCAAAATACGAATTAATGAAGCATTTGTCTTAATTGAAAAATTAAATAGTTTGTTTTTGCTTTTCTTGTTTAATGGACTGACTAATACTATTTGCGTAAGGTTAGCACTCACGTTAATAACTGCCCCACGCATAAATATGATTTTCCGCGTTAAGAAAAAACGGTTTTTCTACTATGTATTTATGAAAAATTAATTTTTAAAAACAATCAATAATCGAGTCGCCTGCAACCATCGCCCGAGCTCTAAATTTATTATAACTTATAAAATAAACCTTATTTCAACGCTTAAAATTAGGATTACTAACTTAAAGTTTGAGAAAATCTGAAGATTGTTTATTCAAATATGTAAATACTAAAAAAAGACTCTTTTGATGTAAATATTTACAAAAATTAGACAAAATAATCAGCTAATTAACCAAATAATTAATTAATTTTTAAATTTTATGTAATATAACATGAAAAAAGATATTAAAAAATTTTTACAGAAATTATATTTATTGAAAATATAAATAAAAGTACAAAATATGTGTATTGAATTTAAATATTAAAAATTAAACACATTTATTTTACTTTCATATTTGTTGTCACTAATTTAAAAGACATTTGAAACACATACGGAACAATAATAATTTTTTAAAATATAATAGCACAAAAATAAAAAGGGAACTCGGGTACATTTATCGAGAGCCACAAGTAATCCTTCAAAGAGCCGCATGTGGATCCCAGGTTGCCCCCCCCCCCCCGTAATATAAGATAATATAGATGTTTTTTTTAAATTTAATTATTATTCTTAAGGAATGAGTAATTTTTAGCATAAGAAGCGAAAAATCCGAGGATTAGTTTGTATAAACTGGAATCCGGACAAAACTTAATTTTTATAGTCTCCGGATTAAAACCGGAGAGTTGGTAACCCCAATTAAAATGAGAATTTTAAAAGGTGCTCTTTTTATTTTAAAAAAGTGATTAAAACAGCCACTTATAGAAACGTAAAAATTGACGATTTCACTTAAAAAGTTATTAGGGACACGGTTTTTTCTAGTCGACTTAAAATTTTGGTCGTCGAAGAGCTAAATTTGTATTCAGGATGTTGGTGTGACATTTACAGATCCGACAAAGAAAACGTTATTTGGGATGTGTACCCAGCAGTGCTCGCCAAGAGCAGATTTCTAAAATTAGAAGCTTTAACAATGATAGACATTTTTTTAAAAGAAAATTATTTAACCTTTGTAACTCTCAGATTAAAATCTTATGCAAAACTTAGTACTCTTTTGGAAGCTGTTTTTGACTATTTCTCTACGAGCAAGGCAAAAGGAAATTGGCCCAAAATTTTCAGTATTTGACAGATAATTTTCATTTCCAAACTACGACAATTTCGTCGAGCTATTTTCAGAAGGTCACAACTCTTGGTGCGTTACCATGTTGTCTTTTAGAAGTTTACACAAAACGCTATTTGCTAAGATTGCGAAATGAAATAATTCAAAAGCCAAATAATGGGTGTTTTTGTTGAGACAAAAATAGTCGCATTACTAATTATCACGAAAAATCACCCGTCATCGACGACTCGTCTTCCTACTTTCCAATGCCAATTTTCTACTTCGATTTTCTCATATGCAAAAATCGCGAGATATGCATCTTCGACTCAAGAATCGAAGGGAAGAACTGTCAACGAATTGTAAAAAATATATAAATAAACATTCTACGAATTTTAAGTAACCCAACTGACTAGTCATAACATTATCTGTTTATAGAAGATGATTTTTAAAATAAACTCCGAAAAAACTATTGAACGAATGCAATGAGTGATAAGCCAAAACATCAAGAACAGTTTAAGGTAGCTGCTTTTAATTAATTACCTTAAAATGCACCATTTTGAACAATGACAAAAAAGATTCCGTAGGACAAATAAAAATAGGTAGCTAAAAGCAAAATGACCTTTAGTCAACAAAAAACCTTGCTATAAATAGTTTATAATATTTACATTTTGAATAAAAATCAAATCCAACATAAGCACACTTTGTCCCAAGGATCTATTTCATTTATTATTGCGTTGCAAGATTCGTTTCCTTTAAAATAGCGAAGCGTTGCCAAGCATCCCTTAAAATGATTTCAATCTTAAATGCGAAAAAATTGTAAACGAAAGTGGAATTTGCGTAGTGGCTGACGAGGTCAGTAAACCTCCACTTATATTTTACTGACGTGTATGTGTCTGTATTTAAATTCGCTACTTTTGTATTGTTGAATTTTAAATAATATCTAAATTTGGGATTTATGAATTATTCCAATTATAAGTGTTCAATAATAACAGTTGAATGATAGTGCTTAAATTCATGAACGAAATTTTAAAACGATCATTTTAATGAGTTCCCATAAACAATAGTACAGTAAAACCTCTCTAACGCGACCACCGTCGGTTCTTGCTCAAATTGGTCTTTTGTAAAGGTGGTCGTCTTAGAGAGAAAGAACAAAGATAAACATTGCAAATGTAATAACGAATACTATGTTAGATTAAATGCAGTTTCTATTTATTAAAATCATATTGCTATTGAATCAAGGTTATTATAAATAAAGTAAGATTAAATAATCTTATATATAATAAATAATCTATAATATAATATATAATATATTATATATAATATACTATATATAATATATAATATATAATAAATAATCTTCATAAATATGAAGTAAGTTATTATTGTGAATTACGCTTAAAACCGAGTGTGCACATTCGAGCTCAAAGTGGCACATTCCGATCTCGGGAAAATGAAGCGCGCCGCTCCGCGTCGCGCTTCATTTGCTTCCCTCGCTCGGAAATGTGCCACTTTTCGCTCGAATGCGCACATCTTCGTATTTATTGATTTGCCTTAATTAATCTTTTCGCTTTAAATTCACAAAATTAAAAGTTCAGTAAATACGGATTTTATGTTCAACAAATGTATATACCATAGCAATGAGTGGAACGAGCATAAAGATACGACAACTTCGTAGGCGCGAGTGAGAGAAAACGATTAAATTATTTAATTAATTTTTTGGCTAATTTATTAGTTAAAATTTTGGAAATCGTGCTTAAAACCGAGTGTGCACATCATCGTATTTATTGGATTTGCTTAGGGGGCGTCCATAAATTACGTGAGGTGTTTTTTTAAATTTTCTGTCCCTCCCTCCCCCCTCTGGTGAGATGTCGTGAGATTTTATTCAACCCCCTCCCCCATCCCCCAATCTCACGTGAGATTTTTCAAAATGTGGGTTTCTTACGTAAAAGCGTTGAATTGTTATTGTAAAAAGAAAAAAAAATTGCTTCGTGCTTTTATTTACGACTAGTAATCAATATTGCCGAGAGTTTACGATTACGCTTAAGATTAAATCTTAAGCATGTACAATCTGGATTAAATGAACCAAAATAGTATAATTTTTTTTTGTGTCAATCAGAAAAAAAATTGCGTGATATTTGCCGAGACCCCCCCTCACCCCAACGTAATATTAGATGAGATTTGACTCGACCCCCTCCCCCCCTTAAACATCTCACGTAATTTATGGACGCCCCTTATATTAAAACCTCTCTAACACGACCAGCGTCGGTTGTTGCTCAAATTAGTCTTTTGTAGAAGTCGTCTTAAAAAGAAAGACAAAGATAGTCAATGCAAATGTAATAACGAATATGGTACTTGCGGGTAATAAGGCCTGTCGGTTGATAAAGCCTACATAACGAAAATCATATTTAAAATAACCGCTTGCATTTAAGGCTACCCTCACAGACACCTATTGCTTGAAGATGTCTCTACAAGTTTGTGGAGGCGGCATATTCCGCTTTCTGCCCCAAATGTACCACCATACGTCATAAAACGCGGGCAGGCAAAACGGATAATAAAAATTGGTCCAAATCAATCATAAGTAATTTTTATAAATAATTTTAAGTCCAATTTTTGCATTCGTTTGATTATTGACATTCGTTACCATCGAACAGATTTTGATCCTTTGCAGGGAGAGGCGAGTATATAAAAATTGGCTCAATACTCCAATACCATAATGGTATACTGGGAGAAGAAAAAGAACAAAACTTACCAAATATATCATGTATAGTTTGATTATTTCAATATTTTAAAACTGTAGGCCTTATTATCTTTCGGTAGGAAAATAAGGCCTACTGGTAAGGTTTTTAAAAAGGTTTAATTTTGTCTTTAAATAAGTTGACATTTTTTGTTTATATTTTATAGTAACTAAATCTGAAAACTTTTTTTTTCATTTTGGATTATAAAGTGTTTTAGTAATGTACCACAAGCTTATAACTCCCAAATTAATAAAAATTAAAAAAAAATTCCAATTATAAGCCCGTGGTACTTTAAATCATACGCCCGGTATATTTTCTCATCGAAGATTTTTCTGAATTGGACTATACTGTTACGTTCGTAGAAACGGACGTGATTTTCGAGTTGCTTTCGTTTGTAAAGTACAGTTTAAAAACTCAAATCGAAAAAAGGCAAAATAAAATGATATCTCAAAAGCCAGGTAAGAAATGCGATAAGGCCGGCTCGTAAATAACCCAAAGTTTCTACGTCATTCTGCGACGTATCAAAATTCAACACAAAGAAAATTAATTTAAAAGTTAGTTTTAATTTTTTGCAAAAACCATTAAAGCTCAAAAATTTCCAATTTTTTGTAAAACAACGGTACAAAAATTTCTGAAATACCATTAATTTTACATAATGAAAACAAACATTAATAAAGAAATTTAAAAAAAGACTTACAGATTTGATTTTTGCAGAAGGGGTGCTTCTTAGGAGTAGAAGGCCCTTGATAAACACTGTCCTCTACACATTTAAATAAACACTAATAAATTAAAATTTTGGGAGTCTTTAACTGAGCTCTTCGACGTGCCTTTCACAACTAAAATGTGCGGGGAACGAGTGTGGGAATTCCAGTTTGCGATAAGCATTTTGTTTATGTCTTATTCGAATTAAATTTTTGGGCATTTACATAGTTTTTGAACGATTCCTGAGATTGCGTAAATCTTCGATTTTTGCATAAAACTAGTGATTTTGAAATTATTAATTAATCAAATGGTAATTTATTTTACATTTTTGGAAAGCGCCCAAGAGGCTCTAACCAATTATAAAAAAAAAATTAATACCCTTCTATTTAAGATAAGAAAGTTGAAACAATTTTCGGTTAAACCAGAAGTATAACAAAATTTATATTTATGCTAATGCATAGATCAAATAAATTAAAAAAACTTTTATACTTGCTTTTTTTGAAATCTTTATGATATTAAGAATTATAAGCTTGTGGTTTTTTAAATAATACACCTGGTATATACATATACATGCAGGCTGTTTTACGATGAGCTTACACTATTTATATTGTGAAAACTCTTCACACGATTTTTATAAAAATTGGTATACAATAAAGCAGTTTTCGATATGTTATCAATTAGTTTGACCTTTCTACTCATTAACCCGACAAGATATTTTTATTTGTTATTGGGAATGTTCACATAGAATTTTCAATATAAAGGTCTGCACCTGTCAATTATTCATTGAAAAAATTAATATCTCGAAAAATATACATTTTAGGTATAAGGTTTTCTACATAAAATAACATTAAAATTTAACGTAAAATCCAAAAAGTTAATAATATATAGGGTGGTCTATTTAAAATAAAAAGTTGCTGGTCACGTCCGGTATGCGCAAAAATGGCATGTCTGTCAAAATATTTTCTATAAATTCGCCATAACTATACTAATTTTTATAAAAATCGTGTGTGTAGTTTCCAATATATAGATAGTGTAAGCTCGTAGTGAAATACCCGGTATACAGAAACAATATAGATAATTAATAAATTATTCAATAAAATCTTTCGTGGTAACCATCTCTTTAAGGAGACCACCTTTAAAATTTGGCAGTGTACTTCAGAACAGATATAATGCATTTTAATTTAATTCATCTTATAAATTTTTCTTTAAGACGACCACTCTCTAATTGGTCTGCAACCAATAAATACGTGACCGTCTGCTTTTCAAATTTACTTAAACTTGAAAAATTTCTTTATTAAGTATGTGCATCAAAACAATGCATTTAATTTTTTTAACAAGTTTTTAGCATAATTCTTATTGACTTCTCGTCAGAAAAGCCTGCGTGCAAATATAACAATAAGTAGGTAATGCACAGAAAAACGAGTTTTTTAATTTGAACTGACTGCTGAAATATGGTGCAGACCAAATAAGCACAAGTCCAAAACATTAAAAGAACTTATTACAGGTGTGTCACGAGCTATTTCATTTTTCTATTTCACGTACTCATTTCTTCGAGGAATGATAATTCGCTTTCTGAAGACAAAAATAAAATCGGTAATGTAATTGTTGGCACAATATAAGAGCGTTCAAGCGTTAAGTGGCACATTTTCAATTATTATTCCAAAATTAACATTGTTTTCACATTAAAGCACATAAGCATTGGTTATACAATAGAAAATTGTTGCACTACAAGGATGTACTATTTTTTACTCAATTAATGTCTAACGACTAGGGTGTTGCCAAAAAATCGATATATTTTTTTCTATACTATCATATGAAAATACCGCAGAATACGTCGAAATAAATATTGTGTTCAAATTCCCTGGTAGTATACTTCCTATAATTAAAAAATTATAAAAATAAGATTTGACGAATCTATAATTTTTCAACTATTAATGATACAACAGAATTTTTCGAGACTATTTTATTGTGCGTCGAATGAACTATAAAATTGTCATTTAAAATTTTAACCAATATTCAAAACTTTAGCTTTTAAATTAAAAAAACGTGAAATTTCGACAAATTTAAACTTATTAATTGTAAGTAAAATAGTAACAATAGAAATTTGACTGACTCAGATTTTTTGTAGAGAATTTAATATTGATAAACATCGTCCATTCATTTTATAAAAAAAAAAAAGATTTTATAGTTTACGGGAGTGAATAATGTTTAGAAAAAAACCGGTGCGTATACTTATGTACGCGCGTTAGACGTTATACTTCTTTGGCGTAACTAAAATTTAAATATAACTACGTGTTATGATGCTCACCTTGCGTTTGTATATAGCTAGACCTTTAGTTTTCAAATTATATGTTACTGCGCTTCACTTAAAAAAATCTAATCTTGGCGCCTCTCCACTGTACATTTATTCGCCGATTAACACGGTAGATAGGTACTGAAGAAAATCAAAACCCTATTTTTTTGTATGGTAAACTGTGTAAATTGAAAACAAAGCAAAATATGCATAAATTGGTCAGTTATTTTTAGAAATGTATAATTTTTTACTTTCGTGAATCCGACTATATATGCATTATCTAGTTTTTATTTTACTTTGAAATAAATGACTGAACTATGTGCATATTACTTTTTTTAATTTATAGTATTCTGAGGAACCTATCTTTCTTCTAAAAGGAGATTTTAAAGTATTTTAGATGAATTACTCTTTGTATGTATAAAACCAGAATAAATTCTTTTTTTTCGCTATATCATTGTTTTCCAACGAACTGTCTTAAAAAATAATTAAAAATTTATATCTTGTATAGCAAACTTACAACTTACGCTGGGTACTAAAATTCTACTCTCCACGCGCCAGAAGAAGTGTAACTTCATAAATCAATTTAAATGAAAAATGTTTAAGTTCGATGAGGGACCTCTTAAAATTAGCTAGAATTTGGACAACATTTTTATTTCGACAATACTTAACGTGAGAGTAAAGAAGAAAAACATCTATTTTTTTTAACACCCCAATAAAGTCAAAACTCATAATACTGGCAAATTTTATAAACTTAAATTTAAAAAATAAATAACTGACTTATACTTATTACTCTGAGGTACTTAAAATCCCTAATTGAAAATTCACTATAAAATAATAAACAAACAATAACCATAGCGTTGAATTAAATATACACAGTTATAAAAATTTAATGATCCTTATTAAAATTTAATAAGAACACAAAAGCTACAAATGCAAAATAGAACAATAACAAAATAATATCGAGCATAGTTTTTACTTATTCAGTATCGAACGACCTTCGTATAATAATTGCTGATAACATACAATTTATAATAAATTTAATAATGACCGAAATGTGGTATTCAAATTTTTATAGGTTGATTCTAAAAAGAATGAACACGATTATGGATCGTACGCTACATACATTTTTTTTTAATTTGATTAAAGTGTTTATGTTCTATAATCCTAATCGAGGTCTCGATTTGGAAATCGGACAGAAAAGCTATTAAGAATTGTAACAAAAATGTATTATTTTAATGGATATCGAAGACCAAAATTAAAAGTACGTATCGATCGTACATTAACCAGCCAACTGAAAAAATATCACTTAACGATTTTTCTAATACATATTGAGATGACTTGCAGTTTTTGCTGCTAAAAAAATAACTTTTCCGAATGCTTTTAGAAATGTGCTTAATTTTCTCGACTGTACATAGACCTCAATTTTCTCTTCAAATATTTATAAATATCCTTTGATATTGTGATTTCTTTCTATTTGGGCTGACGTAATGAAAAACTCATCTAAATTTCATCCTCTATTGAAAAAAAAGATGGTCCAACTGACCGTGACAGATTGCTCATTTAGATTATTGCTAATCACGAAATAATGCGCTATTTTTCAAGGTTTGAAAAAAAAACGATTTTTTGCGGACAAAAATGGCCGAATTCGTAAATTTTCGAAGGAATTTTTATTTTCGACATATCTAACAGCTTTTATTTTTATTCCGTAATTAGTCTACGTTTAGGACCAGCCGGCATACATATGTAAGCGGTGTAACAGCTGCTTCTCTTTTATTTAGAGTTTTTGCACTAACTGCACTGCTGGTATCTTGAGTTACCGCGAAGAGATAAGCCACAACACGCTTTTTGAACATCAGTAAGTCTTGCATTAAATAAGGACGTTTCCAAGTACATTTTCCCCGTTTTTAAAACAATAACCGGCATTCAGGCCAGGTGTGCGGTGCAATATTATTGCACTCGTCAAGTGGAACAAGAGCATTGGGGGTTGTAACACCCTAACAGCACGCGCAGATGTGCAAGAATACTTTGTTAAATGCAGGACCGTATGTGTATCGAGTTCATTGTTCTTTATTTCGATTTGTTTTCGAAAATAGTAGCCATAAAGTTGTTAAAATAGGCTTCGGAAATTCGCGAACGATATAATTGCGAAGTGAAATTACGTTGCGCTGTATTGCGGGCTTCGAAAATGGTTTCCGTTTGAATTATCATGACCCTTATGTTTACTAGATATTTTTCTATACATTTATCCCTAGTCCCCACCTGCGGCCGATCGACACCCGTCCAGGGGGCGCGTTAACAATGCTAGCACTAGCGGACTCCCGGCGTTCAAGCGTCGTCATACGCGGCTAAACAAACGTGCTGTTAATACGTAAACTTTTATTCCATACGAAATATGCATAGTGCCTTCAATTTTGCTCGTACGCAAAAATCTTAGTGCCTTCGAACTAGTGTCTTCGGTAAATAGCGATCGCTCTATTACGCCGGGCCACAGCTGTAAGCCCGTCAAGTTAAATATAGGAATACAGCGGCTGGCGGGTGCTGAAGCTGAAACTCACAGTAGTGGCACACGTGCTGTACCATACGGATTGCATTCTAAATCGTCGACTTTAAATTATCTCGATTTTTTGCTCGTTTTTACAATTCCGCGTTATTGTGATCAAATTTTGAAAAAAAAAACCGCCGGCAAAAACGCTTCGAGTTTTAGATTACGTTTCGCACTGTACGGTTTCGAAATGCTTATGCCCAACGGAGGTCTCGGTAGTACCAGCGAAGCTGAAAACTTGGTCGGGGGCCTAGGAAGTCTTGGAATGTTAGGAAATACCACCACGTTGAATGGGACCGCAGTACAAAACAAAGATACTACGTGGACGAAATTATTCGTCGGCGGATTGCCTTATCACACAAGTGACAAGTCCTTGAGAGAACATTTTTCAGTTTACGGAGATATCGAGGAGGCCGTTGTGATCACGGACCGACAGACTGGCAAAAGTAGAGGATACGGATTCGTAAGTTAGAAAGGAGATGCGAAAAAAGTGAAACGCAATAAGAATTCCCTATTTCCAGGTGATTATGGGCGAGAGGACCGCCGCCGAAAGAGCCTGCAAAGATCCCAATCCGATCATAGACGGAAGAAAAGCTAACGTAAACTTGGCAATCCTCGGCGCAAAACCCAGAGGAAACGTACAGGCCGGTGAGTAAGACTAAATGGTGGTGGATAATTATAATGTTTTTCGTTAAATGTTTATCGCTTAACACGAATAACAAAAAGAAATAACAAAATTGGTGTCCGCAACGTGTCGTTAAGTGATTATCGCGAACATATCTCTACCTACTTTAGAGCCGAGGTGAACACGCGTCGATTGCTCGCTTCCCTTAGTTTCCGGTAAACCCGGAAACGACATGGGTCCCGCACCATTGAACCGGCACTCCGTTTACCTTATCAAAGCGAGCATACAAACTACTTACTAACGATGTCTTTTTCAGGATTTCCATTCCCGGGGGTGCGAGCCGGTTATCCTACGCTTCTACCCGGTCAGTACGGGTAAGTGTTAAGGCGTCCAAAACGGCGACCTCGAAAGCTCGAGGCCGCACGCGATGGGACGCTCTTATCGGCGACCATCGAAATCATTTTTCTATCATAATAAAATAAATAAACATTTCATATGTTTTTAGCAATTTGTCCATAAGGGCAAACGATGATACGTTATTTCGTATGCTTTGCAGATTAGAAATTGGCTGAGACGTATCCCGAACCATCGTTCGTAACGCCTCAAACATACAAATGTAATATGAATTAGTTACTTCGATGAGTGTTGTGAGTGCGCGTGTGTGTGGGGTTTTATTTGATTAGTATTGAGCTCCACTTAATAAAAAAATACTCCAAAAAGGCGGTTGGGGGGCTGCGAGTCTCCAAATCGTCTTGGAGAAATCGCGGCCCCTCAAACGCTTCTTGCACGGTGGAGTCCGCCACTCCAATCGTTAGGCGGACACCCATAATTTTTATGTTTGCTGTGAGGTTTTCGTTTTCTTTTTGGTACTTATTACTTTTGATGTTCGTTTCTTGTCTGTAATAAAAATTCACGACTGCAATGTAACACTAACGCGACACTAACAGGTTGTCGATGTGCTTTATTGTCATTAACCTGCGACGTGTTACACTGCAGCCGGTGGTGGCGGCGTAGTAGCGAGTGTTTGTGTGTCTGCTTACGCGAAGAAACGACGTCGCGACGCGGTTCTTCGAGACTACAATTTTTCTTATTTTTTTTTTTTTTTAAATATCATATTTTATTTATCGTTCACCTACTTATTTATTTATTATTTATCTTTAGAGTGTGCATCTGTAGAACTTTTGTAGAACTCTCTCCTCGCTCTCTCTCTCTGTCTCTGTCTCTCTCTCTCTCTCATGTCTCTGATTCAAATTCGAAATCCCCCATACATCGCCGAGTCGGTTGTTGTCGAAATCTAGCTTTTCGTAGCGTACCTTTTCAATTGGCACCGAAATGTGTTTCTAATTATAGTTCAGAACCGTCCGCCTACCAGAATAAATATTTTCCATCGGTTTTTCTATAAGCATCGGTAATCGATATAATACACTCGACTATATTTTATATACATTACACACATGACATGTCCCTAATATTACGGGCCATTAACTGTGCCACATCCACGGTCACCAATTTTTACTATTTATCTATGCAGTCAAATCTCGATACGACAAAAAACGCTTTCTATCGATAACCATGAATTCGTAATAACTTTCCTAAATTGTACGAATTCGACAAAAATCAAAACGTACTTAAAAGAAACGAGTTTAAAAAAGCGAGTCTCGCTGTTCCTATTCGTTCGAATCTGATTTTAAAATAACTCTCGGTTAATCATGAGCTTCTATATTTACTGCTCTAAGAATACGGCAGCTGTTACGGATTCTTTTCCTTGTCATTTGCGACATTTGGACAGCGTCGCGACGCCTCCACAACACTTCCGATGCCAACAGACTGTACTGAATGGAATTCGGGACGGCTATTTCTATAAGTAACTTTAACTTATGTATGTATGTGTATGTGGATGACGTTGAAAGCGCCTTGCGCCCGGAGAAAGCGCTGCCAGTTCTTAGGATTAAGGACTGGTCCGGCGGATTTTTCCGTAACCGAATCGATAATTGTCCTGGATTTTCAGTGGAAAGTTGGAAACGAATAGCGGCGTTAGATGCGGAGGCGGGTAAGGGCGGATAACACATTTCTATTGGATAATCTGCCCGGAGCTTCGCGCAAATCCGGAATACTAGTTGCTAACTAAAGACGTATGCGCGCCTGTTGCGGTTCCGGATTTCAAATCCGGAATTGCACTCCGAAGATGACCACTTGGGAAAATCTTAATATTTAAAAAGCTATTACTGTTACCATTAAAAAACCGACTAAGACGACGTCTTTAGAGACTCCGGTAATCAGCTTTAAAAATATAAAGTTCCCTTCTTATTAGGTATCTTTATTCTATCAAGGGTTTAGTTAATTTTGTAAGACGCTGTAATTCTTATAACTACACAAAAAAATAGTCGGTTTATTCAGATTTTTGTAATAGATGTTTATCGATTTACCTTTAATGTCTATGTTTTATACGTAAAAGAAAAGAAAAACTAGAGTAATGGGTTAATAAAATGCAGAAAGGCAATTACAGTCGGACCTCGATAAGTTAAAGCTGCGGAAAAGCCAAAACTAATTCGAATTATTAACACATGGTTCAAAATTAAATACAGTGAACCTCTCAACGGCGACCACAAAAATTTACGGCCAAAATAGCCGTTCTAGGGAAGTAACCGCTTTATTAAAATAAATGTAAGTACAGTCAAACCTCCATAAGTCGAACCTCGATTTGCTGAATTTTTGATAACTCGAACCTGTTTCCCTAGAACTTGCCTATTTCAATGTCAATATTTTTAAATCGATAACTCGAATTTTTGATAACTCGAATTTTTGATAACTCGAATAATTTTAATTTCCCTTTAACTTCGACTTATCGAGGTTCGACTGTATATTACATAAATTAAATAATTTAAATTGTACAAATATTATTTAGAAAATTTACACATAATTTTACCTCTAATTAACAGTCTGATATTTCAGAGCAAGGAGTAACAAAAAAACAAGTGAGCATTACCCACATAAGCTCACGGAAGAAGTGAAAATTGTTTGATAATTGGTGCTGGTCTAACTGATTATGTGTATATAAGTGTCGTCACTTGTGAATATAATTTGCTACAACTTATATAATAGCGTAGGCAAATTTTGACGCATGCGTCAAACACTATACGCGTAGGCAATAATAATGGTATTGAATACTCGCTACATTATATTTTGCCCGGCTATTCCACTTTCCCCAATCTTTAAAAGTATTGGGCTTGCTGTTAAAACATTTCCCTTTTTCTTTCACTTTATATTTTCCTTCTTTCGGTACACCCCTTTTTTGTGACAAAATTTTAGATTTACCCCCGCATAAAAGAATTTACTTCAAAATTCTTTTATGTTAAATATCGTACACAAAAAAAGCTTAGTTGAATACATTTCGAGTTATTGTGACTGACTTCACATAGTCACAAACAAATAAAAAAACAATCTGCTTTTTAGTTTGGATTTCAGCGGGCTGGCAAAAAGTGTTGCCAACTACCATTTTAAAATGTTTTGATTTTTGGAGAGTGAAAATTTAAAAAAAAAACAAAATTCTATTGACTCAGGTCTTTCTGTACAACATGAAATAAGCCAAAAAAATTATTTAATTATTGATAGAAATGTTTTAGCCAAATATCCCAATTTTGGAATACAAGAAATAATAAATCGAGTAATGGATGATAAAGAAAGTGGTTCAAACCTTGTTATTATTTGTGAAACTTATCAGATTGATTTTTTATTTGTTTGTGGCTACGTGAAGTCAGTTACAATAACTTTAAATGTATTAACTACACTTTTATATTGCATAGGATATTTAACAAAAAAGATCTTTCTCTAAAATACCCGACCTCTAATTTAAGGTAAATTTTTGTAAAAGTGGCCATGGCCGTATTAGAGAGGTGACCGTTACCAGAAGGGTTATTGTTAGAGAAATTCCTATATAATTGGTTTGTAAATTTGACAACTGGCGGCTTTGAGAGATGGCCAAAAATAGAGGTTTTACTGTATGTATCTTGCCTGTGAAATCTTTGTTTTACTTTATAAAAAAGATCAGAATTTACAAGTAGTCATTAACATTACTTATTCTTATTGAGTACTTACAGTTTATTTATTGTTTGTTCGAAAATAATTTGTTTTGCTGCATTAACCCAAAATGTTTTTTTTTCCGCAAAATAATCTTATGGAAAACGATAGCTTTAGAGAAGAATTCTCTTGAGCAGAGAGAAATAACTTTACCATTTGGGTTAAACAGTTGCATGAACTTTTTAGAATTGAGTTATAGAAATATTGACTAACAGAAAACTGAATATAAAGAATTACAAAGAGCTTCAAAGCATCGAAAAATGCAAGTTACCAAAAATCGAGAATCGCTATAATAATATGAATATTTAATCGGGAAAAAGTCTCCAAGTTGAGCAATAAAAAATTCGAGTTATAGAGGTTCGACTGTATACGCCACGAATGATTAGCTCAAATGTTCTACAAAACAAATTGTTTTGAAACAAATGTAGAAGAGCCATTCTATATTAATTTTTCTATTGTCACGAGTAGTTTTCAGGAAAAATCAATTTCGTATGTGACATGCAAATGATATATATAAAAGGATTTAGAGTACTTGCGGTCGATTCGAATGTGTACGTAAAGTGAACATTGGTTAGACGTTGGCCATTTGATAAATTATTATGCCACCCCCGTTATCGACTGTCTAAACACGGACACTATTGTCAACAAAAAAAGTATATAAAACGACCGTAATTCCGTACACATGCATAGAAACGGCTTATCAATAATGCAAGCTAATATTAATAAAGCGAACCCATATGAAGATACACGACGATGATAAAAGGGTGCGTGCCTCGTTTGAGGCGTTTGATTGTACAAATACCTTCTTTAATTGTTGGATGGACGAAATTAATCACGACTTTAATTACGAATTACATAAAACATCGATTATTTCCATTTCAAAAAAAAAAAAAAGAAATAGATTAAACGACCTAGCGCAGCCTTTTAAAAAGCTTTTTGTAGTAAATGTAAGCGTTCTATTTTATATTCTTTCTTTCTCTCTCTCGAGTGTAATTATGTAAGATATTATGTGACCGGACTAATGTCCCATCGCTTGAAGTGCACTGTATAGATTAACAGCACAATGCATGGGTTAGTAGTTGACCAGAGAAATATAATGGCACGACTGTCTTAAAGTAGACTTCCGATTGCTTCGAATAATCAGCAGAGTGTTACTCTTATTTCTCTGGTATTGGGTGCAGTGTTTTCGATTCTTTGTCGATTTCATCTTAAGCGATGTGCTTTTCCAGAGTTCCTCCCGGATATGTGTATCAATCCCCGTATTTGACGGCCACAGCTCCTGGGAGCCTGGTACCTCTTCCAGCCACCCAATTGACCCACGCTGCAGCCGTCGCCGCTGCCACTTCGCAATTCTACGAATACCAAAATGCCGCTGCAGTAGCCGCCGCTGCAGCAGCTCCGTATGCCAGTCAATACGCCAATGGTTTCGACGCTTACACACCGTACACGGGAGCAGCAGGTTAGCTCACTTTCGCTGATTTTCAGTTTCGAATAAGCTTTACTGTCCAAATTATCTCAAGGTGCTGCAAGTTACATGCCCTATACTTATGCAACTTTACCGCAAACTCCGGGAATATCGGCAGCAGCAGCTGGAGCTTTTTCCGGTTTACAGTATCAAACAGCAGCTCAAGCACAAACCTTACAAGATGCTCGATTACAATAGAGTAGTTTTTTGAGAGCCTTGTTAATCTTAAGACTACGTTATCGTTTCTCTAAAGTACTCCTAAGTTTATACTTTATTAAGATGTTACGACATAATTTGTTAACGTTCAAATATTCACGAAAAGGGGTTTAAGTTTTCTTTCTCCTTCATCAACATTGATTTGAATTTAAAAAAAAACGCGTTAGAAGTTATACTTCTTTGAGATTACTAAATTGGTTTTAATCGTTCCCTCTCACTCGCATCTTTTCGCTCTCTTCCACTCATTGCTATGCTAATGAACATAAAATCGATATTTACTAAACTAAATTTAAATTTATGATTTGAAAGAGCGAAAGATAAAGTAAACAAACTCGATGAATGGCGGGGTATGTGCACGTTCGAGTGTAGATTTTGGTTAAAACCCAAGTGTACAATTTGGTATCGGGAAAATATGCACTAAAGTGGCGCAAAAAAACCGACTATTGTTTTTTTAGTCTCGAGTGAAAAAATGTTAGTTTTTGATGTTTTAAGAGCTACCTCCAAAGGACAGCTCAAAAAAAAATTTTTAAGAGGTCGCTCAAAATTTTTTAAAATTTCAAAATCCATCAAAAATCAAATTTTTTATTTTTTTTCTCGTTACAGTATAATTTTATAGACCAACAAAAAATAAGTTTCTGAAAGTTTTAATTTAAAATTTGAGTTTTAAAAGTCGCTCAGAATTTTTTTTAATTTATTAGTGCATCACTTTGGATTATTTCGAGCGACATTTTAATATTCAAATTAAAATTTCATACATTTTTTTTCTAAGATTTAGTAAAATAATCAACAAAAATTCACCACGAGATGAACTAAAAATGAAACACATGACAAAAAAACATAATTTTATTAAAACTCAATAATTTTATTTAATCAACTACAACATTTTAACAATATTTAAATAAACTTGTTAATTCTAATAACAAATCTTAAATTTTAAAGGTTTTAACTTTATTTATTTATTGTTTTGTTAAAGTGCGTATTAAATTTTAATTTAAATATTAAAATGTCACCCGAAAAAATCTAAAGTGATGTACTAATAAATAAAAAATAATTCTTAGCAACCTTTTAAAACTAAAATTTTAAATTGAAAGTTTCAGAAACTTATTTATTGTTGATCTATAAAATTATACTGTAACGACAAAAAAATTAAAAAAAAATATTTGATTTTTGACGGTTTTTGAAATTTTAAAAAATTTTGAGCAACCTCTTAAAATTTTTTTTTGAATTGTCCTTTGGAGGTAGCTCGTAAAACATCAAAAACTAACATTTTTTCACTGGAGACCCCAAAAAAAATTGGTCGTTTTTTTTGCGCCACCCTAATATGCACGTATGTCATTTAATTTGGGCACAATACATTTTTCTTTTTATATGCAAAAATAAATGTATATAAATTATCTAAATACGAGGATGTGCGCATTCGAGCGAAAAGTGGCACATTTCCGAGGGAGGGAAGCAAATGAAGCGCGACGCGGAGCGGCGCGCTTTATTTTCTTGAGATCAGAATGTGCCACTTTGATCTCAAATGTGCACACTCGGTTTTAAGCGTGCTTCACAATAATGAATCCACTTTTAAATAATTTTAATTAAAAATTACAACACTGTGCTGAGTATACAATTTAATCTTGGAAAAATGCCCACATATGTCATTTTATTTAGGCACAATATATTTTTCTTTTGATATGCAAAAATTAATGTAAACAAATTCAATAAATACGAAGATGTGCACATTCGAGCGAAAAGTGGCACATTTCGGAGCGAGGGAAGCAAATGAAGCGCGACGCGGAGCGGCGCGCTTCATTTTCCCGAGATCGGAATGTGCCACTTTTCGCTCGAATGTGCACATTGGGTTTTAAGCATGATTCACAAAAATTAATTTACTTTCTTCGTCAAATTTTCGTTAGCTATGTTAAAATTTCACTCTCAAGAAGTATAACTTCAAAAACGTAAAAATGTAAATATTACTTAACATTCAAAGTGCCCTACCACAATTTGTTTTACCCTAAAATAATTAAAATGTGCACTTTAAAAACTTAAAGAGAAATCGCGAGCTGAAAAATAATAAGATCTAGTCATGTACTAAAAAGCAAAACAAGATTTATTGTTAATTATCACAAGATCGATTTGTTATTTATTTATTTATTTATCTGTGGTTTTCCTTTGGTGCTATGGTTTAGCGATCATTTTTCAGGAAAACTATGTTAAGCCATCAGAAAAATGTCTCGAACGACAAATTGAAAAATAAGATTTCTTTCGTGTCAAAATGAAAAAAATTAATCGTACTTTTTTATATTTAATAAAATTAATTCCACGAAACACCTTTGAACCTTTATTTATCGTTGTTAGATATAAAGCTATAACGTTTATACGTCTTTGTAATTTAAAATTAAGGTACTCCTTTATTTAAATTAGGAAAGTTGGTAGTTCCTAAAAGATTTTTTCTTAATTGCAAATTAGAAAGATTTTATATTAGTTTTTGAAAGAAAAATAATACAAAGCAATTGAATGTGCAACAGTGCAATTGATGTTCACACAATATTTCTTGCCGACTTTCTTCCAGACACTATTTTTTTAATAAACAAGGTTCGTGAAGGTGGCCTTGCTGTCTAAATTATTAATTACTAATTATAGATAAGTAATATAAGCAACTATAGGATAAGCAATATTATTTAGTCAATTCAATAAGTTCTAGTCCTATATTACAGACTTATAGTTCAATTACTTGTATCGTTTATATATTATTGAGGAAATTTATTAAATAATCCTCGATATTAGTGTATGATAAAAAAATCCTTTATATATACTATTTTCATATTTAAAAGCATCAATTTTTTAATGTATTCTAAATGTTACCAATAGTTGTGTAGTATATATAAAGCAATAATATATTCGATTTCTCACATGAAAAAAAATATAAGTAACGCATTCACGAATTGCCACAAAATAATGATAAATGTGAGAAATCAATGAATACACCGTGTGTTAAATTTAAGCTTAGTTTTAAACAAATTTAGCTCAATATTAGAAGATACTATGTTGATGTATTTTTAAAATGTATGTTAAAATAATGTTCCTTAAGTAGCTCGGACACATATATAGGAAAATATTTTAAAAAATCTATAAATATGGGACAGACGGTGCGTTACTTAATTTTCATTTTCTGGGTGCCTTTAAATCTAAAAAGAACAATGTGATATTTGCACAACGTGTCCAGCTTGATTTTTTTATTCTAAGGATAAAGATTCGCCGTCTAGTCAAATATTGCTAGCCTGCACAATCCGTCCAGTTGGTTAGTGTATAAACGTTTTTGCACAGGAGAATAAAAATATTGGCAAAATTTTAAGACGCAATTAAATTGCCTTTCTTCTCTCACGAGATCTTAAGCAGGAATACACGGAGAAACTGACGGTCTAAATACGTGATTAATTATTATACATATTAACATTAAAAAATAATAATAATTGATACTCAAAAGACAGCAATAATTTGTGTTGGAAAAAACAAACACTTTGCTGATATGTACCTGCTTAATTGCTAGGTGATGTTATAAACAAGCGTTATTATATATTATAAAATAATTAATTAATTAATGCGTTTAGATACTTAAAAACACTCGTCGCAATTTACCGCTTATTGTTTAATTCGCGAGGGTGTTTACATTTTCTACTATAATTTAAGATTAGTACATTAATTGCTTTTATTTATACATAAATAAATTAAATGTGTTATAGATATATAGACAGTACTCAATTAAAATATTATTATGTACTTATTGTGTATTTTTTATCTTTTATTTCACTTTTGAAGCAAACTTAAAGTTTGGAAACATCATAAAGCAATTGAAAATGTCAGCATAGAATGCATTATTAGTAAAATATATAAATCCTACCTTTAACGATGTCCTCAAAGTCGATTACAGCCCATTTTCAGTCGAATATCAAAGTCCGCGCCATAATCCAACGGAAAAGCTACAAAATAAAGCCATCATTAGTTCATTTTATTCCTCCAAAATAAATCCTGCATTACAAATAACAAATCTACTTTAAAATGCAATTTAAGAACAAATCCATTAAATCTACAAAAAATCATTCTTTTTGTTTTAATAATAATAATATAAGAAGCAGCATTTAAATTTTTTCAGCATTTCATTAAAAGAAAAGAAATATCGTTTCGTATTTGGTAAAGCGTATTCAACTGCCATCTCTCGGCGCATAAAGAAACTATGAGCAGAAAACAATACCTTTTTGTGGAAATAGATTTTTACCGCAACTTTTAAAAAAGAATAGCATTTGAATATTAAAAACCGTCTTTTTTGATTGATTACGATTAAAAATCGATTTGTTTTATAAAAATGTTTATTAAAAAGTGATCCGACGCAGGGCAGCCACATTTTTAGCCCGGGGCTAGCTTCCTGTAGGAATGCGCGCGTTATAGATTTCGTTTCATCTCCCATCTCTTTTTAAACAATATCACACATAAAATCAACCCTTAAGTGCACAGTTATATCGTGGGATAGCAATTGGTCCCTTAAAAATGGCTGGTACCGAAACGGAAAATACGCACAAAAAAAATAAAAGTGTTAATCTGCATTTAGAGTTATAGTGTTTACATGAGCCTCAACAATATAATTATTTGGTTTTTATGAAATTACGAAGGTAGATAAATGCTTTATTGAGCCATCGAACGAGGCGCACTTGGACTATACACAAAACAATATTTTAGTTTCAACATGAAGATTAACGCTACGAGAATGACGACCCCAATTGAAGAAAAATTCGATCAGAAATTAAAAGTTCGTACAGGAATGGTCACTGTTAGCGATGGAAAGAGTAAGCCAATTCCTGTACAACTACACTTGTCCATGGAAGTGTTAAGGCTGCAAAAGGAAGAAATTGTTCCTCCTGAACCGAAACCTATAAACGGCAAGGTAAAATGTCGTTATCCTAAATATTATGTAAGAGGCAACAAAATATTAAACATACTTTGGTTTCTAAGGAGAGGATGGTACAAATTAGGAGGCAGAAGGTTGGGGGACTCGGATTAAGCATTAAAGGGGGAGCCGAACATAAACTACCCATTCTTATTTCTAGAATTTACAAAAGTCAAGCCGCTCATCAAACCAAAGAATTATTTGTTGGAGATGCCATTATTAAAGGTGAGGCAATTCACAAAAAAATTAATAAACTATAAATCGTTTGCAGTTAATGGGGAATACATTACTGCATGTCCACACGACGATGCAGTCAATATTTTAAGGAACGCTGGGGATTTGGTTGTGTTAACTGTTAAACATTATCCAGCAGCAACCCCCTTCTTACAAAAACAAGGTGAGTCTAAGATATTATCGAGGTTGTTTTTATTTATGCCGAAATTAATTCGCAGAAGAGAAGGAAAACCATGCTGACAGCAACAGTGATGAAAAAGACGCTTCAGAAGAGAGCCTTCGACTGGTAACGAATAGTTCGAGTAGCAGACCAAGTTCGTTGTGTTCAGAGCCCGAAGGAGAGCCACAAACAAGATGGGTTGACATAGTAACTCTACCTCTGATGATGGCGTACGTTACTAGGTACATCTTTGGTACAGATAAATTAAGACCAAACGCATTCGAAGTACGCGGCCTTAACGGTGTAAGCACTGGAATTATTCATTGTGACGACTCTGCTGTTCTTTCACAATGGCTTAAATATATTACCGATAATATAATAGGACTGACACACCTACAAGTAATTACATAGAGATTTACAACTTTATAAATAAGATTAATATTTCTGCTCCAGATGAAGCTCTACAACCGAAATTTTAGCGTTAGCGACCGAATCGAATACATGGGCTGGGTAAACGAAGGTGTCATCAACAATAATCAACCCTGGCAAAATTATAAACCGAGATTTTTGGCTCTGAAGGGCGCTGATTTAATGTTATTCGATTTACCTCCGGTAATTATCATATTTTTAATCGAAAAACGCAACAATTTATTTTTAAACACTTCCAGTTGAACGTAATGGACTGGGATAAATGTTTATTAGTTTTTAAAGTTTATCAGACCATGTTTAGAGTTGTAAAAGAATCAGAAAATGTGGACGAAAGACAACATTGCTTTTTAGTTCAAACGTCAGGGCAAGAATCCCGTTATTTATCTGTGGAAACTCGACAGGAGTTACTGCGAATTGAAAATGCTTGGCATTGTTCTGTTTGTACCGCTGTTATGAAATTAGGAGTAGGTTGCATTTTAAAGGCTTAGGAGCAGTCAGCAGAGTAAAGAAATGGGTATTTTAAATAATTTCTTTTTGGCAATAGTTTAATGTATATTTGTAATACCCGCAGAATAGAGTTTACTTTCGTCGTTCCTTTCTGCACCTGTGTAGAAAGTGCGTTCTTTCGCTCTTCTCTTTTCTACTTTTTCTCCTTCTGTATTCTAAAACAGTCTAGATCGTTTTAGTATTTACTGCCAATTTATCTATATAATTATACAATTTGAATAAAAATAGTAATCAGCGTGTTAAATTAAATATTTCTTCATTGAGACATTTATTTTTTTTGTTGTGAAAATTAAATTTTCGATTATTATTTACAATAATGCGAGTGTTGTTCTTAAGTCAAACTTTTGCAACGGGTTTTATATAAAACGCCTATTGGCTCGTATGTGCACTCTGCACAGTCGATCCCGTAGTGACTGCGTTGTTACCTTGGCCTCCTGTCAAAAACCCAAGCTACCGAAATCCCTCGCTTTACACATGTGTATCAAAAATATCTATTATAAAAGGAGTAATATACAATATACAATATTTTACCTTTATTTCACACAATTTTTTTGGATTTCAACCAAAATCTACCATATACACTACAGGTATCTCTCGATTTACACGCTACTTGTTTTACACTGTTTACAAAAAATATTCAATAATGAAAATAATTTAAAATTTACATTTTTGCTATACAAGATGTGTATTTTTAGTTACTTTTCAAGACAGTTCATTGAATGACTGATATTATGGCCAAAAAAATATTTTTTTTTATTTTTATACACAAAAAGTAATTAATCTAAAATACTTCTAAACCCCGTTTAACACTGAAGATAAGTTTCTAAGATGACTGAAAAACGAAAAAAGAAAAATAAGCACTATTCAGTCATCTATTTCAATGTAAAATAAAAGTAGATAATGCATATACAGTCGAACCTCGATAAACCGAATTTTTGATAACTCGAATCCGTTTCCTTAGGACTTGACTAATTCAACGTTTATATTTTTATATCGATAACTCGAATTATTTTTAGTTTCCCTTTAACTTCGACTTATCGAGGTTTGACTGCACATGCTTATGACTACCATAGATACATAGTATTTTCTACCCACAAAAAAAATATTAATTTCTAATAGTAACTGACCAATTTTTGCTACTATCAAAAAGAAATTATTCAAAATATCCATTTTTTACCCCCCTGACTACCCCTAACCCCTTAACTTAAATACGATTGTTTATATTTTTCACGATTTTAGAGTAAAACATTTACTGTGAGCTATGGCGGAAAAACAGTAGGGTTAACTTTGGACTGGAATCTGGGATTTTCTTTGCACGAAGCTGACACGAAAATTCCAGTTTGGCAGTACAAGTTTTCGCAGCTTCGTGGATCTTCAGACGATGGAAAATCCAAATTGAAGCTACATTTCCAAGATGCAGAAACAAGAGCTATTGAAACTAAAGTACACCGTTTGAATTAAATGTAATGAGAAACTAATTCGAATTTTTTTCAGGAATTGGAGTGCTCGATACTTCAAAGCTTGCTGTTCTGCATGCACGCATTTTTGACCGCCAAAGTTGCTTCGGTGGATCCGAACTTCTTGTGTTCAATGATCCCATAAAATAATTACTTTTCCTTGTTGGATTAAAAAATAATATTGTGGTACCTATGCAAGTAGTAGAAATGTGATAGATTTTAAATCAACCGTAGTACTGAAAATTTAAAGTTGGAAACTGTTTTACTACTCATAAGAATTTGTATATCATTAGAATAATGTTTTTTTTTAAGTGAGAAAGTACACATTTCAGAAATTTGTATGTAGTGCCTCAGATGCCTGGCCATCTTATACTTTCGTTTCAAAATTGTGTATAAATATGTTGAAACATTTTTTAAAAAATGATCTACGAAGTTAGCCTTTCGATTACTAATTATTTAAGGTGTCTATTTCCACGTTCTGCTTCCTAAACTTACTCGACTATCGTTGTTTAAGAAAAAATTGTAAACTATGTATGTATAACAATGTAAAAAAATACTTTCTCGGCACAATTTGTGGGAAACTGCACCAAATCGCACAAAGTCTCAAGCTGCACAACCGAAAGGCAGCTTCACATAAATTTAAACTATTTAAAACACTAAAATCGTTGTTGAATTTGGTTAATCAAGCGTAGAAAAATGTTGAGGATGGGATTTTAAGACATCTCAAAAATTCGAAACAGTATTGAATTTTGTTTGTTAAAAAATCTACGGAAAGCCAAGAAGTTGTACTTTGAAGTGAGTATAATAAAAAAAATAGTCAATACTTTAGATTGTAGCGTTTGTAATATGATTTTTCTGTTAAATAATTGTGGAGAATTTTACAATAATTTAATTATTTGAAAAATTAATATCAGTTGTTGGTGATGCACAAGAGAAAAAACAATTAGATATTTTAATTGTAATTAAATTAAGATTTTATGACCGTAACGTGATGGTTGTTAATATTACATTCTTAAGAATTATAACTTTTGTTATATTTGAAGTAATTTTAAATCGCATTTATTATGGCGTTCGGAAAATCGTAAAAACTGAATGATTTATGTATTATTCGCGTTAAATGCTATTCTGTATATAAATTTAGATATCAAAAAATTGTTATAACAATAATCACAAAAGTTACACAGTAAAATCTTGTTAATAAATAAAATCTTATAGTTTCTCTTTGTGAAAAAATTAAAAAAATCCGAATATGTTTTAAGAATTTGTTACATTAACGTTAAATTAGTGGCAATTTGTTATAAAAAAAACACATTAAGAATGCTGTTTATAATGTTAAATTCCTTAACACAATAAAAGTATTCGTATTGAAAGTGTAGTTTTTTCTTTGGTCAGATCTAGTAATTAATTAATTTAATTCTATAGAGTTTTCTGTAGAAAATTGAATTTGATCAAGCTCAAATTTTTTTCAAACAAAAAATCTAAGTTACTTAATTAAATAAGATATAATGGTTACAAAATGGAAAAGGCAACACGTGAGTATTACCTTCGACTTTCTTTATGATTATTATAAAAAACGTGTATCGATTCGCTTACGAACGCATTAGTAACCATAGTCAGTCCTCAAAAGGAAAACCGTTCCATTGAAATTGTTATTGAACGTCCTAAGTTAACGACGTAAAGCTTTTAAAACATCTAAAACATAAAAAATTTTTTTTTAAACTTAAAGAATGGACACAAGATTTCATATGAAATTTTTTTCAAACTTTTATTAAGGGTCCACGCATTATTGGTAATTCCTGACAAGTAAATAACAAACCTGTTATTCTACCGGTAATGACCAAAATATTTTTGATACACGTGGAATTTTGCCGCATTATATTTAATATTGAAAAACGTCTCGTACCATTCATTTCTAAAGATAAAAATTGAAAGGCTTCGCGCCTATTAAAATGATGTCTTTGTCGCTCCACGAGTCGAATTTTCACGAAAAGCTCGCTAATAAGTTTTCTAGCGCGGCGGAAAAAGATATTAACGAATTTTTATTTTTCAATCGTCTAAATTAGAAGCGTTTACTGAGTGAAAACAAGAATCGTGTAAGCTTGAAGAAGTGATATCAGAGACGAATGAAGAAAAATAGATGTAGATTTTTCTTTTTGAGTTAGTGGCAAGACGAAGGGGGTATCAATTAAAATGCAAATGTGATCGGATTCAAGGCCGACAAACCACCGGCGAGGGGTAGTTTGTTGCATCCCCACTCGCTTCGTAGACCCGTAGTCGAAGAACGTAGCTCTCAGTTTCGTCAGGGAACAACCAAGTGTACGCTTGTGGGGAAAAACAGGAAATACATGGACTTGCGTGAGTACGTCAATTACTATCACTACTAAACTCCAGAACATCCCTTCTCACTAGACTATCTCATCACCATTTCTATTATTTATTCTTACATTTTTACACTTGAGTTGTCTCAACTTCTTATTTAAATAATATGTTTTAATGAGATTTCCGCTCTTAAAATGGAAATTAAAAGAAAATCTAGGCGATTAGCAAATTTACTGAAAGTTCGTAAATAAAATATTGCCTTGAGTGTATCTTTTCCTGAAGTAGTAAAATGTTAAAAATAACTCCTTAGAAACTATTTGTACGTTTCTACTCACGATCGTACTTTCTACGTGGGTGTGTTTGGATATTTTCAACCCTCTCGTTTTTTTATTTTTTTATTTAGAAAATAACATTCACTTTCAATTTTTACTCGATTTCCTGTAAGCGTTTTATGTAAATACACGTAAATATAAATAAAAAGTTAATTCCATTTTTTAAAACGTTAAAACAACATTCGACAGTTCATCGGTCTGAGAAAATATTTACAAATCGTAATTAAGTTTTGAAAGAGAATTTATTAGAAATAATTTTTGCCGACAATAATTTTTTTTTAACTAAACGGAAACATTCTAAAAATTTAATAAGCATTGTCGTAGCCTAAAAATTTAATAATAAACCTTTGTATATTGCATATTAGCGTTTAGTTAATACCCTCTGTACTTTGAGTATATCGATTTTAAATGATAGAAACTATTCCCTTAAATCTTAAAGGCGAAGTAAGACTTTAATCGTAAAGGAAATTCGAAAAATGAGACGTGAATTTTAAAAAAGAACTACGGAAAAAGTATGTATATGTTTTTCAATCGAATTTTCATTTTCATTCGAATGTCAGCCAATACTATTGTTAATAGCAACATTAAAAAGCGATACGACGTGATGTGGAACTATAGAACAGGTCCATTATTCCACTTTTCATTGTTGAGTACACTTCCAAAATAGAAATTTTGCATCGTGTGTCAACTGGAAATTTTCAATTCCTCCCAGCTATTAGCAGCGTTATTAAAAGCTATTCAATTCTAAACAAATACCAATAAAGCACTATGTCCACAAAATAAGGCTTTTCAGTAATGTAAAGTATCAATCCAACATTCTTTTTCAATAAAAAAGAGTTTAACAGATAATGCAAAAACCAGTGCGTCTACTTACCATATATACGCGCGTTAGAAGTTATACTTCTTTGGAATGACTGTATTCAATATAACCACGTGTTATGTTGCCTACATTGCGTTTGTGTATAGTTAGACCAATGCTTTTTAAATTATATGGTATTGCACCACTCTAAAAAAAATCAAATCTTAAAACCTCCCCACTCTACACCTTATTTTAATTTACACGTAAAAAAGCGTGTAAATCGAAAACAAAGCAAAATATGTATGAATTGGTCAGTTATTTTTGAAAATTATTCATTTTTTTTACGTAGAACAGTTGTTTATATTTTTATAAATAATTACGGCAAACTCACGAAAGTAATTTTCGAAACGCGTGCTTGAAGTAAACTAACTGAAAAGGACTAAACTAACTTTAAAACTGTTGCTAGAATAAGGAAATGTTTAAAAAGTTTAAGAATTGCTGTCTAGGTAATCCTATAACAATGGCACTCCAAATATAGGTCACGGCCACTTCTACAAATATCATTTTGAATATTTACCAGCAATTTTACTTTAAATCAGCGGTCGGGTATTTTAGAAAAAGAAGTAACAAAAGATCTTTTATGTTAAATATTTTAACGTTTTTAGCTGTAAACATTTATAAGCCCACAGTGGGCCCACAGCAGACGAATTACACTTCTTCTAAAAGCAATAGATTTTCATTTAACCGAATTTTTGTGTATGTACCTGGTATTTATAGATGCACTATAGGCCTTCTTAAGTGCGTGCGCGTCTGTTGTGAGTACGTTTTAGGACTGCAGCATTTTTATTCCGGTGTCCGAAAAGCATCAGATTTAGACGCTTGCTATTTTGTCATTTATAACTACTTTTCGCTTTAAAAGAATAATAATGCGGTTTTGAAAAAATACCGATTTTGTACATAAACAATCCACTAAAAACTAACCACGAAAAGCAAACAAAATAATGTTATGCTTTCTATATTCACAAAATAATGCATTCTGGCCGAAATTAAATAAACGATGTCCTATTAATTTTTATGGAAATTAGAAATTTATACAGTCGAACCTCGATAAGTCGAAGTCGAAGGGAAACTAAAAATAATTCGAGTTATCAAAAAAAAAACGAGTTAAATACTTTTGTGTGTATATATCATATCTATATTTACCATTCTTTATACAAAATAACCAAAATTTGTAAACAATTATTAACATTATTTATTGTTATTAAGTATTTAGGTAATATGGTTATTTACATCTTATTTATTGTTGGTTTAAAAGTAATCTAAAATTTTCTTTTGCTTTATTGATCCAATATTTTGATTTTCTACAAATTTTTCCAATGATTTTCCGAAACCAGAATATTTTTCTACGTGTATACCAAAACCATTCTGTCATAACTTTCTCCAAGTTGATAAAAAGGACACTCCTTTAGCCTTTTTTTAATTTTCGTTTACACTCCTTGTTGATCGGTAAATAATTTTAGAAAAAGTATTTAATTTTTTTAGATTTTCTGTTACAAACTATAAACATCAAAAAATATAATTGTTCGTACTCGTACTCTACAAATATCAATCAGAACGAAAACAAAATGGCAAAAATTTACCCTTTTCTTGTAAAAGAAACAGTAAAACCATCGTAAATTTCATAACTGTTGAGAAAGCATTTAAAAATAAATTAGTATTGAAATCCAATTGAAGTGCCGCCGTCAAAACATGAAATTCTTCTAGTAGAAACTTTTTTATCCTATTGTACAATAGCTATTTTGAACAACAATAACATCGAACAAACCCGTTCTTTAATCCTACCAGGTATTGTACTTTTATGAAAAGTTGTATAATTTAACTTCGAGTAATCGAAATATTTACTAATGGGAACTCGAATTTAGGGAATTGTAAAACACTTCGACTTATCAAAAAAGAAGAAGAAGAAGAAATTCGAGTTATCGATAAAAAACTATTAACGTTCGGATAGGCAAGTCCTAGAGAAACAGGTTCGAGTTCAAGTTATAAAAAATTCGACTTATTGATCTTCGACTTATGGAGGGTCGACTGTATTTATATGGATACTTAATCCACTTATTGGGTTTTTTCTATTGTAATATTTTAACTGGTTATGAACCTTGCAAAGAAAGACAATTTCTATAACAATTATTTTCTACAAAATTTTTGATACCTACACGGAGAAAAAAATGTCCTTAAAATAACTATCTAACGTTTACTCAATTGACGTATTGTTCTGACAAGGATTCGAATGTCTAATTTAAGGATATTTATAAGTCAATTTGACAATTCATAGTATGATCAAAACAGCTCTACATAGTATACTTATAATGAGGATTCATTTATTTGATTCAAGCGTTCAAACGAAAAGCTCTTGTGAACGTGTGCAGTATCCGTCGTTTAGGTAACTGGACAGTTAATTTGAGGATTTGAATAGCTAAAATAGGGATACGTATGGTTATTATAACGATATTTTGTTCTCCTTGCATATCCGTTAAATCACTATGACAAGAATCTTTTGAATGTCTAAAACAGTAATACGGATCGTTACTATAACGATCCGCAATAAGGAAACTCTGGATAGCTAAATTAGCTATACGGCGTATTCCTGTGAAAGATGACTATCCAACGGACAGCTATAATAGGGATTATATTTTTTTCTCCGTGTAATGTTCAAAATTGTATTACTGCAAAAAAATTAAAAAATGAAAATAAAGAACAGTAAATTTATCTCTCGACCACAACTACGGTTATTTTTAATTTTATAGCGCCTTTGTAGACATTCGTGAAGGATTTAATTTTCTTCGAAAGTTCCGAAGATATTTGCTAATTTCCGGTTTACGATTATTTGTTTCTGTTGTTATAGAACACAACACACGAGAAGATACACTCAACTATCAAAAAGAATCGGACACCCATAAAATGTAAAGCTGTTTGATGTTTTCATAGCTTAAAAATACATTAAAAAGTTTTAAAAATATCGCAAACAAGAAGAAATATGATAAAGTAGAAATTACACTGTCTAACAAAACAAATTTTTTTTGCCATTATTCAAAACTATACTTTTTCGATTCCTTGCTATGCAAATACCTAAAATATTCTTGAAAAAAAAAATTACAAAGGCACAAATTTTTTATAAAATGTATTTGTTTGAAAAACTCAAAAATTCTTATAATTTTGAACTTTTAAAAGTTATTCCAACAATTTTCTAGCCCGTTTGGCTTCTTTCTTATATGAATAAGATGAATTAGCTAATTTTAACAAACAACAAAACTTGACGAAGATTTTTATTGCACATTTTCCTTGATATCTTTTTCCCACCACCATGATATCTTTATGGAATTAAAGAAAATAATTCGAATTATCCCATATATATAGTTACGGATGTGGGTCAATTGCGCGCCGGGGTCAGATTTTTTTTCAAGTAGACATAATGTATGGATCAATTGCGCACAAACACCTTTTTGGGAATAGGACGGTTGCGCGCTAAATGAAATAATTATCATTACAATAAACACGAACTGTTTTTTGATGAACGAAGAGATTTCAAATTAAGCGAACTTGTTTTCGTAATACCAAACAGTTTCCAGTTTTACACAAAATCTTTGAAATAAATAAAATCAAATCAAAATATTTTTTCTTTAGATATTTGTAATAAACATTTTTTTTATAAAATTAAGTCTAATGATGGTACCATTTTTGTACAACTTAATGAAATTAATCACTTTCAAATGACAATTTTATGAAAGAGCTGGAAATATCTTATCTGTACATTTTATATTATCGTAAATAGAACATTTTTTCAGAATAATTTTTAATACTTCTATAACTAATTTGCCTTTTTAAAGTTTTAAAAATTACTAACTATCGTCCATTAAAAATAGTTTTAGGTTTTTCTTATGTATTGTTTTCAATATAAAAAAAAATTAGTTTTGTACCTCTTAAGTCGGTTTCAAGATTTTAAACATTTAACTGCGTTATTATAAAATAAATTTAACATAAAAACCGGTACCTGTACTTATGTACGCGCGTTAGAAGTTATACTTCTTTGGTGTAACTATATTAAATATAAAGTTGCGCACCTTGCGTTTGTGTATAGTTAAATCACAAGGTTGCAAATTATGTTACTGGGCCTCCCTTAATAAAATCTAATCTTGTGTCCTATTTCTCTCGATTTACACGCAGAAAACCGTGTAAATCGAAAACAAAGCAAAATATGCATGTATTGATCTGAATGGGACATGATTAAAATAAACAAATCTAATTAATGCGAAGTATGTGCACATTCGAGCGAAAAGTGGCACATTTCCGAGCGAGGGAAGCAAATGAAGCGCGACGCGGAGCGGCGCGCTTCATTTTCCCGAGATCGGAATGTGCCACTTCGAGCTCGAATGTGCACACTCGGTTTTAAGCATGATTCACATTAATTAATTCACTTTTTAAATAATTTTGATTAAAAATTACAACGTTGTGCCGACTATACAATTTATTCTCGGAAAGATGTACATATGCCGTTTCATTAGAACACATTACTAATATCTTTTTAAATCAAAAAATTAATGTAAACATATGCAATAAATACAAAGATGTGCGCATTCGAGCGAAAAGTGGCACATTTCCGAGCGAGGGAAGCAAATGAAGCGCGACGCGGAGCGGCGCGCTTCATTTTCCCGAGATCGGAATGTGCCACTTTGAGCTCGAATGTGCACACTCGGTTTTAAGCATGATTCACAATCATTAATTTATTTTCTTACTATACATGTGCTAAAATTTTAGTCTCGACGCGCCAAAAGAAGTATAACTTTAAAAACCTGATCATATTAAATACTAAAACTTTACAGAAATTATTTTTGAAGCAAAAACTAATAATGTGGGATGTTTTATTCTTTAGTGTATTTTAAGTAATAAAATTTATTTAATTAATAACTTTATTTATAAGTTATTGTTCTAGAACTGGTATTTTGTGCTGACATTTTGTTTTTTTAATTTTTAGGAATATTTTAGGTACTAAATTATAAAATTACATTAAAAGTTGCAAGTGTCGGATTCTTTACGATTTTTGACTGTTCTAATTTATCGCCAAGAACGAAAGTTAAAAATTGAAAGTGTTTATTGCTTATTTATTTTATTTACTTCTGAACAAAGTTGTGCGCCAGAAGTTTCCAAATTGCGAAATTTCAAGCAGAAAATACAATTTTGTTGAAGACATTTTATTAAGAAAAGTCTACTTTTTTCTAAATGTTTTGAAAACGTATTTCTTAATATTTTCAGGGTCAAACTATAATCCAATAAAAATTCATAGACGACACAATTTCTTGATATAAAGTTAGGAATTTTGATAAGATTTTCACGTAAGTTTCATATTGTTTTACCTTTTTAGTTACAAAATGAATATTGCATATAATAAAATCGTATTAGATGTTTTTATGTTGTCCAGCAATTCAAAAAACGAACGTATTTGTATTTCATATAAGACAATTCACTTTCAATTTTAATCCAAACAAAAAAAATATTTCAGTGCGTAGAAACTTGTTCAATTGACTTAGATAAATTGACCTAGTGTTGATATTTTTATATTTGTGTATAAGTTGAATTTTGATTAAAGGTTACTCTTAATTAACTATTTCGTACTTTATCAATCGTCTCTTATTTCATTCTTTATACTTTTTTTTTAAATAAGGCTATAGTTGGGTAAACATAAGACAACAACTCCTACGCGTATTTGGTTCATATTTCACCTGTTGATTACTTCTATTACAAAAACAATGTTCTAAAAATATTAACTTAAAAAACACCTTTATTTTTTTGTTGAAAGTAAAAAATACATTATTATTAAAACGAATATTTTCGAAATTGGATCGGCCGATTTCGACAAAAAAATACGTTGTTAAATTTATTAAAACACTTAAAAGAAATAATTGAGTTAAACTTTGGTAAAACAAAAGTTAAAAATTATTAAATTTTGTAAAAGAAGATATTTAAACTTTTTTGAAGTGTACCTATTCTATACAGTACACGCCACTTAATGTGATCACTTTAGGACCTAGATAAAATAATTACATTAACCGACTGTTAAAAATACGCGCAAGACACCAGCGAAGAAGGTAAAACATGTTTTAAAGCTCCAAACGCGTTTTTCTCCGCGACCTAACATTGGGTCCTGTTGATTTTTTTGGCTGGTCTTACGTTTCGATAAACGGGCTTTTAGTATCGGAAAAGTTTTTAAAGATCCGTGCACAAACAACCGAGTTAGAATTTATCAAAGCGGAAATTTTGAAAAAATTAATTTAATTTTTCAAAAAGACAAAAATTTTTATTTTAGAAGGAAAGCGCCGAGGAATGACACCGGCTATAGTTGCTAGGGGTACGTAGGAACATCCCCTTGCAATATAAAGCAATTCTATTTTTTTCATTTTTTACCAAAAAAACATGAATTTACGTTGCGCCCTATACTTATTTTATATGTGTCTTATGTAGAAAAGTCCCAGAATTCCGAATCCGTCTCGCTTGTAATGATTGCATCGAAAATGAAAGCGCTACTATTGTTTTTGTAAATCAAGGTATATCTTTTTTTTTTATTTAGTTTTTTCAAAAAATTTTATTCTAGAGCGAGAGCGCCAGGAAATGACACCGGCTATAGTTGCTAGGGGTACGTAGAAACATCCCCTTGCAATATAAAGCAATTTTATGTTTTTCATTTTTTACCAAAAAAACATGAGTTAAAATGCATGTTTTTTTCAAAAAGAAAAACGTTTTTCTCAAAGCTTTGAAATAGCACGCCTATAGTTTTCTGGACCTATCCGAAGCCAAAAACTCTGGCGAATCGAAATCTGTATAGTTTTTAAAGATCCGTCAACAAATAACAGTGCTAAAATTTTTAACGGAAAATTTTATGCTTCAAAAATAAACCTAAAACTTCAATCCTTAATTACTCGAGAAATTCTCAAAAATTTAGTGAGTTGAAGAGGGAGCAGGGAAGAATGGCTCGGCTATGTCGGTTTGGGGTCAATAGAAAGGTCCCGTAAAAATTTAAAGCAAATCCATTGCCTACAATTTTTTTTCCTCAAATTTTGCAAAGATGTTAATCCAGCGTTTTCCAAACTGGGAGGCGCGTCATATGATTAAATATTTTTAAGCGAGGCGCGCCCACATATAATTTGGAAACCGCTGTCGTATTGCCTAATAAACTCAGCATTGTTCACAATAAACTAAATATTGATAATAATAAACGAACAAATATTAATGCTTTTGTATTGGGTGGGTCGGTTCCAAGCCAGTTTGATCACACTAACCGTGATCATATTAAGCGGCGTCTACTGTAGTTAAAAAATTTCGCGATAACTATCAAAAAAAGAAATAAGATATTTATATTAAATTTTCGCTTCTAGAAGCACAAAAAACTAAGATTTTCGAAAATCGCCAAAACAGGCATTGTAGTGCTATACATATAGTATTATGCATTACAGTAGTCCAAAAAATTCATAAAAGAATTGCTAGATGTCTATTCAAGAAATATTCTGTTCATATTAGGTTTACTAGATTGTAAACAATAAAATACGAGATAATCAAAAATCACCAAAACAATTGTTTTAAAGGTTTATAACAAAGTCATCATTAAAAATAAATAAACATATCAATATTTAAAAGCCAAATAAATGATATCGCAAAAGCCAGGTAAAAAGTGCGATAAAGTCGACTCGCATAGAGGCCGAGGCGTTTAGTCATTTCTATGGCGTATTAAAAATTAGAACAAAGAAAATTAATGTTGGCTTTCATAATTAATATTTTCCAAAGCCATTATAACCAAAATATCATTATTTATACCCAAGAAAAAATTTTAATAATATAATAGTTTTTAAAAAAACTTACAGTTTTGACTTTCTCACAAAAGGTGCTCCTGAGGGTTGTTAAGACTTTCGTAAATTCCATCCCATCACACACAAACACTAACACTAATAAAATTCAAAATTTCAAGGAGCATCTTTAACACGTCCAACATACGTTAGACAACTCGGGTGTGTGAGAAACGACTTATTCAGTTTGTGATAAAAAAATCATGTTATTGTTACCGCGTTATTTGGCTTGGAATTTTCGGTAATTCTATCCCGTATTTATGCTTTTATTTATATTGGAAAATATAGGAGATTTTCGAAAGTTGTTAAAACGTCTATTGGGATGCTTTATCGTTATTTATAATGTATAATCATTTATTCACAAAAAAAGCATAAGGTCGTTTTCTGCTTATGTCATGCAAAAGAACTAAAATATGACGACGTATATTATACCTAATTCTAAATTTTATTGTATTAGGTATAATGGATGACTACAGATATGTATTTATTATTGAAGTATAATACCTATTATAAAAAAAAAACGGTGCGTGTAAAAGAAAGTGGTACAAAATAATCTCTCGAGGTAAAATGGTCCTCTTTAGTCCTGATGAAACTGCTAACGTTATCTTGTTAATATTTGGGTAATATGTCAATATCGGCATGGCGATGTGAGCGGCGAGTACAGTAAAATCTGTTTTTGTGCGGTCCTTTTTTATGCGAATTTATTTTTGTGCGATCTGTTTTGTGCGATTTTATTTTTTGCCATTTTTTGTGCGATTCATTTTTATGCGGTATATGAATCTCAGCGGCGTTGGCACTGACTTTATGGTACAAAAAAAATCAATTGAAATCCTATCTTCAAACGACGAAAGCGCTTTTGGACCAATTTATCCCAAGAAGATGCGCGTTTTAAATTACGACGAGTAGCAGCGAACTATTTAATGTACAATTTGAAAACTTCTCCATGAATATGTACAATGAAGAATTAAATGTTATTACAATTTTTCCAGGCCTAATTTAATTATTTAATTTAATTGAAAGCATTTTTTTATTTATTTTGTAAATAATTGATGTATTTTCTAGGTGCGACTTTTTTTATACGGTTCCTATACGCCGCATAAAAAAAATTTTAGGTAGTATAACGTACAAAGTTGTTTATTATATGTAAGTGTTTATAAAATTTCCGAATTTTTTTTTGTACGATTTCTTTTATGCGGTCCCTATCCACCGCACAAAAAACAAGATTTACTGTACTGTATTAAGTAAAAAAATAAAAATTATGTGGTACTGATCTAAGGTAAGACTAATTTGGGGCTAGTCAACTTGAAGAACTCAAGTGTAAAATTGATTTCAATTTTCTAAACCCTTTAAACCGGTGTTTCTTGATCGATGGGCCTCAAAGAATTAAGATACGCTGGTTAAAACCACCATACACAACAAAATAATCAAAAATTCACAGCATTATTCAATAATCAACTTCTTTGTGTTTTACCCATTTGATTAATCAAACCATATGTTACTCAAAAGGGCACCAAAAACCAAAAATTATCAATGTAATTAAACTGCACTAATCAAAATATCAATAAGAATAAATGAAATTGATTGTTTTAGAGACAAAAGATGTAAAAATGGTACCTTTGGTATCCCAAATGAAGTACCGAAACTCCGGACCGACTCCCCATCATCGGACGAAGCGCCCATCGGAAAACTCGGCGAAATTGGCACGTGTCTTCACTATTTAAACGCGCAACCCGTACTGAATCATTTAAATAGCAATAAATTATATGCCCACCTATTTATTAAAAACAACCAATAAAATTAAACCATGAGCCAATCACGGCACTTTGCAAATATTTATCAGGTATATCAAATGCACGTGGACTCTCTGTGACGTCACTCGAACATGTTTGCAAGTTACAAATTCTCGATTTTTCCGGTTTTTTAGCCGTAGACCCCTCCAGAAATGTACATACAGTGGAACTCGGTTATCCGGACTAATTATTGTTGCAGCTCATTCGGATAATCGAAAATTCGGTTATTGAATGTATAGAAAAAAAACGAATTTTAACTATATATAATTTTAAGAGCCCAACTACGGTTTTAGAATTACTTGAAATTTTTTAAAGCAAATTGATCATTGTTAATTGTGGCAAACAGCGGACTGTGCACATTCGAGCGAAAAGTGGCACATTCCGATCTCGGAAAAATGAAGCGCGCCGCTCCGCGTCGCACTTCATTTGCCTCCCTCGCTCGGAAATGCGTCACTTTTCGCTCGAATGTGCACATCTTCGTGTTAAATGGATTCGACTATATTAATAACAAATCCTTCAAATACAGATTTTCTATTGGAAAAAAGTTTTCACTTGAAAGTGCCCATACTCCTTAATATAATTGAATTTGCCTATCTTATTCTTCTCTCTTACAAATAATATTAATTAAATCAAACTGAAGTAAATGTAACACTTCTCGCTCTTCTATTAATTAAAAACTACACTAGGGTATTTTTACCAAAAACACATTTCTAATTTAGTACTTTTAAACTAGACTAGATGGGAGACCCATACAAAGTCATCGTTAATGGAGAAACTGCCGTTAATTGGCCGATGTCTGACTATTAACTGACGGCCCATTACTGGCAATTTGTAATGGCCCAAAATTGGTTAATTACCAGAAGCCGTTCGTTTTTGCTATTCGTAGTATTTGGTCAACAGTCGATACTTGGCCATGCGCAATAAAGTTAAAATCAGTTGATTTACCAACGTTAAAGTTATTTGTGGTGTAAGCTTTGAGCATTAAGGTCTTAAATAAAATGTCTAAAGGATACCAACGCATAAAAAAATTCGCAAATTGAAACAACGTGTAAATAATGTAGATAGTGTACATTATGTAGGTAAATAGTGTATAAAGTAAACAAAACAATACATCTATAATTTTTAAAAAAGCGAATAATAGTGAATTTAGTTATGACAAAAATGGAAGTATTTTAACAATTTTAATAATAGTTCTAATATTTATAATTTTTATTTATTCTAAATAATATACCTAGTTAAAATAATAACAATAAATGTTAAGCTATTGTTACTAATGCCCATTCCTAATTTCCAATAAAAAGTTGATAATTTTTCAGTAAACTTGGCTGATTGCTTGTTGTCATTAATGCCATGATAATTTTTTTTCATATATGGGCCATTGATGTTTACCATTAACGGGCCTCTGCTGGCTGCCATTAACGGCCGATAGCCCAGTGCCATTGAAGGCCCGACGTTATCATGCCGGCAGACAGCCGTTAATGGGCCGTTAACAATTGCCATTGCTCGCCCATTAACAAGCATATTTGGCAAAGCAATGGGCCATTAAAGGGCCGGTTGACAAACTTTATCTGGGGACTTCACCGTACATGAAAAAAACAATATTTTAACTTTTTCCGAATTTTGACTCTTATTTTTCAACCTTTTTTTTAACATACCCTACCTAAGTCATTGTAAAATTTTGATGCGCCCTCTATGTAACATATAAATATTTTTTTATATTTAAAAGTTGAATTAATCCATAAATAAAGTCTAATTACAACAGTGTCTACAAAATGTGCCTTAAAACTAATTTGTTTATAATTTTCAGAAAAATGAAAATTACCCAAAAATATTTTGAGACATTAATTTTGACATATAAACCTTCAACAATCTGCAAAAGATGATATAAAAATCAACTAGTTGATTTTTAGTGGCCCACTTCAGAAAGTTTGACTCATATACAATTTTAATTAATCAAAAATGCGAATTAGTAAACATTCGAAAGTACACCGAAAATATTTTTATCAAGCTCGCTACATTTAAGATTACGGAAGATCACCATGATAACTTATCAAAAGAAATAAAATATCTAACTTTTTTCAAAGAAAAAATAAATCTAATTTATTCAACTTTAAATTTTTTGTATTGAAGAATAAAATAATAATATAGGCAAATCTAATAAATACCAGGATGTGCGCATTCGAGCGAAAAGTGGCACATTTCCGAGCGAGGGAAGCAAATGAAGAGCGATGCGGAGCGGCGCGTTTTATTTTCCCGAGATCGGAATGTGCCACTTTGAGCTCAAATGTGCACACTCGGTTTTAAGCACGATTACAAAACGCCCCGTTTTAACAGAAAAAAAAAATGGTCAATTTGTTAGGCATATGTTTACAAAAAACGCAACAAATATTAATCACTAAATAAAACAGTCGCACATTATCTTAAAATCAACAAAGCAAAAAAAACACTGTTTAGTGCGAAACACGAAATAAAATAATTAGTAAGAAATACCGAGGTTTAATTTTCGCAACAAGTCCGAACGCGGTTGACAATCCGGATAATCGCAAATCCGTATAACTGAGGTCCGGATAATCGAGGTTTTACTGTATGTACAGATTAGTTTTGATTTAACATTCTTATTTACAGCGTGAATATATTAAGAACTTTTTTTAGCTATCTTATTAGTACAAACTATTATAACGTACAATGAACAGTTATTTGAAAATTTACTATCGAATTTTTAGTACGATAAACTCGATAACACAAAGATATTTTAAGTTTTTATACTTTTAAATCTATTCATTTCATAAATTAATAACTTTACAGCTTAGACTCTGGACTTTTTCCGTAGAAAATTTAATATGCTTTAAAATTGTCTCTTACGTTTTTGCGGCAAATCTAATTGTTTATGAAAAAAATGCAAAAATTTATTTTAAGATTTTTAGCGGTAAGATCGATAAAGTTATATAAATCCAACTAAGTGCGCTTTTAAGAATTGATATTTTCCTACAATTTGCCGTAGAGAGCACGACGATTGCATTAAATGCAGCAGAAATATAAATTTTCATGTTGAATGAATGGCAAAATTTTAAAATCAATTAGCAACTACTTAGAAGTTGTTTTTAAATCAGGAGAAACGTTCAAGAACTATATTTTTGAATATTCCTTAAACCACAGCTACGATTTTTTTTATATCTTTAAATTTCGCGTTTTATTACAATACTAGTAACTAGCGAAAATTAAGAATAAGGGCTGAAAGCAGTTTTTCCTTCATGTTTAAAACAATATTTTGTATGAGGACCGTTAAAAAAAAATGTTTAAAAACGAAGCACTTTAGTGTGTATGCAGTGTTTTCATTAAAATTAATTACATGTGGTATTGGATTACCTCATTAATAAACTGTTCAGAATCTATATAAATAATTGATTTTATGTCTTATTAATAATAATGCAGTTTTTGTTAAAAGTATTACGATGCAAAGCTATGAAAACTTAATAGAGTGTAGGCAAAAAATCGACTTCCTCGGGCTTCAAAATAAAGGGTTGTAATTGCTTAAACAAATTAGTTATTGTTAATTTAATGTTTAAAAATATTCTGCATGTAAAAATTTATAGGCGTTTTAAAAACCAAATACAGTAAAACCTCAATTATTCGGACCTCAGTTATACGGATTTGCGATAATCCGGATTGTTAACCGCGTTCGGACTCGTGAAAATTACTCAATTAACTTAACATTCATAATAATAAAAAAAATCACTTTTATGGAGAAATTTTTATTGTCCATGGAAGTCACTTTTTAATTTTTTAATTGAGGTAAGTAAAGTTGATGGTAAAATTTATTTCCAAAAAGAGTCACCTCCTTGTAGCATGTCATCCCCATGGATTACATTAATGTAAAGAATGTCACATTTAAGAATATGTGGTCACTACCGTGGACGACATTTTTTCAAACTTCTATAATTGTCTACCTTGGGGCTGCAAGCTCGGTGAATATTTTTTCCTTAAGGAAAAAGACCATAGCTATTAAGATCCATCGTCACTTTTATTAGAAAGACATTTTCATTTTTTGACAGATTTTTTAAATAAAAAATGAGAATTACCCATAAATAAAAAACTAAGGAATATTTTTTCAATGTTATAAGTTTATTAGAAAGATTGAACTTTGCCATTTATGAATGAAATACAACGTCAGTCAAATGATTGCCACGACTGGCCTTACAGTACCCCATCCGATTAACTTAATTTTTCAGTAAAAATTTTTGGAAACAAAAATTCAAGAGAAAGGCATATACGATATTTGGTTTCAACAGGACGGGGCCACTTGTCACATAGCCAACGTAACAATCGATCTTTTTCGCACCGTTTTTGAAAATCAAATAATCAGTCGAAATACAGATGTCAATTGGGCGCCTCAGAGCTGTGATTTGATTCCGTTGGACTATTTTTTGTGGGGATCCGTTAAGGATAAGTGGTGCACGCTAACCATCCAGAAACGATTGATGGCTTAAAACACGAAATCGAAGTTGGCATTCATGAGCTTGAATCCCAAACAATCGAAAATGTACTGAAAAATTAAATTAATCGGATGGAGTACTGTGAGGCTAGTTGTGACAGTCATTTGACTGACGTATTTCATTCGTAAATGGAACAATTCAATCTTTCTAATAAACTCATAACTTTGAAACAATATTCATTAGTTTTTTATTTATAGCCGATCAAAAATGCAAATTTTAGATGGCCCACCCTAGCTAAAATTTGTTTTTTTCTATACATTCAATTAACCGAATTTTCGACTATCCGAATGAGTTGCAACAATAATTAATTAGTCCGGATAACCAAGTTTCCACTGTACAATAAAACTGTTGAAGAATTTTTATCGGTGCGCGCACGCTAATCCTCACAATGACTGAACCAATTTAGATACGATTTCAGTAACGAATTGAGATAATCTTGAGCTAACATGTATTGCTTGTTTTGTTTTATATCGGTAGACAAATAAAAAACGTATGTCAATATGTAAATACGTGAACGTCGTTTTTAAGCCAAAGTAGTGCAATTTAAGAAAATCTAAAAATTATTTACTTTATTGGTAACTGTCAAAATAATATATTGAATCTAAACAATTAAAATGCCACTGCAAAGCTGGGCAACTCCGTTGTCTGCTAAAATTTTACTCTCACAGCCAAAATAAGTATAACTTCAATAAGATTAACACTTTGGTTTGTTTACAAAGATGCAATAATGAAAATAAGCACAATACAGCGATATTGTCAGAACGAATCTGATCTTATTCAGCGAATGCGGGACTTGTCACTAAAACATTGTTTTAAAATGGAAATACGCACTGACCCAAAACGTCTTCTTTATAGCCACATTTTGGTTGATTTTGACCCGTAACCAAAAAAGGTTGCCGACGCCTGTTCTAGATGATCAATGTCCCTGAAGAGACGATGTTTCTAAACTTTACTTTTCAAAAAAAAAACCACTAAAAGAAATCGTAAAGCGTCATGCCAGGCGACCTTGGTGACCAAGGGGTTTCGGAATATCTTACAATTTATTTTCTAGGGAATTCTTCAACTAAAGCGTACCATACACGTACAATATTATTACGCAATCATCGCGTTTGTACACTAAACTTAATCGTGTATTGAAAGGTTGTGCATTACATTGCGAAAAATCCAAAAATTTAGATTTTTTATTACGCAATGCTGGAAATAGTGTTACAGAAAATTGATAAAGCAATTTTGTATGTGGACAGTAAGGGTTGGGTTATGCTTGCAGTTGAAACGTGTTTTTATCGTTATTTAATAAATAGGTAACTTTGTAAATGCATATTTTATTTGAAAAGTTTTTTTTACATACTTTTGCTGGGAGCCG